>JAYKXK010000011.1:0-629612 GCA_037014335.1 Collybia sordida | reverse complement strand
GAAAATGCACTTTACAGAGGAAAGTCCCCATTATACAATCCTACTGCGTTGAAGGGCATGCCCGTGGGCATTCAAATAGTCGGAAGAAAATGGGAAGAAGAGAAAGTGTTAGCAATGATGCGCGTCACCGAGAGTGCGTTAGGACAACGAGGGTTCGGGCCGGGATACTGGACACAGGCCTTGAAAGATAATGCTAAATCATAAATATTGGATTTAAAGCCTAGACTGTTCCCGTAATACTTGTGTGGATAAGTTTCCAAATACATAACTATTTCGTATGGAGTTCCAGAGAAATTTTTGCTTGAAGACGCCAATAAACGGGAGAGGGTAGCTAAAAATTTTCTTTTACAGCCTATACGGTGTTGGCACAGGATAGACAAACATCTTATTTTGTGGGCCGTCCCTCACGGCGGTCCGCCTTTCTCTGTTCAATCTAGATTTCTGGGTGAAAATCCATAATATGGTGAGTCAAGTGAGCATACCCAGGTTTTTTTACAATCTCTGTACGCCTGGAAGTACTCCAAGCAAAAATCTCGATCATAGTCGTTTCTAGTCATGCAATCCATTGATGCCTTGGAGGCAGCTGCGCATGGACTGTGTTCGACCACGAGGTCATTGGTTGATACCACGAATAGACAACCGTAACGGAAACGCACTCAATAAACTGGGAGGTTACATGGCGTCCCTTGTTCAACGAGAAAATTTAAAAGCGTTCCACCACAACTCATGGAAAACACACTTGAAATTGTTCTCGATAATTCAATGGCTTAATGTTGTCCTCTGGTGCTGGAATAGGTTCCTCTTTTTTCGCCATTCCGGGCCTGGTCTGTCGTATTGATTTAAAAATGAGGCCGGCGTTGATCACCCCCCAAACACAAGCAAAAAAAGAGTTAGGCTCAGACCTGCGACTCGGAAATAGTGTCGACCCCTCAGCAATGTTTGTCGAGGGTCACGGGATGTTACTATTGTGGTCTGCGTGACAATTCATCCTGATGACGTACGTATTTACTTTGGACAACCGCTGCGAATTTCATGCTCATAACGAGAGGTTATCCAAAACCACTGCAACAGCTAGGTATATCCCCTCGTCCCGTACATACTTAATTAAGGGCCAAATTTTGTATTTTTTTCCCTTGTGATGGGGGACACCTTCTGCCCACGGCCACTCCGAGGGATTCTCATGAAACTCGACGTTCAAGCTTCAGACTTCCAACATACATACTCTGAAGGATACATACTATTAATAGTTTAATGCAACATACACAGACTAGCTCACGTGCACGGCATCGTGTGCACTATCGTCCCTACATATGTAGATAACCAAGAAAGAAATGATTTTCTTCAACCCTTCAAGTTTCTATATACCTCAAGTTATCACCCTGGTACCTTGACTTGACCAAAGTAAGTATGTTGTATGAATAGGTGCTCACTTAATCCTTTCTAAGGCACAGTTTATCTAGTGCCTCTTTGGTTTCCTCCCTAACTTCGTACACACATCTGATTTAACCCATTTCGATGGTGCCACAATGGATAAATGAGTTCTCGGACCGTAAGTATACTTAAACGCACGAGAAAGACGGAAGATCACTGGCACATCGTCAAATCAATCAGGTGTGTATCTACCATATGGGTTTGTGTCTGGCTCTCTACGATGGCCTGAGCTCTTGATGTTTATATTTGAAGCATTCACCGACAAGTATCGGGCTGGGGGTTTCAAAACAGAGAATCATCGGGCCATTTGCCTGCCTAAGAAAGGAATATTTTGCGCCCGTATTTTTTTTGGCGGAGCCAGGTATAGTTTTTAACTAATATTGATATCTTTCTTTTCCTGAGAAGTTGAGTAGGCACAGGTACCTTGACCCATGCCGTAATCACCTCGTTATGCCTGCGGGTGGCAGGGTGACCCTGTTAACTAGCGCTTTTGGAGAGCTGCACAAACTCCGAAACATACGAAACCCCCACACTCCTACTGATTCCTCTTGTCTTCTATGTCGCTCGTTGCAACAGTTTTATGTGAGTTAGGAGAGATCGTGAGTTATGGCTCTATGTAGCTTCTGGTGAGCAGCTCGATGACACTGTTTTTGATCGTTGAAGTTTTTGATTGATAACCATGTGTTCAAGCGATCAGATTGTGATCCGGATCTGGCTGGAATAGGAAGATTTATATAAAAAATTTCGTATGTAAAATTTTTCGTATGTAAAAGGACATCATCATCTTAGATCTTTGGTTTACTTAGTGTGGACACTTTGCTCTGACGTGCTTCTGTAAAATCACCACATTCGGTGGACCGCCCCCTTCCTCTTTCTCCACACTGCCTGCCTGATATCTGAGCTTCTTTAGCCTGTTACCGTGGGTATCCTCGGAGTCTGGTGAGCACCGGCCGTTCGAATAAATAACACAGGAACTGACAATGTTTTCTCTTTAGTCGCCATGTCAGTCTCAATCGATGATAACCATGACTCCAAGAAGCAAAATCTCAATGATGTTGAACGCCTCCAGTTTCCTGAGGCCAAACTTGACCCTCCCAAACGCCCTGAAATTGTGTACAATTCCCCTTTAGCTTTCCTAAAAAGCTTTGGTGCCCGATGGAAGAGTGTTTGGACCCGTCGATTCGCCCTCTCACTTTTCTGTGGCCAAGTCGTTTCCCTGTGTATCACGTGTACAAACATTACAACCACCGAGTTGGTGATGAGGAATTGGGCACTTCCAACCACGCAGAGCTTTTTCCTGTGAGTTATTGGCGCTGTATACTCATTTCTATTATCTCAACATCATTACTAGCTATTTTGCATTGTTTTCGATTTACACGCCTTACACGATCTATCAATGTAGGCCATATTGATTCTAATCGACTATTTACTGATAGCTTGGGAAGATGGTTTCAGAGGATGGGGAAATATGGTTGCTCGTGATGGATGGAAGTGTATGTGCCTCACTCTCCAATTGTGATGCATGTTGAATCATTGTCCTATAGATTTCATTCTCGCAGCTTGCGATGTCGAAGGGAATTTTATGGTGGTTAAGGTATTAGTCTATCCTCACTAAAGATCATAGAGTTAATGCTAATTTAGGCATACCAATACACTGATTTATTGTCGTGTATGCTCTTGGATGCGTAAGTACAAAGAAGCATTATTTTATTTTCACTGCAACCGCATTCTATTAGCTGGGCCATCCCCGTTTGTATGTTCGTCTCTTGGGTGTACATGAGACCCAAGTATCATTGGACTCAGATATTGGTAAATCTGTTACATCTGAATATGTGTTGATGTTATTCTTACTCTCTCTGAAGGGTGTTTTGATCTGTGTGGCTGGACTTGGGCTGCTTGTTGCATCCGATCAAATCACAGATAAGGATTGGACTGCATTGAACAGGGCCAAAGGAGATGGTTTTATGATTGCCGGAGCGACGCTTTATGGCTTTAGTATGTATTTTTTTCTAATGAATGGATTGTCCTGTGTTCACATAGTATCACAGCGAATGCAACGGAAGAGTTTTTTGTCAGGAAACGACCACTTTACGAGGTAGTTTTCGCTCTATCAGTTACACTCGGAAACTCATCGGTCCTTTTTTGTCTTTAGGTCGTTGGTCAACTAGGAATGTGGGGAGTCTTGATCAACGGTATCCAAGCTTCTGCTTTGGAACATGAAGGTATGACCCAAGCCTCCTGGAACGGCGCAACAAGTGAGTATATTAGATATTGTTCGTTAGGATAATTACTTATACTTCTTATCATAGTTGGTCTGCTCGTAGCCTTTACATCTGGTTGGTAACATTTTTATTCTACTCACACAAAAAATAATCTTGCACCTCACTATAGCGATGTTTATTCTCTATACTGTTGCTCCTTTGCTATATCGGATGGCTTCCTCTACGTACTATAACCTCAGTCTTCTTTCTAGTGACTTCTGGGGTCTTCTGTTTGGTGCGTTGATTATCGTTCCAAGGTACCCCACCAATATCAATAATTGTTTCTTAATAGGGCTCTTCCTCTATGTTTGTCAAAATTCCTGGCATTTTGAGTTTGTCCCTAACTGCTAATTAGCACTACCACCCATACTGGCTTTACTTTGTGGCCTTCGTTGTTATTATCGGGGGCCTCATTACTTACTTCTGGCACTCCACTCGTAAGTCACCTTTTAATTAGCTTTTAGCTCCCGATATTAAAAACATTAATAGCGGAGGAGCAAGGACACCTCGCTCCCACGGCACCGGGGTATGTCAATCGTAAACGAGGTGGCCAGCAGCCCGAACCGGACGATGGACCTGAGGGTGTACCCACTCTCTCTCGTGAAGGGACAGCCGTTTAGGATAAGCACCATATATGATAATATAATGGGCATTAGGCGTTACATATTTATGACCACCTGCGATATGTGAAATGACTTGCTGAATTAAAAGTATATGGTTACTCCTTTTGGGGCGGAAATTTTGACCCCTTGGCCACAAGATTGACGAGATGGTGACAGTGTCATTCGACATTTAACTATGTAATACAGAATGTGCAAATAACTAAATATGAGTGAAGGTTGAGAAGGATGATGTAATAAAATATGCTAGGGAGTGTATCTGTGGTGTCAAGGCTTTGAAACTACCGCTCAATATATGCGAAGAGTGAGGGGATTGGTAGGTGGCAAATAGCGTGTTGCGTGAATGTATCATACAAGTCGGGGAGGAGGATTACGTTTTCTTTCTTCTTCGAGCTGCTTATCACGTTCAGCACGATGTTCCGCTAGTTTCTACAAGCCAGGTAAATTGCAGGTTTTGATTTATTACAGCAAGTTAGACGTACAGCTTTGAGCATTTCAACAGTTGTCAGAACAGTGTCCAATGTGGATTCTGACAGTTCAACCATCTGGATGTACTGTGAGTAAGGTTTGCATCTGACAGTAAGACCACTGACCTTATCCCCAGCTTGGTTACCAATTTTGTTCATACGCTCTTTCTCTTCGTGCCAGGATTTGGTCTGCCTTTGTTGCTGGTCGCCCAAAGATTCTGCGGGGGGGATACTATTTATAGCTCTGGGAATATCCCGGGGGCTCCAGGGCGCGTCAAGATCTGGGGGTGTGGGAAGCGACTGGACGGACGGACGAACGCAATGGCCCCAAGATCCATGGCCGTGGCGGGCCTCTTTCGCTTTTATCCACCATGTGGCGGTAACTGCGCCAATGACGAACCAGATGAAACGGCTGGGCCTCCCTGGGCCGCCGCTGCGCCAGCGATAGTAAGAGGAATATGCGGGCATTTTGAATAAGGATTAGCTTAATTGTTTGAAGTGATTTGGTTGGATGTGATTGAAATGGGCCTCGCATGTGAGCCTTTTATGAACAACATATTTGTTCGGATAAGTTACGAATGAAGTCGGCCGCTACTGGAATGGGAGTCTTGCACTGCCACCGCCGAAGGTCAACGCGTTCGGCATACGGGAACCTCGAATGCCGGATAACCTAACGGTGTATGCTGCCGTTCAGTGAGCCGATTACTACATGATGTCGATGAAAAGCTGGTGTATGATAGGTTATATTTGTTACATGATAGGCATCCGAGATGCTGACGAACGATGAGTCCCGATTACGCAGGTCCTGAAATCATCTCCTGCGCAACTCGTCTTGGTCTTATGTCGAGATATCATTGGATCTAGGTTGAACTTATAACTGCCTTCACATTTGACAAGGTATCAAAAATTAGTGATAGATTAATCGTTTCATTGTATAAATTCAACATGGGAGATGATACAAATAATTAACGTTCACTTCTAAAAAGCCCTGTTAGATGAATTGAGTCAGTCGAGGTTATTTCACAATGTGTTAGAAAAAGGTTGTGAATCAGCTGGCTGTTCTTAGTTTTTTTGTGAGAAATTTCCCCATCGCCTAGGCTCCGGAGTTTGGTGTATTGTGTTTTCATCCGTCGAAATGAAAAGGGAGATATTACTCACCCTATTATATCTGAAATTATCGTGATTTTAGTTTATAAGATCCCTTGTAATCTGTAAGGACGAATCAATTGTCTATGAAGATCAAGGAGAGGTACAAGGAAAGAGTCAGAGGTGCAATGTTTGGCTATGCTCTGCCGTTCGTCATTACTGATAGTTACGACTGGGGCGGCAAAGAACTCATCAAGGTGGTTGAAATTCGAGAGAGACTTACGCAAGCGCTTAGATGTTAGATGTGGAGGGGTCTGTATCTCTTTTTCTGAGATAATGATGGTGGATGAAAGAAAATAAATGCGAACCAAACTTTTTGTGGTGTTTGTGGCGTGGGAAAATATCAAAAAGCATTGGTAATCGAGGATCGCTTCTGCTCTTGCATTTCACTTCCACTCAAACTCTGCCTAGCATGTCACCCCCTGGCTCTCCAAGATTGGTCGACTCGTTTACAGCTCCTAAAGAGGTCCTTCAGGAATTTGCAGACCTCGCAGAAGAAGAAAATGTCGACCCATTTGCAGAGACAGCATCGAAACGTCAAATTGCAGCACGACAATCAGACTATCACAACCGTCGTTTTAGCCGTGTAGCAGTTGACAGTGCGGATGCTTTCCAGCAAAGCGAAGATGGAAAAGAGGTCGAAGGGGGTTACAAAGACGCTATGAGGCTGTCGAGGCTTGAGCAGGAAGAGCAGCGGGTGAGGCGGGCCATTGAAGAGAAAGAAAGGAAGGACCGAGAGGAAGGGAAGATGAAGATGGACCTCGATAAGACACCTCCCGCAGCAGAGCTAGAAGATGTCGCAAGGGAGTTAGCTGCAGCCAAAGAGCTTGCTGCTTCGAAGGAATCCGGCACCAAACGCAAGCGTCGGTGGGATGTGACGGAGCCGACTGACGAAAACGCAGATCCGAATAAGCAGGATTCTGGTGAGTGGTCAAAGGAAGCACTTGAATCCGCGCCCAAGAAACGTCGCTCTAGATGGGACGCAACGCCAGCGGAAGCAGGTGTGGGAGAGACACCCAAACGCTCTCGTTGGGACCAAACACCAGCTATTGCAGGAGTTGACGTACCTATGACTCCTATTATTATGAACGCTCCCGGTTTTATGCAAGAGGATAAGCACAATCGATACCTCACGGACGAAGAACTTAATGCTGTTCTCCCAACTTCTGGCTACTCAATCGTCACTCCTCCTCCTGGCTACGCACCCATGGTTGCTCCACGTAACATTATGGCTACACCCATAACAGAAGTTGGTGGTTTCCAGATACAGGAGAGTTCTGATGCTGCTGCTGTAGCTGCGGCAGCAGGACTTGCTCCAGAGCTGCCCACCGAAATACCAGGTGTCGGTAACTTGGCTTTCTTCAAGGCCGAAGATGCTCAGTATTTTGCCAAAATTCTCAAAGAAGAAGATGAAACGGAACTTTCTGTTGAGGAGATGAAAGAGCGAAAGATTATGCGACTCTTATTAAAAATAAAGAATGGTACACCGCCTGTTCGCAAAACTGCACTTCGACAGATTACCGACAAAGCTCGTGAATTCGGAGCTGGTCCTCTTTTCGATAAAATCTTACCACTTTTAATGGAGCGTACGCTGGAGGACCAGGAACGTCATCTTCTTGTCAAAGTTATCGACCGAGTTTTATATAAGCTCGATGATCTCGTTCGTCCCTATGTCCACAAAATTTTGGTCGTCATTGAACCTCTCCTCATCGACGAGGACTATTATGCTCGTGTCGAAGGCCGAGAGATCATTTCCAACCTGTCAAAAGCCGCCGGTCTCGCTCATATGATTTCTACCATGCGACCCGATATTGACCACGCCGATGAATACGTTCGCAATACCACAGCTCGAGCATTCTCCGTTGTTGCCTCCGCTCTGGGTATTCCATCTCTTCTTCCATTCTTGAAAGCCGTTTGTCGTTCTAAGAAATCGTGGCAGGCACGGCACACAGGTATTCGGATTGTCCAGCAAATTGCCATTATGATGGGTTGTGCGGTGCTACCACATCTACGAAATTTGGTAGAATGTATCGCTCATGGCTTGTCGGACGAACAACAGAAGGTCAGGACGATGACTGCTTTGGGACTTGCCGCGCTTGCAGAAGCTGCCGCCCCTTACGGTATTGAATCGTTTGATAACGTCCTCAAGCCCCTCTGGCTCGGTATTCGTCTTCACCGTGGAAAAGGTCTTGCGGCCTTCCTCAAAGCTATTGGCTTCATCATCCCCCTCATGGACCCTGAATATGCATCGTATTACACTAAGGAAGTGACGGTGATTCTCATTCGAGAGTTCCAGACTTCTGACGAAGAAATGAAGAAAATTGTTCTCAAAGTCGTCAAACAGTGTGCTGCAACGGAAGGAGTCACCCCTGCTTATATCAAGAAAGATATCCTCCCTGATTTCTTCAAAGCATTTTGGGTACGCCGTATGGCTCTTGATCGACGAAACTATCGTCAAGTGGTCGAAACCACGGTAGAACTTGCTCAGAAGGCAGGTGTGGCGGAGATTGTTGGGCGGGTGGTGAACGAGCTTAAAGACGAGGCGGAGCCGTACCGGAAGATGGTGATGGAAACAATCACAAAGGTAGTAGCTACCCTTGGAGCCTCGGACATCGATGAGCGACTGGAGGTGAGATTAGTAGATGGAATCATTTACTCTTTCCAAGAGCAAACGACTGAGGACCAAGTTATGTTGGACGGATTTGGGACTGTTGTCAACGCTCTAGGAATTCGTGTCAAACCCTACCTCACCCAAATTGTTTCGACGATCCTCTGGCGCCTCAATAACAAAAGTGCGAAGGTTCGACAGCAGGCTGCTGACCTTACTACCCGGTTGGCCGTCGTCATTAAACAATGTGGGGAAGATCAATTGCTAAGCAAATTAGGCCTAGTGTTGTTCGAACAGCTTGGAGAAGAATATCCCGATACGCTTGGTAGCATCATTGCCGCCGAAGGTGCCATTGCTAATGTTGTCGGGATGACCCAAATGAACCCACCTGTGAAAGATCTTTGTGAGTTTATATTATCTAATTCTTTAAAAACATTGTGCTCATTCAAATTGAAAGTGCCTCGAATGACTCCTATTTTGCGTAACAGGCACGAAAAAGTGCAGGAAGCATCTATCAATTTAATTGGTCGTATCGGTAAGTTTCTCCAATCACATTTACACAAACAAACCACTAACGCTCAATTTTTAGCGGATCGTGGTGCGGAGTTCGTTCCCGCAAGAGAATGGATGCGTATCTGTTTTGAACTTTTGGATCTACTCAAAGCCCACAAAAAAGGCATCCGACGAGCCGCCGTCAACTCTTTCGGCTATATCGCCAAGAGTTTAGGTCCTCAAGACGTTTTATCAGTCTTATTAACTAATTTACGTGTGCAAGAACGACAAAGTCGAGTGTGTAGTACGGTTGCCATCGCCATTGTAGCAGAAACCTGCGGTCGTGAGTATCTCATTTTTTCTAGTGTCCCAACTGGCACTAACATTTACAACCCAGCTTTCACGTGTATACCAGCAATTTTGAACGAATACCGAACAGCCGAGCTGAACGTCCGGACAGGATGTTTGAAGGCTCTATCTTTCGTGTTCGAGTACGTCGGTCCTCAATCCGCATATTACTGCGATTCCGTCGTCACCATGCTTGAAGATGCATTGACTGACCGCGATCTCGTCCATCGACAAACAGCGAGCACAATCGTCAAACATCTGGCACTCGGGGTCGCAGGGTTGGGTTGCGAGGATTCAATGCTTCACCTGATGAATCTTGTGTGGCCAAACTGCTTCGAGACCTCTCCTCACGTCATTGGCGCAGTGATGGACGCTATTGAAGCTATGCGAGTCACCTTGGGCCCGGGTGTCCTCCTGAGCTACGTGTTACAAGGGCTATTCCACCCTGCCAGGAAGGTCAGGGAGGTTTATTGGCGCATTTACAACGCCCTTTACTTGGGCGCTGCAGACGCTATGGTACCATTCTACCCAGATTTGGGAGAGCTGAGCGAGGGGCAGAACGTGTATGATAGGCATCCTTTGCAGGTTTTCATTTAAGAGTACTCATTCCTTACTTAATGTTATCGACTGTGTGTATATGGCAGTGGCCAACTGTGTATGAAAAGCAGAATCTACTATATCTTTAGTGAAAGATTGGGAAACAGAATAACACAAGACCGAGAGCTATGATTATAATGCATTATTACTGAGGGAACAACTATGAGGAACTTCCTGTTAGACCAGGAGGGAATCCGGCAAAGTCAACTTGGTCTTGGAAGTTCTGACCAGCGATAGAGAAGGATATCCGGAGACGCAAACGAACGTTGCTCTAAAAAGGACTTATCAGCTCTTGTTACTAGTAACAAATTATGGTTACTCACCCCAACGGGTGCCACCACCCGCATTTGTTGTGTCTCTACAGACCCAGGCTTGATAGTCGGGTTCGACATCGGCAACATCTGTAGTTGTTGTGACTATCGTGAGGCAAAGTAATCAATACGAACGTATCATCCAATAATCAAACGAGTGCTAATACCTTTGGAACAGCAGCCTGGAAATTTAATCCCGTCGCTTCCAACAATCCCGACACCTGGAATCTTGCCAAAATCATAACAACCCCTGGCTTCGCAGCCGACGTCTGTGGTGTAAGCGTGATTTTAAGGTCATTTTTATCATATGCAGTATATGGTGTCAGTCGGGGCGCAGCTGGTGCGGCGGGTGTTGGCGCAGGTGCTGGTGCTGGTGCTGGAGATTGCGACTGAGATGGGGTCATAGAAAATGCTGAACCAGCGTAGGATGGGGTTGCTGATGGAGGTTGGGGAGATGGAGTTGTCGTAATATTGCTCGTGCCAAAAAGGCCGAGGATGTCGTCGACGGTCGCGCGTTGATTTTGGGGTGGGGAGGTGGCGCCTGGTGCGGGTGGTGAGGTCGACCCGAATATTTCTGCCAGCAGATCTTGGTTGTTTTGGGCCGTAGGAGCGGAGCCAGTGGCAGGCGTTGACAGGACTTCATCACCGAGAAGGTCAGCCTTGCGTAACAAAATTAGCCAACCCCTGATATATAGCTGATGAAAACTCACATCTTTGGATGTCGAACCAACGGGTTTATTTTCGCTGACTGAAAATCAACCAGGATGAGTTATAGAAACTACCTGAAGCCGAAAACCCTAGACTCACCAACACCCATGACAGTCGCCTTGAGCTCTGGTGGTGGCATTCTTTCCAACACACCTTCCCTCAAATCCTCGCCAAGACCAAACAAACTCGCAAACTCAACCGCCCGCTGCTGCAATTCCAGTTCCGGACTTGTGGTATATTTTGCAAGGATCTCCGCGATGCGGTCCTGCTCGCTGGACGAAGTGCCCCTGCGCGAAGATATTTTCGTCACTGCTGCTAATACAAATTGTTGGGTCAAGAAGTTGGCGTAAGGGGAGTCGATGATGGAGATGAGCAGGTCAATGATATCCTTGTCGCTGGTCTGTGAACATCATTATCAGTGAAACGACTATAATGTGGCTTGGTAGAGATGATTCACCGCCTTGGGCTGCTCCTCATCAACGATCCCACCCTCGAGCAGGACCTCGCTATACTCGCCGATCACCCAGGTAGCAGCCAAGGTAAGCGACTCTTGCGAGATATCGTCTTTGAGGGCGACATATAATTTCGAAGCAGTGTATCCTTGTAGCTCAGGTGTATGCGCGACAAGCCGGATGAATGCCGAAAGTATTTCTTCCCGAACAAAGTTCCCAGCCTAACACATCGCATAATTGATATCTGGACGATCAATAACGATTTATTAAAGATAACACACCAATTTTAGCACACGCAAGACGGTATCGATGTGCCAACGTTTATTGGGAGCGAATCTTTCAGCGGCGAGGCATATCTGCGTGGTCATTCCGAGTTTGAATTCATCGTCGGCGACTTCGAGGAATGCAAGTAGTTCGCGAATCAGAACGCGAACGTTCTGTTCGTTGATCAGCGCATATGAAAGCTCCAGCGCTCGGCGTCGGATCGAGATGTCGCCGTCACGGAGGCAGTCGAGGATGATGTTGCGGTGCCGTTGCACTGCATTCGTGTCCATTGAGACGACCTTATTCAGTGTATTTAGTGCTACATAGCTAATTTGGAAAGTCTCTAGTTGGAACGAATTAATATAGCCCGGTAGATAAAAACTCACCGGATATTGTTATCACGATTGCTCAAGAATTTGCCGAGGATATTAATTGCCATAACACGAAGGCCGGTATCGGCTTCAATCTCCAACACCGTGAGGACCGTCTCGTACAAGATTGAGTTACCAACGTTTTTGCTCGAATCCGTGTTTGTTGCGACCTAAACCATCAACAATCTACCCATTGGAAAAGCCGATCACTTACCTGTGCTAGGATATCGTTCATCGTCTCGCTTGCTTGTTGATCACCTCTGCCGAGTAATCGCAGAAGCCGTAAAATCTTGACCTGGAGGAAAGGATCTGTGATTCCGGAGACGTCATGTTCTGGACTGTATCCAGTTGTGACGAGGGACTTGAGGTTTCTGACGAGTAGAGGGACGGCCTGTAGCGCATATTAGAAAGGAAAACTCATAACAATGGAAGGCATACATTGCGGAACTCTTCTAAAATGGCGGGTTCGATTTGGCACATCTCTGTGACGAGAGTTACCGATGATAAAAGAACACCGTGATTACGGTCCGTGAGGAGGTTTTTAGCTTTGGAAGTAAAGTGGTCGGTGAGGTCAGGGACTTTCTTGATGACTCGCAACGCGCAAAGAGCAGCCTAAAGGAACTAAGCTCGTAATAAGCAAGGACTGGAATCGTCGCTACCTTTTTACGGATGTACGTGTTACTTGAGCCCAAGAGCTTTTCGATTTCGTTTGCTAGATCGCGAGACATCTCCTCCGACGCAATATTGGCAAAAGTACATAGCGCAAGGCCCACGGCATACATATTGGAGTGATTCATGTCACTAAATAAAAACATTAAGAGGGCGCGCACGAGAATTGGTACCACGGCGCGCACTTTTTCAAGGAATTCGTAACCAACGTGAGGACTTCTTGGTTTTCGTCAAGGAGCAGCATGATCCCTAGATATCCTAGTCGTTTATCCGAGAAACGGGGACTGGCAACAAGCTTTAGACATTCTATCTGACCAAAGTGGGCGGGCGATCCGAGCATATGGATATAGAGCAATTTCGCGATGTTATTGTGCCGCACGAACGAATCCTCGTTCCGGAAAGATGTCCTTATCGCGGCGGACTCCTGCTGTATGAGAGCCCGCTCATCAGCCACTGTCTGGAATGCCAGTTAGTGAATGATCGTAAAGGGTATGGGTTGTCCTTCTGAACCTTGCAAGCGCGGATGCCCTTGATTAGGGCTACGTAGTGATTTAGCTGAAGATAAATTAAAATTTGTGGTAGTAAGACTAACCTTTGAGGTTGTGATAGACCATCTATCCGCTTAATTGTTCTCTCTGTACAGCAAAATTGAGTTGAGGGATTAGACAAGGATGGACAATGGGTTACTAGTACGCGGTTCAACTCGGGTAAGGTTAGGCTCGATTATTGGTTCGATTTCCTAATTTGGGTGTGATCGGAGTGTTGTACTTTACCCTTGATATTATTTAAAATGTAATAAATAACGTCTTTTCTTTGTCTTTTGATTACAATGCGGCTTTGACAGTTCCCTACAAAACCGCTGTTCATCGACTTCAATTCTATCCTCACTTTTCTCCCCTTTTCATGTCCCCCAAACTGGCTTTGAAGTTCTATCCCATTCCTGACGGTGCTCTCCTCCGTTTACTCTCCAAGTATGACGATTCTCACCAGAATGGCTTCATTGCCCACCTCGACAGGGCTTCGCTATCCGACAAACGGTAAGTACCGCCCGTTTCAGTCTATCATTGACAATATCTCAAGCCTCCTCTCTAACCATCAGGAAAGCGTTTGCTCGAGGCCTTCTTATGAACCTTGGCCTTCTTGTCTTCATGATTTGGCTTGTTTCCGCCGTTATCACGCAGAGCGTTGATACCCCAACTCCTACCCCTATCATGACCGCCCTATGTGTAACCCAGGACCTCATCATCGCATGGGCCATCTACTCCATCCTCATTACTACCACCATCCCTTTCTTCCTGCGCGAGTGCCGCCTCCGCCTCCGTTGTGGTTTCCGCCCTACCGAAGTTGTTTTCCGCAGGCCCCCAGTGCTGTCGGCTAACCTGTCAGATGAGGAGCGGGCGGAGCTTTATCGCCGCTTTGTTACTCGCTCGATGGACCCCCATGTCATCTACGCCAGCTTCTGGTCGTTCCTGACAAGTGAGCTATGGGTTTCAGAACACCTAGCTGTCATGGAGGCCTATGACTTGATTGACAGGGGTGAGATTGATGAAGGGTGCCTAGAATCAGCGCTCCTGAGACAGGAGAACGGAGAATGGAGTATTTGTGAAATATCCAAGATGGACAATCTCGTGTAGGGTCCCAGGTGGATCGTGCCTTACACCCGAACTACAGCTACGCATCACCAGTTATCGAAAACTGCACGCTATTTGACGACATTTCTTGAAAATTCATCATGTAAACTAATTAGATATAATCCCTCTCCCTCTTCGTTGGGCGTATCGTCTGTACCCAATGCGAAACACTTTCGTCAATCCATCATGTGCCAATAGATGTACATTTTACACAATTGCGAGACTACTTAAATTAGTGAAA
Organism: Collybia sordida; assembly: GCA_037014335.1. Classification (NCBI taxonomy): domain Eukaryota; kingdom Fungi; phylum Basidiomycota; class Agaricomycetes; order Agaricales; family Clitocybaceae; genus Collybia; species Collybia sordida. The sequence continues at coordinate 614,995 of JAYKXK010000011.1, read as the reverse complement.
GTATTCAAAATTCCAAGTTTCGTCCGCGGGTATGTATATGTCCTTCTGTAACATGAGTGAGAGCGATACTATGATGGTATATTATATTGTTTCCGTTCCCAATCTTTCCACTGAAAGATAGGTATTGGATGCGCTTCCGTGTTAAAGACCCAGTCCTTAAGTGGAATTATGTCTTCGTCAGTAAATAGTAAGAACAAGTATTTCAGCCTGTAAGGATGGTTAGTCCAAATCCAGATTGTGAAGGGGAACTGGAAACGAACGTTTCGGCTAGGAAATAGCTGTATCGGTTTGTTAGTAAATATGAATACAAAGTATTATAATGCTTACCTGGGCATTGAGTCAAGCAAAGGAGGCGGGATCATGTCAACCTGTATAAGACTTGCATATCCATAAGGTGTCCGCGCGTGTTTCTCGATGGCTTCGAATATAATCCATCCCCGTTCCCGCCATTTTTCGTTCCCAGTAATCCTCCAAAGCAAGTAAAAACTTTCAATAGCCTGTCCAAAAAAGAAAGTTAACGCCTGTTATACCCCCACATACACAAAAAGAAAAACAATTCACTTCCGGCCTCAACAGGTACGATGACTTCCACAAAGTATAATCCCTCTCCCCAGCGCTCTTCTTCTCCACTTCTGCTAAGCCCGGCGGCACGCCTCCCGGCCTCCCCTCCGCCTCCCACTGTTCCACACGCGCCATCCACCGTCCCTCCGCCGATGGGCTCCACGGTTTCATCCGCATCTCATCCGGACCTAGCCCACTCTCCTGATCCGCATAAGTCACCCAGCATGTATACGCGAGCCCCTCCGCCGCCCAGGAATGCAACTCGCGATCACGTGCGGAAAGCTCTAGCGTATGCGCGCCTAAGGCGAGGAGGCCTGGGAGGAAACATGAGAGGTGCTCGAAGGTGTGGGTTGGTTTTCCGTTCTGGGTGTCCGTAACGTAGAGTAAATGCCGTGCGGGCGTGACGTAGAGAAGAGTGTTGAGGATGGCAGATACAGACTTCAGGTCTAAAGACATATGTCATTATTTGGCAAGAGAAGGATAAAAGGAAAGGTGTCACATAGTTCGCGTGTTTTGGGCTCTGATTGACCACTAAGGAGCCATTGTTTGAGAAGATATTCGTGGGCACTATCCGCGAAGGCCCCGACGGAAAACTGCACTATAAGGCCGACAGAATCAATGATCATGCTCATGTATGTTGAGATTATGACTTACAATTGGTGGGAGTACCGGAATTGATGTCCCACATGGTCGGATACTGCCCATTCTTAACCGAAGATCTGTACATCTTATGCATGATAGCCTCCGTCTATACGAAATGCATTTAGTGGATACTCCCCAGTTACTTACGGAACGAACCTTTTCGAAATACTCTACCCTTCCGGTAAGATGTGCCAAATATTTACTAGTCCCATTCAGCTAATTCGTACATCAGTAATGGGCGCACAAAACTTACTATTCCACTTGATTGCTGAGCGCCTCAGCCCACAAAACATTCCCGCTCCACCCAGTGCGCGTCTGGCCCCTAACAGCGGGGAAGGGAAACAAAAAAAGACCCGAGTAGGCTGGCGAAGAACACTACAAAGGAGCTATCCCACTCACGTTACGGTATTCACGGCATACATCGGGAATCCAGACGTCGTGTTGAACGCAGGAAGCAACATTCTTCCCAAGTCATCAGCGCGCGCTAGGAGCACGGGCTCTTTCGAGAGAGCATATGCGGATAGTAGTCCTCCCAAGTAACGAATCACGGTCTCAAAGAAAGGAGCGAAGAAACCCTTGAAACTGTCAATGAAATGTGGGGTAAGGCCAGGGTCGTACGCGTACCTCTTGTAGAGTAAACGTGGATTTCGCAACAACCTCAAGGCTCTGGTAGAACATCTCATCAAGTCCCATGATATACATGGTGTCCATCGCATCAAATACCGATACCCCCCAACCATTGAAACTATCATACCCAAATCACCCGTGATCAGAATCGAAAATGGAGAAAGCTAAAATTACTTTACTTGTTGGAAGCGCCCCCTGTGAGGGGGAGGAGTTCGTCATGTGGCAACGCGTGATTCTGGTACCCCGAATACGCATGGACGAAGGCGGCTCGCACCTTCCCCGCGCGTTCATCCCAGGTTGTCTGTTGCGCTGGGGGCGTCTGTGGTATTGGCGGCGAGGGGATTGGATGCCCTCCATGCGTGTGAGGGAGAGGCTTGTCACTGGGGTAGGTCGAAGAGGTGGCGGGCACGTGGATAGGTGGACGCCATAGTTCGAAGGTCGGCGCAAAGAACCAGATAGTGGCGACACATATCAGGGTCAGGAAGAACCAGCGAAGCAATGGGCGCGCAGTGAGCTGACCGTACCAAGGCGGGCTTGCTGAGGCAGGCTCGGAAAAGTAAAGTGGACGCCGGGCATGTGTTGGTAGCATGGCCTGCTCGAGCTTGAGTACGTGGTTCTTCAGCACACAATGCTCGAGACTCAAGGCTTCAGTGTTCAGGACTAGAAGAAAGGGCAAGATTGAGGTACTGCCAAGCCTTTCAGGGAGCCCTTTAATTCATTCTTGATGCCAGGTGGCCATGCTTGAGTAAGTAACGATGAAGAGATCCGGATATATAAATCATTGAACGTGGTCAAAGAAGATGAGTGTTGACGCTAAACCATTGTTGAATTCCACTCCGAGTTCGTTGATACGAGTCTGCCACTTACGAATGAAGCTACAACTGTCCCCATTCTCGCCGTCGGGATGTCCACTATGCGTTACTTGAATCTTGACGACTACTCAAAAATCATCTCCCTGGATATTGAAAGTCGCCGAGAAGGTGACGAGATAACGTAAGGAATAAGAATAAGCCTTGTGATGGTGCAACTAGGGCGGTGATTGACCTCTATGTGTGCATTTTTAATTTTCGGTCAAGCTGGGGCCAAAACACGTGTTGGTCTGGGTGCTAGGATGTGTATGAAGTATAGGAATCTATGTATATAAAACGTTAATAATTATAGGAAGAGTGGGTTGTACTATGTTGTGCCTTGAAACACATAAAATATATATCCTTCTTATGGCATTCCACTCCCTTGAGTGTTTCATGTTCTAAGTATATATCATGAGTTGAGGTGAAACAAATTGTGGAGGAGAGCTACGTTTGCTGGAAGTTTGTAAGAATTAATCATTTCAAGCTCTGCAACTCACCAATTAATCACAACTTCCATCACTTGGCCCATCCTTCCATCGTTCATCCGTCTTTGCACAATCAAACACCTCCTTCCCCAACTTTTGGTTTACCGCATTATGTCTCTCACACAGCCATCTGCTCAACCCCACGCGCCCACTGACATCCGGAGGGTGCGCTGCCATGTCCTCTGCAAGATCATCCGCACAATGCGAGCATGGGTACAGAAGCGGTAGTGCGCGGACGAGGGCCAACATATTCGCGCGTTGCGTTGGCGTCGGGCGTTCGGGATAGTACGCGGCCGTCGTGTGCAAGAATGTCCACGTCGCCCGACCGAGTTGCTCGACGTCAGGCGGACAGTTCGGAGGTGGCTCGTCCGGGCGCGCTGTGGTTGTCGCTGCAGTACCAGACGCCAGCGCCGCCATCATAGCCGCCGTCGATGCAGGTCCCCCACGTGTTCGACTCCTGTCGTGGCCCTCGGCTGCCGCGCCAGGCTTCCAGTGGCGGAAAGCAGTGCATATTTTGCAGGGCTTGCCATCAGGGCCCATTACCATGCCTGGCGGTATCACATTACTCGTCGGTTTGCTGGGAATTGAGTTGGAAACGTTGGGCGCGGATCCGTCGGTGGGACTCGCGCTCATGGTGGGCGCGGACGTGTTGGACGGTTGCCTCGCCCGAGGGCCGAGCTCCAACCCCGTGTCACAGGTATGTCACATCCAATCGGATGTAAGCAGCCTTGTAAGCAGCCTCCCGAGCCAATAGTGCGACGAGAATGCAAATTAGCAATCCAAGAAATAATAGCTACATATACAGATAGTATTATAGTTAGATTTACGGGCTATCGTACAACAAAAATATTGTCCAAAAAACACCACTCAGGGAGGGAGCATTAAGCCCACCTTCCAAGGAGTGCCATTAGTGCACATCCAAGCAGCATCGAACACACTGCGTAAGCCAGTTTCGAATTGGGCGAATTCATCATCTCCTTGTTGAATAAGAACTCGTGTGCCAGGAGCTATAAAATGACATCAATACTGACTGATATCGATCGGGAAAATGATAAATTACCTCCACGAGGCCAGTGTAAATGAGAATCCCGGCGCTAAAAGCATCCAACACACCGCTGACAATCGAGGCGGTGGCAGTTCCTGGGTTGTATGTGCTCCTGATACCGAGGCCGACTGCAATACCAACGGGGGTCGTTAACCCGTACAGACATGCACCGATTATGGGTACCCAATCGTAGCGGCGGGGTAGTTTCATAAAAGCTAGTCGCGATCCAATCGCTAGCCCCTCAAATGTTTCTAAACGACGATTTAGTTATCTAAGTAGGGTTGGTACTGAATTGCTTACGGTGGAAAACGAGGACCACAAAGAGAACCTTGAATTCAGGATCAACAGCCAGGGTTAGGCCAATGAGTACACTAAAGCCAAACGGGTCAGCCGAAATTAAGTGAGGAGACGATGACGCAACAGACCTGTGGAGTGCAACACCAAATTCTAAGATTGCAATTCCCACAATCTGGGCCGCAGGACTGTCATCGATTCCTTGTAGTGATTCTGGGTCACTTGAGTGACTGTGCGAATCAGTGGGATTACGATCAGGTTTATGCTCTGCCTGTTTGGTGTCAGCCGACTTGTAAACAGTTTCCGGGCCATGAGCGGCATGGGATCCAAGATCGTGGCCATGTGCATCTATCGAAGAACATGAATAACCGAAAAAAACGCGTGTTGGAGGGTTACGAACCGTGAGTCAACCCAAGTTTCAGTAATTTTGCGGTGCCCCAGCGGAAAGCGACAAGCTCGACGATAAAAATTATAAATATGCTGAGAAGGCAGATAGCGAGAGCGTATGGCTTGTAGAGGAGTTTAAGGTTTTTTTTCTTATCTGATTCAGTGCGATCAGACTCACATATTCACTCCAACCGTCGGATAGACATTCGGAGCCTAGTGCATCGAGGGCGGGGGCCAACAAATGGATAAATGCGGTTGCGATCTTTGCAGAAGAAACATCTTTAGGAGTGGAAGGAATGGTTTTGTGTGCAGATCACTCACAATAACACCGGAACCAAAATATTTTGCAAAGCTGCAACAGGTAAGACAAAGGAAAGGACATGAAGAGAGCACTTACTCAAAAATACTTTTAGGAACGTGTAGCCACGATGAACGGTGTGCGAGAATAGGAAATAGTGCGCCACAAAGGGAGCCAACGAGAATGATGAAGATAGAGGCTACCCTAAGGCCTAAAAAATCGTCTGCACCACCGCCAGGCCCACAATGGAGCTCCTCAACGATTTCAGTAGGTGACGGAAAGATGTCTTGTATTGTGGAAGACATGGTGGTGATAGAGGACGATGGAAGGGGAGGATGAGTGGGTTGAATTTAAGGGACAAGTTGGGAAGAGAGATGGGCAATTGGCACACCATGTTCCTTACGACTGCTCGGGTTCTCCTCCTTTTTTTTTTCGTTCGGGCCGTTTGCTTTCTGTCCATTCTGATTGGGTAAGAATCACGTGCAACACTGAAGAGTACCTCCTCAGTTACTGACTGCACTTAAAACGGGTAACTGATATCCAAATCATTGGTCAACGTAAATGATGGCCACCTCCAAGTTGATAATAACCCGCGTGGTCTCCTCTCGAACATGCCACCATCGGATTGTGTATGCCATTGGTCGGTCGGCTTCCTAAATAATACATGTGACGATAATACTTACAACAGTTATCGATGTTATCCCTCATCCGAGATTTACTCCAAAACGGCTCCTCAAGGCCTCTTAGTGGTTGACAAAATTAGAACTTTGTCATAACCGGTGTTCCCGATACCTCAACAGTCAACGCCCCACGACACCATCCGAGTGACACACCTGGATGCAATTCCGACGTTTGTAAACGGGGCATGAGCTTTCATATTACCTCAATGATAGGCCCCACATTGTGAGCTTGTTTCCTTTCGGGTACAAAATTTGCTTCCGCCGAGGGCTTCGCAGCATTCTGATACCTCATGGACCGCTCAAGAACCTCTTGTGCAAGAGCGCGGAATATAGGAGATGGGGTAGATAGCGTCTGCGCTGCATAGAATAACAGCTTCAATCCGATATGATTGCGGGCCACACGATTCTTCAGCGTAGAAGCTTCAAACAATGCACTAAGGTCTGAAAAAACAAGGATGAGGTTGGCATGTGGGTGAGATGAAGGGTCAATCTCCGTTGGACTCTCAGGCTGTTGGGGGACTGTGGTCACTGCTAGGGGCTGAATCAACTGTGAGGCGTCACGTAATAGTAAAGCAAACAATTCCGAGGTCATCTCCCCCTAAGATACGACGGATAATCCATCAGGCTCTTGCTCACACGATAGGAAAAATACATACTGGATCGAACCGAGCCCAAATATCAGTGATGAGACTTGATAAGCTTGTATGCAGGGTAGTAGCCTTGCGATCCGTGAGAAACGGGATCAGCTTCGCAATCAATCGTTGGCCTTGAAGGATGTCATCACTTTCAGGTCGTAACGAAGAAAGAGGTGAGATAGCCAAATGGCGTGTCGTATAAGAATACGCGATACTGATGGGAAGTTATAAATAGATTAGATGAGGAGAGCGATCGAAAAAAGACTTACCACAACGCGCACATGTTATATATTAATGGAGGCCCCTTGGGTATAGACTTGACCATCGATTGAGGTATGCAAATAATCTGGGGCTGTTTCCCGTATCGTCGACGTGAAGATGATTCACTAGTTATATTTACGCCCTCCACCACGCTAAATTCCCACCACGGTTCGCGTCGTTCGTTTTCCAACTCTTCGCTAGCAAGCAATTGTTGCGCAAGCTCACTCGAAGGATTTTCCAAGGCTTTCATAAACTGAGCTTGTTCTTCAGGGGTCAATTTGGACCAGAGGTCACTGGGTGATGAGGAGTCTGGCTGGCCTAAGTTACACAGTTCACAAAATATTGCTTTCATGACGTACCGATATCAATGCCTTGGAAGCGTCTTGCAAGATCAGTTTCATCATCATCATCGCTAACACCCTCCTTCTCTAACATAGACAAACTGTCTTGACCATTCTCTTCCTCAAATTTCTTCAACAACTCCATCATCTTGAGCCTCTCCTGTGGTGTCCTGGACGGTTCAGACTGGATCTCAACTTCGACCTCTTTCTTATAAAACGTCTCCGAGCATTGAGAGTGAGCCTATAAAATGTAAAGGAGATTATCGGTATGGGTAACCCGGGGTAGGGTGAGCAGCGACGCACTTGAGAACGGAAACAAGTCAGGGAACAATACGGGACATTACACGTTGGACAGGTGTATTTGGAGAATTGCCTCCGGCACCTGGTCAAGATATCAATGGAAGAGTAAGTATGAGGGTAGAAGGATGGGCTCACAATCTGCAGGTAACATGGTCGACTGAAGCAGACCCAGGGTTGATTGTGGTTTGAAGAGACATGAGCCTTGAAATTTGAAACTCCGACTAGTTTTTTTTTGGCGATCACGATCGCAGCGACTCGACGGTTGGAAGTGGTCTCAAGCTCCAAGGCGACCGCAAGGACCATCCAGCTCGACGATTACTATACATAATTGACGAGATCATAAACTTTTATCATTCAATTTGTAGTACTTACAACTCATACGACTACCACCAATGGCCGAAGCTCGTCTGGTGGACACCAAATCTACTTTCACCTCTTTTTCTCATATCATCGACGCCCGCCTCCTCCGCGCTCTCGCTGATGCTGGGTTCGCCAGACCCACGCTCGTACAAGCCAAGGCTATTCCCCTTGCCCTTGATGGCCGTGACATCCTTGCCCGCGCACGCACTGGTAGTGGTAAGACCATTGCATACTGCGTTCCAATCGTGCAAAAGATCCTCACCGCAAAAAGTGTGGGTACGTTCCAGCTCTCGGTTCTCGGTTCTCATACTTATTTTTATATTTTTTTTTCTTGTAATTTTTTTTAGGCTTTAGGTCTCGATGACCCAGCTCGCCAGGCCACAAGGGCTTTGGTATTGGTACCCACACGCGAGTTGGCGGAACAAGTTGCTGGGTTCCTGAAAGTTTTGTTGGTTTATTGTGATGCAGAAATCATGATTTCAAACCTATCGTCCGGCACAACAACACATTTGCAGCGGTACGTTGAATCTCAACGGATGCAGACACACCATTGACACTTTTCTCGTCTCAAAAGGACATTGTTAGCAGACAAGCCAGACATTGTGATCGCGACGCCGTCACGAGCTCTGACTCTGTTACAGTCCAAGGTGAGATCGTACTTTTGCGAATTTGCGTATTTCCATCTGATATCCTTGTAGGCACTGTCCATTTCTTCTTTGGATTCCCTTATTATTGACGAGGCCGATCTTATATTGTCTTATGGACACGACGAAGATGTTCGGCAAATTTTCAATGGCTCCTTTCTACCCAAAATCTACCAATCGTTCTTGATGAGTGCTACAATGTCCGAAGATGTTGAGATGTTAAAAGGACTTGCACTCCGAAGTCCAGTATGTACTACATCATTACTCTAGGTCATTATAACTAATGGGTTTAGGTTATCCTCAAACTCGAAGAAGATGAGGACGAAGCTGCAAATCTTACCCAATATGCTGTGAAGTGAACCCGCCGGGATCCCTTTCCCCTTGCCGTTTCTGACCTGAATACACAGATGCTCTGAAGTGGACAAATTTCTGTTAACATATGTTATCCTCAAGCTCAAACTCATCAAAGGCAAATGCATTATTTTTGTTAACGATGTCGACCGTTGTTATCGCCTAAAGCTGTTCCTCGAACAATTTTCGATAAAGAGTTGTGTGCTTAACTCGGAATTGCCTCTGAACTCTCGGTATGGTCCTTTGACTACAATGCAGACGTTTGCTAAACACTTAACATATAGATATCACACCGTACAAGAATTTAATAAGGGTGTATATGACTATATCATCGCAACAGACGAGAGTGGGGCCCATCACGAGCAGGATTCTGATAGCGAAGAGGATGGAGAGGATAAAGGAGATGATGAGGCTACAGAAGGGTGTCCGTTATACCGCCTATGGTTTCCTATCCTAACTCACCCCTTGATCTATAGTTACCTCCACACAGCGAGAATCTACAACCATCCCCGCAAGTGATAAGGATCAAGAGCCATCCCTCTCACGAAAGCGCAAACGCGCCGTTGAACCTCCTCCCTCAGAGACCCCCAAACCGCGAAAACGCAAACAACGCAAAACGAGCGACAAGGAATATGGCGTCACCCGTGGAGTAGATTTTGTGGACGTTGCTTGCGTACTTAACTTCGATCTCCCTATGTCTTCGCGGTCGTACACTCACCGCGTTGGCCGGACGGCGCGCGCAGGACGGACGGGGATGTCTCTATCATTTGTAGTCCCACGTGATCAATGGGGGAAAAATAAGGTGGTGGGGGGCCTGCTTAGCGCGAAAAATGATGAGGCCGTGTTCATCAAAATTGAAAAGGAGCAAGGAGCAAGGGGGAGCAAGATTAAGGAATACAATTTCGATATGAAGCAGGTGGAGGCGTTTCGATACAGGATGGAAGATGCGCTGAGGAGTGTTACGAGAAACGCAATTAAGGAAGCAAGAATCAAGGAACTAAAATCAGAAATTTTGAATTCTGACAAGCTTAAGGTCAGTCAGACGAGGATTCTGGGATTTTAAGTCAACTGATCCCCCTGGTTTGTAGGCACACTTCGAGGACAATCCTCTAGATCTCGAGTTTTTGCGGCACGACAAACCTCTCCATCCAACTAGAGTTCAGTCGCATATGAAACACGTACCAAAATATATGCTGCCTCGGATCGCACCAGTTCCTGGCACCGAAATGGAAACTGGTGGAGAGAAACCCGCTGGCTTCATCCCTTTCAAGAAGGACAGTACACGTGGTCGCGGACGAGGTCGAGGGCGAGGGCGCGGTGGGCGAGGCGGTGCCGGAGGTGGTCGGGGCGGAAAAAAGAAATCAGACCCTCTGAAGAAATTCGGACATTAGTCTTCGTTCCATCGTGGGGCTTTCTTTGTATTCGATGCTCAAACACTATTCTGATATACTTATGGGTTTGTGAACGTTGGAAAGACTTGGCACAGGGGGCATTCGAAGATCCCTCACCTCGTGCGCAAGGTAAGAGGTTCATTTCTAGGGTTTAGACGGCATAACCAGCTCTCCCAGTTCCTCCTTCATGAGAAATTCTTGCTTCTTGAAGGACTTATCTCTCTGTGAGATCGGTCACGGACCGCCATTTTCCGCGTCCGATGGACGGCCCGTTCGGCCCGGATCCATACAGGATCTACGTAGGTCAACATTTAACCTGCATTTATTCAATGGAAGAATGCCTCTACATCATCATTCCACAATTATGACACCGGTGTTGAGCTCATCCACCGATAGCTCTCCGCATATTGCCCTTGATAACTCAGCGCTTATAAGATGCAGGTCACAGGTTTGGTCCCGAGTTCACTAAGAATGTTGCTGAAGTGCTTGTGGGATATCCCTGTTTCGCATGATCGGGAAGTGACCAAACTTATGATTCTAGAGCAAGAACTTCCATCCCAATACACCCACAACCAGAAGAGAGAACCGATTAAAAAGTTTCGACACCCGGCCCGTATAATTGCTTGAGCGGACTTGTGGATCCCGACGTCGACAGGTTTATCGAACCCTCGACCTTCAAAACATAGCGTCCGGGTTCAGGTCTTTCCGATATTGCCATCGTTTCATGACGTTCCTCAGCTCGAGAAATCCATCCAAAAAACATTTCGCATTCCCTGTCAGGCAATTGCCAGTTGTCCATCCAGAACCATCAATATCATTCAACAAAGCCTAAATGAATTAGAATACCTCTGCCGTGAGGATTGTCGGAACAATGCCCTATGATTAGCACACGAAGGTGACCAAGGTCGCCTGATCCAACTCACATGTCGCAAATGGTCACCTAAGATGGTATAATGACCTTACCGCTTGCGATGTCATCAAGGACTGACGAAAATACGCTCCAATTCTTCCACCGTTCAATAAATTCCGAGCCACCATCGGAATAGGGCGAGAAACATGGTTGAAATTTTGGGAACTTATTGGGAGGGAAAATTCCCTGGCTACTGTTGCATGCTGTGTAGTGTTTGTGCCTGATTCTTGCGCGTTCGGTAGGTGCATTCTCGCGTCGACCTCGGCGTTGACGATGATCCCCAAGATCGTTTTACTCTAGATTGACATGATTCCTTCGTTCAACTTGATCCGAAAACCAACATTCATTTAATTTGCCAAGTGGCCTTGTGCTACGTATAAAAGGAGTCCTAACCATGCGCACGTTCAACTTGTGATGATAACCATGGTCCTAAAACATTCTCTCATTGCTCTTGTCTTTGCCCTTCCTGCTTTTGCGCAACAGCCACTATATGCCCAATGTGCGTATTGATTGCTTTCCTGAGATAGGTCCATTCTAACTAAACCCAATAAGGTGGTGGTATTGGTTGGACTGGAGGAACAACATGTGTTTCTGGCGCATCTTGTCAAAAAATAAATGATTATTACTCTCAGTGCCTCCCAGGTGGCTCCACAACTGCTCCTACCACTGCTCCCACCACTGTTCCTCCTACCACTACTAGTGGGGGAGATCCGGCACCCACAGGTTGTCCACCAATCAATACCAACCCCGTAACAAATTCCAAACTTCCGGACCCGTTCACATTCTCTAACGGTGCACGCGTGACAACAAAAGCAGATTGGGCTTGTCGCCGCGCCGAACTCCTTCAGCTCATCCAGCGCTTTGAGATGGGTACTCTGCCTCCCAAGCCACAAAGTGTTACCAGTAGTCTTTCAGGGAATACACTTTCTATTACCGCTTCAGACTCTGGGAAGTCTATCAGCTTTTCCGTGACAATTTCCAAGCCTTCTGGAACCGGTCCATTCCCTGCTCTTATCGCTTTTGGTGGGATGAGCATTCCAACCCCTTCTGGTGTTGCCGTTATTACGTTCAATAACAACGACATCGCCGCGCAGGATGATGCAAGCAGCAGAGGGAAAGGAAAGTTCTACACGTTGTATGGGACTGGCCACTCAGCTGGAGCCATGACGGCTTGGGCGTGGGGTATCAGCCGAATAATCGATGCCCTCGAACAGAACCCCAGCGCAAACATCAACCTTCAGAGAATCGGTGTCACTGGATGCTCCCGCAACGGTAAAGGTGCCCTCGTTGCTGGAGCCTTCGACACCCGTATCGCGCTTACAATCCCTCAGGAGTCAGGTTCTGGGGGTGGCGGGTGCTGGCGTGTTTCTGATGCGATGTTGAAGAGTGGTATCAATACCCAGACCGCTTCCGAGATCGTTGGAGAGAATGTCTGGTTCTCCCCCTCGTTCAATCAATACAGTAGCCCCACACAAGTCACCACCCTTCCATTCGATCACCATTTACTCTCTGCCCTTGTTGCTCCACGTGGATTGCTGGTCATCGATAATACCAGCATCGATTGGCTCGGTCCTCAATCTGTGTGGGGTTGCCAGAAGACCGCCAACAAGGTGTGGCAAGCGTTAGGTGTCGCTGACGCCATGGGTGTTTCACAGATTGGAAATCACAATCATTGTGCTTTCCCTTCCTCCCAACAAGGCGACCTGGATGCATTTGTCAATAAATTCTTGAAAGGCCAATCTACGAACACGAACATCATTAGGACGGACGGTGCCAACAACGTTGGTTTTGTGGAGGCCAACTGGGTCAACTGGACCGTACCAACGCTTTCCTAAAAAAAATGTTTCACGAGAGTTGCTCCATTCTTCACTCGTTATGCTGCCCCAACTGTACATTAGTAGTCTTGTATGAGGTATGTACAAACCATTCAGCGCTCCAAAAAAACGCGATATACCCGATCCATTTGTGCTAGTACCATTCATCGAGTGTTGAGGTCTTCACTGGAACAAGACACATCTCCCTGGAGATAGAGTATTGTATATGGTACTTTTCCAGCAAGAAACCAAAACCTCAATGGAGGACTCTCTGCCCTCATTGCTCCACGTGGATTGTTAGTCATCGACAACACCAGCATCGACTGGCTTGGTCCTCAATCTGTGTGGGGTTGCCAGAAGACCGCTACAAGGTATGGCAAGCGTTGGGTGTTGCTGACGCCAGGGTGTTTCAGAGATTGGAAACCACAATGATTGTGCTTTCCCTTCCTCTCAGCAGGGCGGTCTGAATGCATTTGTTAACAAATTTTTTGAGAGGCCAGTCATTTAACACCAATATTATCAGGACAGATGGTGCCCACAATGTCGGATTCGTGAAGAGCAACTGGGTCAGCTGAACCGCGCCGACCCTTTCTTGAAGTACTGGTAGTAGTAGTTTATAAGAATCATAATTATGGATCGCTGTCACGCTCTACTGCTACTTGAACAAACTGAAGAATTATGACGCGTAGCTTCATTATCTACGGTGTATTTGAAACGTTAGCGACTGATTGCTGATAAAACTACTGCTCGAACCAAGCGAATACTAGTCATCATAAGTCAAAAAGGCGCATCATGAATCTTCCGTATTTGATAAACATAATAAATACACAATAAATCACTCGTCGACACCAGCCTCCCACCCTCGCGATCTTTCAACTGCACGCTGCCATCCTTCCCACTTCTTCTGCCTCTCCGGTTCCGCCAAGGCAGGCACAAATTCGCGGCTACCCTTTGTATTCACTTCACTCAGCGTTTCGGGCTTGTTGATGTCCCAACCGAATAAACCAATGGCCGACCCAGCTAACAAAGCGGATCCTAGAGCAGTTGATCTTGAGAGCCAGTCATTAGTTGGTCTATCTATAGTAATCATTTCATGGGAAACCTACTCTCGCATTTCTGGCCGAACAACACTGAAACCGCCGATGTCTGCGAGTATGGTCATGGCGAGGTCGCCATTGGTCATCCCTCCATCGACTTTAAGATGCTTTAAGTCACTTCCGGAGTCTAGCTTCATGCTTTCGATAATTGCACGCGTCTGGAAGGCGTTAGCTTCCAAGGTAGCCCTTGCGATATGTGAAGGATTGGTGTATTGCGAAATACCTGGAAATATAAGTGAGAGATCGGCGAATGACAGGCACATGATCCTACCGATAAGGAGACCAGCTGCTCCAGGATCCCAATATGGTGCAAGAAGGCCCGAAAAAGCGGTCACGAAATAAACACCTCCAGTTGAAGGCTCTTTTGCCGCTAAATCATTGACTTCCGCCGCCGAAGTGATCATCAACATTGAATCACGGAGCCACTTGATAGCGCTCCCAGCGACAGCAACTAATACATGATGTTAGGTCATTAATCTAGAAAAAAATTAGTAAATAACGCACTGCTACCCTCCAAAGCGTAAACCGGTTTGGCGGTCGGCCCGGCCTGGTAAGCAACCTATCGAACTTGTTTAAGACATTGGGGGAAAATAATGATTGAGTAGGTTACACTCACGGTACTCAACAAACCGTGAGTGCTCTTGACAATCTCCCCACCAGTACAGAAGAGGAGGAAGGCGCCAGTACCATACGTACATTTGGCCTCACCCTGTGTCAAACACTTATTGCCAATGAGAGCCCCTTGTTGATCACCCACAAGTCCCCCAATGGGAACACCAGTTAGAGATCCATACGCTACGTTTCCATAGACCTCAGAAGTCGAGACAATCTTGGGAAGGATTGAAGGGCGAAGCTCGAAAAACTCGAGGAGAGAGGGCTCCCATTGTAGAGTTGTGGTATTGAGGAGAAGAGTGCGAGACGCGTTCGTAACTTCACCGATGTGTACACCTTTTGTTACACCACCAAGAAGGTTCTGAAATCATATATGGGTATGGGTAAAATGAATGAATATAAATATCACATGGTCATGGCAGGAGACCCACATATGCAACCCATGACTCTACAGTTCCAAACAAGAGATCGTCCGCGTCATGTGCTTTTGAGACTTCAGGGTAATGGTCGATCATCCATCGCAGCTTGATGGCAGAGAAGTAGGTTGACAGAGGAAGCCCAGTTCTGTTTGACGGGTCAGCATGGTATCTGGCAACGGGGGGGGCACATAACCTACATCTGCCGCAAAGCCTCAACACCGTCTGTTCCTTTCTTCCATTCACCCGCTTTGACCTGAATACCAGTTTCGTTAAGTTTATGTTCGAAATGTGCGACAGTGTTTTTCGTGCGGGAATCTGCCCAGACAATGGCTTTGCAGAGTGGTTTACCCGTTTTCCTACTCCACGCAACTGTCGTCTCGCGTTGGTTTGTGATTCCTGGCGTTGAAGCGGATTCAGCAATGATCATGTGATAACCCTTCCTCAAGATAGACATACCAATCACTTTCACGCTACTCTTTGCCCACCCTGCTGCTTCCAAATTTTTGATAGCTCCTTCAACACACAGGTCTGCGTGCTGTTGAATCTCGTCCGCGTCGTGCTCATGCCATCTGAAAACATGTTAGTGAACCTGGCCCAAGCAAAATCGAGCATGAGCTCACCCAGGGTTCGGATAGTATTGGGGAAATTCGAGTTGGTGTTGCGCGATAATGTCAGCATATTTGTTAAAGATGATAAACCGAACGGACCTGCCCATCCATGATTATGTTAGATAAGAACCAGGATAGTATAAACGAACGTTGTTCCACAATCCAATGACCCGACAAACTCGCCTTGCTTGAGAGAAGTCATATGAGAGACAAAACGGGGGAAAAGGAAACACGATGGCCTGCGTATGGGGTCCGGTTTTATAGGGACTCTAAATGCTCCATACGAACGAAGAATCCCTCGACTCCAGCTTCCCAATATCATTGTTGCTCCTTATAGCGGAACTGGTGGTCAATATCATCTGTTAGCGCCCGGTCCGTCATTTCCGTCCGCTTGCCGCTTCCGTCCTTGAGAAATTTGACATTTCAACTTATTTTGTGTGCACCCCTTTTTACCGAAGACCAATATCAACATAGAAACATAGAAAAAATAGAAAGATATTGAATGGTATATATTATTACATATCGTCCGCAATAGGCTGCAATAGAACAATCTCTAGTAATCCACCTCAAAATGATCCCGTTCACCCTGCGTCCAATTGAAGACAGGGAAAGGATGAGCTTCCGTATTGAAGACCCACTCGTTGAGTGGGAAAGGATCTTCTTCGATGAACATAAGGTAAAGGTATTTGAGCCTAGCTGCATATTAGTATTTCCTGATCAAGACACTGATAATATTGTTACCTACGTTTCAGCGAAGAAGTAACTAAAAGCGTAGATATTATTATATGAATAGGTTGGGTTTGTCAAGATGAGAGGAACAAATGCAGTTTACCTTGGCATATCATCATCCTTCACAGCAGGGGACCTTTCTACAGACCTTAAACTCGCATACCCACTGGTGGTCTTTGCCTGCTTTTCAATCGCCTGAAATATTGTCCGGCCACGGAGTCTCCATCTCTGATCGCCAGTTACACGCCATAGAATGTAAAGTGATTCGACGGTCTATTGATATTAAGTTAAGGTATGATATCCAATACTGAAGTGCGCACCTCTGGCCTCAAAAGATGTTGCGGTTTTTTTACAGTATAATCTCGCCCGCTACCAGTGCCTGACATCCTTTCCTCCTCCGTGTACATGATAGGTTTCTTTTCTCCGACTCCCGGGGGAGGACCTCGGCTGCCACTCTCTTTCCATCTCATCATCCAATCAAGCCATAAGGCATTCTCATCTCTTGTAATTTGTTTATTCCCTAAAATGTCCCATGTCTCTTTAAAGGACATACTCTTCATGACAACTTCATCGGGCCCAAGCCCCGAGGGCTGGTCGGCGTAAGTCAACCAGCATGTTTGTGCCAGGCCTTCAGCTGCCCAGAGGTGGAGCTTCTTGAGATCATAGCCAAGGAGTTTTTTGTAATCCGTTCCACTGCTACCAAAGTGGCCGCCGCCATCTACATCATTGATGTGAATGTCAAGTGTATCCAAATTTTCCAAGGGTAGGGTATGGGCTCCGAGGGCCAGGAGGCCGGGAAGAAAACACGACAAGTGTTCAAAAAGATGACTGGTGTAATTATCATGTATGTCAGTGACGTATAACAGATGACGTGCTGGAGAGATGTATAACATTTTAGAAAGGATGTGGGTTGTTGCTCGGATATCTAGTGTGTAATAGGATAAGTTAGGTAGAAACGGCGGTGAACTAGATAAGCATTACACATCTTCAAACTCGCTTTATCCGTTCTAGCCGTCAGGAGATATTGCTTGAGGAGGTACTCATGTGCACTGTCTGCTTGCGCACCAACAGAAAGGTGGGCTAAGCCAAGTATTGATTAATAGAACTACCTGGATAAGAAGATATCCTACCATCATAGGGCTGCCCGCTAGTAAGGTTCCAGCTGGTCGGGAGCATTCCGGCCGTATCTCGCAAGTTAGCATTGTTGAGGACACGCATAACGTTGCGTGCCTGGTGCGAAAAGGAGTTTACAGCAACTTATGGATATATCATAAGCATCCTCACCCTTCTAAAGTGTTCTTTTTTGCCAGTTAGCTTTGCTAAATAGGTGTATTCAAGTTGTAGGCTTGCTATTTCAGCCAAAATTCCTATTTGCGGGCCGCGTGTTTCACCTCTACAAATATGAGTACGCTCCGCTGGCTAAAAGTACGATAATTTGCTTACGTGGACGGATTAACACCATATAGTGGCATACCGCTTTTTGTTTGGAAAATGGGGTCGAGGATGGTGGCAAGTTCATCGGCTCGCTGCAGGAGCATCTGGTCGCGCGATAAAGCATAACCTGACAACAGTCCACCAAGGTATCTTATGATTGTCTCAAAATATGGAACGAATTGGTCCTGATCGAGTCGTATAGGGTGTTGATATTACTGATGACTCGAGTGGCTTACCTCTGCATGCGAGAAATTTGCTTGTTGTATGAAAGGAAGTGCCCTGTTAAACTCCTTTTGCAAACCCATGACAAGCATGGTATCCAATGAATCGAAGACGGATACACCCCACCCATTGAAGCTTCGTTGACGTCATGTAAGGCTTGCAATCCGATGAAAGAGAACGCGCACTTATTGGACCAGCTCTTGCTTAGCGGTTTGAGTTCATCATTTGGTACCGCAAAACGTTCATATCCGTGATACGCATGAATAAATGCCTCCCTAACTTGCGTTGCAGTCTCTTCCCAGATATGAGGTGGTAAGGTGGTAGACTCTTCGTTGGATTCTGCGAAAAACATTTTATGAAGGGTAAAAAACCCAACGAGGGCAAGGATGCCATAGAGCCATGGTCGCTGACGGACAGTGTGCCAAATACGTCGGGGAGAATGTCTGCGATACATGTCATCCTCTTGGGTTGGTTCCTGCTCCAAGAGCTGGTACATAGCTCTCAGGAATGAACCGGCAGGTGCATTTGATGGGAGAGTTCAAACTTTGGACCGAGTTTGCCAGTATTGACAAGAATGATATTCACCTACTGTAAGTCTCGGTAATCCTATTGTCTATCTAGGATTCCAAGATGAAACCAAAAACGGGGATCGGTAGGTAAGTATTAGTGTATTAGCGCAAGGTTACTTTGTACACAACAAAATTCTACAGATATAAAAGCATAGGACCATTATACATCAAGGATTAGGAATTTCAAGTCTAGCTTTTTTATCTGAACTTGATGCTTCGGCGTCGGAATCCGCTTTTCGCTTGGCCACCATAGAGGCATCTTCAGGTATTTTCTTTTTCTTGACCACCATAGACGTTAAATCATTCACACTAGCTGGAGTGTTGTTGAGCGGAGCAGCCACGGATCCATTAAGCTCTTTATCCAAAGACTGTGCTACCAAGGCAGGAGCTGTCAATTCCAGGGATTCGTTTGGTGAAGTTTTCAGTTCCTCAACCTGAAGGTCGATAAGCAGAAGAATTTAAACCCTATTTGTTGTTATATACCTTTAAAGCAAGATCCTCTTTGAGTTCAGACAACTCCTTGATTTCCGCTTCAATCTGCGGCTTCGACATGCTTTGAACTAGATCGTCTCTAACAAGCCGTCCGCCTGTTAACTTTCCCTTGCCTTTGACGTCTTCTTTGGCTTCAGGAGGGGGCGCTAATTGCCCTAACAGTCCAAGTTTGAGTTCGGCGAGGCGGGTTTCAACACTCTCGAAGGCTTTCTCCGCATGTATAATGGCATCCGAAAGACGCCCCGAGGTGAGATCAAGGACCATGCTAAGCTTGTAATGGGCCTCGGCAACTTGACGTGACGATGTTGGCAGTAGTTGAACCTTGAGAGCAAGCCCTGCTTCATAGTCGGTAATAGCTTGGTCGAACTTTTCTGTCGTGTGGCTTGGTTCGAGAATGGATGGGCTTAATCGAATTTAGGCGTACCTGTTTCCAGTGAGACATCTCCCAAGGCAATAAGTGTGTCTGCTAGCTTTAGTCTGATTTCATCATCATCGTCCCCTTCCTGTTGTTTCTCATATATTGCCCGAGCAAGGTCAAGAACTTCCCAAGCAGCGTTAAAATCGTCCTCGGGTTCTCCCTCATCTTCGTCATCATCTTCGTCGTCGCCCCCGCCAGTGGCTTCCGCATCAGCAATAGTTTGAGCAGCTTGTGCGAAGAGGTCAACTGCAGGATCGTCTTCTTCACCTCCATCAAAATCTTCAGCATCCCCTGAAAACGACAGAATGGGAGCGTCTCCATTCACACGAGAGCTAGAAGCTGTATTTAACTGTGTTAGAACAGGCGCGCCCGCTGAAATTCCAACTCACCATCGTCCTTCCGATCTTCCTCCGGCTGTTCTTTCCCTAGTACGGAACTTTGAGAAATAGCGTTCTCTAACAGTGCTTTTCCATATGTAAAGTATAGGTCTGCAGTCTCCGGAGCATCCTCGCCAAACTTTGTAGTCCTTGGGGTGGCGTATCAGTTTCAAAAGACACTTGATGTGTGCCAATAAAACTCGAAGTATTATACAGGCGCGACTTACATGAGCTCTAAGGCAGTGGCATAGTGTTCAACGGCTTGTTCGAACTTTTTGAGTGCAAAAGCGCGTTTTGCGTGTTCTATCGCGCCCTCGATGGTAGCTTCTGGTCCAGACGCGTCGGCTGAGTTTGGATGAGGCCTATTTGAAGCTTAGTGGTATTAAATAAAGCGTGTCACTGTATTGACGTACGATGACATGAGATGAGGTTCTGAAGTGGTGAACTTGATGCAACAGAGAGACCGGGTGGTCGACGGACGAGGGTGGGAAGTAAATCCAAGTGGTGGCCCTGCTGACTTTTTTAGTCAACAAAGGATGCTTATATATAGGTCTTTGCATTCATAATGCAAGGCATACTTAGCTTCGAACTTTCAGCATAGGTGGCTGGGCAGGCAATACTCAATCCCAATAATTGATGTTCAATGTTATTGATTATAAAATTCCAATATTTACCATTAACTTCATCTATTCAAGGTGGATTGCCCCATCCCATCATGTCCTCACAGTACATTGAAGGGGACTGTTGATTTTTCATGCACAGATTTTGTATCTATGCACATTTCATACCTGGATCAATGATAGTACCTTATTTTTTTATGGAAGATGCAGGCCAAAAAGACGAGAAACAAAAACAAAGATAAATGAGGGTGCTAATACAGGAATGACACTGAAGAAATGTCCCGAAATAATCCTAAATGCAAGTGGGATCTGCTAGGTAGAAGGAGTGTAGAGCTGATACGAATACGATTAACGGAGATGTAAGTCAATAACAAAATAGAGCTGTTGGTGCTATGTGTGTATGATTAGATCAAGGATGAAGGACCATTTTGATGTGGTTGCTGGCCACTGTTAATTCCGGACCCTGGTGCTCCTCCCCCTATGTTTGGAATTGTATTCGTACTGAGAGGGGGAAAACCAATTCCCGATGTATTGAAACTAGGAAGTGATGTAAAGGGAGGGTTTGCGTTCAAACCTGGAAGCCCCGCGTTGGATGACATCATCGATGCGCGGAAGGGATTAGCGGCCCCACCACCAGTCGTTTGAGGTCGAAGACCCTGTCCTAAGGCTGAACCATTGCTGCCAAAAGTTGTGGCTGATGTTGGGGATATAAATTGGGCAGCACCCCCGAACCGTTGTGAATTGGAGCCAAGAGCATTCCCATACGGGCCTCCATTGTTAGACGGCGTCCCGTTGTTAGAAGACCCAAGGTTATCAGAAACGACAGGAGTGGAAGGAGAGGAACCTGTAATTGCAGGCAGGGATTCCATGAGTGAAGCGCCGAAAGACGATGTTGGTTTGAATGGTTTCAAACCCGTGAAGCCTGTTAAATGAGATTTTACCGGACCCGGACCAGCGAGTGAAAAAGATGAGTTTGTTGTATTTGTCGACTGGTTCGATAGAGAAGACGGGAAAAGTGGGTCGGAGAAAGTAGATCCTGTTATAGTTGTCGCCGTATTCTGCATATTGAGAGCGCTTGTTGAAGGGGAAATACCCGGTAAACTAGGTTGATTCCCGCTGTTTGAGTCCGAGCTCGTAGTTCCATTTGGTCTATTAAACGCGAAAGATGATGCAATACTCGATATGTCTGTTGGACCCGCACTGAGTGAACCAGAGTTAAATCCAAAACTGCCTGAATTAGTTTGATGTGGTTGTGGGCTTTGTTGTTGTGATTGAGCAGTTAAACTGGTACTCGCACCCACCCCCATCCCCAACTCCATTAATGTAGGTTGCCGTGGGACTGGTGGAGGTGTAGTGATAATAGGCCCAAAAGGATTTTTGGTGCCCGTCTGGTGTGTTTTAATTGGCTGAGCCATAGGAGGCGAGGTCTCGTTGGATATCGAATTGATTGAAGTAAGGGGGGTAGAAGATGGGCGCGCAGGAAGACCAGACGCCATACTTGATGCAGGGTTCGGCGCTTGCGAAAAAGGGGAGGTGGCAGACGTTGTGGAAAAAGCCATCCCTGAAGAGGTAAACGGTATGGACCCAACAAATCCAGAAGAGCCGCCAGGACCCTGCTGTGTCGTATTTTGGTCTCCAAACCCATTCGCACCAGTCCCACTAGCACTAAAAAGCGCCATACCGGTTGTTTGGGGGAACAGCATGGTTTGACGGAAGGGATTAGCGCCTGTAGTTTGTGGTTGCAAGAATCCTGCCTGGGGAGGTAACGGAGGTGATTGGTTTTGTTGTGATGGCAAAAACGTAGAGAAAGGTCGATGACCAGTCTGCTGCGGATTAAGACCGAATGGGTTAGAAGATGGGACCTGGAAGGCGGTTTGTTGGGGATGCAAGAACCCTGTCTGCTGGGGTGGAACCATGAACGGTTGACCAGTCATCATTTGCATTTGTGAAAAAGGATTTGAGTTACTCTGCTGCTGGAAGTAGGCAGTACTTGGACTGGTTGACATATCAGTGGAAGTATGGTACTCGTCAGATAAATATTCTAGTACCTATTTGTTTGTGGGTTGAACATTGTGGGTTGTTCTTCCTCAATGGCAGAGAAAAAATCCACAACACCCTTATTGGATGTGGGCTTAGATATCGCCGAATGTGAAGCTGTTGAAGGTGCAGACCGCATTTCCTTCTCCATAGCTAGTGTTTCAGAAATGAGTCTATAAGATTGAGAGGATAGATAACGAAAACAAACGTTTATCCGAAGATTTTGGTTTAGTTGCCGAAGGAGGCTTCTTGCTTCCGCGTTCCACAGCTTCCTTGTTCGTTCGGTATTCTATTCTGTTTTGTTCGAAGTTGGGATCTTCTATATACTCCTCCAGCGCACCGACGAGCGAAACAGGGGCCTGGTTGGAAAGATGAAAATTAGAATAATCTGTATACACCTGATACCAAACGCACATGTTTCAGGTTTGGTATTGGAACATTGAGCAAATTTTGAAGTTTTTTAGCAACACCCAGGTATTCCACGACGCGCTCAGTCTGAGTGCAAAAATTGCGGTAAATAGCAAGAGCGTCCTTGGCGTCCACATGGGACATCTCAAAATAATGTTCTAAGGAAAAAGTTAGGATAATATGCGCGAAAGATGTGTTCGGGGAGGGAGGGATAAAATACCTAATACATTGATTACACCCTCATTTCCCGCTTGGAATAAAATCAGCAAATCTTTCACAAGCATTCGCAGAGCCGTCGTTGTCAACTCGTCCTCCAGATCATCCAGGTAGAACTACTCCTCGATGAGGCATATAGTTAAAAAGGAATTACAACCACTCACCCGGCACTCTACAAGAGTGTCAATCATCCTGTGAACGGCTTTCGTTTCCCTCAACAGACCCTTCTCCACTGTCATCACACGAAGTTTTCTTCCCATAATGGTTTTACTCCTTTGTGGCCCTGATGGAACGGGGGCAGTTTGTTTGCGGGATCGAAGGGTGTCCGCCTCGATAGATTGGGAATTACGCATATCACGATTGGTTTCGGCTTGGACACGAACAGCATCATGCTTCAAATCACGGTACGCACGAATGCGTGCGTCAAGATAGGTTGCATAATTTTGAAGATTTTCCGGAGCAGCGTATCCTAATCAAACTTATCGTTTAAGGAACGAGTATGAGTGACCTGACTTGGAATAGCGTTTCCCACCTTCCCAGTTTCCTGCAGAGACGTTGTTTAACCGCAGAATTTCGTTTGTGGAGAGGTACGAGAGGACATTGTCTGTTGCGCCATTACGAATCATAGTGTGCAAGACAATCAGCGCCTTGAACACAACCTATGATAGAACAGCTTTGAGGTACAGCCTCAAAACAGAAGTAGAACATACAATAGCATTCGGCTCGCGAAAACGAGGAGAAAGGGCTTTGCAAACGTCATGGACTGCACCATCGTCAGACCAGGTTGCGGCGATGATGGGTTCCAGATACTAGGAAATTGTTATATTACGAAAAATGAGTACTGGGTAATTAATACCTTGGGCTTCGGTGGCGCAGCCTTCGGCTTGCAGGCCAGTTTGACGACCTTGTCGAAACTAGACATGTTGGATTTCAGGTTTTCGGAAAGGCTCAACGGCCTTCATCAGTAAGAACTTTCCCACAATTTGTAGGGGCGATCATAACCGAACTCATCATGGGACTGCCATCTATCACTACGAAGACATCCGTATGAACAATGATCTCCGTTACTACAACTTTAACAAGTATTAAAATAACATAAAAATATTATAACTTTCTATAGGGTATCGAACGATACCTATATGACACAGTTTGGCACGTATGAAGTACCCCCGGACGATTACTAAACACGCGTAGATTAAGATGGTATGCCCAATGGGACACATTATCAACAACAAAAGGAATATGTCTGTGGGAAATTTACGAAAATAACTTGTAGTTAATTTGCATCGAGAATGATATATATATATCAAAAGGGTGAAGAACTAGCCGATATAGCTTTATGAGAATACTCCTTTTTTCCTGCTCCGAATTCGCCTACGATATGACCTAACACATCTTTACTTCTCATTTTGTATTTGTAGGTCACTAAACCTTCCAATCCTACAGGCCCTCGAGCGTGAATTCTTCCTGTTGCGATACCTACCTCCGTACCGAAACCGTATCGGAAACCGTCAGCGAATCGCGTACTTGCATTGATATATGTACTTGAAGAATCGACCCCTTGGCAAAACGCTGACGCGTTTGTTTCGGATTCTGTAATAATGCAGTCCGTATGATGAGAACCATGCAGATTAATGAATTCCATGGCCGACTGCAGCGACGGCAAAGCAATAACGGAGAGCACGAGAGAAACGTGCTCAATATCATAGGTCGCTGCATTAGATGGTTTTACATAATTTTTTAGATTCTGGGGTTGTGGAGAAGTTGCCGCCAGCGCCTCAAGAGTAGGAGGATCACATAGAAGCTGGACATTGCCCGCGAGCAGCACTTTGGCAACTTCAGGCCAGACAGTCGTTAGAAGAGACTCGTGTACAATGAGTGTTTCAACGGCGTTGCAGGCTGAAGGATAGTTGGTCTAAAATACTAAGAAGTCATCGAAGCAGGTGGAGTAATAAAACTCACTTTGGAATCAAAGACAATCCTTTTGGACTTTTCCAGATCAGCGGATTCATCGAGATAGATCGAGCAAAGGCCGTCTGCATGTCCGATAACCGAGATACGTGTATTTTGCTGGATGGCTCGAACGAGATCTTTACTGCCGCGAGGGATGACAAGATCAATGTATTGGTCCAATGTAAGTAAGGAGGACACCTCGGCACGAGTTTGGACAGTTTGAATATACGTATCTGGGAGTGAGGTTTTAGCCAGACCAGCTGCAATGGCCTGAGAAAGCAGCTGTGTCGTTCGACTTGATTCTTTCCCGCCTTTAAGAATCGCCGCATTGCCTAGTTTGTCAATGTCAATCGGTGATGATTTTTTTACCGACTTTGAAGAGTGTGCTTGATTTACCTGACTTAATTGCTAATGCAGCGATATTCACAACAACCTCAGGACGAGCTTCAAAAATGACCAGAAGCACACCGATTGGGCAAGATACTCTGTATAGCTCCAGCCCAGCGTCGAGTTCTGTCGCGTAAGAGACGCGTCCCATTGGTTCAGGGAGGGCGGCAACATCGAGTACACCTTGCAGCATAGACTCCCATTTATCGCCCTGATTCAAGTCAAGTCTAGAAAGTAAAGATTGGGACAATCGACCGGCGTCGACTTCTTCTTGGGCAGTCTAAGTACAGAATGTATTTAGTATGTATATACACATCGGGTTGTCGAGGGGAGTAACACCTGTAAGTCTTCTTTGTTTGCATCTAGAATTACATCTTTCCTGGTAATTAACTCGGCCCGTATTGCATGAAGGGCAGAAACACGTTCAGAGGATGGAATAAGTTGGGAATTTTGGAAAGCAGTTTTTGCTCGCTTAGCAATATTTTCTGCGCTGGAAGACATTAGCCTTGATGTGGGATGATAATATGTCTAGAGTGTATCGATCGTGTCTTGTATCATTGTAAACCACAGATATAAATTTAAGTTTCGGCAATGACTCGGGATAAATCTAAGCGATTGATAAAAATTTATTTTTTTTATGCCAAGGTACACATGGGCGGACAATTGGCACATATAAGCCAAGAAAGCTTAGGTGAAGAACACAGGTGACTCATTTTGTGAACAGAGAGAAGCAGGAAGCGAAGAAATTTTATTTTTGACCCAATTGGTAGGTCGAATCTATAGCACTATCGCATATCCCAAGAATTTTATGAAGTAAACGACGAAACATGATCCTCGACCACTTTCTTAATTTTGCCTTCCATCTCCGGCGTTACATTGCCGGTTGCGATTTCTGACAGGAGAGCCGTCTGGGACGAAGCTAAATGTTGACGGAACTCAGCTTCCCACTTCGTGATTTTATCGACAGGGATGGTGTCGAGGAGACCGTGGACACCAGCGTAGATGATAGGAACTTGAACTTCCGTAGCCATGGGTTGGTATTGACCTTGTTCTGCAAGTGACACAATGAGTATCAGATTTATTGATATCAAGCCCAAGACTTACTTAGGAGCTCAGTGAGACGAGCACCACGGGAGAGTAAGAATCGGGTAGAGGCGTCGAGATCAGAACCGAATTGTGCGAATGCTGCGACCTCACGGTATTGGGCCAAGTAGAGTTTGAGGGATCCAGCAAACTTCTTCATGATCTTACTATAGGAATGAATGAATGTTGGTAGTTTGTTGCGCAAATGTACAATACACTTACGTCTGAGCGGCGGAACCGACACGGGACACCGAAAGACCGACATTGATGGCGGGACGCACACCGCGGAAGAACAGTTCAGCCTCCAAGAAGATTTGACCGTCAGTGATGGAAATAACCTTAATAGACTCATAAGCGATGTAAGGAGTTAAGGTGGCAGGATGGAACAAACATTAGTTGGGATATAAGCAGAGACATCACCACCTTGGGTTTCGATGATAGGGAGAGCGGTGAGGGAGCCCCCTCCGAATTTTTCACTCATTTTCGCAGCACGCTCGAGAAGACGTGAATGGAGATAGAAGACATCACCAGGATATGCCTCGCGACCAGGGGGACGACGAAGAAGGAGAGACATTTGACGATAAGCAACAGCCTGCTTGGACAGATCGTCATAAACAATGAGGGCTGGATGCGGGAATCATGAGATGTTAGAAACTAGGTTAGAGGGAATGGAATTCACCGTGTTTGCCGTTGTCACGGAACCATTCACCCATGGCACAACCCGAGAAGGGGGCAAGATACTGTAGTGGGGCAGCCTCAGAAGCGGTGGCAGCAACGATAATTGTATATTTCATAGCGTCATTCTCCTCAAGAGTTTTGACGAGCTGTGCCACAGTTGAACGTTTCTGTCCAATGGCAACATATACACAGTAGAGTTTCTTGTCCTCGTCTTGTCCATCGTTCCATCGTTTTTGGTTTAGGATGGTGTCAATAGCGACAGCAGTTTTACCGGTTTGACGGTCACCAATGATCAACTCACGCTGACCACGACCAATAGGTACCATGGCGTCGATAGGCTTAAGACCAGTCATCATTGGCTGGTTGACCGAGCGACGAGGGAGAATGCCAGGGGCCTTGAGCGAGGCACGACGACGCTCAGCTGCCTGAATAGGACCTTTGCCATCAATAGGGTCACCAAGAGCGTCCACGACGCGACCGAGAAGTCCAGGGCCGACTGGAACATCGACAATCTGGCCAGTGCGCTTGACGGTGTCGCCTTCCTTGATGAGACGATCGTTACCGAAGATGGAGACACCGACATTGTCGGCTTCCAAGTTCAGACACATGCCGCGAACACCAGAGGAGAATTCCACCATCTCTTCGGCTATATTAAAATAATGATTAATGTAAACAATTGTGATTGGTAGACGAGTACCAACCTTGCACGTTTCGGAGGCCCCAAACGCGGCCAATACCGTCACCGACACCTGTGACCTGGGTAAGACCCGGGGACTGCAATAATAGAAAGACACGTACTCAATACACGTCCAGTTTCTTCAACATTGCCACCAACAGCTGTCCCGGAGATGCGAGACTCGAGGATGGAAGATACCTCGGAAGCGGCTGAAGTGACGTGGACAAAATTTTAAGAGCCAGGAGGAAAGGACAAGAGAGCCAAAATGTCAGTGAAAAATAATAAGCTAGTCTCAAAGAAATGGTAACATACCGGGTTTGGCGGTGGCATACGAGCGTGCTACAACGGGGGTAGTGCTCTAAAAAATGCATGGGGTACCATTGAGCATACGAAGAATATGTATGGAAAAATGGGGAAAAATCCACCTTCGCTGTTGCAGCCAAAACACGGGCGCGCGTCGAGTTTCTGAGGGCAATTCGGTGCATGGGAGAGGAAGTGGAGGATGAGAAGTGGTAATGAACAGGGAAGTTTTCCGAGCTTTGTCGAGGTCAGTCGGCGTTTGTCGGAACATTGAATCTCCGCTTTAACCAGGAAATTTCACACACATGCATTACCACGCGAATAAAAAAGGCCAGCAGCAATCGGCAAACACTCCAACTTGTCATTCCATTACACAAAATGGTAACAATCGCAGGAATGTCGCGATGGGGTGAGTTCCAATTACATGCATGGGTCATTTTTTGTACGTACTAATATTCATTTTCAGTGTCACCCTTGCGTTCTGCAGTTTGCAGGTCATTACACACTCAAGCGGTTACGCCAGCATCAACTACCGCTGCACTAGAACTTATACGTTCACAGCCCTCACAATACGTCGTCGCCTCTTTTGCAGGCCGTAAATATATCCTTACTCCCCGCGATATGCTCACTGTTCCACATCTTCGGGATGTTAAAGTCGGTGATGTTTTGACGCTTGACGAAATACATGAGCTCGGCTCACGTGAATACACTCTGCGTGGTGACCCGGTTATCCCTTCATCGAGGGTCAAGGTGGAAGCAACAGTGGTTGAACACACGAAGGGGAAGATGGAATTTATTTTCAAGAAAAAACGGAGAAAGGGATATCAGAAGACGATTACACATAAACAACCCTACACCCGTTTACGGATTGGAAATATTGACATTTCAATACCACTATCATAATATTCAATTGTGTTTCTATACATTATTTGCATTGCTGCTTGCTACGCGCATTCCTAGAAAATTGGAAAATGCGACACGGTTACTTAACAATCTTACTTATGAACATTCATCTTCCTCAGAAAATAATGGATTTTAGATACTTAGGTAGGTCTGTATGTACATTCATGGGTTTTGTGAATGACAAAGTCAATTAAGCGTCTACAAAATGACCACCGTGGACGTCAAATTTCTCCTTCCTCTGGGGTCTCAGCACGCGTTGGAGACTTGTTTCTGTCAACTTCCATCCGCTCTCCGGGAGGATCCTCATGATCGTATCTTGGTCGCTGAAGAAAAAAAGGTTCATCAGAGAAACGCAAACATAATATTAAGCATACCTTCTCAACTCTGTCATCTTGTATGCGATCGTCATTTGACTCCCGTTTTTCGCGAGGTTCATCCCTATACACTGATGTACTCCGCTCCCTATCCTCTTTCTTAGGAGGTGAGTCAGCCCACTCTCGACTGTATCTTTTATCTTTGTCACGACCTCCATCTCGGTCTCGTTTCCTATCATCTTTATCATCACGATAATGCCCATGTTTTGAAGATCTATAGTCCCGGTCTTTATCTTTCTCAAAATCCTTGTCACGTTCCCTATCCCCACGCCCATAGTCCCTCGATGACCGACGTCCTGAGTCGTAGTCGTCATAGCCGTGGTGTCTAGACCTGCGACTGTCCCGATCGTATCCTCTCCCACGGTCGCGCTCTTTATCGCGCTCACGATGCGCTTCACGGTCTTTGTCTCCACGGTCTCGGTCTCGGTCCCTATCTCGGTCGCGATCACGGTCTTTATCACTTCTATCCTTTTCTCTTTCACGGTCGCGATCACCATCCCGGTGTTCACGGGTGGGCTCCTTGCGCTTCCTGCTTGTCGTTGACGCACCATCTTCGGATACTGCTTCTCGCTGCCGCTCCTGGGAAACATGAGAAAAGGTTGAATTTTGGGGAAGATATGATACATACCTTTTGTCTTTTGACGAATCTAGCGAACGCAGCGCGTCTCCCATCTTCGTCTTCTAGAGCTTTATATTCGGGGAGATGTTCCATTAATGGTATAGCCTGTAGGTATTGTATTCATGAGATGAAACATTTCATGATCAGCACATCCAAACCTCTTCATAAGGGAGAGTTATGTCCAATGGCTCAGAAAGTTTCTTGAGAGCATATCTCAAATCGTCCTGGAGATGACGCTGTTTCCTCTCGGCCCTGCGTTTTTCATCGGCTCGTTTCTTCAACGCAGCACCGTGGAGCTGAAAACAAGTGTTGAAGTTGTTGTAATATATCAAACTTGGGATTTGTGACTCACTGTGCTGTAAACAAGTCGGAGGTCATCACGAGTCAAAGCATTCACATTATCATCCGCTTGGGCCTTGATAACAGTTTTGAATTCCTCTTCTGTTGTGTCGGGACCGACGCTGAATCCTTGAAGTTTTCCCGAATTATCCCCCTTTTGATCTTCCTGGGCATCATCTGGCACGTTCTTGTGATTCGTGGCGTTGTAACGGTCGATGGCTGCTTCAACAACAGCAATTTTTTCATCTAACTTCTGGTCGAGAATATCCACGGCATCCCAGAATAGCTCAAGAGGATTAGAGCCCGGATTACCCAACATGCTGAGATAACGATCATCATCACGGAAAAGGGGATAGATTTCTTTCCACTTAGTTCGAGCCTTGATCTCACCCGAGTTTACCAAGCCCTGTAGAAGTTCCTTTTACCAACGTTATAAGCCGAAAGCTGAAAAAGATTCACGAAAACTGTAGTACCTTGAACGCTTCACGAGCCTTCCGTTCCTTCCTAGTTTTTTCAACTTGAGCCCTTCGCATCTGTTCCTCGTACTCACGTTCTCGAACCCGACTGTAATCTTCAAAGGCAAGGAGAATGTCCAGAGTCGGAAGTTTACGTAGTTCAGGGTCTTCATTCCACTCCTGGGACTCGAGTACAAGGTTATGTGCGGTTCTCCACCTCGTTACAACGTCCACATTTAGGTCCTTGAATAAAGCCACAACCTTGGACACACTGCGAGCTCGTGCAGCCCTGGATTCAGTCTACAGTACAATAAAACTTGTTGAGCAAATTCAAACCGGGCAGGCAATTCGGTACATACCACCTCTCGTTGCTTCAATTCAGCAACATATTCCTCAAAAATAAGCTTACGTTCTGCTTCAATCTTCGCTTGCTGCCAAATTGGATGTTGAGAGAACAAGCGGTCCGCTGTAGGAAAGGTAGTATAATGGAAGACATTGGGGTTTCCTTTCAACATATTTCTCAGTGCAGGACGTAACTTTGCTAGCCGTGTCTCTTTTTCTTCCTGTTCTTTGGCACGAAGAGCGGTGGTGAACTAACCATGAAAGTTAGTATCAACATGGACTGTGAACCCTTCATTACTCACTTTCTCCCAAGCTGCCTTTTTCTCTGCAAGGGTATTCAAAGCCTTGTACAAAGGATCCGTAATGATCGCTCGCATTGTTTGATCCCAGGTCCAGTTCGCATCTACGCCAGCCTTCCTCAGTAGATGAAAAAAAGCTTTTTCACCCTCTTCAACCGTCAAAAAACCATTGTGAGGGATGACTGGATCGTCCGGGAGGTTTGGTCGCGAAGGAAGAATGCTTGTAGGAGTAAATGGCAAACTTCCGGTATGCATACCAACAGATAAGTCTACACCATTGGTACCATTGGACTGAGAAATGGAAGTGGATGAGGATATATCAGCACCTCCCATGGGGACGAGTGCACCTTGCATTGCCCCGACTGGGGTAAACCCTGGAGCGGTGATTTGCGCTGGCCTGGATTGTTTTTTTAGAAGAAAATGCATAGTGACATCAGGAAGAAAGTCAATCTGATAAAGAGACTCACCCAGTAGATACCTGCACCTGACTTTCCTTTTCTACAGTTTCTAAAACTAAGAGAAGTTCATCGGGCATATCCCACTTCGACTCCTTAGTATCGGTCTGCGGAGCGTTTGAGCGTTTCGAACGGCCGAGAAGACGAAACGCACATTATAGTAATATTTCCGTCCTCCAGAGAAATATTCTTTCCATTTCGTTTGATTGAGAGCGCGCTGAGGCCTGTATCAAGTACCCAGAGCATACCCAAGCATCCTGAGAAACGCACCTCGAACGGGGTTTTAAGATCTCCATTAAGGAATCAGATGTAAGAATACGCAAATGTTCAGAGCATGCATACCATCCGGTTTCTCCCAAACGCTCTCTCTTGTACCAGTATTAAACCAGTAAGTCCGGCCTTCCGGATTACGATGCTCAGTCTAAATACACAGTCAGTATTTGGGGGACACTTTTGTCTGAAAACGTGCCCATATATTCATCACTGCCTGTGCAGGGGTCGCCTATACAAAGTAAATATAATTTCTGAGAACAGTAAAGAACTTGACTAACCATTACACTTTCGGATGCCCAGAACACTCAGACTCAGAGCCGTCAGTGATACAAAATCCGACAAAGACTTGTTTGGTTTTGATATGCCCCGAACCTTATAGCTGTGCGCCGAAACTCCGTCAATCTGATCAGCATTCGACACTCAAGCACCCCAGCACTGAGAGTGAGTGCATCGACGTTTTTTAAAATTACAACAGGGGCTCTATGGCAATGTAAAGCTCTCAGGAATCAGGTTGTGCTTCATTCTACGAGCTCATACAGAATCCGGACAATATAACCCGGGATTCAGCCGGAAACCACAACAATAGACAGTCGGTCCTG
Organism: Collybia sordida; assembly: GCA_037014335.1. Lineage (NCBI taxonomy): Eukaryota > Fungi > Basidiomycota > Agaricomycetes > Agaricales > Clitocybaceae > Collybia > Collybia sordida. The sequence continues at coordinate 582,125 of JAYKXK010000011.1, read as the reverse complement.
AGATTCAATATCCAAATATTCAACCATGACAACCGTTGACCCTCAGTGGGAAAGGAATTCAATCGGAGTCATGCAATAATCAGAGTTGGAGACAGCACTGCCACAGCAGTCAGGTAATAGTCAAGCATGGCTTTATATTAAAATACATTCAGAATATAATTGGAATACGAGTCTAAATATGTCTATTTGCTGAAGAAGCATCTTGGGGTTTTGGATTTATGTATCTGTCAATGAATGGCTGATTTGCTCAAAATTAGTTGCGCTTTTGATTACGTAATTCCTAAATGACCATTACCTGACTGCTGTGGCAGTGCTGTCTCCAACTCTGATTATTGCATGACTCCGATTGAATTCCTTTCCCACTGAGGTTGACCTTGAGGGCTTTGCGAAAATGCTCCGCCCGCCCCATCGCGGCGATTTCAAAAATTTCCTTGACCCGACTACAATTGAATCGAACCTTAAAGATTAACAGATGCATGACGTGAAACAGTGAAATCTCAATGTACCGGTCCGTCTTCTGTGACGTGGAGAATGGAGATCATCTCCGCCTTCCTCTGTACGTCAGTGCTGCAAGTGACGGAACTCTCAGACAGCGGGGACCTTGGATCTGTTATATCCAATGAGCATATAATAGAATGACGATATTTATACCCGACTATTCGAGCTTATTCCAACACCCACTCCTCCGACCACCAGCGGCATCATGTCACCAGCCCAACGCCTTCCCGTTGAAATCCTGGTCTATGTTTTTAGTTTTTGTTCTTACATAGACCTTCTGTCGATTTCTTCTGCGTGCAGGGTTTGGAGAGTTATTGTGGATAGCGATCCTTACCTGCGGGTCCGAATGTTCAAATCTCTTGGTGACAATATCGGTAAGTCCAAGCTCCTATACTTTACTCCAGATAAACAAGGAGCTCACTCTGGGTACCTCAGAATCACTCACAAACTTCATGAACACCAACTCTAAAACCCTCCCGTATACAAAGATTCAAGTAGGTTCAACGACTTCAGAAAATGAATGACGTTAGTAATTTGTATATCTTATTTATAGATACACCCTGCCATGATGAGAGTCTCTTTCCGTCTCGGGGAGGAGCTCGCCACCGCAGGATTTTCTTATCAGGATCCAACTACCCACGTTAAACATACCCGGCCACTCCATGAGTTCGCTGTTTCAACCGATTTTGCTACCATTCCAATAGTCAAATCTATGAATATTGAAGTCAAGCGACCCTTATGTATATGCTGCCGACCTGCTATTCTCTCTTTTACGGTCAACGTCCAGAATGCAATGGGGATACGCGTGCTTGACGTGTTTTCTGCAATGGCTGAAGAGTGAGTTGAGATATTATGGTCATACTACAATGTTGACAACCCCGTAACTAGAGCTCGGATGCAATGCGATCTTATTCACCTTGCAAGTCGTGGCGCTTTCTCCCAGCGGCTCCAACCAGGGCAGAAGAAAAGTACGACGCTCAAAGCAGACACTCTGGGACGTCACAGATAAGTCGCTCTCGCATGTTGGCCAAATCCCAGTAACACATCACGTTATTCTCTACAGAATACGCAGGTCTTGTCGAAACAATAACGAATCAAGGTACCATTACCTTCAAGTCACACACTGCGGCTTGACGACGAGATAACGATGAGAAAGTTTTTGATGATCCAGATAGTTTAATGCCACTATAATTCAGTAGTTATGTGCACACTTGCCTCCCATTACTTGATACTACATACATACATATTACTACTATAAGTAATGATTCCTACTAATGATACCACAATAATTAGTGGCTTCTGCTAATGTTTGCGGAGGTGGCAACATCGAATAAGAAGTCGCTTGCCTGTCCACGGGAGGATGATTCCTTTGATCAGGTCGTCGCGTAAATAAGCATCAACACAGTTACCCGTTGACCTTCAGAGTCATCATACTTCCGTTAACTTTGCTGTTGAGATACCCCCAGCACCAACCAGCGAAAGCCCCGGTATCACTACTTATTATTCTCATACTTTCATACAATGCAACACTACGATAACGGAGACGATCTCCTTACTTCGGATTCGCACTTTCTGTCACCTTCATCGTCTTCACCGCGTAAATCTCCAACCCGGCAGAACATTAACAACCGTCGATCTAACTCCTCTTTACGTGGACCCACCCTGGTTCACGTTGTTGACGATGATCAAGCCAATGGTCGTCATTCATTGGCCCATGAGTTGGCTGTGGCTCTCATGCCAGAACCCAGTGCTGGATCCAAAATTTTAGCTGAAGAATTTGGCATAGAATACGACGAAGGGGCTGAAGGGATTGACGAACAAGAGCACCACGATGAGAAAGTCCAAATCCTAGTAAATGATGCCCACCCCCCATCCTTCGCAGACGAAATTACTGTCTCAACATTACCACCACCCTTTCATGAAGATATTCCGCTTGAATACGACCCCGCGCCACCAGACTTCGATCCTGTTTTCGGCTCGCCTTCTGTTTCGAAATATCAAAAGGAGCAGAAAAAGGTTGAACAGGATGCAATGGAGGTACTCGCACAGAACCTTGAATCGACAGATAAATTTCTTGCACACTTACGACATCTTGACTTGGATCCTACGGGACAGCAGCCTGCATTAGAGAGAATCGCGGCGGACGTGATTCGCCGGATTAATGAGACAACACGGAATCGAGAGGGTCAGGTGCGAGAGTTATTAGAATATGAGCGAGAATTTAGGAAAATAGCAGGCGAGATTGGGGGGAGTGATGTTCTGGGACACCTCGAGGAATTAACACACGTTGATAACTTATTGGAAGATAAGCCATCACACGATGCTCCCCGACCTGACACTAGGCTCCAACTAGAGTCAGTCGAAGAGGAAGTCGATTCAGCACATCCATTGAATTCACACGACTGGGAGACGGACCCTGATAGACACCGATTAGGCGACGAGGATGAAGACCTCGAATCACTAGCGTCACCGGTCAAAGATTCGTTCCCTGCGCCGCCAGCTATGACTGGACCCACCACACCCGCCAAAACGATACCACACCTGGCTCACCTCCGCACCTTCACGACATCCCTGGTCTCATCACTTACGACTATTTCTGAACAGGCTCAGGTCAATGGCGTAGCTACCACAGAAGCAGGGCGAAAAATACGCGCTTTGAAAAATAAGCTCGGAGGATGGCGCACGGATTGGGACAGCGCCGAGCGAAGTCGACTTCGGATTGATAGATGGGAGGCGGGAATTATAGATGGCGAAATAGATGGAAATTTTCCAACCTTGCCAACACGTTCAGTCACAGTAAAGAGAGTTGACGGGAGAAGGGTGGTTGAAGAGCATCTCCACGCGTTTGAACTCGCATTAGCTGATGCTGCTATTAAAACTCAGGCTATAATGGCTTCGTGATCAGCTCAACTACATATTTAATTTTCGTCGTTGCACTATAATTTCTCACTAACATATCTCCTCATTAGTTTACCCGTACTGTATTCCCCACACCCACCCCTGGATCATACATCTCTCATACGCACTGCTACTAGACAGAACTCTTTTTCCTGATACCCGGATTCGGCGGATTGCCTAACCACTGTATTTGAACCTACAACACTCTGTTTAGCACATACCATATTGAGCGGAAAGTATAATGAATTCCCACCAAGCGGTCCTGGATAACGACAGTCCGTCAGAGCATCAGGAGATAACTAGTGGGTTGCGTTACCTTGTGTCTACAGCTTCCTTCCTAACAGCTCGCTTAGGATCGTCTACAACCTGAGCTAGTTCACGAATTACGATAATTTTGTAAGGGTGAAGAATGTCATAGCGTATAATGGTCGGTAGAACACTCAAGTATTGCAAGGCTGCAAGTCGCACTCTCTGTACGACTCGAAATTAGAATTAGAATTATGGTTGCCATGGAACACACCATGGATGGCATCTCTTTTACTTTGCTGTTTTTGAGCATTGACATGACAAGAGTAGATGCATGTTCTGAGACGAGACTATGTTCTGAAGAATCGCCCTCTGCTGCAGCGAGGAAAGTGTTGATCACGTTGGCACGGATGTTGACATCAGGAAGCTCAAGCCCGTGGAGTAGAAGAGGAATAAGCTGTAGAGGCTTATGATTAAGGAGAAACTTAGGCCTTAAGGAAGAAACTAACGGAAGGCATTTGATGAGCGTATGCCACCTTTGGGATTGCCCTGATCAAAGAGGTGAGCGCGACAAGGTAAGCCGTCTGTCTTCGTGAATCTGTTGTGAATAAGTAAAATAGTAGAATGTGGTGTCTAGCTTTTCTTACTGCTCGGGTCCTTTGCTCCCACAATGATTTGAGGGAGGATAGTATTAACAAATTTTTGAGCGTGCAGGACCTTGTAACAGCAGGATCGGTGTACGAGCGAAAAAGGCCCCACAAAAACCCCTTACCTTTATGGTTGCGTGATTCTGCCGAGTCAAAATAACATCCGGGCCCACGACATCACCAATCGCCTTCGCGGCATCCCAGCTGACGTCCTCATCGTCAAAAATGTCAAATATTCTATCAGTGAATCTGTTGGTCATCGGGTGACTCTGAACCACCAAGGCTTTAGAAATCTATGCAATGATTCAGTCTCCTGGATAGCCTAAGAATTGTTGAGGGCGTACCCAAATCCAAGCTTTTATGGCTCCCCGCCGTTGTTCCGATGATGTTGTCAGACCAGCAATTTTCTGTGGCCAGAATTGATCCAGCATATCGTTCAAAAATATGGGCACATCTGAGGCGGAGTGAGTTTAAAAACAATTGAAGTTAGTGGGAACAACCTTGTGTGTGTTTGTTAACCATGGATGAGATCAAATGTAATGCAGATTCCCTTTGCACCTCATTATCAGCCTGATCAAGACTCCAGGTGAGGGCAGTGTGTAGGAAGGCATCTAATTTGTGTGCGGGTGGTGGAACCTAAGACCCGAGCTGAATTCTGGACTCAAATACCTGAAGCTATTATGGAGTTGACGTACCTCCTTGTGTAGGGTTACAACGCCCGCGGTAAACAGAACAATAAGATTCTTTTGGTATTTCGGTGATGAGCCCTGCAGAGCAAGCACCTTATAAACTCCTTCAGCCATGCCGCGTGCATAGGAAACATACGTTGAAGATAAGGAGTTTTGCATCAGGTGGGATTTTCTGGAGACCTTCCGCGATTGCATACACATCTCCCGATAGAAACCCTTCAAAAATGGACAGAGCATAAACCTCTTGCCGTCTTTCGGGGAATCAGCGTGTAAAGTATCCGACTGAATAGAAAACTAACCGAGGGGTAAGACATTGTGTCACCAGTCTTATGATATCCCCAGCGACACTGACAAGGCGTGGATCGGTCGCAACCATCGCTTTATCATCCGTAGATAGGAATGCCGAATAAAAAAATAGATTATAGAGATTAGGGACGAGGCGGTCGATGTATTTTGCGACATCAGGATGTGCTTTGTCGACCTTGTTATGCAAGGTATCCGCGATCGTTTTCAGGAGTGCATGTGCATATGCGGCGCTGGGTTCATTATCGTCCAAAATTTTCCCGCCTGGTAGGCATACCATGTCCACTTTAGTAGTGAGACGGATGACCAGAGTCTCGAACAACTCGGGGTGCACGCACAAAGTGCTCAGCGCCTTGAGCACACGCCAGGACCTTGCACGCTCGCTTGCCTCTTCCCGCCTTGGTACACTGTCAGGTAACAAGTTAAAAAGAAGAGGGAGGGTTTGTTCTTGTATATGTCGTGCAGAAAAAGTTGAAATGGTGGTCAAAACGTCCAGGACATTTTGGCTACATAGGTTTAAGTCGATAAATATTGATAACAATTTTTGGAATGTGTACCTAGTTTCCTCACTATCACCCTCATCTGCCTGGAGGCATTCATTGACGAGGTGAACAACAAATGTTAGCTCTTCCCCCGAAAGCAAAAACTTAGCGTTAACCATAGCCTTGATCACAGCAAGGGCCGGACGGCGAGAGGTAACAACCTGTAACCCAGTGCTGACCGCACTTAATATTTCGTCCTTGAGAGTAGTAAGAGGTGTTGTGTTTTCAATCTCCAGGCCCTCGATCTCTGCCTTTGGTAAGGATTTGGACGCTGCGTTGATTAGGTCTGCCAAAAGAAGGAGGATCGGTGCACGGTTTGCCATTTCATCTGGATTCATATAGAGCTTTAGAAGATGAGGTAGAGCTTGAGATAGTACATATCGAGACACGGAAGCTTATGAAATAGGTTGGGTCAGATGTCGAATAGCCTCTACCGTCACGTACGAGTAGTGGCCATAAATGCACAGAGAATTTTAATGGCTGGACGTGCCTGACTCTTTTCAGGTTCCCCTAGGATGTGTATACACTCTTCGCATGCGTCCCTCGCCAGTCCCTGAATATCGTCATTGAGTTCTAAAGCCTTCTCTTCTTCTGAATAGATGGTCGTAACGAGTATCTGGGTGGTTTTTAGGGCTTCTTCTTCAGTCAAAGGATCTATAGGTTGGAAGATCTATGAGCAAAGTCAACAACTCTTCGACGTGGAAGATTGATAGTGGCGAACCTCCAATTTTAAGGAATTCCACAACTTCCGCGCAGAAATACGCGCCAACGCTGCTCCGTATACGGGAAAACAAGCCGCCATAGCTCGCAGAGTGTCTTTCTACAAGGGTATCAGTATCGACCTACGGGAACTAGATACACCTGTACTTTTGTGCTCGGCGAACCAGCAGTAAGCTTTTCTAAAAATAGAGGTATTGCAAGAGGTCCAAAATCAGGAGTGGCATTAAGGCAATTTCTGTAATAAATGTTTAGTGTCCCGGTCTCACTGACTTTGTCAAATTACCTCAATGCTACCCGCAAATCGTCTGTAGTAATCCCGTAAGGATCATTTGGTGGTGGCCTAAACGTGATAGGAAAGTAGCAGAAGATAATGTTGAATAAAGTCTGTCATAGACTTAGGGGCGAAAATTATAATAGCATAGAAACCACTCACTTCCACATGAGCAGAGATATCAAATTCTATTAAGATGACGCGAACTATAGCAAATGCCACGAGGAGATTTCGAGGGTCTTTCTCCCCTTCAGCCAGAGATATATACCCAGATATGAAAACTGCCCCCATTGCCTTCAGAGCTGTGACGAATTTTAGGATAATTATGTATACCCATAAATCTATACATACCATCACGGTGGCGGGCTACCAGTGAGTCGATAATAGAAAAAACGTGAAACCGAACTGATTGAACCAATGCGTTCATTCTAACGTGGGCGAATATCCTAAGGATAATTCGGTCATGGTGCAGGACAGACACTAAGGGAAGATGGGATTTACGCTTGAATTATGTTCGTAGCCTCAGTTGAAGAACATGTAGGCAGAGTCGCCAATGTTGTCAAACCAGTCAATGCTGGGATGATCGTTTCGGTATCGTCCAATTTTCCACAGTAGAATGCTGTGAGAACTCGCACTTTGAAGGAACATATATTAGGGTGCAGAAGACTACCTTGAGTGATTATTTCATACCAGATGGCCTGTTCATCTTTTCCACAGGGCAACGGGCCAACACTGAAGATAAAAACTCAACGCCTACATCTGGTTATCGAGACATGAGGGGAATATTAGATTTTCAGTTGATACCTTTCGTGCGAAGCTGGTCTTCTTCAGAAGTAAGGTATTCGCCGAGGGCTTTGACAACATTAGTTAATGATGTTCGATTATCAGAAATATCTACTGTAGCTTTAGTAAAATGGCACGGGAACCAGCCGTAATTGGAGCGTGCCTGATACTGTTTCCAGGATTTCATCCTCTCTACCAGAAGCCATCCAGGTTCGAACGAGCTTTTCCGTTGATTCCATGTTATCACGGGCACAGAAAAGGGCGAAGGATATGTAAGATATATAATGCCCTTGACATCGATGATCGCCGAATGGTCTCGTCCTCGCTTAAGTTGTCGCTTTTCGTATCACGTGTGACTTCCAATTCAAAGCCCCCTCTCTGTTCATTCCATCACAATTGTGAACGCGTCGGGCCCAGTGCACATGGTAGCTTTGGGCGCAGCATCATCTCGATGTTTTAGGAAACCTCCTGTGCATCTCTTGCGCCGATCTTTATCGTCAACATCCAGGATCTTTGCCAAAAACCCAGTACAAAAGGGTTCTATTGAACCTCGTGACAAATGGAACTACAACTCAGCTTCTTTTAGTGAGGCACCCAGTGAGGAACAACTTGAATTCCGACATGTAGATGCCAACATACTGGAGAGTTACACAAACCCTCCGCGGAGTGTGAAAATGCTGGCACGCGATTTCATTGAAGACTCACTATACAACCCGAATTATGGCTACTTTCCAAAACAGGCGACTATATTCAACACTCAACAAAGTATGATAGACTTTACCGCTTTGAGAGATTCCGCAGAATTTCAAGAAGAGGTTGGGACAAAGTATGCTGCATATGGGGCTGATAGGCATGACGGTCCTGGTCGTCAATTATGGCATACACCCACAGAACTCTTCAAGGTATGTGGGGAATGCGATATCTGTTTGCGTTGCTCACCCCATTGACTAGCCGTGGTACGGCCGAGCCATTGCCCAATGTCTTGTGGCAGAGTATCTCCTGAAATATTTCCCGTACGAAGATTTCATCATTTACGAGATTGGTGCTGGAAACGGGACCCTTGCGATGGATATTCTTAATTATTTGCGGGATGAACATCCTGACGTTTATGATCGCACACGCTACAACATAATCGAGATCAGTGGCAGCTTGGTTCAATTACAGAAGCAAAGGTTGTATAAATCACACCCGTGTGTCAAAGTTGCACATAAAAGCATATTTCATTGGAAAACTCGGGAACCTGCCCCATGTTTCTTTGTGGCTATGGAAGTTATTGTGAGTTGGGACTGTCTTCTTTCCCCTTTCCCATGTTAAACTGACACAATTAAGGATAACTTCGCGCATGATGTGATCAGGTATGATCTACGCACGATGGAACCATACCAAGGCGTCGTGACTATCGACGCCCAGGGTGATTTTGATATGATCTATACTCCTGTTACAGACCCATTGATATCCAATTTCCTGGACCTGCGCGAGCACCTCAATCATCCTCTCCCAGTCGCCAATTTGTTACAAAAATATGACACCGCACGAAAACTCTATGCATCATTACCCTTTGCACCCAACCTATCCGCTGAGGAATATGTACCGACCCGGCTTCTTAGCCTCTTGAGAACACTCCGAAATTATTTCCCTCGACATCGACTTCTCTTATCGGATTTCTCAACATTACCCGATGCAATACCGGGCGTGAACTCCCCAGTGGTACAAACACGTTTTCGGAATATCACGGTGCCTTGTACCAAACTCCTCGTGAGACAGGGATATTTTGATATCTTCTTTCCCACAAATTTTGAACGCCTCCGAGACATGTATGAATACCTCATTTCTCGGCCTCCCGTTACATCAAGCGTGGACGCCTCACTGCCAATGCGGTCCATTCCTTTGATGACAAACGCAACATCGTTGTCTGCTGGTGCTGATTTCTTCTCATCACAACGGCTTGCCAACCGCCGAAACCCCCTCGATGGTGTCTCCTCCGCCAGTGGTCTTCCCGTAGGGGAGCGCAAGTCCAATGTCTTTACTCATTCTGAATTTATGGAGACATACGCAGAGTTGAGCCAAACTCGCCTTCGTAATGGGGAAAACCCTATGCTCGATTTCTACAGAAACGTAAAGTTCCTATTTTAATAGGACTAGTGTTCTAACGTGGTAGGATGCTCATTTACGGATAATATATAAATAATAATGGAACGTCTCTCCCAACTCTCGGATTTCGAGATTTGTTCCTGGCCTCGTCAAATAGCGGCGTCGAAAGTGTGGTTGGCCGAATGTGAGATACAAGAAAATACCCTTGCCTTTGCGGAGGACCCTACTATATGATTAAGATATCATCGGAGATCACAGTCGGCAAACCTTACCTGAGTGCCTCATCCACTTCCTTAATACAGTTGTCTACGACGCTTTTCGGAGGATCCTAAATATTTCATGTCAGATAGGTTTCATCCAGGAAACATGTTCAAACTTACGTACCCAGACATCTCCTTTCAAGGTCATCATCGCATCCATGGTACCTAACGTAACCACATATAAGGGAACAGTCTCACAACCCAAACGCCCAACCTTTATCAATGGCGACATCAAACGTTTCGTCACCGAATCGAATGTCCCGAACGTCCATTTCGTACCCTAGAAAAAATTATATTCAGCTCAAGAACAAACCTCCTTAATGAAACTAACACTCCATATCAGGGCGCTGCTTCTCATGACGTTGACGCATTTTTTCTATTATTATTGAAGAATACTAGATTCTATTCGTTGGTGTTCAGTTTTTCGTGAGTAATGGGTAATGCACCAACGTCGGTATTTACGATATTTTTGTAACCGTCCTCCCACATCTTCCAACATCATGAGTGCTATTCCATGGGCTCGGACGAATAAGCCATATCAGACATACCTCCTCTGATAGTTTAGAGTTCCCGCATCCCAACATTAATATTTTTGACGTGTGATCGGGGACCAATTCTCGGATTATAGGAGCTATTTCTGAGTATGTCTTAAACCAATCAAAATCCGCATCCCTATGCTCCCTAAAATGCCAGCTTTTGTTAAACATTCGAATTAGACTTAAAAGGGGGTAAGTACTGCGCATATCGATGATCCCTGACCATGATAAGTAAAAATACGATGATCGGCGCTGAAATGCACACTACCAGTAATCTTTCGTCCCATACTCTTCGTTTTTGGTGGGTAGTATGTTCATCCTTTCCTATAACCTTATATCGTTCGCACCAAAGATTCAATTATTGACCCGAGTTGGGAGAAATATCAAGTACGGGATGTTTTCCAGACAAATTCCAGTTCTAAGCATCGATCAATTTGAATTTGAAATTTTGAATAAACCCGTTAATCCTTTTGATCACGTGAGAAAGCTATTGAAGCCCACGACCGTCGCTGGTTGACGGGTTGACCTTGGAAGTTAGAATGTTGTGCAGTGGCGTTTTCATTGGCTACAGAAGCTATCTTCGTCTTGCATTAACATTGCAATGATCGATTCGCGGACCAGATACTTCTCAAATCGATATTCCAACTTACGACCCCCCACCTATCCCCCACCACAAGCGCGGCGGCGCCAAAGACGTGAGTGTGTGACAATGACCTTTCGGTCAAAACTACTAGGTGAGGGTGGCAGGTCGTCTGAGTAGGCTATATCCAGCATTACTCTATCGATTGTCGTTAACCAACTACACTGTTGTTAGCCCTATTGTTTCACACAGAACGCGATATGGCTGGTTACAAGATAAGATTCCCTGGTTTTCAGGGTGTTAAGCATAGCTGTTTAAATGATCCTTGTATATGTTGTTCTGGGCATACCGGTAATGCTATTTCCACTGGAATCAGTTACTGTGTTGTTCTCATATTTTCTGACATCGACGGTCAGAGACTGTCAATTTCACTGTCAACTTCGATCAGGACAGATTGATGTATGTTTAGCTTAATGTGTTGGACCTGGAAATGCTGTGGTATGTACTGACATGCAACGCCAGTTATCGCGACCAATCTACATCAATAACATATCCTCTGATGCCTTCCCTGTCGAGGTTGACATCACCCTGTAGCTTGCAGTCGCAACTCGACTGTGGTGAGGACGCCCGAATATGTCGGGTGAAACGAGCAGGATATGAGTATGTTACATCTCGATTCTACCTGCCATTGACTGATGTGATCGATGAATTGATATATACTGATATGACAGTACGTCCTCCTGAGTTACTATTTATCCCGTATGTATTAAATCGTTGACTTCGGGACTTACATTCCTTCTTTATCTTCCGTAGCCTTTCATATTTTATTGGACGTTTTGACGAATCAAGTGATGGGTATTATCGCGGTCCCTCACGATGACCACGAAGATCCTTCTACAAACAGCCCCTCGTCCCAGTGTACCGAGGGAACCGGCAGACCATCCTCACATTGTACTCACAAAATTTCACCTAATACTCCATTCAATGTTGAAGGTGTGTTGTATCCCATTTCACCCTCCACCCTGAATTCCTATTCAAGTACAGGAGCGGTTTCTCTAGTCACTACTGGGCTGCGTATACCAAATGCAGACGATTTCTCACATTATGTGCTTAGTGATGAAGATGTTTCGGGCTCTCTATCTCAGGAGCATGTTTCCCTGCTGGTCCCATGCAGCCGTTGTATTCTGAATGTGAGGTGGGCAAGGGACGATAGAGCACTATTTATTGGGCACATGAACTCTTTGAAAGTTGACGCGTCCCAAGCTCCAACCGTGGCCCCTCGAGATCATATCCCGGAGTTAATAGGAGGCACAATAGGTGGAATCATTGGCCTTATACTACTTGTATTGGCTGGTGTGTTCTTTTGTCGAAGGCGCAAAGTTCGATTAGCAGGTAAGTGATCTTTTCTGATAATCTGGGTGAATTGATTCCTGAGTCACCTACAGCTAGTTATTCGACGGGCCCACTCCAGGCCTCCCTCCCTACATCAAAAGAAGCGTTTACGTCACGGAAGTATAGCAACTATGATTTGTCCTTTGCGCCCTCTCCATCCCAATCGACAGATGCCCTTTCCACCTTACCTCAAAGTCCTGCTCCTCAATCACGAAGGAATGAAAGATTATTAACCATGACGCCTGAAACCATATAGTTGTTAGGTGAGACACGAGGGGAATATTGAATATTTTGCCAAATTGTTGGATAATCTCTATGGGAGAGGGCGTCACACGTTCAAATTCCTGTCCTTATCAGCCACACCTGACCATTGAGGTATGATGTATTGTTGAAATTGTTTTGTTCTATAATAAAAAATAGGTAACTACAAAAAGAATGTTCGTCTACTGGTTTCTAATTCAGGCTAACCGATGAATGTTCAGAACATACTATATGATAAATTTGTGGTAAAACACATACCTTCCAAGCCCATAGAAGTTCGTCTCCTTTCGGGGGTGTGACTGTTGTTGCGGATCGGTTACCATTAGAATCTTTTGTACCTTCCACTGGGGGTTCTGTTTCCAGCTCGAAAGGTTCTACATCGAACTCTAGAGGTTTAGGTTCCTCTCCAAAGTTTCGTACTGAGGGAATCCCCTTCTTCAACCACCGTAGTTTGAGCGTGAATCGCGGACCAATTTCTTGAAGAGCAACCTTTTCAGTCGACCGGAAAGCATACCTAGCGTGAGTCTCAGTAAGACCAGTGGGAAATTGATGCAAAAAATGTGAACTCACCGATGCCTTCGGAAAAACAAGAAATCTCGTTGGTTATGTAGTGTAACTACTTGCCTTCCTTGAAATTCTGGCATTGGAGGGAACGTCGTCTGGAACATGCGGCCAATGGCGTGCCCAAGCCGAGTTACGAAATTATTGAGGACGAGTTCGGGATAGTGGGATGTAGCCCGCGCATGGCCCTGGTGGTAAAATAAGTCATGTAGATAAGGAGTGACCGAACAAGAATACCAACAAATATCTGCTTCGTTAACTCTACAGATGTCAACTTAAAGTATGCTGAGGGTCCATGGGGTAAATGAATCAGGGTAATCGCATCTAGTCAGCTAGCGTCAAACTCTTGAGGTATATGCCTGTGAGGTACTGACTTGGTTTTTTCATGTCCTCATTTATAACACAAAGGTGTTTATACCCTCGGCCGGCAGCCCAACCTGCTATTCTGCCTAATTCAAATCCTTTCCCTTTTTTCCGTCGGATAAACTCTGCGCCAGGGAACACTCCAACTAGCTCATCACAAAAATCGTATGTTGCTTTCGTCGCCTTCGGAGAGGTGGTGATAAGAATTTTTGGGGGGGTGGCCGGGTCATCAATTGAAGAGAAGTAAGATGCAAAAGGATCGGACTCGATATCTGCCACAGATTCTTCATGGTTAGCCAAACCTGAAGATGGTCCAGGCTGGTTGGGATCAGCAGTCAAAGTTGAAGGATCGAATTCCCGAGTGTTATCGAGCGTTCGAGGAACGTTATCTGCAAGGCGTTTCTAGTCCTACGTTAGCTTACTTTCCTATATGTCAAGTAGAGCGACACACTTTTTTCACAGCAGGATCATTGGCCTCTAACTTCGCTTGAGCAAGTCTCCTCTGCAATTTCTCCTGATTTTTGGCTTTCTTATTCTTGCGAAATATCTCTTCTCGTTTGAGCTTGTTCTTGATTGATGACGATTCGAAACGACCCGCAGGCATGACTCGAGACAATCCAGCACTTACTGTGCGACCTCCTCTGAAGCCTCCTGCAGTGGTCGATAATAACAACAGAGGTAAACAGCTTGAGACTGTTCTGTCGAAATTTTTTTCATGTATGTATGTTACTGTAGCTTCAATATTTTTGCATAGACAATCTAATCTGTGTCTGATATTATAGTAATGGATGGTGTTGATGTGGAAGTGGAATTCTTCATCAACTCTGGTAAGTATTCTCGTCACTCATGGGTACAACATATAATCTAAACAAGACATGCCATCGCTCCGCTCCGGCTCAATTTGGGCATGTGAGCAGCAGGAGGTTGAATAAGGAAGGGGACAAATATTACCATACAAAAAGCGGACATTTCTTGAATGATACGAATAATAATACCACGTTTTGCTGGCCTCGACTCGAGAGCATACCTACAGAATATCAAATAGGTAATTGATATTAATTAAATTCTGATAGTGTCACGTTCCATGTAGCTCAACTTATATAGGTCGACATTGGACTAAATGGTGATTTGCTGAGCGCTTGAAGTCTTCCTCCGTAAGTGATCAGTGACCATTGACAAGGAACGGCTTGAAGATGTACTTATCATTAAATGTCCATAACTCCGTCACCCGTGTTTAGAAGCATAACATCCTACTCTCTAGAGGTACTACGACGTTCGTGTAGAATTCCACCGCGAGTGCTCCCTCTCCTTTGGGCTCTCCGTCACCACATGTCAAACACCATTCAGCTACGTCCTTGTAGGTTGTTCCAACTCTGAATGCTAATTCTTTTCGCACGCGCTTGAGCATCGCTGTCTTAAATTCTTTTGCCTCTTCAGCTCCAAATGGACATCCTTCCGCTTCACGCAAATCTTCGAGATCCTTGTAGCCCGCTACCTGGGAATAGAAATAACTCAGCGGCCTCCAACATGCAATCTCCATCAATATCAACCCCAACGAATAAATATCATACGCCATCTTATATCCTTTCGCCGCAAGGCCTTGGTAGTTGGGATGTCGGTAAATTGCATGAAAAATATTAAATGGTGTACGGTCTATTGTTGTTTCTTCCGTATATTGTCTTGAGTAATCGAAGCCCGTTATGAATGGGGTTGAGATGTCATAAAGACCCCCAAGGGAATGAGGAAAAATAATGTTTTCGCTTCTAATGCCTTTATGTAACCACTGGCTCCCGTACAAATATGAAAATGTCGTGACAATGACCTTAGCAAGAGTCAATCTTGATTCGAGTGATGGTTTAAAGACACCAGATTTCAGAAATAGAAGTAAAGATAGAGGTTGGGTGGACATGGGTATTTGAAGAGGCGTACTGGGGAGTTGCAGAGTGAGTTGCAAAGGGAGTTGATACACGAGACACCAGCAATTGTACTGGGGTTCACTCCAATAACCCACACATGGTAGCAAAGCTTGGGAGTCGTCGGTATGCGAGTTTAAGAGTTTGATGATGCGGTGCAATCGAAGGAGAAGAGTCCCTTTATCTTGGCTTGATATGGGTGTAGCGTAGCTCTTTTTTTCAACGAGTACATATTTGCTTCGTCCCATAGTGTGTTTGGGTGGATTGTAAACTGTAACACAGCGAGATACAATATCGAAGTCATTTGGAAGGTCAAAATCGTCCTTTGACAACAAATTGATTGTTGGTTCTGATCCTCTTACCGGTTGCCCTCTTTTGGCTGTAGCAATTATTTTTCTTCCTGTCATACAGTTCATGGCACGGAAATTAACGTCTCCATCGGTGGCTTGCTGTATTTCATCAAGCATACGAGGATCATTGATGCGGGTGACCATCTGAAATTCGAGGAGCCTCCAGTCCTGTGACAGTGAAGCCAACTGTGATTCTCGGAGGAGTTTATTGAGGTCATCGATGAAAGAGCGGATATCCTCTAGAAGAGCTTCAAATCGCGACTGAGAAACAATAGCCCAGCGAAAGCGGCCGAAGGGTGAAGGTTGAGATGGATGGTGATCATGAACTGAATTTGCAGGTTTTGGCTGATATTTGTCGCTTGTTGTGAACACCGTGTTTAGAATTATCTTCACCTGATCGATTGCTTTCCGTCTTTGCGCCCCTACTATGCCCCCACCACCTTGGGCACTGTTACTACCATTGGCGATCCCCGTTTCTCTGCTGGTCAGGCCATATTCATTCCCCAACCTGTCAGAGTCCTGCATAAGGCTTGTTATTCTTTCCAGAATACCGTTGATCAGAGGCTCGTAGGGTGAAAGCTCTGAACGAAGTTTTCCCTCCTCGGCACCCGAATTTCTACCCCATAATTGGAACCGGGTACGTTGCAAGTCAAGTTTGAGAATGAGTTTTGCAGAAGTATCAGAAAACTCGATACAGCGTTGTAGTGTTAAATAGGCCTGAATTGCACATTTATAGGATTGCCCCACAAAAGCTATTGAAGCGAATGCGATTTCTGCCATGGTATGTATCAACAGGTAAGGTTCTTCATCCTCACCACACAAGCCGCACAAGACACTATAAGGCAGTGATCGGCCAGGCACGCTACGCTGATGACTGATTTTGTCAAGTGATGTAGGTCTCCTCGAAGACTCTGTCACTTCTCTTTCCGTTGGAAAAAATCGTTATGACATCCACTGGATTTTGGGTAACAACCGCATCCAACAACCAGCCCACTCATGAATTGGGCAACCTACTAGATGTGGAAGATTTTTCGTCTACGGAGAATGAAAGCCGCCCATCATTGTACGATGGTAACCTAGCGTCTTTTGTATTCCTTGTAGCCGGACTAGAGAAGACTTTAAGGGACACCTCTCCCATTGTGTTCAATTCTGGCACATCTTTCTTAAACACTCGCATCACGCTGGGTTTTGGTCACACATCGATCGTAGAAAGGGCAGAATGGAGGAACAAATCCAATTTGGGCTTGGAAACGAGTAAAGGGTCGAAGTGGGGGAATTTCGTAGCGTTGAAATATGTGCAGAGGAAAGACACCTCAGCGAAGGCAAACTGGCGTGAGATCCTTCTCGAAATTCGTGCTCTCCTTCATGAGCCAATCCGATATCACCCCAATATTGTCCGCTTGCTTGGGTTATCATGGGCTGCAATGAATGGAACTCGTTCTGTATTCCCCGTCTTGGCCTTGGAATATGCTGAATTTGGGACTCTAGATGACCTTCAGGTGAACTTGGATGCTCTACCATTCAGAACAAAGAAAAAATTATGTCACGATGTTTCCAAGGGCCTTTCCATCCTTCACGCTTCTGGGATTGTGCATGGGGATCTCAAGCATAAGAATGTACTCATTTTTCGAAACAAGGATAAAGCATCGGACATAATCTATTCAGCCAAGTTGGCCGATTTTGGAGGTTCTGTTATGGACCTGGTTACAGGCGATCAACGCTGCTTGCATATGGGAACACGTCCATTCAATGCACCCGAAGCCCGAGGACGTCTTGAAGCAGAAGAGTTGAAGCTTACAGATGTATATTCATTAGGTCTTTGCATATGGCAAACCATGGTTGACGGGAAAAACCCCTTTACTACCACGGAATTCGCAAATCTTTCCCTAGATGAAGTTGATGACCTAAAGACATCTGATCTACTCCTTGGTATGGTGAAGGACAACGTTCGAGCCCACTTAACAATGATCGAGCATAAGGATATGGAACTTTTGGATTTCATCTTTGAAAAAACAATCCAAACTATAGCCAACAAGAGAAGCCTGATACAGACAGTTGCAGCATTACAAAGCGTGAGGTAAGTAATTTATTGAACTAACATACATCCATTGGGTTTAACTACATAGACTAGAGTTTCCGAAATCGATACTCTCCTGAGCGCTACCCAAGAAGCAAATGAGGCGGAGCAAGCTGCAATAATGTCGAGGGCTCCTGTTAGTACATATTTCCTTCTCGTTACTTGAAATACACTGGTGATCAACTAATTATGCCAGGGTGCTCACGGTATCACGGCGGATAGTCTGGGTGTATTTATGGCAAAAACTACACATGGGGATTATGATTTCCAACATAGAGGGTAAATGTTTTCATACAATAAATAACATCGTCATTGAACATTTGTCAGACCAGGGCATCGACCCAAATTGTCAAGTCCAGATCCTGTGGAAGTGAGTATTCCGAGATAATTCGACAGTAACATAATACAAACCCTACCTTTCCAAGTTTCTTTTTGAACCCTCGCGTCTGAAAACTATTCTTGATTGGTCTCTTCAGCAAGACATTGTCGGTGACCTCGAACACATGTGTATTGCTACACCTGGCTCTTCAACAACTCAAATTCCACGGGTTAAAGCTTCATTTGCTCTCTTTCAATGCTATTGCCACGAGTTTGGGGTTATTTTCAACCCAGAAAAAGCTTGTTATTGGCTTCAGGTAGCAGCTGAATCAGACGATGGATGTAAAGAGAACTACTTGGCCCAAGCATGGTGTTGGCGGATCCATCGTGCCCTTGGAATGACATTAAATGTTGATATAATCACTCTTCGTGGTTGGATACATACGTCCATTATGAGGGGACATCGGAGATGCATTGAAGACTCATTGAGTATTATAGACTTAATGACGGACTCGGATGAAAAAAGGCTATGGATCGAAGCTCTGAAAAATCACACTGACTTCCTCAATAATGTAACAGGAGGTGTGGGAATGCCATATTACATACCCCGAAATTTACGAAGACCGTATACTCTTGGGAACTTAAGCGCCCTTGATCAACAAATCCAGGAAGAATTTTCCCTCCGTAGAGTTAATTCCCTTGACAAGGTCTTTGTAAATCACCGTGGCGACGGGCTCCTCCATATGGCTGCTGCAATGGGAAATCTTACGGCCTTGAAACATTTAGTTGAAACGTACAGCCCAAACATCGATATTCCTGGGCAGGCAGAAGGTGATACACCTCTGTTATCAGCGTGCCGCAGTGGACATCTGGACTGCGCACTCTTTCTTCTGGAGTGTGGTGCTAGTGCAAATGGTGCCCAATATACAAATGACGCACCTTTAGATTGGTTATGCGCTTTCGTGGATGCAGATATACCGATAATCACTCGAAAACTTCTGGCTGGTGGAGCATCGCTCAAAGGCATTAGAACCCATCGCCTCTCCAATCACTCCGTTTGGGCAGACTCTGAGTACCTCTTTACCTTGCCAACGTCTCCGCTTTCCAGGGCAGTAATGATGAACAGCCTACCAGCAGTGAAAGCACTCCTGGCCTCTGGGGCGGATCCATTGAACGGGATATCAGGATCTGAGGCTCTTTCGACTTGTCCCATCATTCTTGCTGCTGTCCTGATGTTGCCACGCGTTCTCGAAGTGATGCTGGCTTATATAGACACCAGGAATACAGAGGCTTCTAGGGTGATCACAAACATGGAGATACTTCTAATATCGATTGATAAGGCTGCAACTGTTGTGGACCCTACTTCATTAGAGAGCCGGTTGAGTCGACTGGGAATCGATTATAAAACTGCTATGTTCGAGACATTGGAGTTGCTCCACACACAAGATCGGAGAAATAGGAACTGGCAGGCAGAAGGCGACAAACGCAAATCATTGGCTGAGAAAACCATGTTAGCAAGGATGGTATCCCTAGGGAGGGTTGATATTGTTGATTCCTTATTGCGGCTCGGTCACTCTGTCCATGGCCAACCGGATGCATATCCAATTGTGGAATGTGTAAAGTTGAATCACGAAGCCCTTTTCCGGTTGCTTGTAGGCCATGGAGCCGATATCTTTGTTAAGGTCAGTGCCCCGAACGGAGCGCAGCACTCTCTCCTTCAGGTCTCTGCCGATAGGCCCAGTCAGTCACGACCAGGTATCTTTATAGCACAGTATCTCTTACGCATGGGAATACCCGTGGATCCTTTACATGATGGGTCGCGATCGGCATTTGCTTCGGCTGTGAAGAACCAAGATTTTGCATTTGCAGATCTTCTCCTTCGCAATGGGGCCGACATCGACTTTGCGTGCACCCCAACAAATAATGACCAA
The DNA here is from genome assembly GCA_037014335.1 of Collybia sordida. NCBI lineage: Eukaryota > Fungi > Basidiomycota > Agaricomycetes > Agaricales > Clitocybaceae > Collybia > Collybia sordida. The sequence goes on along the minus strand of JAYKXK010000011.1, from coordinate 561,895 downwards.
TGGATTACAGTCTTTGGTGAACTTGTACAGTCACCAACGGAAAAGAATATCGAATCAATAAAATATCTTCTTGGGTTGCATACCTCGGTTGCTATATCATCCAAAGCTAACACGCACACAAGGCCTTGTCATCGAATAATGCGAGAGCGCACGGGTTCGCGAAAACAAAATAAAAGGCTGCCAAACTTTATTGTCAACAAAGAGGACCAGCTATCTGTTCTTCACATCGCTGCAATGCATGAGCCTCGCTCAGATTCAGAATCGTTGATCTTGGGACAGATGGTGACCAACATACTCAATGAAAAGATGTTTAGTACAGATGAAGCGATTAATAACTGCCATCCATCCATTGGGACAGCGTTATGGGCAGCCACCTTTCATTGCAACCTAGAAGTGACTTCGGCTTTGCTGGAAAAGGGGGCAAATCCTAACCTGCCTTTTAATGGATTAACTCCGCTCGAAATTGCTCTTGAAACAAATTATCAGCCAAGTTCCGCAACGCTTGATAAAGCCAAGAAAATTGAACAATGTAAAAGATACAGTGCAATTGCAGCCATGCTTCAGAGTGCGGGGGCCGTATTTTCTGACGAAGATCACTTACTAGTAGACACCGGGCATAATTTTTTGTAGAATGGTCGCAGGATGAATGACTCGGACTCGGAGAGGTTTCGGTGTTGTTACAGGCCCCCATAGCCTACAGTGTATTTGAATGATATTGTTGACCCACATACTTAGTCCTGCCAGTCTGCTATTTTTCATCAAAATTGGCATCATGCTGAATTATTAATCCCCCCCGAAAGATCGACATATTAAACATCACTGATAGGAGGCTAATGTTCACGACTGAGCATTCATGTACAAAAGCTCTCCTTAGTGGTATCTGGATTTGTGTCCCGGTTTCAATCATTGATGACTTATCACTGCACGGACTGCCGGAAATGCTACTAGTTAGTAGCAACATGCCGCATGAGTAAGAACTTGAAGGTTTGCAAAAGGTGCTCATATCTTGAAAATATGCATTGCACCTGTGATCTGTCCGTGAACGCTGTTGAATCCTACCGTACTTTTATCACTCCTCTAGTTGACCCAACTGCGACGGGCCGTGCTGTTGATAGTCACTAGCATGACCAGTAGTCATGGGCTCAATTTTAAGTCGGCATATAAGATTCACATGATAGAAAGTATCTTATTTATCTGAATCGCATACTAATCAACATAGCAAAGATCCTCGAGGCCTCCTCAATGATTCGGCAATTCCAAGGAATGTTTCTGCCAATCGGACCTAGAATAGCAAAAGTCAATTTCAATAACAGTTGACTTGTAAAATTTCACCCACTGTATCAAGGGCCTCTGCATATGACGAGTCGACAGTAGCAGTGGCGGGTAATAGGGGATCGCGAGGAGCACTCTGTTGAACCTCTAAGGCTAGCTGTGCCATTCTACGTAGCGTATGGGTTCCAGGCCCAAATGAAACAGAATGGAAAGATAATGGTTTACTAGAAGTTGGGTCAATTTAAATTTAAATGGGGAACTTTATGAAGTTTTGATATTACCCAAGCGCAATTGATGTGCGACAGAGCCCACGCATTGTTGAATCGTTGACAGTACACTCTCCATCCGACAAGAAAATGACAATGGGTGCCCTGGCAAGTAGATTAGATATGAATCGATTTGTATCATCCCAATGTACCTTTCGGTGCTCCAATGATGTTGCATCAAGGTTTGTGTGGTTATTAATGCGGTATTGTAATCAGTTCCACCTCCAGCACGATGGGGCAGGATATGTGCAAGGAGTTGGTCTGGGGCGCTATGAAAATCATTCTCTATGCAGGTCGTCATATTGTGGTCAAATAGAATGACGCTGTAGGCATCTCTGCGTGCTACGTTTGTTGCCTGGCCGGGTGTGCTATTGAGTGCAGCTTGGCGAGACACCCAGAAACCATACAATGACGAATAAACAGCACCCAGTCTATTGTTTGCACTCTGCATGATACGAGCAGTGGTTGGAGTTCCTGGAAGAGGACGCCTGTCGGTTGAACCCATTGACCCGGATCTATGATATGGTCAGACTCAAGGCATGACCTCGGACAGGGCATCAATAACACAATACAGACCTATCAATAACAAATATACTAGGAGTTGAGATGGTTAATTACTTTCAAGAGAGACCAAGTTGATGTGACATACACATGAAAAGCTTGTTGCATAACGACAGGATTTTTGCAAGAAAATAGGTGTCCGTCATTAGATACATATCTGATAAGGCATGACTTTGAGAAGCCTGCGCTCAGAGCCCAACCTCAATTAAGGACATACCCTAAGCCAACATTTTGGTTGGATCCGTGAGGGAGATGAAACATTGGTAAGGTGCAATAGGATGGCTGAGCTGGGGTGGCAGTAGTGCCCGCATGTTCAGGTCCTACAGGAAGGATTAATTAAGTGTCTTAGAGTTCAAGAAATGACTTGTACCTCCACACATCGCATCACTATACACGGGATATTAGCATGACGCACTTCTAAAAATAGATATGCAGACAAAATTCCTCACCACTTAGTGAAATTAGTCTGGTCATCTCGTGAGTATGGATCTAGTGGAACAAATCGTGAATGCTGTATGAATTCAAATATTCGGAAGAGAAACACACCCTTGAACCCTGGCGATACGGAAATAAAAATTTGAACATATAAATCATTAAATCCTAAAACGCACCGGATCGTCTCCAAAAAAGGTTATGGGATATCCAGTCCTTAGGACGATCCGGATTGGGAGTCAGCCGCGCTCCAATATGTTGTAGGTCTTGTCCAGTACAGACATTGGAAGGATCCGTTCGACAGTAATCAAGGTGAACATGTCTTCCCATGTCCTGGCACACAAGATTGCACATCATCGGCGCACCTTCGTCATCGGAGGAAAACTTGCGTCCGTTAAGTTCAAGGATTGTTCCATCGGGACCATCCACCGCCCAGCGAGTCTTCGACATAGATCCATGATGTGTCTCGTGTTCATTCTGAGGGTGACCTGTTAAATCATGATAAGCGGGGAAGATATCAACATTCGATGCTAACTTTACCTCGGGGTAATGTGCAAAAGTAGCCACAACTCTCGCAGCTACATGTGAAATGAGGTGGTTTTTCATGACAGGGTGAAAGACAAGAAAAATCTTACCGCGCTTCGCAGAAGTGAAAGGGAGATGGGTCCAAACTATGTGCATGTTTGCCTGCATGTTCAAGTTTTCCACCGGGGATGGGCACAATACATGGAAGCCGTTTTGCAACTAGAGAAACTTGGAACACTTTTCCGAGAAAATATTGATATACGAACCTTGAGAATACTGTGGGCAATCGGGCATCAGCTGTCACAACTATACTAGTTAATAGTTGCATACCTTGGTGTATTGAAAGGTTTCATGGCGGCCAGTAAATGTCGCTTCAATGGATTGTGGAGCAGTTTCGATCTCGCATATGCCCTCTGCTGAACAAAGTCCACTACACGAGTGAGCTTGGCTGAATTGACCAACTATCACTAAAATTTTTTTGGAGATAGTTTCATGAAACAAACCCGCAAAGGTGAATGGCTCCTGGTTCAAGACCATGAAGGTGATTGGTGTTTGAACACAGTCTTTTACACAGTTCACACTCGAAAGGGCACATCCGGTTATCACAGATATGATGTTCATGTCCTTCTTCACTGATTCTTTTTGTCAATTATCATGTGTTCACAGAGAGAGAAATCTTGCCTTGAGATTCCACATGTACCGGGACAGGCATATGGAAGCCCATTGGCTAGTATAAGTTGAAGATCACAAGGCTAGAATTTGTGTTTAACTTAACATGCCCAAGTCTGCGCAATATAGATGAATTGTCACTCACTTCTCCGCAACCATGGATACGAGCAGAACACATATGGACATCCCCGGCATGTTCCACTATCTAAAAATAATCAAACATACAGCAGCGCAGCATGAGAAGTGTCCCTACTTCTGTACATTCTCCCAGACAACCCTTTTTGTCATTCAGGATACAAGGTTCGCCGCAGAGATGTGCATCGACTGCACATCTGTTGCAAAGATAATAAGGTAACAGTCCGGGTTTCAAGCTGTCTCAACTCACATGTGCTTTCCAGGATGACCGGCACTATATTGTGTATAAGTAGTGTTTGAAAACCTGATATCCGGGATAACTGTACCTTTGACTGCATGGTCTCGAGAGCTCCATATGTTCATCCATAAATTCACAATGACGACCACATTGATGAGACGTTTGACAGTCATGAGACTCCAGTGGGTCGTGACGGCGACTGAAAAGGCAAAGGAGGTGGCAGCTAGAACATTGCATCCCACAAAGCTCAACGTTAGCTTTCATATCAACAGCTCCACGTTCAAATGCTCTACGGAGTTCCTCTATACTAGCATGTCCTGTCTTGAAGCGTGACAAGTTCATAGATATCCATTCTTGAACATGATCAAGTCTTGTGTTGACCAGATGAGAAAGATGGCACGAGAGTTCAGCAACCCATTCCTTGTCTGGGTATTCCATTCGAAAGTCATAATATTTCCACGATGAACATAACGAGGAAAGATGCATTTGTCGCTCAACAGCATGCACTCCAGTATCTGCAAGGAAAAACCGTGAAGGTGTGTCATATATTTCAATGGTTGTGTCATTGTCCAAATTCTGTAAGAGTTGAGAGGAGGATTTATTATTAGTCGTTGGATGACATGTCGAGGTAGCAAACCTTCAATGGTTCAAGGTCCGGTTCGACTTCGGAAAATCCAAAGGCAAGAGCATTCGGGAGCATCCCAAGTAGTTGTTGAGCACGGTGGGCAGCAAGTGTTTCTAAAATGGTGGCAACAGCGGTAAGGAGAGATTTTAATTCTTGCACCAGAAGTAAAAGTGACATACGTGATAGTGCACCCCAATCATTGGCCTTGTTTTTAGACCTTTGACGTAAGTCACCGGTTGAAAAAAAGGGTAATGTTAAAGACCTTTAGTTTGGCCATCAAAGTCTTGAGGGTATGTAAAAATTCCCCGGCAGTCTGGTGCGTAATTTGCTGTTGATCTAGCCGTTTCTTAAGTGCCGGAAAGAGGGAATAGAACTGTTTGGATTCTATGACAGGCCAGGGGACAATATTCAGTTGACCTGCATGAAGACGAGATATAAAATTAGCATCCTGCTCATCCTGAACAATTTTCTGTGGATTGGAGAACTTGTAAGTGAGATATTCTGCCGGCTCGATCTTTAAAACTGAACTTGAAACTTGAGGGAGAACCTGAGTTGTCTACGATGGGTATATAAATTTGCATTTGAAGGAAAATACATACTCTCTGACAATTTCCGACTTATCGGAATCTACTACATCCTAAGGGTTTAAAATTAATGGGATTTGACTCGGAATATAGACTGATTGCCTGCCTTTATAATGATGACCAATGTAGATCTAAACAAGGATGGGTTTGCTGCTGGATCAAGAACGGTGGAAGATGATTGAAATGATTGGAATAAACCAGTAATGTCTCGTGAGAGTGCAAAATTATTTCGAAAAAGAACCTTTCATGAACCTTAAAATGCCGAACGTGGGGGTAACAGAGAGTACACACTAGATTGGATATCGCAGTGTTGAAAAGAACTAAAAGGGTGTCTTCCTGAGCGGAACGTTCAATACTATGTACACCTGACAGGCAGAATATCATGATTCAAATTAGAGAAAAGATGGAATTTGATTGGAACACACCTTCGAAATCGAGAGCAACAATAAGAGAGTCACTGGTTGGTGTTACAGACATCCATACACCCTCTATCAATCTTTCGTGAAGATACTTCGAAGTGAAGTCAGAAGTCGTAGCATACCAGTTGTCCTCATGGCACTTCCCGCAAAGGAGGTGTCCACAAGATGGTTGAGCGCAAAGCTCTTCCCCACCGATTGTTCACCTAGGTTACACCAATGGAAATCAAGATTTTACGGAAAGGGGATGAAAGCGGAAAACAAACCCATGGAAGACACTACTTTGACTGGCTATCACATAAGTACTGTCAAGGACAATAATACAAAGCGGGATATTGAATTGACCTACCTTGTCTGCCATGTATGACTGAAAAATTGATTCGTACCACCCAACCGATAAACTATCCACGATCCTGCCCACCTCTGCTCCAAGCAATGTTTTCTCAAACTCAATAGATGTAACACCATCCTTGAGTGGAATAAATCGGTTTTCTCGAGTGATTGCAATATGAATAGGAATCAAACAGAGGAGGTTCACCAACCATTCGCCGGTATGGAACTGTGATAAAGACCATGGCTGATCGGCAAGAAAGGCAGAGAATTCGGCGGGGCAAAGAGCTTCTATGGCAGTGCTTTTGAGTTGTTCGCCTGTGGGTTTTCTTGTCCGTTGCTCAAAATTTCGAATCAAATCAGAAAAGTAAGGGGAGAATTTGGCATGATTCCTATCAGTGACAAAAATAATCCTCCGCTGCAACCGTTTTTCTGCAGACACTATCGTTTGCCTTTCAACTGCAGGGACAACGGGGAATCTTGTCCATACTTCGGCGTGACAGTCGATAAGTGAATTATTGACTGTTTTTCCGTATAAGTTATTTGCTGCTTCGCTCCTAAAGCCCTTCTCTTTAAATGTGAATTCGGTGGCTTTTTTCGTAATGTCCAAAGCAATAGAGTGACAGTGGTGGTCATCAAGGTCGAGTTCGATCAGATGAATACAACTGCGATTCACGAAAGACGTTAACACCAAATTCTGCCCTTTGAGGGGAGAAATGTCTAATTCAATACCGTTGGTTGACCCAAATGTGCTCCAATGATAAGCGCGGAATGTGTGGCGTGACTCAGGCTCTTCTTGGAATGACAATATTAAACAAGCACCATCTGGAGAAGCAAAAACTGCGGTAGGGAGTTGTTGGAGAGAAAGACTTGCGGGACTGTCATGAGAGTCCGTTTGAGTGATGTAGGCACCATTTTTTATCAGGACACATACCGGAACTGTTGAGTGACTAGTGAAAATATTCTAGCCCGACCACCCGTATCAATCAATAATAGTTCTTCACCGCCAATTACAAAACATGATTGGAATATTTGAGTTTCCGCACTGTACCAAGGAACAAGGTTCACGACGTTGCCCCATGCTTGAAGCGAGGAGAAACCTTCGTCAAAAACATATATATGTAATTGAAGCTGTAGGCTAGGTTAATGCCTGAAATGGGACGGTATTGGGGAAGAACACCTTGGTCGGAGCACAGAAGGAGAGCATTCTCTTGGTTTCATCAAACGCGATGAGCACATCCTTACCAATTTTATCTTGGCGTAACTTCCGCTTTGGTCGTCCAGTCCCAATGGCGCCACCGATAGTGCTCAAGGGTTCTAAATATATTGAGATATTTTCTCGACGATCGTCAATGACGAGAAGTATCATATCATTTTCGAGGACTTGAGAACAACTTGATTAAGAGTCAGCATTTTTGTCTTAAGTTGATTGACCTCCTTACAGTATTTGATAGTCGAGTGGCAAAGAAAAAGAAAAAGAAAAACGAGGTTCTATATGTGGGGATGGAATGAATGAATTGCTTAGTTGGAGGTTATGCCGATGATCAGCGGAGAGAGCCAGAACATGAATTTTATACTCCAAAACTGGTTCGACTTTGCTAGTATCAGAGCCGGAGATCGAAACTGAGATAATTAGTGTAGCCGAAAGAAACTTGACATGGTACAATACCTATTGGTGATGCGTAACCAAATCCCTTTTCAATGCCTACTTTTTCAATCTCCAGAACTCGCCTATCACTGGGTGTAACCAAGGTGTGTGGAAACATGGATTCTGGAGAAAACATACGTCTGTGGATGGTCTGGAGCCGCCATGTCTCCTATAAGTAGGAGAGAAGAAGTCTTGTGATGCTCAGCTTGACGTCTGTTTTCGATATTCCGCAACTGCAACTTAAGGTCCTGTTCTTGAATATTCCTGGATTTATGAACGAGCTGCTTCAATTGCTTTTGAATTGAATCCCGAAAGTGCTGATGAGCTAAGTCCAAGGCCAAAAATATTTGAGGCTGGAGCAGAGGATCATTAATTCCACAAATATGAGATAAGAAATCCATATCCCCGGTTTGTTCTGAGATTTTCTGTACTGATCTCAAAATTTCCTGCTCCATTTCCTGCTCCATAGAATTTTCCCCGGTGGAGATTGATAAGATGCCCGAAAGAAACCGACTGACGAAGCCCTTTTTGGTAGAGAGATCCTTTCGAGGTATATGTCCTTGGCTGATGATGGACTGGATCATATTTTCGCGATCAAATTGTTCCAAAGCTTGTTTCTCAGAGCAAACGTTAATGAATATGAGCTGATCTTTGATCTCTTGAAACTTCCGGAGATGCACCACAGAAAATTTGTCCGCTAGGGCGACTTTTGCTACCTCTATTCCGATATCCGGATGTAGTTCAAGCAACTCTGAGATGCAGAGTTCAGAATTCGACTTGATATGCAAAGATCAAATACTACTAACCTTCTTCCGGAACACCATGATGTCCTTCCGGTACAAGCTGAGTACGATCCAGGAAACTAAAAGTTAGTTCAGATATGTCCGGGAATCGAGCGATAGAGTTAACAAACGGATATGCTTGGAGTAACTGTGTAACTAAGACCTCAAGTAGGGTTGACTCCAACTTTGGAGCATCAATAATCAACTGAAGCCGAGTTTTTTCCAGTTGTTCGCGATTGGATTTTTCCATCTCGGTTTTGAAATCGACCCTCCGCTTTTCCCAGTCAGCACAGGCCTTTGCATATCTCTCTTGTAATCCGTTATCAACAAGGGCCCTGATTGCTTCCTCCCCTAGATCCGGGCTCAAAATAATATGCCCTTGAGTACTGAACACGTAGAATATGTGGGTAGTGAATGACTTAAGAAGTATTAGTCGACTCACAGAAGTGAACGTAGTTGTACACGATTGTATTTTTGGTTAGTGATATGTCTTGATTGGAATGACGAGGGAATGTATACTGTGTTTAGGAAGACTTGACAAGTTTCACCTGGGACGAGTCGTGTTAGAAGTTGTCTTTGAGTAATTTCGGGTGTTGAAATGGTGGAGCCCGTAGTGATCTCACGAGACGACACCTAGACAGAAGACTCGGATCATGAATCGAGCTTCCAGATTTTGCTGAGCATACATACCTTGAACCCTTGCCGAACAGACACATTCTCCTCTTGTTCTTTGGTCTTCGCAACCTCGAAAGTGAACAAACGATCGGTTTCATCATTCTCAAAATCCATTATTGAATCCTCCATATCATCCTTCCAGGAAATTGACTGGCTTTGCTCGGAAGACAATAGGCAAACCAACTGATCAACGAGTTTTGTGAGATACCTGAAGACCAATAATTCAGATAAAGTCGTCAATTTATTGCACGTATATACCTCATGAAAGTGACTCGATTTCTTCGTACAGAAGCCACAGCATCGTCTTCCCAAGTAGTATCTTCGGGCCAGTATACAACGAGGACTTCCGGAGACATACTCTTGGTAGTCTGGATAAAATATAAACCAGATCTGAGTCTTGGACCAACCGAATTATCATTCGTTGAACAGAGGAGTTTTACCCTATAACATCCAAATAGCTGTAGATACATAGTGTGAAAACAATTGAGAAAGCCGGGTGACCCACGTTGATTCATCAATTATCGCCAGAGATAGTAGCAAAGAGGCTATCTGTGTTTTATTACCATATACACCGATTGGCTTAACCATGAACTTGTCAAGAGCCTTAAAATTGACTTTAGTGGGAGAAACATAGGCGCCCGGACACATCGTGTTAATCAATTCACGGAAAGACTCTTGATCAATAATAACTTTGTCAACTGTGTTATAGTTCAAGAAATGTCATATAGGCTAAGTTTAACAAACTCGCACCTAAGCCGCCGCTACCTTGTTCGCTGATCAAGTCAAGTATGCGGAACATCCCTTCAATTGACCCGAGCAAGTCGAATTTCAAACGAACCTTTGTAATTTATTGTGATTAACAGTATGGATTGTGTTATAGACACGTACATTTGTTGGTGGTAGAGAGTTTGAGGTTGAACCATTTGCGGCCTTCTTGTGTGTGAGTTACAATAGAGGAAAGATAACATAGAAGTCACATCTAGGACGGGCTTCGCCGAATTCAGGTTGATATTTGACATAGCCGTTGGGTCGCGGAAGGGTGACTTGGTTTGAAAGGAAGATTTATCTGAAATATCGACACAGCAAAGGATGATCTGTCCGTTACAATTCGCAAAACGAGGAAGAAACTTATATAACTCGCCCGAAGATGAGTCGCCTCGTGCATCAGGATCCGAGAAAAGATCAGGAGGGATGTCCATGATACGCAAAAGCGAAAGTGGGTTTTGAATTGTAGCTTTGAAAAGAACCAATTGCAAAAAGTTATCTAGTGGTTTCGATTCCCGATGAGAGACCAATTCCACGACCTAGGCCTAACAAGTACTGTTTCACAAAAGGAAATAGAAGGGTTTCACTGGGTTTCATCCTTCTTGTCACCAGCCTTACTACAAATTCCTTATCATTCTTTTTATTTAGGTCTCTTCCGATCTGTGCGATTGAATCCGGGCGCTTGATTGTGATTGATAGTGACAACCACGCTAAGAGTGGTAGCACTCTCGAGACTTGCCAAGTGCAAGATTAAGGTTTCATCGATTTTATAGTTCAACCTTCAACTTCTACGGTCGACGCCGACAGACACCGAACAAACAGGAGTCGATGCTTTCAGAAATTGACCACGTCCTGCAGCAGATCTATCTCGGGAAGCAACATATCGTCGCTCACGATGGTGTAAGCCAGTATCGACCTTCAGGAACTGGCGGTGGAACCTCTGCTTGTGGACTTGCGGCCTTGAATTGCGCTCGTATAGTATTTGACAAAGAGAATCAAGGGATCACGGGCAACGATCTATTACGCGAGTTGCTGACGCGCGAAGTGGCTGAGGTATTATCCCATGTTGTTTATGGCAACACTTTTCTATGATTTGTTCACCGCTTTCCATGATGCAATAGGATATAATTTCGATATGTTCCCATTGGACAAGCTCTGAACATTTGGATATAGAAGACATAATTCAAATTCCTCTATTCAGAACCTCCCTGTCTTCCATTCAAACTCCTAGTTACTATCACGACACGAACTTGAAAAGCTTCAAGAAGCTTTTACAGTGTGTTCTTTCAAACCCTGTGTTATCAGCGGCCTGAAACCGTTTTTAGAGATATGAAAGATGCTACCCCTTCATCAGTGGCTGCCATAATCACACGTCCTCCTGAAATTATTGCATGCCTCAAGATCCGAAGACCACTGGGTGAAGATGTTTTCGTGATTTTTGATTCACATACTCGCCCCATTCATCCCCAAGGAGCGGGATTAATCTTCAATACTTCCATGGACGAAGCCGCAAAGTACCTCACCGGTTTGCTGGAAGTTGATAAAAGATTATTCTCGAACGACAGAGAGACTTCATTTAAATGGCAAGTTGACCTCATGAGACACTTCAGCGCACACATGCTCGTCTCCAAACGCACTATAAATAACTTAGCAAGCTTGACACAGAGTGTCATAGAAGCGAGCTTGACTATTTTGTCCCTCAAAGCTGAAATATCTACTCTAAAGCAGGACAAGTTATCCTTGGCCACTGAAAATAATAAATTCAAGAAATTGCAAAACAAGGTAACCGTCAATGACCACTGTAGTCACCGCGGTGGGCCATCTAGCTCGGCTCTGGAAACGCCTGATTCAAAACATAGGCTATCGAGGTATGTGCATTGGTTTTTCCTAGCGCTCACGAACGCAAGGTGGTAATACTTTCAAGGCCTGCAACTAATGCTTATCGTTCTGGCCAAAGGAAATTCGTACCAACTCTCAAAACGACTGCCAAATTACCAGACGTTGTTCGAGAATCGAATCAAACGGAGGACGGGGATTTAATATTTGCTTTGCAACTTCAACACAATCTCGCGAATGACGAAAAAAGTATTCAACAGGCCATAGCGGAGCAAGCGAAGTACGAAGAAGAGGACAAGAGATTAATTGCGGAGCGCACAGCCCTAACGGCGGCCTTCCCTTCACTTTTTGAGTGTGGTATTTGCCTTGATGAACACCCGGAAGATTTTTCTGCCCAAATACCCCAATGTCGCCACAAATTTTGCAGAAATTGCATAAGACAGCACATTCGTTCGAAACTGAGGGACCATCTGTTTCCTATTCTTTGCCCGATATGTATCGCAGAGAAAGACTCATTAGATCCAGGAGGCATGACATTAGTTTCTTCCATCTATTATAGTAATTAATAAACCTCTACAGTTATAGGTGATAGTCTGGTTCAACAAATTGGAGTTGGGGAGGATGAGTACTCCATTTTTGAAGAGTTACAAATTTCGGCCTATTCGGTGTTGTTACATTGTCGAAAGTGGGTTGTTCCTCTGATACCCATATCGATATGCCTTATTATCGGATAGATGCCAACAAACAATGTTCGTGGACCGTGACGAGTACCAAGGAATGAAGATACTAGTGTGTCCCTTGCCCGGGTGCCAACACGTTTGGTGCAAACATTGCCAACAATCTGTGGATATGACCGGACCCCAGCACTCATGTGATGGGTCTTCGGAGTTGCAGCATCTTATGCGGAGGAGTGGGTGGAGATATTGTCCTGGTAGGGTTGTCCAATATTTCTAGTGGCGTAACCCTTGATATAAAAATTGTGTAGGATGCAGTACGCCTATTCAAAAAGAATCGGGTTGCAATCATATGACGGTCAGATTTAATTTTGTAAGGCTGGATTTTAATCGATTCATAATTTATAGTGCATGTCACCAGGCTGTAATACGTACGTGTTGATATCCGCAAATTTGTTCCACCCTAATTTTTATGTCCTAGCCACTTTTGCTATAAATGTGGCGATAGTATCATTAAGTCATCACTGGGAAGAGAAATAAAAATAGCAACATCTGCACACTATCGACAATGCAATCTCTTCGAATATAGCTGATCGCATCCATATAAGATAGACCTTCATTTGCGCAAAGTAGCTTTACTCGATTCAACCCCCTTTTTCTTCTGCTCTAATTCGTTTATTTTTGATAAAGGAAATTTATTGCGAGGTGCCGATCCTGGGTTATTCTGCTTTAAACCTACATAATCATTGTGATAGAAGTCTAATCGAACCTACAAAACGTGCCTAAAATTTTGTTGACGACTATCCTGTCACGAGATGCCTTAAGCCCTGCTTGAATTCCGTAACGAATGACTCTCCCAGCGAATCGGGAATACTTGTTTCCCCCCATGTCACAACAATTGTGACACCACCCATAGGGTCTCCAACACAATTCAATTTTAAAGCTTGCCCAACAACAGAGTCGCACTGTGCGAATGCCGCTCGCATGATTGACCAAGCATCATCGCTGGCTTCAAATGGCTGGACGTCAAACCGACCCAGATTGGATAATTCCAACCCTCCTTGCCTTTTCTTCCCAATTCTATCTTTAAAATAGGTTTCGTATTGACCAAACAAAAATGTGAGCATCCCAACTTCTTGTTGGGTCTTTGGGATTGATGTCCGAAGAAGGGTACCGAACGTAGAGGCATCAGCCCAAGAGAATTTGGGTTGAACTGGGGGATATGTATGTAAAGTCGAGACATGATCACAAAAGGCATCTAAGGACGTTCCTGCGACAGTTCTAAGAGACACAGGAACGTATGATGATATAGTCTTCATTTTAATATTTGCGATGAGCCCCGAGAGCACGGATGTGGCCAAGACGTGGTAAGTTGACGTCATGGTCGCACCATGTGCCCTGCATTGCGCGAGGAGCTCCTTCGCATCTTCAGGTGTCAGCTCGACGAGGCGAGCGCGAGTTTTGAGGGAGATGTCAACGCCAACGGGGTTGCCAGTCCAGGCGGAAGCTTCTCGTGTCCAGGAGATTGGAGCCAATAAATTATATATTTCTTGTGAGATTTTTTTCAATGAGGGGTTTATGTTGGTAAGTGTTTCAATGGGAGGAGGTAAGGAGGCATCTAAGGCGATAGGGACATAAGTCTTGACATCCGCAGGCGTGACAACCGGAATCTTCTTAAGTGATGCTAAGAAAGCACGGTGGAACGCAAGACCACTCAACCCATCTCCGATAGCGTGGTGCCATGAAAATATGACATAGTTGTTTCGCATGATGGTGACGCGCCAGAGCGGTAAGTCGCGGTCGGTGGTGAATGGCCTTGACAGCTGAGCCTCGAAGGCAGCCTGTAGATCATCACTGTCCAAGGTTTCAACAACTTTCGATATGTCAACGCCTGGGAGGCGCCCAAATGAGGGTCGTGCTGTAGATTCGCCGACTAGACATACACCGAGGGCCAAGTGAGAATTAATAACTTCACGAAGAGCACAGTAAACAACCGTCTTAGTCAATTGGAGATGCGCAGGGACCCTGTATTTTGCAGCGGCAAGGACGCAGGAGTCAAACCCAAGGTAATGTCGTGTAATGTGGAATCGTTCTAGTAGACCTAAATTATGGAACTTGTTTGGAAATAGCAAAATGGTATACAACCACTAGATACGCACCTGCTCGTCGAACCACCTCGACCTCCGTAGATTTCTGCTGCATCCCTGTGGTGCCGTGTATTCCTGAAGACGAGCCCGAGAGCAAGTTATGTGTATGATAATATCCATAATGTTGATTGAGAAGCGCCCATTGCTGCGGAGACTCATCCGCTGAGTGATCAATTTGCGGCACGTCCGGCCTTGGCTTCCCCGTTCATAAACTCAACAGCTTGTTCGAGTTCCCAATGTACAATCGACCCGATAGACCCCTTGTAGTCAAATGTACTCTGGACAACTGGCATAAGAGAATCACGTTCTCCTCGGCACGCAATTGTTCTTATGATTTGCTGAGACACAAGGTATGCTTGTCTATTAAGTTCCAGCGTATGGTACGGCATCATCCATTGTCTATAGGTCGAACAGTGTTTTGCTCTTTCTTCTACATCGTATGCCATCAACTATAAGGATGATGATGGTGAAACAACAACCATCGCAACCGATGTAGACTTGACAGAAGCCATCCAATACTTTCAAGTCGGAGACGACGCCCCTTTATCTTCGGCTGCATCTATCTTATCGGGGCGTAGTTTTGGTAGTCGTAAAGTTACTTTACGCGTGGATATCACCGTTGATTACGATGGACCAAGTCTCTCCGACACGTCTTCTCTCATCAGTCTCGAGGAATACAGAGGTCGCAACGGAAGCCAACAGTCATTTTCATTTGGCGCCCCTTCTGTAGATTTAGATGATGATTCCATTACGGTCAGTTCGCGCGACACTGGGGGAGCTGAATCAAGGGTATCGAGCGGGTTAAGTCATCCACGCCTTGATTCCGCTAACTCCCTTGGGAGTTCATCCAATTATTTGCAGACATCATCTTGGTTGTCTGTGTCGCGCCCAACCACCATTGCATCGTCTCCTCTCGCAAAAGGAGACCCCTCTTCCAGTTTGCATCCCAAAACATCTGCCCAGGACCCTTTCTCAGATGAAAATAAACTCGCTACCACGGATAGATACCCTGAAGACCCCTCCGCTGTTTACGAACGCCTCAAACTACAAGAATTAGGAGATGATCGTTCGAGCGTTGATGTTGAGTCTCTTGTAAGGAATTCTCGAGGTGCAGCATGGTTAAAAGATCAAAATGAACGAACGATACGATCAATGCTGGGGACATTGCCAGAACCATCTGTATCGGATAGATCATCCCTCTCCCTCCCCACACAAGATCAGTTCGGTGGGGACCTAGCCCTTGAAAGAGATCAACGCGGGCGATACTATTATACCTACACATCCGCAGGATCATCGACCTCACAAACACAGGATTCTGGTTACGACGAACGCATGAGTGGCCAATTCGATCGGCTGTCCAATGGCATGAGGCCGCGCCCATCGTCTATGCACTTAAATTGGCTCGCAGCCCAGCAGATCAAGTCCAAAGAAAGTCGCCGCCCAAAACCATCTCTATCTGTTCCGTCCTTTCACACTCACCATTCTGACCCTTTACCAGCCAGAGAATATACATCAGTAAATGGTGGCAACAATGTCGATAAAGAGTTGCTCCAATTGTTGGAGCTCTCTGTTCCTCCCTCCGGAAGTCTTACTGACTGCTCCGAATGTGGAACGTTGCTAGATGCTATCAGATATGTCTGTTCCACTTGTGGCGAAAAATTGCCTGTTGAAAATACAACTTTAAACAAGGGGAAGGCTCGGGACTCATCTCCCAATAGGAATTTTACGTATCCACCCCATGGTTCTCACTATCCTCCGTTTTCAACCTCCCCAGTCCCATCAGCATCATCTCAAACATATATCGGGAGCACCGAAACAGTCTATGATCCCTTTACACTGTTTCATAAACCACTTCCGTCAGTTCCATCCAGCCTTAATCTCACTGTTCCTGGCCGTCCGTCAACCAGAGGGTACGAGCTCTGCTCAGGATGTATCGAATCCGCTGGAGTCCACCACGCAATCGAAGCCGGCATTGCTCCCGGTTCTTCTCCGGGAATTTCGGCACCTGCATCACCCGAGGATGCACAAGCAGCGTCCCAATGGCGAAGAGCTGCTCCAAGAAAAGGCCAACTGCGACATGCATATAAAGAAAAAGTTTGGGGTCCGGATGGTTGGGAAGACGTTGGTGAGTCAGATCAATATTTCAGCGTTGACAGTTAAATATGAAAGTATACTATGCAGAACAGGACGAGGTTCAGATTTCGAAATGCTCAACATGTGAGGCTGTTACTCCCCGGAAGCGCTATAAATGTGCATCGTGTCCTAATATCAATTTATGTCGCGCATGTTACAGGTTCGTTACTGGTCAAGTTCATATCGTCCCGTTATCTTATAAAGACAATAGTCAAGTTCATGAGTTACATCCTTCCCATGCTTTCCTTGCCGTCCCCGACAAGCCCACTCGCTCCCATAGCGAACCTGACTTCATTTCTACCCCTCTTCCAGACCAAAATGATGAACAATGTTAGTACCACCGCCGACCACATGATAGTGTTCGATTTAAAATTTTCTTTCTTTAGCCCTCAAACACCCTGGGGTTAAGTGTGCACAGTGAGCCAACCTGTCACCCTTTTAGGACATCGTTGACTGTGGTTGATATAGCTGTTTACTTGACATTGTCGGGGCTCGTTTTCACTGCGCGATATGTGACTCTGTTGATATATGCTCGAATTGTGAATCAGCTGGTCTTCCCGGTAACCTTGACTCTGACGATGATGGTCATAACTCTTCGCATATCTTGATCAAGGTGAACTTTCATCACAAGTGTTGTATATCTTGATAAAGTAAATGCCGCCGCCAGATCCCCTATCCTCTAGAAAGGACAGAAGTGAGTAAATTCTATTCAATATATGTAAATGTCTAAGATAGGCCCGTTAGTTACAAACAGCCAGTCAAAGAGCCCTCCATCTCTGGACCGGCAGAGATGCGGCAAGTGTTGGGCTTTCTGTGCCCAGATCGAAGCCAAGTTCTGTGGTGTCATCCTACACACGCACAGTTGTAGGTTCTGGAACTAGGCACAATCAAAACCCTTCCGATGACCATCAGTTATTTTGTAATGGATGTAGTCATGTAAGGACTTCTGCCCTCGCCTCATGCTTGTCTGATATCCCGATTCAGCCAATCTTCGGGGTAAGATATCAATGTGGTAACTGTCCCTCATCCCCTAGAGGGTTTAATTTGGCAAGTTTCAATCTAACCTTTAAATTGGCCTCACTTAACAAATACTTATCCAGTGCAAAAACTGCGAAGGGCGCTCCTACATTTTACATGATCCTATGCACGTATTTTTCAAATTTCCTCGACCTGTTCAGCGGCCGCTAGAGTCACCCTACCCCATGCTACCAACGTTGTGGGTACCACCCACATTACATTTAATTGGCCTTCTTGGTTGATTGTGCCATAGGTACAAGGTGCCCGCCGGGCCCCCACCAGGCTTTGGGACAAACGGTGACCCTCGAGGTAATATCTAATCCCTCATAATTTCCCCCACCTTTGACGCGATTTTAAAAAGCTTACATGGCGTCTCTGATTCATTCTTCCGCTGTGTGCGATCGCTGTATGACTTGTATACAAGGAGAGTGGTTCCGATGCGCATATTGCGCTCGAGATCTGTGCGACGCCTGTGAAGAGGTTGATACACACGACGATTGTCATATCTTTTTGGTCTTCAAATCTACTGTGAGTGTGCAGTCCCAACTAATAGCCGCCACTTGATGTTTGTATCTAGGTCGATATGCAAGCTTTCAAGTAGGTGTTCATCTCCATCTGGTATACATACATTGTTTAACGTATTATCCGCAGGGTCTTCGCAAATCTGGACAACCCAAATGGAAGTCCACCAGTAATACCGTATCCTGTGTATCGTGTTTGAATAATATATACGAACAATAGTGTAATGAAATCTCAGTACATAGCGTGACTTAATACAATTGCGGTGGCAAATACTGATTAATGATATCATTTAACCTTTCTTGAAGCCTAGTGACAAGTTGAGATAATGTGTGAAGTGACAATCCTAACACCGCACCTAAACGACGACGTTCATAAAATAGGTCTGTCCTACTTGCGCCCAAATTAACGATCTTGGGACAGCCATCGCGATCTTTCTCGAGGCGTGTGCATTCAGCGCAGTAGTACGCATCGGAGATACCTTGGGGGGAAATCATAAGAACGAATAGACTGCGGAAAGGAGGGGAAGGGGGTTGAATTTACCAGGAGCACCGCATATTATACATCGACCACCATAGGTCCCGAAGTTACATTCGTCGCAAATTCGCACTAAAGTTTCAGGTCTGACATACGAATCACAAACAGGGCTATAACCAAGATAAAGTAAGAAGGGAAGTTCAACAATTGCGGGAAGAAATGCACCATTTTCCGTCGCACTTCTCGCAGAGCCGACCAATAGCTGACCAGTACTTTGAGCATATTTTTGCTTCTGAGCACAATTTTCGTACCTATGCCTGGTTGACGCCTGCACATAATCAAATCTGATTTCAATGTTAGAAAGTACTTGTGGTTTATACTGGGGACACAGACCTGGATGGTGTTTCGACATTGCGGCAAGTGCTCAAGTTCAACGTTCAAGGCTTCAAGCGGATAGTGGGAATGGGGGGTTACATAAACAGGTGAGGGTATTGAAGTTAATTGCTGAGTCAGCGGCCTGAACTGGAACCGATTCAACTGTCCGTTCGACTCCGAAGATTTGCACTTTGAAGTACAGAAAAGTTTAGCAAAACGACCCATGTCGACAATTGGTCAACAACATATCAAAAAATCTGTTTAACCAATTATATCTATGGTAATTTCATTACATATCTTAAACCAACTTTACAGTGGGTTATATCAATTCACCAGACGTATCTACCAACTTGCCGTTCAGCATGATCTATATGAAACATGGTGCATTCAAATTTGTGGGTAAATATAATCATTATGCCTACGCTGTTATAATATGAAATTGGAAGCCAAGCACAGTTGATACTCCATACGAACTTGGATTTCCTAGAATGTCAGCGCGTCAAGAGCCACTATGATTACTGATTTAACGTCTTGTCCCCGACTTTGTCAGTAAAAACAGATGGAACTCTCATCTCCTATAAATCCGTCAATGGTGAAAAAGGTGGCCTGTTGTGGGCTAACCCATCGAGATATGGTTACGGACGTCGACACAGAAGACTCATGAATCATGATCGATACATCCTTGCATTTTTGGGTGCTATTCTTCAACCCCACATCATTTCCATGGTTTACCTCCTGGCGGCTTTTGTCAGACACAACAGTTTCAATAATTTATTAGGCTTGCATTATGGGCGGTGATAGAAGCCCCTTTTGGTGTTTTAGTGTTAGGGTACAAAAAGTCAACCTTTTTCGATATCATGATGGCTATAGTAGTTCCAAGTCAACTGGCAATTGAGACTCACAATGGTCTGTATGTTACAAAGAGGTAAATCTTAAGGCCCCGTTCGGGAACACGAGTAGGGTAGGGTAGGGCAGAGTAGGATGAAAATCCTACTTTTTCTACCTTCGACACAATGTAATTCCCACATTAGTCACACAATGTCACAATTGTCAGATAACAATATCGAAAAAAAACCAAGGGCCTTTTCAAGGGACATCAGGCCTGATTAATGATTGCCTAAGAAGCTGATAAGCGAGTGATTTCCCCCTGATTTAACCTGAAATAGCCCGATCCTTTAGTCAAAATCTCCTAATAAGGGCTGATTTGGCATATTCACCTATTTTCTGTAATAGGGTTTCCGTCAAATCCTGAGCGGATTAAAGACAATTATAGATTGGTGATAATTATGTCATCATGATTAGATCCTTTCCAATTCAGCGTGACATTCCTACCCTACCAAGTTGTGTCCAAGTAGGAGCCTTGGTTTGGTAGAGCTCCTGTACCCTGCCCTACCGTACCCTACTCATGTTCCCGAACGGGGCCTAAGGGTCCTTCTCGTTATATTCCGTGTTCGGATCCAACATAGGCTCAGCTAGGCTCAGTTTAAAGACAACTATTGTAGTAGCTAGTGGCAAAGTAGGGAATTGGAGGATTTATATTTTAGACCTTCAAATTAGTTACAGTCGTTAAAGTCAAGAATGAGGTGGAATGAAGATTGAATGCGTTTCTATATTATCGACGGTATAACAGTGCAGAGCAAATGATACAAGTCCAGCCAGGTAATTGGGAAAGACAATATGTTTTCAGGAAAGATGAAAGCTACCAACACCCTCTTGGAATGCGATTCGCAATTTTTCGCGCATTACCGTTTTTGAGCTGTATTCAGGCAACTTCAGATAATTGACACAGGTCATAACACTCGGAAGGTAATCGTCTGCTGTGAGTGGGGCTTCATGGGGCTTCCGAACCACTGTCAAAAGAGGGTTCAGACCTCGAAAACCTGAAATGTGTCAGAACGATAGGATAAAAGAGAGACTGAGGCGTCCCACCTCCTATTGGAAGCTTGGGGCTGCCAGTAATGAATTGGAGGAAGGCGCGTCGAGTTGACGGATCGTAAGTTGACAATATTTCTACAAGGTCACGTATCGCTTTACTATCGACATTGAAGCCGTGGTCCGCTTTGAGGGCTTCAGTGAGGGCTAATGCTTTCATAAGAAATTAGTAACTAGGGATATAATTTGGACCATACTTTCTACGCTCCAGTCCTCCTCAGAGTTGCCGAAAAGCATGACCAATTCATCCGCTGAAAAGGCTTGCAAGTCCGTAATCGGGAAAACCTTCGAGAAGCCCTCTTTGAAGGCTCGAGCCTGAATTTCTACGCCTTTGCCAAGGATAGCATCGAGGACTTCATGAATGTAATCTTCGACGTTTTCCGATGTTACGGCAGTATCTTTTCCACCGGGCTGGTGATAATATCAGATATAAACCAGTACAGATATGTTATGATATAATTTACGCGGAGTTCAATGTCATAACCTGGTATTGTGAAGTCTAGAGCGAGATCTTCAATCGTCACTGATTCCACCAACGCAACTTTCTGTAGGTGCTAGAGGATCGTCCGTAAATCCACGCAGTGGATACTGAAATTAAAATTACCTTGTCATTTGCATTGCTTTTATTTGCGGTTACAATGTTTTGAACCTTTGCAAGGGAGTTGGCAAGTTCTATATCAACAAGCTGGCATAATCGGTTAACTCGTGCGGAGGAAGTAAGGAGATTAGTGTGTTGCACTGACTTTAAGGGAAGCAATCGTAAGGGGTATTTCTTCGCCGAGAACATGTTTAAGGAAGACTTTATTAAAGGTTAAATCAATGATGCGAGAATCAAGCATCGCCTTGGCCACAAATTGTCCGATAACTCGAAGGATGTGTGTTCGTTTTCTTCGCGAAGATTAGCCAAATCGATTCGCTCATCTAGATTGGGACTTACTGTCCACCATCGTTCGAAATATCTTCACCACTAAGTGGTGAAGGATACAAACCGTGAGGATGAACCACATAAGGGCTTGAAGCTGTGGCATCTGCATCTCTCCAAATCTTGAGGTCTTTCCTTGTAAACTCTCGT
Organism: Collybia sordida; assembly: GCA_037014335.1. Classification (NCBI taxonomy): domain Eukaryota; kingdom Fungi; phylum Basidiomycota; class Agaricomycetes; order Agaricales; family Clitocybaceae; genus Collybia; species Collybia sordida. Next base: position 539,790 of record JAYKXK010000011.1, on the reverse strand, counting down.
GAAACGAGCGAATAAAATTCGAGAGTTGGCCCAAGCCCTGTTCCAACCTCTTCGAAATATTCAACTTCAAGCACCGAAGAAGATGAGCCATATAGTTCGAAAACCTTGACTGCAGATTCCAAAATATGTTTCCTCGAGATTCTGACTTTTTGACGTTGCAGGCGCCCAAGGAAGCCGATCCCTTCATCTCGCCGGTTATTGTCTTGCGCACGATTTTGCTGGCTTTGCCATTTAAGTATTAAACGGGCATATCCAAAGGAAGTTGACTGAAGGAAATTATAACGAGTAGCGAACGGGAATATGAAGGGGAAATGCTGAGGCAAGTCGAGAGCCCAGTCCGGAAGACAGGAGCTAGAATGAATAATGAGATCAATGCAAGCATGTTTTTTGTATTATCTTACCTCGCAACTATCATCGGTTCCTCTAATTGACGTGTCAGCTTTGCCGTAAGTTTGTTGTTGACGAATGCTGCATCTGGTAAATTTCTCTTTTCCCCTGCGAAAATCGAACGTTCAGCCTCGAAAGTGTTGAGCTGGTGAAGAACACGGAGCAGCCGCAAAATCTTCGCATGTGACGCATCTTCAGGAAGAGAAGAGAGGTTCGGACTAGGAGATCGATTTTTGGTCCCACTTTCGACGCCATCGCCACGAGCTAAATCAACTTAATAGTGAGCGCAGAGTGGGTATAGAAAGAGGAAAAACTGACACTCAGAGGCTGGGAGTGGGCCAGTAATCTTTTTAAATTTGATTGTATAAACTCCTTGCCAAATCATGCTGGATGGTAGGGGCATTGTCTTCTTTCGCATTTCATGTTGATGAATTGCTCCATAAATTGTTAGGTCTAAAGGCAAGATGTGATCATCCATGGAGAATTCCAAGTGCCAATCGGTTGGTTTAGTTTTCAGTGCAGCGGCGTATGATGCTCTTGTTGAAAGCGAATTACGGGCAGAAACGACTGAGCCGTCTTTAACAGATGAGTTTGGGGTTGCGACACGAGTACCATCTGGCGTTTGAGCTTCCACTTTGGAGCCGTCTGGAGTAACTCTTAGAGTCAGAATACACAAGTCCGAGAAAGGGTATACATTTACCTTCTGCGACAGAAAGAGTCACCGTCTTATCAGAATTTATGACATCAGGCTCGACTTCATCGTCGAACACATCGGCGTCAACCTCATCATCGGTAAAGTCAGCGTGAAGATCGGGGTCGACGACAGTGTCACTCGGGGCTGATTCAGCGTTGGATGGGCCAGGTTCGGGTAAAGTTTCTTGGGATAGTGGGCTTGGCTCAGACGAATCGGATTGCACATTGGACGAGATGGACGTTGATTCCAAAGTTGAGTCAGCGTTCCCATTTTTGGCACTTAATCGTTGACTACGACGCCGCCCAACTGTTGACGCCAACGTGGATGTCGCTGCTGTACTGCTTTCCGCAGGGAGAGATGCAGGTAATTTAGGCGGAGGGGGAAGGTTATCACCCCGTGAGCTAGACCCAGTAAATCCAGATGCAGCCAGAGCAGCCAGCATACCTGATAAACGAGATCCACTGCTCAGAAGCCCAGCCACGCGAGGTCGAAGATAGTCATGTAGTGCCTGGAAAGTAGCAATGGCATGGATTGACACGACGATGTTGTGCAAATTCCGCGGAACATCCGAGTCATCCCCAGCGACCAGACGGAGGCGAAGTTGACGAGCCAGTAACGAAGGAGAGCTCCGTTTCGAATCTATATATATAAGAAATAGCAAGTAGTGATAAGATAAGTTTTACTTACCGTCAGTACTCTGTGCAACAGTGACCACGTCAAACGGCTCCATTCTTGTTAAGCTCTCCTGCAGTTTCTTTACAAGGGTCGAAAATGGGGTTTGGCTCGCGGTCAAAGCTTTCATTCGGCGAGCCCCAAAAGCATCCAAAAAAATTTCCTTCCTCTTCTTGAGGTTGACTGAAAACAACATCAATGCGTGGGGAATTTGGAAAATAAGATAAGATAAATTTACGCGATCGTTTTTGGTCGGTGGCGAATTGTAACAAGCCGTCGACTACACCACTTTGCAGGAGCTCAAAACTTGAGACAGATGTATGCGGTGATGCGAAAAGTTCAGCCAATTCTCGCAACGCTTCAGATAATTCCTGTTCATTAGCATTCTGTGCTGAGATCCGCGCAACCAAAAGGCGGAGAGTTTCGAATGCGTTATCACCATCTGCGCCATCGTTGCTATTCAAAAATTTGAATTGGATAACACGAGCCCGTAAAGTGATAGCATCTTCTGGCTCAAGGGAAAGCGAAGAAAGTTTCTTGAAGCCAGGAATGGAGGCACCGGAAATAGGGGGAGGGGCACTTCCAGGCTCAGATGCGGGAATCTCTGAAGTCTCTTTGTCTCTATCCTTTTCTTTGGACTTCGTTGAGGCGACTGGTCTTGCTGCCAAACCCTCAATTTCATGGAAAACACCTTCTCTGCGGAACGTGGGCTTGTAGAGCGATGGTACCTTTCCTAAAAGTAGATCAACTAATTGCAGCGCCCCGATAACGAGCGAAGGATGATCTTTTGACGATAGAATGGAAGACGCAAAACTTGCGACGGGTACAAACTAGACATATTTGAATATGTGCTTGCAAAGCAAACTGAACGCAACTTACCGTCAAAACACGTTTTAAACCTTCGGCATCAAGGAAACCAACAGCTTTCAATAGCCCTGTCAAAGTCTTAACCCTCACGGGTGTTATGACACTTGCGGCATAAACATCAATAAGGATGGGAACAATGAGTTGCATGAAGCGTCCAACGACAGTAGATTTTGAACGCAGTAACTCTGTCCTGTCCGGAACGACTTCCTTTGAGGGGGTGGGGTTAGCTTCCTCTACAACTTCTTGGCTTTCCGATGGCCCTGGGTCCGGAGAAGGTGCATCTACGGGGGCTGAGAGCAACATAGCATTGACGATGGGTGCTTGAGCAGCTTGTCGTGCAGCAGCTCTGTCTGCCCTTGCTTTCGCTTTCACCATACGAGCCAAGGATTTCTCGGTATAACCTTTGTGATCGAAAACACCATCTAATCATCTTTTTGAGTCTCGATACAATACATAGAGGCATAGACAGACTATCTGACCTTTCGGTAAGGGTGGCATTAGCTCTGATACAAGACTTAAGGCTTCTTCGACTTGATCTTTGGGGCGATGTGCCAAGTTTTCCATTACTGTCATGTCGGCGAGCCCACCTCCTAATCCTTGTCCATCCATAACACTTCCCTGTTCTTCACCATTCTCCAGAGATGAGGGAAGAACACCTGTAAGGATCTGATAAAGTGTATCCACAATATCGGCTTCTAGGAGGGCAATGGTGATCTTGGCGCTGGCCCTTGCAGACGTCGCTAGTGCACGTAGAAGTAATGTGTATGTGTTCTGTGCGATAAGCGGTGAACCCCCAGCAGGTAACAATAATTGGTTCACAGCTTTTATCAGATCTGTGTTAACCAATACCTCTAGATTTTCAGCCGATGTACGATAGTAAGAATCAATGACACGAATGACACAAAGGCAAGCAAATTCAACAAGACGTTGATCGGAGTAAGCCAGGCAGTTGCGGATGATAGGCCAAACACCATGAATCATCGGGAAATGCTCAGGTGCAACATTCCGACAACAATTGGACGCAGCTTGAAGGGCCGTTCTTTGAACAGCAATAGAGAAGAAATCCAAATAGTTTAGCAAAGCAGCAAGTCCTCCTTCGCGCACGATTGAGCTAGGAAATTCTTCAGAAATTTTTTCCATTGTCTGTTAAAAAGTATTAAAAAAAATTAACTTAGAAAAGGGCTGATGTAGATTTAAAACATACGCTAAGTGTCTGCTCTGCGAGATCGATGTATGAAATCTCAATCAATTTGCTGCATAGTACTGGGATAGCGCCATGATATACAACAGTGTGTGCGACACCTGGGAGCGCTTCCATTAAGTTGGCAAGGCAGCGGCAAGCAAGAACCTGGGCCTCAAGGTTGTCATCCCCTCGAAAAGTGTTTCCTGTGCTCATAGCGAGAGCAGCTGCAAGAGCGGCGTCTTCATCTTGTTCTGGCGAGTCATCGTCTCCATCTTCATCTTCATCTTCATCGGCACCCCGGCCTCCGAGAATCTTGACGAGTTCTCGAACAAATTGTTCGACTTGAAAAGAACCTGCTAATGTGTCCTCAGTACTGATGCTCAGTAGTTCACTAAGTTCTTGCAATGTCACAAGACGAGTTGTGGGATCCGCAGTTGTCTTGATGTTATTGAGCATAGTTTTAAGCCGAGATGAAAGCGACATCATGTAAGAACCGAATTGTCGATAATCCCCGAAGATGGCTAAAGCTGTCGATTCGTCCATCCCACCTGGGATGGGGGCACCATCACTGGACGGAATGGTCCCATCACCCTCTCCTTCATCTGCATCATTCTCGTCGTCGTCGTCGTCGTCGTTATTGTCATCACCCTCATCTTCTCCTCCAGATTCTTGACCTTCGAGATTTCCGGTATGTTCATCCCCTCGGCATTCCAAATCTTGGTTCATAACTCCTTCGTGTTCCCCGTCCGAACCGTCATGACTATAGACCGGATCCAACATTTCGACATCATCTTCGTCAAGCCTAGAAGAACCCGCGGCCGATATCTTGTTTTTCAGCGCGATCTTCTCTTTGGCGGCCACAGAGGTGCTGGAATAATAGATTAAGGAAGAGAACTCACGAATTGGCACCGAAGACTTACCGGGACTTACGAGGCATTTCGGAATGCTGGCGTAAGGTAGTGTTCGATCGAAGAGAGTAAGACGTTCTGGGGCGTTTGGTTGAAGGGCTGGCGTTATCCTCGCCTTCTGAGTTGGGTTCAGGTGCAGCTCGCTTCTTTCCTTTTGGATCTCGTAGGGGTTCGTTGATTGCTAAGGGGGTGGAAGTAGAAAGTGGACCTTTACGGGCTCTAAATCAACCTCCATATTAGTCGTTGAACATTTTGAGTGGCAATCGATGGCGTACCGTTTACTAGCACGAGGATGGGCGTCGTCAATACACTCTGCCGATTTTCCCTTTCCCACAATGGATTCACGAGAACGTTTAGATTTGATAGCAGCGCGAGTAATACGAGTGTTGTCTTGAGCAATTGAAACTGATGAAAGTTGTTCGGAGTTTATAGATTCGTGTTCCTTGCTCTGGTCTTTGGCTCTGGACTTCTGCTTTGCGGCTTTGACTCTTGCGCTTGTACGCAAAGTTTTTGCGTCAGCGGGGGCTGTTGATGAGGTCAAGTCTTGGTTGGGTATCTGTTGTGTAGTTGTTGTAGATGGGCTGGCACTGCTGGTGGCTTCCTGATGATGGTTTGGTTGTAAGTCCATTTAGCACATGCTCCCAGCCATCGATTGCGGACTCTGAGCGTTGAACGGAGTATACAGACGTCGAGCCTGTGAGGTTACGGAAGAAACGAGTCCAGTAGAAACACCCTATACAATCTCAGGTCTTATATAAGCAAGGTGGCGCGAATTGATCAGCTAGTGGCACCAAGCGCTGACTCCTTCCTACTCAAAATTTACTGATAACGACACAAGGATTAAACAGTTCCTATTCGCGTGATACACAATGACAAGGGTGGTGTATTTTATACAAAAGATTCCCGCAAAATTTCTTCCGCACACTCGACAAAGATAGCAGCGATCTGCTCAATCTGCTCCTTCGTCACATTGTAAGCAGGAGCAAGGATTACATGATCACCCTCTGTCCCTTCCAAATTTGAACCTCCGGTCATACCCATGATTATAGCGCCTTTATCAAAAGCGCGCTTTTGCATGAGCATTGCAAATTTTTGGCCTTTGAAATTCACTTTTGGTCCTTCAGTGAAGTCAAACTCAACAGCCCAGAAACCACCACCGCCACGAATATCGAAAGTATACGGAGCAGCTAAAGAATTTGGCCCACGAAGCCCAGTCTGTAAAAGTTTTTCTATGGAGAAGAGGATTTATAAGCTCCGACAGCCCGAATAAGGTAGCTCACCTAAATATGCTCCTTGAATCAGGATATTTTCCAGAAGATTTTCAGACTTGATCACTTCTTGGACAGCAAGAGAAGCTGCGCAAGCCAGGGGTTGAGCCTGGGTAATAAAGTTAAAAAAAATGCAGTTATTGGAGGGTTAGGCTGAACTTGGTAGGTATGTCCATGTTTCCAGAAGCCTGAATTGTCACGTATTCCCTTCGCAACCTTTCCCGAGATAAGAACAGCTCCAATAGTAGCATAACTGCTCATCCATTCAGTACATTTTGAGTCAATGGGGCAATATGCCTACCCTCCCCCTAGTCCTTTTGCAACGGCTTGAATGTCAGGCTATATCATATCAGGATTGGACCATTCAACAATGACCTGCTAATCGCAATAAAATTTACCTGAGCCCCATCTCCAAAAGACTCCCAAGCATGCAATGTTCCCATGCCTATAAAAGTGTCAGAACGTGCCACACTACTGAACAATTGATCCAGAAACATACGACCCATTCCACTCATAATCTTTGGAGAATGTAAGCGTCAGTAGTAATTTTATTTGAATGAGACTAACCTCGTCAAGTATGAACAAAGCGCCATATTTGTCGCAGACGGATTTCATCGCTGAGGAACCACAACATTGGTCTTCGGATATAAAGGAAGGGACCCAAGACATACCTTTAAAATAACCTTTGGGAGCTGGCACCACACCCGTAGTTGCCCCGACAACGGTTTCAGCAACAACTAGGGAAATAGGTCGGTGGCGATCACGGAACATTATAATCTACTCACATCCTATCACTGTATTGGCTCCTAACGCAATGAACTTGTCTTCGAGTTCTTTCCGTAGACGCTCGACATATTGTTCCTCTGTTTCATCAGGTTTTTGGAACCGTTTTGCGTATGCAGGTGATACATGGTGGAAGTGTTTTTCGTCCAAAAGTTCTTTATACGGGGCACGTCGTAAAGGATGATATGCTACAGATAAAGTTCCAAGGGTATTTCCATGAAATGAGAGCCTACGGCCAATGAAATTAACCCGTTGAGGTTGTCCTATTTCACCGTAGTACTGTCGAAAACATAATGGTCGAACAATCGCATATCATTGGCGGTCCATTATACGAACCTGAATAGCAAGCTTGAGTACAGCTTCCATGGCTTCAGAACCTTGTGCATAAATCAGTATTTTATCTTTGTATGCACGGCGATAGCAGGTTTACCTCCAGAAGTGAATCCACATAGCTCAAACGCGCCTTTACTATCCGCAATCAGTCTATTCGCTAGATCCTCCGCAGGTCGATTTGAAAGTTGCATATTATAAACATCTAGATTGAAGTAACTAACTAACGGTGAAACGGTTGGGTCGCGATTGAGAACATACAAGAAACATTTTCGACTTGATCTTTAATCGCTTGTACAACCTTTGGGTGCCCATTTCCAATGCACACAACTGCGGCACCCCCCACGGCATCGATTAATCGACGCCCATCCTCGAGATCAACGTACATTCCATTAGCCCCGATTGCCACAGGTGGCTTCCAAGGTGTTCTGTGTAGGATAGCTGTGTGGGCCTTTGACATAATGTTCTACGCAAAGTGAGGTTTGAAGTTATAAGAACCGGATGATGTCGATAGAATCAGATATGGGATATTGCAACGTGCTGGGTATTTCGAGTCCTTATAAGTATTTTCGGCCCTCCGTGAATTATGGTCCGATGAGTTGATTACATAGGGGCCCATGCGCTCCAAGTCTATCGTTGGCGAGCCAGGGGCACAAATCATGCCTATATCAGCCGATCGTCTCATTTGACGCGTTTAGACACGTTTTTTGGCGAGTGGAACCTTAAGGCCCAAGGGTTTCGGCACAGGCGCGGAAACATCGAATAACTGGTTTCTTGCACTGGAGATTGTTCAACAACGACAACACACAACAACAACAACAACAACACTCAACGACGTGCGACTGGCAACCCCTTTGTCCAGTTAACAGTTATCCTTTGCGTAGTAGTATATCTCTCATGACTTTAAAGAAAAAGAGCACCCCCGGGCCCAAAACTACTCTGCACAACTTCTTTAATGCTCAGTCCGACTCTTCGGCAAAGGGAATAGGAAGGACGCTCAAACTTGCCAAAAAGGCTCCCCCGAAACAAATACCACTACCTCAGGACATCATTGTCATCGACTCGGACTCTGACGACGACCCTATTGAAATAGTACAAAATCTTCAAATAAGTTCTAGGAAGAAACGGAGGCGACTGAGCGAGAGTTCCTCAGAGATTGAATTTATTGAGACACCATCTTTGCGACGCAGGACTACCGGAAGTATCAACGTAGTTATAACCTCAAAGGATTCTGAAGCCCATGGTGGCGGTAGCAACTCAACGATGCACTACCACCCAGCTCCAAGTATCTCAAACGTGTCCCATAACTCGTCAATGTCCGACTTAAAGATACCTACGAACAGCACCAAGCCCCGAGCTTCGTTCGGAATGCCCTCCTTGCTCCTTGGGGGTCCACCTACAACTGAATCAGGCGCAGGTTCAAATAAAACCGTATCTTTTGGAGTGCCTTTTCTGTTACGCCCCCATGACACTCAACGGCGACACTCTGCACCTCGCGTCTCATTTTTGCTGGGGAAAGAAGATGGCCCTGTGGAAGTTGACCAATTGACTACTGCAGACGAGGAGTGGGGAGTGGGTGATGACGAAAAGGCTAACGATTCGCAAGACGACGAAGATAATTTTGATGAACCTAAGGTCAAGCTGCCCGAAGCTCTTCTTGAGGAAACCTCTACGGCTGATAGTGATTTCCCCCCCCAATATTCCCTGTGTAACCCACGCGTTGGAGGTCATTTGCGACCCGTGAGTCATTCAACTGGTTTCTAATACCACGTCCATGTCAAACAAGGCCCCAGGAAATTCAAAACCATATGAATGAGTGTTTGGATCCGGTGCAACCTCCAACCTCCTCAAGTAGTCCTACGTTCACCATTATTACAGAAAATACAGAAATAACACGCTCACCGTCACTCTCATTTTCGCAAGCCCACGGCCCATTGCAGCTAATAAGTTGTGATGGTAAAACAAAACCTCAAAGTGGTAATGCGTTCAATATGATCATGTCATCCCATAAGCAGAACGAAGCTTGGAAAGAAGCCTCAATGGCAGAGGACCGCAAATCTCGCTCTATTCAAGCAAATGGTAATAGGCGAAGGGCCCCCTTTTATAAAATCCTCCAGGGAATGCCCATAGCCGTTGATGCATTTCGTTATGGTGCCATCCCCGGTGTAACCGCATACTTCTTGACGTCAGAGTAAATCCTTTGGATTTTATGCAGCGCTAACAAGTGATTCATCCAGACACGCTCACTCTGATCATTACACAAATCTTTCTTCGGCTTGGAAGAACGGTCCCATTTATTGCTCTCAGGAGACTGCAAATCTCATAATACATATGCTCTCTGTTGATCCGAAGTGGGTTTATCCTCTCCCAATGGATATACCTACCGTCATCCCCAACACGAATGGGGTCCGTGTCACCCTTATCGAGGCTAATCATTGTCCGGGCTCGTCTCTATTTTATTTCGAAGGGCCTCAGACTGTTCATGCAGGGGACAGTGCTTTCAAATCCCCATGGGTCGGTTCTCCGACAATATTCAAGTATCTTCATTGTGGTGACTTTCGAGCCTCTCCACGACATATTTTACATCCAGAAATCCGGGGAAAGAAAATTGATCATGTATATCTTGATACGACATATCTTGATCCTAGGGTAAAGCCATTAATACAATGCGAATTCCACTAATACTGTTATTAGTACTCCTTCCCGCCTCAGCCACTTGTCATATCGGCCTGTGCAGAACTAGCTCAAAGATTATCCACCGGCCAATCTCATTCTCGCACATCTACGGTAGATTCGTGGTTAATCACAAAAGATTGCGCGGTGGAAAAGCCCCAGGCCAAACCCAAAGTACCAAAGTCGCTCTTCGTCGTAGGGTATGTTGTACTCGTACCGTTCCCAACCCTGGATTGATGTCTATTATCTCTGTATTAGAACATACTCTATTGGAAAAGAACGCATCGTCAAAGGTCTTTTGTTTATCTTTGAATCGTCCCTTTGCTTATCTTCACACACTTTAGCGATCGCCCGGGCACTCAAAACCAAGATATATTGCGACGCGCGCAAAGCGGCAATCCTGCAGTGTCAAGCTGATCCAGAGCTAAATGATCTATTGACTCTAAACCCTCTGGAAGCCAGTGTCCACGTTGTACCACTCGGGCTTATAACGTCCGACAAGCTGGGAGAGTACATGAAACGTTTCCAAGGTCAATTTGACAAAGCCATTGGTTTCAGGCCTACAGGTTGGACGTGAGGTTTCCAAAGGTTTCCCCTTCAACCTCCATCTCACATTTTGTTAGTTATACACAGCCAACTGGTAGCGACTCACTACCCTCAATTTCCTCGATTCTTTCTCCTTCCCAACACCGCGATTTCACACATGCCAACCTACGTCCATCCCGTAACTCAACGACTACATTGCAATTATACTCCGTTCCTTATTCGGAACATTCGTCTTTCTATGAATTGACTTGTTTCGCAATGTCTTTCGAATGGGGGAGAATGATTCCAACTGTAAACGTTGGGACTGAAACTTCACGGGGCAAGATAAGCAAATGGATTACGAAATGGGAAGCAGAGAAAAAAAGAAAGGGTAAACTTGAGGTGGTACCTTATAGGCATCCTGATTATTGGTAGAGTTATTTGCCACTGCACTTAAATTTGAAGATTTGAAGGATTTTGTATCTACCGTCTTATTTAAGTAACAAATCGTAACAAAATCCGCACTGCCCAAAATAGCGCTCGCTCGGTTCACAGCTGGCTGGGGTGATTTTAAAACCTCTTGATTAGACCATGAATTGCATGAACGTTTTGTTAAGAAGGGTAATGTGGGCATACAAAACATGTTATAAGAAGCAAAAAGAGGACCGAGCCGCTGAATCTACTCCGCGGCCCTCTGTTTTCTCCTCACGTCGCGTTCTTCGGAGATGGTGAGTTTGGTACCCTTGCCCTTAGGCAACGAAATCCAAGGCTTGATCCCCTCACCAATAACGAAGATGTTCGTCACTCTGAAATTTAGGTCAGACATAAATTTTAACATCCACAATTTCAAAACATACCGAGTGGCAAATGTTCGGTCCAGTGAGTCTTTGACATGCACGATATCAAATCCTCCAATGTGCTTCTCCCTATGCACAATGACACCAGCCCTACCCATATTACGTCCACCAGTAATCATTACAATGTTGCCAGTGTCAAATTTGACGAAATCGGTAATTTTACCCTGCTCGAGGTCGAACTTCACAGTATCGTTGACCTGAATGGCAGGATCGGGATAGCGGATAGTGCGGCCATCATGAGTGACAATGTGGGGAACACCTCGTGCGCCGATAGCAACTCGCCGAACTTTCAATAGTTTATATGTAGCTTCCTCGGGGGTGATACGGTGGATCGTGAACCGGCCTTTGACATCATACAAGAGACGGAAATGCTCGCCAGATTTCTCAATCGAAATCACGTCTGAAAAAGTTTCCTAAGTTTCCCTCCACTTTCCTAAAACAATTGACAAACCCATGAATCCAGCAGGGTAGGTCTCATCAGTGCGAACTTTGTTGTCGATTTTGATCAAGCGTTGTTTCACGATTGAGGTGACTTCACGACCATTCAAGGCGTACTTCAGCCTGTTTCGGAGGAATACCGTGAGGGGTAGAGATTCTCGGAGCTTGTGGGGACCAGGGGAAGGGCGGGGAGCCTGCCAAAGTAATTACCTATTGAGATGCATTCCATACTCCGAGTGCGATCAACGTACGTAGGTTCCGCTGAGCTTGTCAAGCATCCATGATGAAGGTGCAGCAAGGCGCTTCAAGTGTTTTTTGGGTCCCCGAGCCTGTTAGAACCAACAAAATCAGTACCCATCAGGTTTCAACAATCCAAGTGCGAAGGTCATCTAAGGTCCAAGCTAAGCATCCAACATCTTTATCCACGCGAATGACGCGTGATTGCGTGGAACGACCTCGCATGAGTATATCGGAAGACTATACAGACCATAATGTGCTGAAGATTTCTTGAGGAGTCTTGAGTATGTCGGTGGGCCCGGTGTCGAGAGTCTTTTGTTTCTCCAATGCACCGTCAGCGTGCGAATTTGAGTGACCAATGTCACCAATGTCACAGATGCCGTGACTTCCCCTCTGCGATTCAGTAATGATGACAAGGCAAATGGATATTAAGCTCTATATGATGGGTGTAATAGATATTGTGTTTTAAATATGCCGTAATGTTGCAGGTAAAATAATATAATAAAAAAGTCAAGTTAAGAAACGACAATCTGTATAGGTAGCTGTCTGTCTGATGGATATTCTTGTATACCATACGGGTGACCCAGTGGAATAGTGTTAGATGGTGGTGAGTCTAAAGAGGACGGAGGAGACGGGTAAGGTTCTATCGAAGATTTCCGTGTATCCTGAGCAAGAAATAGTTCTGTGTTCAGCGCGGGTATATGGTTTTGGTGGTGTTGGGCTGCATGGTAGCCGGCCACTGAAGCGCTTCTGGGCCGTCCGTGTAGAGAGGCAGATGCAAGGCCTGTGCCGGTGGCTTCGGCGACGACGAACTCGGGAGGGAAGTCAGATGCAATCATGAGTCGGGATTCTGATTTCGTAGTGGGTAGCATCATGTCCCTTGCCGCTTCAACCCTTCTCATCTTCTTCTCTCCTTGTTCAACATCCGACTTCGCGTTGTTATACATGTATAACCCCGTAAAGGTTAACCCAATTCCGAAAGCTTGTATAGGGTGTACTGTTTGATTGAACCAGACGATAGCAATGCAAATGACGGCTACGCGCTTGATCAGCGAGGCAATAGAATACGTGACCGGAGATGTTGAGGAAAGAATGACGAATGCGATGATGTTTTGGGCAAAATGGACTGTGCCATTCATGAAAAAATAGTATGTGACGGAATGTGGTGCAGTATGGCCCTCCTTGGGGTGCGCTACATGAGCCGGGTTGTTGGCAGCTGCCATGAATATTGGAAGGTCATAGTATATCCATAAAGGGATCATAAGGAGGAATGCCATGCTTGATGAATAGAGCAGTAGATTGAGTTTATCAAGTTTATGGGATGTGCCTTTCGTTAAGCTGCCTGAATTCGAAGGCATAATCTTCTTGAAAAATATATTCGAGCTCACGAAAACTAAGGCAGAGCCGAATGCGCAAAGGAGTCCTACAGCGTTGGATGCGGACATGTCGAAGGAACAAGCAAGCATAACGCCCACTGTAAGCGGGAGAAGTGAGACATACGTTTTCCCCGAATAGCTCACTCCAAAGAGGAGGGCATATGCGGCAACGGTGAACAAGGGAGATAAAGCCTGAACGACAGCTCAGCGAGATACGGACCTAATTATGATGAACGTACCTTTATTGTATGTACAGTACTGACAGGTATCCTCGAAATCGCAATGCTCGAAAACATGTGGCCAACAACCTGAAACATCCCCATTGGTAGGGTGTTCTGAAGGATCGCCATTGTTGGAGACCTAAATCTAGTAAAGCGAACGACGGGAGACATGAAGAGAAGACAATAAAGCGCCACGAAGCCGAATTGAATAAATGTGAGGGTAACAGGGTAGCGGAATTGAATGAGAATTGCTTTTCCTGTGTTTGAGGATAGCGCTGAAGACGAATACCACAACCCACAAAGAAGAACGAAAACGATATTTGAATTTGTGGGAGTAACAGGTGTCATGGGTGCATTCGCCGTGATAGAATGAGTCCAGCTCATTCGTGAATGAGAAAAAGGCCAGTGTCGTCGCACGAATTTTTTCGCGCTGGCAAAAACGGTGCCAGCATTCAAAATCATATTCTTCAACGCATATCTGTCGCCCTTGCCCTTGTCGATATTGTGTATAGGCAACGACCGTACACGAGGGTCGAGCTTCCATGTTGCACTGTCCCCTTCATGATTATAGGCAAAGCGAGGATGGTGACCATTAGCAGGTGGGTCGTGAGGCATATCGTGAAGGTGTAAACGATGACTTTCGGGGTCTAAACTAGAGCATGCAAAGTCGTTCTATGTGAGCTGGAACGGAAGCAGGGTGATGAGAGGGAAGTATAACTTGGGTACGATCTCAGACGCCGGATAATGAAATCTGCTTGGTCGGGATGGTATCGAAGCGGAAAACAATGCGGCTGTGCATCTCGGCACTACACAATGATTCAGTGATGACAGTCGCGGGCCAAGCGGCGATTTCTCGTGGATCCATCGCACCAATTTGCCACATGAATTAAAACGTCTTCTGACTTCCTACTGACCATATAATTCGCATATATTGCAGGTCGACTTGGCAATCGCTGAGGGGAGACACAAATTCTAGACGACTACCCAGAACTGAACGTTCACGCCACAACGTTTTATTGACAGTATTTTGAACTTGGAAGAGATCTAATTTTCCAGGGTATGACTATTCTCCGCTAATTTTAAAAGGATTAAAGGTCAATTCGATCCTGAAGTCAAATTTAACTAATACTATGCCAGGAGGATATAGGCTAGTAAAATATCATACAGCCACGACTGACTCATAACAGTTGTCTTAACCTTCTCCCGAGTCCTCATCACCTGCGGCCATGAAGGAACATAAATCAGTTGCGACCCTCCGACATATACTATATCCTTTTACACCGATTTAGCCTCCCCTTAATGGTTATAACAGAGTATGTATATAATGAGACTTTTCTGAGTAGTTTCGACCCTTTTCTTAGTCTCTGTATAAACTGTATTCACTTGAGTTCCTCAATATTACCTAGCTACCAGGAGTAAAACAACTAGGACTAGACATTCCCTCCTGTACCTACATTTAAATGGCAATGAATGTTGATAGTAATGTAGGTAGTGGGAGAACTAGGGACGGTGCTTTCGCCTTGACTATACTACGACTTGTGAATACCGAGGGTCTCGGTCACTCATGTAAGCATGAATTCAAGTAACTTAAAATCCAGAGCCGTTTAACATGCTAACGCCTCAAATAGTACATACCATCATCATGAACCTGCAAGGCATGTTGCATCGAAAGTTTAACGTTTAAATCTTATCTAATCTTATCAGCTTGCATCAAAATGACCCTTATATTACCTAGATCTTCACTTAATATCACAGTCGAGGCGTGTCGTGGCCAAGGAACCCCAGTGCCCACCTACAAGTTTCCTGCAACTTCTCACACATTCAAGTTCTGACACCATCCTTTAAATGGCCGAAATCACCTCCGCAACCGCTCAGAGTCCTGTTCCTGCAGAACATTCTCACTCTCAAGAGCACGCTTCGAATGCAACTACACCTGCTGGTAATCTTATTATTCGAATCGCTATCCATCGTATCTTAATCTCGGACCTCATAGAAACAGTAGCATCAACGCTGGATGCAGATAAGCCAACAGGGACGGCTGAATCACAACCAACAACAACGATTTCGGCCCCGGAACCAGAGGCAGGTGTAACGCCTACTATAGAAACAAGCCAAGTTGATTCCATATCCCCAACGAAACCCCCCGCACCTGTCCCTGCGGTGGCTCCAGCTTCTTCCGTCATCCCACCGTCTACGCAGCCAACGGGTGATGTTCAGCTGAACGATACAAAGAAGGAGGACATTCCGGAGCCTCAAAACACTTTAACGAAGCTTTTCACGGAAACGGAATGGACGTCTTTGAAGGCTTTCAGGGTATGTTCCACTATCATAACTATTATAATAAGCCAATGGCGTCATCCCCTTCGTCAGGCACAACTGCCAGATATCTTTGCTGACGGATACCCTGATAATCCAAAAGCCAAGGACACAGCTATCACGATGTGGGGTGTTCGAATTGACCCCTGTAACCCTATTGATGCAAAGGCAAGCGTGGTGTTGATGAAGTTCTTGCGGGCGAGGTAAGGCCACCAGTCTTTTCCCTCCTAAAGTGGCTTGAACTCGTTGGTGTCAGGAATCTTAGTGTTCGCGATGCGCGTGAAATGCTAGTTTCAACGCTCAGGTGGCGTCAGTCGTTCGGAGTGGAGGCTGTGATGAAAGAAGAGTTCCCCGAGGATGTATTTGGACAAGTAGGCAGGATCTATGGGCGTGACAAAGACGGAAGACCTGTCGTGTAAGCACAATAATTTTGTAGTTATTGGAACCCTAAATAATCTTTCGCCCCTCAAGGTACAACATATACGGCGGGAATGAGGATCTAAAAGCTGTCTTTGGCGATGTCCCGCGCTTCCTTCGGTGAGCCATAATTGCATACGCAATATGTATGGGCTGATGAATGGAGCAGTTGGCGTGTTGCATTGATGGAGAAGAGCATCGCATTATTAGACTTCGAGGAGGTGGATCAGACCGTGCAAATTCACGGCACGTTTATTCAGTTGTATATCCTATGTGAGGACTCACATGTTAACCTGACAGACTACGAGGGCGTAAGCCTCACGAGTCGGGATGCCAACACCAAGAACGCAGCGTCCGAAGCCAGTAGCATTTTCCAGGGGCATTATCCTGAGCTCTTGGTGCGTCAACCATTCCAAAAATCCATATGTTACTAAACCATGTGGTTGTGGTTGTAGCATAGGAAATTTTTCGTCAATGTCCCGACGCTACTCAATTGGATTTTTTGGGTTTTCAAGCCGCTCATTTCTGCTAATACGTTGGCGAAGATGGCGGTCGTTGGAACGAGTCACCACGCGATGCAAAAAGCCTTACTACCAATTATTGACGCTCGGGAACTACCGAAGCGGTACGGTGGGGATGCAGAGGCATTTTGAGAGTGTGCAGTTGGTGACTACTGATATCGAACTTTTGGAGGCGGTAATTGATACATTGGACCTCATTTTACGTTTGCACTTGGATTCACTTTCTATTTCTCATAGAGGAGTTTCTGCTCTTCGACATACCAGTACCTATATTCTTTGAAGTTTTCGAATTTCTGAATGTTATTCTGATGTGATGTGATGCCATGAGGTGGTTTATCAGAATTAGATAAGATAAGATAAGATTGGAAACACGTTTTAGGTGGCTGAGCAACTATACAGTTTCCGGCAACTCGCCTTTGGATTCTCACGCACCAGACCCAAATTATCATCATCGTCACGACCAGCCGCCGACACCCCCAGCCCTACTCCTCAAGATGGTTAGAATTAAGCACTATCACTTCTTGGAATATTCGAACTGAAAGGATATACAGACAAAACGCACAAAGAAGGTCGGAATCACAGGAAAATACGGCACTGTAAGTTTGAGTCTAGCCCATTCATACTTTTAACACAATAACTAAATTACTGCATAAATCCATAGCGTTATGGTGCCTCTCTGCGTAAGCAGGTCAAAAAGATGGAAATCTCGCAACACGCGCGATATACCTGCACATTCTGCGGAAAGGTGAGATCAGATGTAATTCGATCGGTCTGCCAGGAACTCAAGATGTTTTGCTGTGACCGATAGGACTCCGTAAAGAGGACGGCTGTTGGGATTTGGAACTGTGGGTCGTGCAGAAAAGTCATTGCAGGAGGCGCATGGACTGTTTCGACAACAGCGGCAGCCACTGTCCGCAGGTATGCTACTCGAAAGTCTCAATCTTGGATGGATCGTAACCTAACTTCACAGTACCGTCCGTCGGCTACGCGAACTTACTGAAGCTTAGAGCTTGTTCTATTCTTTCCCTTTCTCTCATCAATCGCATGTTGTATGTTCGTATGCCAACCTAAATTCGAAGAAAATGAACATATGCAATGAGTTGAAGAGTACCAACTTAGATCTATGCATACTTTTGGATGAGATGTCAAAAACTTTAGAAGAAAGCAAACTGAGAACAGCGATCGAGACGACAACCTTGCAAGATAATTACTACTTCCCTCTCAGGGGCCAAAATCTAATCCCCCATTCACGATCCCAGTCTCGTCCACCTCAATTTCTCCATCCGCATCCGCATCACCTCTCACCATCAGGAACATGGGGTCAGCAACCTCCGCTAGTGCTTCCTCACGTTCATCCTCCTCCTCTTTACTCATTGGAGCGTGTGTTACCCGAATGATCTCCCATTTATCTTCATATTGTTCGTATATCTAAAATGTAGAGTGAGTATGATATAAGCCTCTGACCTTCATGAAATACCCACGTTTGCGCGTTTTTTCTTGAGCAACATCTTACGTTCGATATTTTTATAATATGCACCCTTTTCTTTATGCCTGGGTTTAGTTTCGTCGCCCAAGGAGTCATTTGAACCTTCTAGAGCGTCGCCATCGTGTATGACGAGCAAAAACTCGTTTGGTACTTCTTGCTCCACCTTGACTGTTTCATAGTCCCGAACAAAGTGGAAAATAGTTTCCTACGCTCTGAGTACCCCAAATTTGAAATATAACACAAAATCACACACTTCTTGGTCTTCCGGCACTTCGTATGGAAGAATCCCGAATCTTGTTTCCTTGAATTTTAGTGCTGATTCATCGTCTTGTGTAAGGTAGTAAGCAAGGAAGGAATCATGATCGGATTTCATTGGACGGAGGATAGCACAGTCCAAACGTGGATCATCGACCTGCAACATGGTAAGTAACTCCAACACAAGCAACAATTAGAGTCATTAATCACATCAAATGGCCTCTCCCCCGGACGTTCCGAAAATCTGAAAAGATCGTACTGGTTAGCCCAAATATCCGCATCTGGGAGGACTTCGTAGGATTCGACGGCAGTGACGCCTGGTTTATTGGGATGCGTGAGAGTCTCTAACGAGAAGTTTTCATTACATGCCGCAAATGACGCTTCAATATCACGCAGTTGCGCAGAACGCGAAACGTCGATAGGTGCGGACATGACGTGTTTTCTGCAAAGGTGTTGAATGGGAGCTGATGTTCATATTAAGGAATGGAAACATACGGTTCATGGCTATTTGTCCGTTGCACACCCTCTCTACTAATATACTCCGTCTTTCGAAGCCATGGTACATGAGCTAAGGGTGTCGTTGGTGCATTGGAACCTGATGGTCCACTTGAGTAGGGTCCAGAGGACGTCAACAAGTCTCCTAACAGGAAAGCATCTTTTGGATCAAGGGGAGGCAAATTCGAAGGATCGGGATTCAGACCTTCAACACAGGATACAAGAAATCAGGCTCTATAAGGCATAGCAAAAGCGAACACAGCATACCCGTGTCGTCCGCGTCCTCCTCCCACAACGACTCCCACTTGCCAAGGTCGAGCGGCATCCCGCACTCTGCATCAACAATCATAGGGAGCGGCGTATCGTTAGCCAAGGCATTGAGAAATTCCGGGCGCGCGTATCGCATGGGGTTCGTTGGTATGTCGAGCACTTTTGGGGGACATGGTGGCGCGGGCAGGGGATTGGAGTAGCGGACGCGTACTAGAAGATCTAGTTTGGAGCTTGGATATGTTGGTTATAGCTAAACATGATATTATGAATTCGTTACCTTTTTTTGCTCATCGTTTCTCGTCGTTTCTTCGTATATCTATCAGTCTAATTTTCGGGGCTTTAGAAGTTAGTGAGGCGGAATGGAAAGTAGGAGCACGTGCCAGCAACCAAGTATACGATCATGTGACAGTGCGCCAGTGTCCTCAGGCTATATTTTGCCACAGCCACTGGGGAATATCCACTTCGTCGTTGTGGTTTTCTTCAGTCTACTTCATATGTATACTACATTCAATTTCTCAACTCTCGACGCCAAATCATCCTCGAAATTCAATCTTCAAGCATTCTATTCTGAACCTGGTTATATTTGGCTCATCACGCACAAGGGGGTACAATGCAAGATCTTTGAGTCTTGAGAAAAGAATATAGCTCCCCGCATATTCATCTTATAGCTTGATATTATCATGATCTCAGGATGTCCCAACAATATTTCAGTGCTTATATCCAGATCTTAAGGTCACCCAGGTTCATTTTCCTGACGTGCATAGATCCAAATGGACCAGCCCGGCACTCCCACATTAATATTAGTGGAAGGGACTATTCAAAATGGAACTCTAAAGATCATTGCACTATAGCGAGATGTCCCGACCTCTGGATGGAGCAGGGCTACCCCAGGGGGGATAACATTTGGTATGACCACGAACGTCCCACCTCGACCTGGGCTTCAAGTTTCATCCATCAACACATCCCCTCCCTCCATCACATCATCCCCACGCTCCGACCTACTCTTCTTCGTCTCCGGCTCCTTTAACTCCAACTCTTCACCCCCAGTCCCCACGCCGGAGTTCTCGCCAGCCTGTACCTTCGCCAAGACCGCCTTTTTGCTCTTCAGTCTCCCCAGGACCTTCTTACTAACCTGTTTTCCCCCAGGCGCACCTTCTTCCGCGATCGGCGCGTCTGACGCTTGGTCTTGCTCCGTGTCTGTGTTCTTGGGCATGGCTGTGAGGTCGCCGTAGATGTCGAGTTTTTTCAGGTCGTCGGGCGTTGCTGGCAGGACGAGTAGAGAAAGGTGAAGTGAGGTTGTTGTTTTCTAAATGGAGGGAGGGGAGTTTACGTACCTGGAACCCTACATTTCTCGTTTAGAGCAGAGAGGAGCGGTGAGTCGTTGGGGGATTCCATGAACTATTCAACCCGACGGAAATCAGCCACTATACCAACCTACCGAGGTCAATCTGAATGCCAATTTTTTTATCTTACCTTCCCAGACGACATCGTCAGAACCCGAGTCAAGTTCGGCGGGGCCCCCGCCTCTCCTTCAGACCAGTTTGTATCCAAAGAGACCCAGGCAAGACCATCAGAGGCAAACACGAAATCCACAACAGGACGGCCGAGGTCGTACGCCTGGACGTTTGCCGCTGTGGGCCCGTCGGGGTACGGACATGCGAACAGTGCAGTAGCACTATGAGTGCGTGTAAGATAAACGAGGAGTTTCAAAGGAATGAAAGAACTCGTACCCGATAGCACTAAAGATGATGTATGGACCTGCCTGTGTTGAGATCGTCTCAATTTTATGCACCACTAGGACTTTTTCGGCTTCTTCAATCGCCGGTGCACTTTCCGATGCGGCAGCCTGCTCTGGCTCTGGCTCTGGTCCAGCCTCCGCCTCCACCTCGCCCCCAGCGGGACCCTCCATGTTCCCATCCTCTTTCCCCACCGCCTTCACCTTTCCTCTTCCCTTCCCTTTCGCCTTCTTCCCCTTCCCCCTCCTCGTACCCTCCCTCTGCTCCTCGCCCTCCTCACCCCTCCTCCGCCTCGCACCTCGTACCTTGACATACGGCTCCACCACATCCCAAACCGGAATCTCATACTTGACCACCCCCGCCATCCAATCCCACACTTTCAGCGCGGGGTCGCCGCCGCCTGAGATGAGCGAGGAGGGGGCGTGAGGAGGGAGGTGAAGGGCAGATACGAACCTAGGAGTTGGAGAGGGTGGTTAGATAGAGTTATAAATAATGATAGCAAGTAATAAAAGTGATCATAATCTAGGACGATTATAGATAATTTCCACGTACTTGGTATGCCCCAAACAATACATCTCAATCACGTACCCCTGCGGGAACCAACTCACGCGGATATGCTCATCGCGGTCCGCAGTGATGATGTACCGCTCGTCTGGGGTGAGGAGGAACGCGTTGAGGAGCGAGGTGTGCCCGAGGATGAGGGTCCCGCCTGAGGGGTTCTCGTGGGATGCTAGTGCGTCTTTGCTTTGTTTCGTTTCGGTCGGAGTGGTGGAAGTGGGGGGGAGGGGAGTGTATTGGAGTGGGTAGCTTTGGGGGTAGGGGGTGTTGATAAGCTGAAATCAGTCAAAAAATGAAGGGTGGAGGGCATACCTGAAGATATCCCCAAACTTATCAGCGACAAGGATTGTCCCCCCGTCCTTCGTAAACACAACTTTTGTAGGCCTCTTCGGGAGTTCCCTAGTACACTCGTCAGTTCTCCTCCAAAAAATCCCTTTCAAAATCTTTTGTACATGGACAACTCACCGTTCATTCAAAACTTTCAAACTACTCACCTCCCACACCCTCAGCATTTTATCCTCCCCAGCCGTAATGAGGTACTTTTCTTCCCGATCCAGTGCCGCGCAGCGTACATAACCAGTGGTAATGGTGTGCGCAATCTCCCCTGTTGCTGTGCGGAGTACTTGGATGTGCGGGCCGGAGATGACGATTGTGTGGGTTGGAGCGATAAAGGTGTGGGTATGTGGGAGGGTAGAAGATGGAGCGGGAGTGGAGGTGGACATGGTGAATACTAGGAATTGAAGAAACTGAACATTTTTTGATCTAATCTTATCTCACATCCACACAAATCAACTTCCCATTTTTGCATTTGTGGCGCAGTCCTGTTGTATTCACACTCGTTTTTAACCATACAAACACCATAAAAAATAATCTCCATAAACCCAATCGCAACATGTAACAATACCATACAGTCCCAATCGTCCAAAATACGAAAAAGAAAAAAGAAAAAAAAAGAAAAACCCAACAAACCGTGTATTCTTTCATGTTCACCCAAAGTCATCTAACTCCCCTCCCCTCTCTCAGACCCCCCCGCACTACTCTCCGCAACCGTAACCGCATAATCCCCCCCAGCACCTACTCTCCCAACACCCCAACTCAATGGCCTTCCTCCAACCCTCACCTTCCCACCTCTTGCATCCCCAAACGCTCCATGCGAAAACGTCCTCATCTTGGGCTGACCTCCTCCCAGCGCACTCCGACCATGCACGCCCCCACCTGGGAGGGGGACGTACCGGGAGGGAGGGGGCATTTGTGGGGATCTCAGCGCGGGGTTACTGCCATTCACAAGTCAGTATGTGGGATTTAAAGGAAAGTGAAAGTGAGGGATGGACTTACTTGGCAACCAATGTCGGCCCAATCGCCAACCTCGCAAAATTCCCCGGGAACAGCGGGTTACCGGGCGCGCGGTCCCCAACGGGGTCATACCCGCCACCACCTTCGCCCTCTCCCTGTTCACTTCCATACTCCGAACCAGAGCCTCTCGCGTACTCCGGACCTGCACCAGGGATACTGCCCCACGAGCTAGTACGTTGGAATGGGGTGGAGGAGAAGGACCCGGAACGACGGAAGGGGCCTGTTAGGGATGAGGCAGAGCCTGAGCGGGAGTGGGTCCGTGATTGGCTCTGGAATGGGCCAGTGTTGGTGGTGGAGGGATAAGGCGGGAGTGGGGAGATAGGAGAAGGTGCGACGTATGCTGCGGAGAGGGTAGAAGAAGTAGTAGTAGAAGCAGGGATGGGTTGTACGACTGGGGACATTGGGCGGGGAGATGGAAAGGATGGGGTTGGCCCGAGAGGAGTGGTTGAGATTCGGAGTCCTTGGATCTGTGTAGGGGAGATCATATCAGGGTCCACTTCCTCAGCTTGAGTTTCTTCTTTCGGTTCCTCATTCTCCTCGCCTTCTTCTTCCGCGCCCTCTTGAATATCGCCCAAGCCAAGACCTGTTACTTCGGAAGTGGCGAGCGAAAGAGGGGGTGGATTCGCACTGGTGTTTGGGCTAGGAGAATTGCTGGAGAAGAGGATAGGCTCAATAGAGAGGAAAGTTCCCGGGGACGCGGGGCTTCGACTTGCTGAGCTGATGGGGTGTGGAGGACTAAGAGCACCAGTACCAACGGGAGTAGGGGCAACTGTGATATCTGAAGTGACATCAGGGTTAAGGGACCTCGCTGCGGAGAAAGAGGCGGTGGTGACTGGTGATAGATCAATTTCTGTGCTAAAACGGTTCGAGGAAAGAGATACGGGGATGATGGGTGATGAAGGGTCAGTTGCTGGACGGCGATCAAAGACAGGTGAATCCATGACGGCATCCCAATCATCCCAATGACCACGGGCGCCTCTACCGTGATCATCAGAGATTTCGTCGGTATCAATGCTACTGATGCTGCGAGAGCTGGACTCGGGTGGATCCAAGTCATCATCTGAAGGATCATAATCGATATCGAGTTCAGGAGGGACACCAAGGGCGCCCTTGATACGCTCCCAAATGAGTTCAGAATGAGCAAGGATGCACTTGCGAGCTTGGAGGACCCAGAGGAAGTCTGGGATTTGAGAACGGTCTATGACGGTCAGGTGATGGTGTAGTTGAGGGTAAGACCAATTTTCGGGGTTCAAGGGCAAGTCGAGTTGATGATTGATAGGAGTTGTAGAGACGGGGTGATCGCGGAAAGTCTGTGCAAGGAGAGCGAAGAGTTTTACGGAGGGCGGGGAAGTGATGAGAGCTGATACTTCTGAAGGACGGTGAATGAAAGGCAAGTAAATATCATCTGGTAAAGGAGTAAAAGTAGCAGGAGTTGTAATAATTTGATTTTGAGCCAAAGGGGAGTGAGGACGTAATAGGGGAGAGTAAGAAGGAGGAGTGACTTGAGAAGGAGGACGAGGACTTGTAGATGAACGGGCGAGATCGAAGAGTTGTTCTGGAGATAGACGTGGTTTGTTAGGAAGTGAAGAAAGTGACAAACGATGATTTTGTGGAGATGATGGTCGATGATATTGCGGAGAAGAAGGACGAGGAATAGTCGATGGACCACCACTAAAAGAAGAGAATGCAAAACTAAGTCTAGTAGAATCTGAAGATGGTTGGTTATTGTTATGGTTATTATTATTTCCAGCGAGTCGACGAGTATATCTGCGTGGAGAAGAAGAAGGATCTTGTGACTCTTGCTGTTGTTGTTGTTGTAGAGGTGAAGTGATACGGACGATAGTGAGAGTACTTGAAGATTGAATATTTGAATTTGAATTGATATGATTATGTGTACCAAATGGATCGAATGCTGTCACAGATCCACGTCGAGTAGATAACCTTCTTGTCGTTTTTGGTGCTGGTATTGCCATTTCTGTTGGGAATGTTGAACTGGTTTCTTGGTATTCCATCATAAACCAAAGTTATTAAGTATTTAGAGCAGATCCAACCTCTTTCATATTGACATCATCATCTTCGGCAATCACCGTATACACGGTCTCATGACCTCTCTCCGGATCTCACCTCTCTCGCCTACTTCATTTCTTACCCTCCATCCCTCCGGTCTCTCCCTCTTTATACCCTCTTCACCCTTTTATCAACAACAATATACCCTATTTTGCTTAAAATCATACGTGGCAGCCTATTTTTCCACACCAGGGCTGGCCTTGTGTCTGCATTTTCACAGTCATCCTTCGATGGGCCTGCTTTTATTACCTCAACCTTTCACGCTATAGTACCCCGTCCAGATCAGAGAATGTTTACTTCCTAGTTGGGATGTTTAGTACAGCAGTTACCCTGTTTCACTTTCATATATACGCGTGTTCATTGATACACTATCATACATCTTACACCCTAAGACCCATACACAACCCCCAACCTCATAGTCCCTCTCAACAACTTCCCCGCCCATATCCCGACCATAACCGTCACAATAACCCAACTCACCACCAACGATCCCCCAAAAATGACCGCATGATATTTCCACGCATTGTCCGGTCTCATATCAATCACCGTTAAAACAATGCACCATGGCAAAATGTATAGGATATTAGACATAAGCGATTGGTAGAGATACCACCGTGGTTGTGTGGCAAGGAGAATGGTGGCAAATTGGGTCGAGACGGCGTAGAATATATAACACCAATCAATTGTCTAATTTCAGAATTTAGCTCCTATGAGTGACTTTCGAATAGGGGCGCTCACCTGCCACATCTTTTCAGTAATAGTGGCTACTGCATCTGACTGTGAGAGGTAGAAAGCAAACGCCTTGGCACCCCATACAGCCAAAAAGATACAAAGTGGCACTTCAACACACAACACCATCACCGTCGACATCAACGCCGGTCTAGCAATATCTAAAAATCCATTCCCGTCAGCCGAGTACATACACACCAATCACGAAATCTTACCAAAAAGCTCCCTTTTACTCGCCTTGGCTCTCCTATTCCCTCCCGCAACAGCCCTCCAGCGTCCCCACGCGTGGCCCACAAACGCCAACGACGCCTGTTCCAAGGCCTGCACGGGGACCATGACAAGCCCCCATCTAATCGTATTAAACACGCCCCATGCAGTCGCATAGTCCGATCCCATCGCCACGATCCCACTAATCAACCACAAATACAGCGCATTCCTCACTGCAGACTCCACTAGCGTAAAGATCCCAGGTCGGAGAAGGATCCGAACTGCCTCAACGCTAGGCACGACTGACTCTCGCTCCTCCCCCTCAGCCTCGGACGTACGGCGCATCCGTGCGGTGGTATACAAAAAATACACCAGCCCAACCCCAGCAGCGCTCATATCGCACACAAGGCGAATAACAGCCTGCGTATTCACTGTGGGCACGTGCCTCCCCACTCGAACACTCGACACCAGCAGTAGATCAAGCACAATATTGATCACAAACTTGCACGAACTAATCAACAACGGTACATCCGGACGATCCAACGCCCTAGTACACGCCGATACCGCCACCTCCGTCGCAGATGACAGCGCCGAGAAGGCTGATATCCTTACATACGTCAACGACGCCTCCCTGACCTCCCTCGGTACGAACGCCGCCGCGAGCTGAGGTGCAGCAGCGAGGAACACGATGGAAAGCAACGCTCCGAGGGTGAGTTGGGTTAGGAGCATGCTGTGGGAGATGCGCACACGCGTGAGGGGGGTAAGGGCTGCGTGGTTGCCGATGGTGACCCAGACGGCGCGGGGGAGTCCTTCGTTGAGGACTTCAGTTATGACGCCAATGTAGGTATAGACGTCGGTTGTGACGACGAGGGATGAGTCGATTTGGGCAACCCAGAGTTTGCTGAGGGTACTGTAGAGAGCCGGGAGGAGAAAAGCAGAGAGGTTGAAGAGAACGGCACCGGAGTATCTATTATGGGGAGGTATAAATTAATGAGGAATGTGTATAGGGCGCTTGGGATATACTTGGATCGATCCCATATCTTAAGCACTGAGAGATGGTGTTCCCTCCCTTCTGGTTGGACATCAAGCTCAGACTCGGACGGTTTCAAGGTAGAAGGATCTTCAGTAGGGAGCATGTTATACCGACTCCTCGAGCGGGATCTAGACGAGGTGCCTTGTGGCATCGTGAAACCACACTCTTTCTCAGGCTAAATACGAAGAAGTAATGGCCACACGGACACGCTTTCGCATTCGGTGGGCGTCTTAAGTTGGAATATGGGGTGAAGCGCGGAGTTGTCGCGGAGTTGGAGGTCTCGTGTTTTGATCGGAGCTTCAAATTGGGAACGGCAGGAACGTGATTCGTTTTGGTCGTGGATCGAGCGACGTTTATGTGGAACTCTGGCCACACGCTTTGGAGATTCACTTCACTAGCCCTGTTCCTTCCTTCGTGTTAACCTGAGCGGCGCGTTAAGAACAGGGTACAAGAAAGCTAGAGGAATACACAATACAATACAAACGAGGTCTCAACTTCTTAACACTCATCTCATTGGACCCACTTCCTCAATACTGCTCACCACCTCCTCAATATCCAAGTCCACATCCCTCACTGCCAAGTCCGTCTCGTTTATCGACTCCTCACCCGCATTAGGTCGGTAAAACGCGTGTCGGAGGTTCAAGGTCATCCTGCACCCCATTATACACACAGCAGCCATAGAAAACACCTGTGGGATCTCGTATACGAAAAACTGCAAAGTGGCGATGGCGGGTTAGTCAGAGCATGGAAGTTAGGGGTGAGATGGGGCGCACGTTCATCCCAAGCCATACTAGCGCGTTGGTGACGTTTATGGAAAGGAGCCTGTAGGGTGTGGAAGGTTGGAGTTAGGGTTAGGGGGTAGGGAGGCTATTGGAGGGACACAGACACGAGATAATACGAAATACTGTCACGAAGCATAATTTCGACCATCGACGTCCGTTCGGGCCTAATAACAATACCCCCAGTCCTTCCGCGCACCTTTCCTTTTACATCATCGCCACCTGAGTGCTTCTGTTTACCCCATCTTACTAACCTCCGTTGGTTTCCTCTTCCTGTATTCTCTTTATCCACTGCTGCTACTTCATCCAGCGCCTCCAACCCACTCAGCCCACTATCTCGTCTGTGCAAAAACTGTGTCTCTCGCACGTGCCGCAGCCCTATATGGACTGCAAAGACGAAGAGCAGAAGGTCGAAGAGGATGATGGGGACCCACCATACAGGGAACCAAGTGGGAACCCGCATGGGCACACACTCCACCGCGTCGGGGATTTGGAATATTCCAACTGTACATGTTTAATCGAAGGGGTGTCATCGTAAGTTGGGAGCTGGAAGAAGTAGGGGGACGAACCTTCGAGTGAATGTGTCCCCACGATGATCATGACGCACAGAATGATGATTTCGAGAAGAAAGGTGACCGAGAGGCCAATTTTAAGTCCCCGTGAGTTGTCGTACATTGCCAGGAGCCTAATCAGAAGAATCCCTGTGTGGGTTAGTGTTCAGAGTGTTGTTCAAAACAACTACGGGATTCGCACACCTTGCATGAAGCAGTATATTGCAGTACTGCTCCATCCTTGATATCGGATGAAGATGTAACCTGTCACGGTACGTAAGATTAGATATTTCAATGAGGTGTTCTGAAACTCACATATCTAGGAAAATTAGATGGGGAGTCTTTTCTACAATTCTTATTCTTCAAGGAAGGTGATCAGCGTACTCTGGCTGTGACATCCGTTTTTGTGGATACTATTCCTAGTTCATCTACGATCCGACCAAGAAGCACGGACAACACACCTATTGCCGTGAATCTTCACAGAACCACACTATCAGCTCTGGGCTCTGGGAATAGTCTATAGGTAGCGACTTACATGAGTTGGAAATCGCCCAGGTACCGCGTCTATTGACCACCCCCGCATCCCATAAGGGCTTGGAAGAAACTTTAAAAAATAAGCGCTTACGAGTATATACAACACGGATGGAATCGTCCTTTTCTTCATCTGCCACACAACCTTAATCAAGATGTGAAAGTTCGACACGGGAATAGCATCACTTACCCATATCAACTCGACCTGAACCCAAATCAAGCACAGTTTGTCAGGTCCGTGGATAAAAGGGGGGGAAAATCTGTCCGTACCTCCTGGGAGAAAGTAATTGCTATATCCCCAATAGCATGAAGTTTTTTTTAGCCAAGCAGATGGGAAGGGATTCGAGATGTTTACCGTGGTCATAGACAGTTAACACCGCTGCTGCAACTGTAGTATTCCTATCAACCCTGCTCTGCCAAGTATAATTGGCCAGAAACTCACCTTTACACCACCGCACCACCGTAAGTTGCTCTATCAACACATTCGTTGGCTCAAAACCCATCGCCATCGGGGAACTCTGCGCGGGATTTCAAATAATATCAGTGGAGAGAGAGGCTCAGACTGAGCACCGATCGTCTTATCTCTCTTTCGTGGGGACCTCGTTAAAAAGCCCCCCCACATATATACCTCATAGTCTCATATGAATATGAATCCAGGAAACAGCAAAAGGAAGATGTACACAGGACTGCGTCCCTCAGCCGCGTGTCGCGTTTTCTGCAACGAGGATCCCGTAAACTGGGCTCTTCAGATTGCCTTTTTATATACGCGGCTCATGGGAGGAGGCATCTGCGAAAGGTTTGGGTGCCCCGCGGCTCACAATTGTATTGGCATTACTTAGCAGCGTTACTTCTTTTGATTGTCTGGTTATGATACTGATAGGCGCTATGGTGTGTTTGATTGGGGTTCGAATCGCGCTAAGGACAGCCCTGAAGACATGAGGCAGAATGAATGTGGAATTTTTAATATTGGTCCTGTCTTGGAGCCCTCCTTGAGGCTGGCAAGGGTTGGTAGACTTTGTATCTACCTCGTGGTGATTAGCGGCTTCGGGATAATTCATTGGCGAATGTATGTGTACGTACAGATGCCCGGGCATGTGGTGATTGCCTTCGAAAATCGAGGTCGAACCTCGCTCCCTTTTCTTGGACGATCGGAGGTGAAATGACCCAATTTAGGACAACCGGGTTTTCAGATTCTAAGAATAGAATGTTTGAACATGTGGAATCACTCGTCCCTACAGTAGTTCGAGTATAGAGCAGAGGTCTACATTCGAAATTAAGTCCAAGGTCAACGATACTCCATTTCATTATCACGCTTATTTGATCTTCCAATGATAATTCAGGCAGACAAGCGGTAATTTGAATTTCTCGTGGTTCGTGACACTAACGATATTCCCTCATGTTACATTATTCCAGGATTGTTTCTTGTTTACAACCGGCAATACCAACCTCAGGTTGTTGGTTGTCAGTACCCAGCGACATCTCCATGTTCATCCGACTCTCTTCCAAAAATCCTCCTTCTAGCGGCGTCTGGTCTACCTCTGGATGATAATGTGCATGCCGAAGGTTTAAAATCATCCTGGACCCCATAATGCATACAGTTGAGAGGGAAAAGACTTCCGGCACTTCATAGGAAATGATCTGCGCAATGATATATACTCATGGGCCGATTGAGCAAACAGCGATACGTACATTCATTCCAAGCCAAACGAGTGAATTAACTGTGTTGATTGAAAGGAGTCTGCCGGCGCGCATATGAGTGTCCAAATGATAGGAGTGGAAGGCGCGTTCTAAAAGTTAAATACGCACATGAGGTAGTAGAGAACACTGTCACGGAGCATAATCTGCATCATCGCCATTGGCTTGAAGCCTACTATAATCTCCAAATTTGGTGCACGCTCCTTCCCCTTTGTAACCATTCTTCCGGTCCCCGATCGTTTCCACCACCTCCACTTTACTCGTACCCCCAACGGCCACCAACTCGTCGCTTCCCCGCTAGTTAGACTCCTCGCCTCTCTTACATGCCTGATCCCTATCCAGAATGCAAAAGCAAAAAGCACAAAGTCGAGGAGTATGACAGGTGCCCACCATACAGGAGACCACCGCGGAGCATTGATAATTGAGCACCACGGTACATCAGGGGCAGGGTGGGAGATGACTATGGATTGAAATTGACAGTCATCCTAAAAGAGAAGGGGAGAAAGGCCTACACACTTTGACTCGAAAATGCCCCTAGGATGAGAAGGACTAAAAATAATGCAATTTCGGTTGCGAACGCGATGAAAAATCCAATCTTGAGCTTCCGTGGATTGTCGTACATGGCCAAGAGTCTTATTATTAGAATGGCTATTCCATTCTCGGTATTTTTCTTAGATATGATGCGAAAAGAGGTTGACCTTGCATAGAACAGAAAACGACGGTGCCGCTCCAACTCTCAAAACGAATGAATACCGTGCCTACGGGTAGATAAAAAAATATGCAGAACATAGGTGAAATAAAACTTACAAAGCTATTTTTCGGAAATTGAAGAGATCCTCAATAGATAGGAAAAAAGATCAAAGATACAAAGATATGCACCTTCAGGGTTAGGTTTGATTGAACCGAAACTATGTTTCAAATAATGAATGGGATTCAGGTCCGAGATTCCGGGAACATACCCGCCGCGGTAAGGCTTCCCAAAATAATATGCATGATCCAGAGGGTTGAAACTTAAATAGGCGATCACGTACACGAGTTGCACATCACCCAAATACCGCATCTTTAATCCGTGTACATTGTTAGTTATTTTTGGATAAGTACCAACGTCAAAGTCACTTACAAGCATATAAAGAACAGATGGTGTTGACCTTTTTTTTCTCTTACCACATTCTTCAACACCAATTTTCTAGCGGAAACCAGCGTCACTTACCCATATAAGTTCGATCTGAGCAAAAATCAGCCCTCGAACCAAAAATGCAAATCAATTCGTACCTCCTGTGGGAAGGTAATTACTGAGTCGCGACGATATGTCAGGCTTGGCCCTCGCTATTGAGTCAGAACTCTGATGCCTACCATGGTCATAAACGATCAGAGCCGCTGCTGATGCTGGATTTGTCCTCAACCTCGTGGAGCGAAGGAACCATGCACTAGACTTACCTTTGCACATCCGTACGACCGTAAGCTGCTCTACCAACAACCTCGTCGCTTCATATCCTAGTATCATTCAAGCAAACGGATGGCGGCGACGCGAACGGTTGTCCTTACGATGGAGCACTACGAAACATTGTTTTGCCGGGCCTGTTTATATAGAGTAGCATCATCGAACTTCCGAGGCGTATTTGGACTAAAGCCTATGTCCCTTGGACACATGTGTTCCACATCGAGGCACCAGAGCCAGACCTGGCTGGTAGCCGCACTGTTCGCACCTTTTATTTTTTTCGAAAAATTAGGTTGTGGATGTCAAAGCCCCGATATCGAGGGGCTCAATTCCTTGGCTTTATTATCTGATTCCTTCTTTTACGTTGACGGGGGCAGCCTGAACCCAATGTGAATAGCCCTGCATTCATGAGGCAAAGTTAAATGGATATTTCAAGTGCCGCGAATGGTTGAAATTTACAGTTGACTCAGATCTACCGTCTATTTTCTAATACCCTATGGTGAAGCGCGAAAGCGATGGAGGCGAATAAGCTTTTTACAGGGTGTGTGGTAAACGTTTCGCCATCCTGGAATCGGTTTATGAGTGATGTGAGTTGTCCGACAGGGAAGTGTTTTTGCCAAGCCATAAACTCTTTCTACATACTACACAATTAGACTAAGTAGATATTTAGTATCCCACGATACTTTCCATTTAACATGAAAAGAGCCCATGGCAATGTATAATTTTCATGTGTGAGACCCACGAATTAGTTATTGGTAAATTTCCAGGCCATCTACACGTTTGAATGAAAAGTTTCGAATGGGATATTTCCTTGATTAGCATATGACATCTGTTGAAGGTCAAGGGAATGGGGTGGTTATTACGGATTTTGGTTTTGGATGCACCCCACGGATACGACAAGAGTAAATACGTGACGGCGGCTGAATGCAGATTTTACAATACCACTGCAAGTCAGTAATGAATGCTCGCCGTGGGATAACTGAGGCACTTAAATCGATGTAGCAACCATTGACGTTGATACCACTTCCTGGATTTTGCTACGCATTATCATCCTATACCTTAGACGACTTACGAATTATAGCCGGGCCTGGGATGTTGCTATCCAACAGGTTCGATAGGTAAGAAGCCAAGACATCTGAGATTAGCAATGGTTTGTGCGTATCGCCCAATTAGAGGGACTTCAACCAGTTTAATTAGGCTGTCCAGTAACGAATAAGTAATCATGAAACATCATGAAGCGACAATGTAAGAGATAATATTGGTTCGACCAAAGAGGGCCGACGTAGATGGCCGTACTTGGATACATACTAAGATCGAATCTTCCCTTTTATGATCTAATCAAATCTCGTATTCCTCCACATAGAGATGTGGTACCACTTGAAATCTTTTTGTTTTTTTTTTTCAAGTAATGACGTATATTTCGAGAATAACGGTCGATATGTAGGTATACGTACATTTGTCGTGCATGTAGATACAACATGTTCACATGTATGGTATTACCAGTTGAATGACGCGTTTTTGATGTATTACCATCACACATATGTATATACACGCGTTCCGAATTGATGGTCTCTATGTAGTCTCTCACAGGGAAAAAGTAAGGTATACTGGGAAGATGATGGTATATTACTATTACTTATTATAAGAGATTCTTAAGAAGTGTGGAAATTTTATTGGGTGGTCAAGTGATCAACGCTTGAACATTCAAGTTGGTTACAAGGAGTTACATTTGTTATGCCCAAGTCATACTTGTTCGACTTGCCGTATTCCGCCTGTCCAAGTTTTTGATAATTTGTGCATCGTACCTCTACCATGGATAGGCCTCTTGGTCCCCGCCAACCTCCCGATAAGCGTCATACTGCCTATGAGGACATCTTTGGTCGTCCAGGTGCATCTCACCATTCCACGGGTTCATCTCCAATTTATCCCCAGCCAAACCCAAACCAACCTTATCCGTATCCATATCAGCAACCACCTCCAGACAAACGCTCATCATACTATTCTCTTCCTCACAATTATAACGCGCCTTCACCACAGGCACCTCCGGGTACCTACCGTCAATCTTACTATCCTTCGGTCCCCCACCAAGCTCCTCATCCTCCCCACCCTCCCTATCCACAACATATACCTACACCTTATGGCTATGCTGGTCCCTCAGTGTCTTCAAATCCATCTCTTGCTCGTGCGAGATCTATTCAGAACAATTCTCCCATTGGTAATGGTGCCCCGCCCCGACCGGGAGAGCCTCCAGACCAAACCCTCGAACATTTGACCCAATCAGGTCTTACGCCCGCACAAGCATACCAAGCACAAGTTTATCTCAATAACCCGGCTGGCCCTCAAGGGGAGAGGAATCAACATCAGAGCTCACCTGGGCCGTCGAATCGTGTGCCATACCCACCGAGCCAAAACGGTGCGTCAGCCCGACCCGGGGATGTCCCGAGGCTCGGTGTAAGTTTAGATCATGGTGACGGTCGGCTAGGTATAGATTTTGGTGTGGGTAGTCGCAATTCGAGTGATCAAGGGTCAGATGAAGAGAGTGAGCTTCCATGGGCCCGTACATGTATGCACATTACCTTGAAGTATTTTTGATTGTCACTAAACGTGCGCTTAATATCACAACAGCAAAAAGCAAGTCTCCAGCGCTTCCACAACAGCGACCGAGGCACAGCGAACCGGTACGCTTGTTGTTCTCTATGTAACATGGGCCTTACTCGATATTCATGTCTTTTAGGTGTTTCCATTGCACATCGAGGTCGGAACAGCTCCGTCCTTACGTTCCTCTGTAATCACGGCTTCACCTGTGTCTTCAACTGACCCTTCCATAACACTAGTCGACCACGCATCGGTCACGTCCTCTCGTCGGTCTTCCGAATCCATTAGAACGGTTCCTAAACTATCTGGTGCCCGGCGCGACCGCACTGCTCAGGATAGATCGATGTCCATGTCAGCAGCTACAACTCCGATGCGTAATTTATTAGAGCAGAAACGTTCCTCACGTCCTCCAATTCCCTCCCTACATGATGGGCGGGGTTCCCCTGCTTCCGTCCGTCATGTACGCAAAACACCAATTGTATACCCAGCATTATTGTCTCGTGTCGCGGAAGCCTTTCGCGATCGTATACCAATCATGGATCGCATCAAAGATGGTCTCACATATACGGATGCATTTGACGGCCGGGAAGCTGTCGACAAACTAGCTTATATTATTAAAACGACTGACCGTAACCTCGCGCTCCTCCTTGGCCGGGCCCTGGACGCACAAAAGTTTTTCCATGACGTTACCTACGACCATCGATTACGAGATAGTGCGGGTGAGTTGTACCAGTTTAGGACGAAGCTCCCTAGTCCGTTTGTCAGTGGTGAATTCTCGAAGGAAGAGAATGGTAACGGTATTGACCGAAATGGCATGAATCATATCATATCTCAACTTGGACCAGTACCCTCCGCAGAGGTGGGCCTAACTTTATTGTATCATATAGTATGCGCATTTATTTAGCGTATTCTCAGGAGAGGGATCATCCTTCCCTCGGTACTCATCCGTCGCGCCCAAGGAGAGGTTCTGTTACGTCTGATGATGTACCGTTACCTTCCGGGGTGTTCACGCTCTTGACAGACTGTTATTCCCCAACTTGCTCACGAGATCAGCTTTGTTATAGTATTGCATGCCCCAGAAGATTGGAGCAGCAAGCGAGGTTGAATATGAAGCCGCAACCTGGTCTATCGAAGCAGATAAGTCAGGAGAGTTTGGGAGAAATTGCAGTGCGCAAATACTTGTCTTCTGCGGTAGCATAGGTGTCACTAACGCAACACTCCCAGGAACCTGGAACCTTATGGGTTCACTCAGTGCCTCAGGAAATCGTGGATAGCGTATCTGATGCGGAGAAATGCAGACAAGAGGCTATCAATGAGGTAATATATACCGAACGCGATTTCGTACGGGACATGGAGTATCTACGAGACGTTAGTATCAGGATTCGTTAACCAAAGCCAAGCATCTCTTACGTTTTCATTAGGTCTGGATAAAACGTCTTAAAGAAGCAGACGTCATTCCCCAGGAAAGGAGAACTGATTTTCTGGCCCAAGTTTTCTGGAATGTTCACGACATTATCGCAGTTCACACCCGATTACGTGATGCGCTCAGCAAACGGCAGAAATCTTATGCCGTTGTAGAGAAGATCGGAGACATTTTACTCGATGCTGTACCGCATTTTGGTCCTTTTGTGTCTTATGGTGCTCATCAGCTATACGGAAAATATGAGTTCGAGAAAGAGAAGAACTCAAACCCTGCGTTCGCTCAATTTGTAGAGGTGCGCATCGATTCTACATTGAATCCATGGTTTTTTTTTTACCAAATTCGTCCGGCCAGGCGACGGAAAGGCTTCCCGAATCCCGTAAACTAGAGCTAAATGCCTACCTTACAAAACCAACCACTCGGCTAGCACGATATCCTTTACTACTCAATGCTGTTTTAAAGCACACACCAGACGACAGCCCAGACAAGATCTTATTACCTCAAGTGGTAACTCTCGTGAAGGAGTTCTTGGCCAAAGTTAACATGGAATCCGGGAAGACCGAGAATCGATTCAACCTCATCCAGCTAGATCAGCAGCTCTTGTTCAAGCCGGGAGAGGAAGTAGTAAGTGAACTTATACGTACTCGTCGTCCATGTTCCTGATGAAAAGGAAGAACTTGAGGCTTAAGGAAGAAGGACGTGAAATGATCTACAAAGGCACACTTAACAAGAGGGATGGTGAAATCCAAGTGTACTTGTTTGATCACGCAATTCTTTTCACCAAACAAGTTAAGACGAAGCTGCATGATCAATACAAGGTTTATCGCCGCGTAGGTCCCAAATACATCGTCAAACTATCATCTGTTCACAGTATCTTTAGCCTATACCACTCGAGCTTCTCTTGATATCAGCACCTGAAGATGCGGCTAGCAATGCAAATAAATCACAGGGCCGACAACGGCAGGCTCTGGTTCGGAGAAACTCCTTCAACCGGGAACATGGGCCTATTCCCTCGCACAAACAAGATGCTAAAGGCGCACACTGGATAAATTTCATGCATCTTGGTCGTAAATATTACAACTTGATACTCTGGGCTCCCACAAGTGGATCTCACAAGAATTGGCTTGAGAGTATTGCAAAGCAACAACAGGTCATGCGCGAGAGGAGCCTTATATTTGACACAGTGACTCTGAGTGATGGCTTTTTTGCCGGGCCCAATAAAGTCAATTGTGCCGCACCGTTCAGTAAGTGAATTATACGTGATGTTTTGATATCAGGCTTTACAAGCCATCACAGATGGCGGGCGAAAAATCGTTTATGGCACCAACGATGGTGTATATATCTCAGATATCCGGGAATTGAACAGAGATCCCGTCCGTGTCCTAGCTCTGCTAGATGTTACCCAGGTGGATGTTTTAGAGGACTACCAACTCTTGATTGTTTTATCAGGTCAGTCGACATCATTTTTTCTGACTGTATAGCTATTCAGATCATCCTCAGAACGCCAAGTGATCACGTTCCCCCTTGACGCGTTGGATCAACATGATCCTATGGCGGGCTTGAAACGAGCTAAGCGTATATCATCCCATACTTCGTTTTTCAAGGCCGGCTTCTGTCTCGGAAAGGTTTTGGTGTGTATCGTCAAATCTAGTCAGCTATCAAGCACCTTCAAAACTCTCGAGCCTATCGACCAAAATATTCGTGGTCGTAGCAAACCAACGTTCCGAAAGCTCTTGCAGGGTGGGAATGACACTCTTAAATTATTCAAAGTGAATGCAAATCAACTTGATCGCAACTCCTAACCCTTAACTGTATATTAGGAGTTCTACATACCAGTCGAATCTACATCCATTCACTATCTCAAAACGAAGATGTGTGTTGGATGTTCAAGGGGCTTCGAGATAGTCGACCTGGAGAGTCTAGATACCCAGGGTTTGTTGGACCCAAATGATGAATCCCTCGAGTTTGTCAGGAAGCGAGAGAACCTTCGTCCGATGTCCATCTATCGCATCCATAACGAGTTCTTGTTGTGCTATGACGGTGAGTTATCTGCCAAGTTGAAATCATTTTGGATGCTCAGTCTCCGTTATAGAGTTTGCATTCTACGTCAATAAGAACGGACGGCGATCCCGAAAGGATTTCATGGTTCATTGGGAAGGATCTCCGACGGGTTTTGGTATGTTATTTAGTTAAATTTGCATTGATTACGTTTGAACGCGTTTTGAAGCACTCCATGAACCTTATGTCTTGGCTTTCGAGCCTGCTTTCGTGGAGATCCGCCATATCGAAACGGGGCTGATGTCTCAAGTCATACAAGGCACCAATCTCCGGCTTCTGTTCGCGGATACCCCCCCTTCTGTTACAAATACTGTCAGCCCTATACATCCGACTGGGTACCACCCGGGGTATGGATACAATCAAAGTTATGATTCCCCATCAGGTCTTTATCCAGGCCACAACACGCAGTATGGTGCATATGGCCCTCCCCACCATCCCAACCAGCATCTTTCTCGAAATCCTCAAGGTATAGGACGAGATGAAATTCTCATCGTTTCAGACGACCGTGTGCTTGCATTAAGGACAGCTGCTGGTCCTCAAAGGCACATGTCCGATAACAATTCAATGGTATCAATGCGTCGATAAGATCCAGGCAGGAGAATGAGCGCGTATTTTGTTGTACTACCAAGGGCGCGATCATCATGTTTTTGGTTCAGACTGTTGTTTTACTACCTCACGCCCAGTATCCATATAAGTTTAGTTATCTTACCCTGCATCTGTATCTCGTTGTAACACACTTTCTTCATAATTTCTTTGGTTGATGCTCGTTTTCATTGAACCGCGCAGTTACATTGCGGATTCCGCTGTATTTCGACGACAGACGTCCGGGTTTCATGCAAATTCCCGATGATTTTCAATTACCATAAGTACTATTGGGCAAATTTCTGCTGATAAGAGTTCTTACCGACTCCCCTTCAGCAATCGTGTGCAACAGTGTTGAAACTTTCTGAATTCATCTTAGCAGAGTGTTCAGTGGGGGTTCTCGCAGCCTCCTACCCAGGCCCTCTGGAGAGTAAAGCAGGCTTTATCCTACGGCGGTGGACGAAGCGTAGAGCTATGAGGAGTATTTGTAGTTGATTACGAATTTTCCGTTTTTGTGTTCAATCCTAAGCGAACTGTGGTCCTGCTAACTCTCCAGAGGGCCTGGCACAAAATATATACAAACATCATCAATTCATCAAGCCGTCATCAATGCACATCAAGCCGATATTGAGCCGATTCTAGCCGGTAAATTAGGAGACAATATCTGAATGTGTTGAATCAAATTGTGCGGTGCGCATGCGTGCATGTATATCTCATATGACTAGGTACAAATCCAGAATACCCAATGTTGAACAAATATGCACTCTGACACGGCTGGGGATGTCTTTTTAATTTTCCTAGCCATGTGATCAACCCAGAATTGCTGGATAGATCTGAGAATCAAATGCTGGATTCTCAAAAAGGTAAAATACAAAAGAAGAGACATAAACCTCCTTTATTGTGAACACTGAGGATTTTGTTGATGTTGTTGCCGTTCATTATTGGGTTCGGTTGGAGGTCAGTATTATCTAGTCTCGGCCATTCATCTCTGGCATCTACGGACATTGATTTCCATTGATGCGAGTGATGTGGCTATGTAATTTGTATATATTTTGTGCCAGGCCCTCTGGAGAGTTAGCAGGACAACACTTCGCTTACAGTTCAACCCGAAAATGGAAAAATTATAAATAACTGCAAACATTCATCTCAGTGCACGCCTTTGGGATCAAGCCTGCTTACTCTCCAGAGGGCGTGGGTAGGAGGCTGGGGTTCTCGGTGTTTTTTCAGGGATGTGCAGTCCTGAACATTTACCCACGAAATTATCTGTAGTATGTATTCAGACATCCGTGGCGCTAAAATTCTCAAATTTTTGTAATGCCGACATCGGATAAGCGTGAGACCGTATTCTGATCGGACCGTGCACTACTTACAAGGCACTATCGTGCAGTAGCATAACAAATTTCGGCCTTGTGATATGGTTACCAGACTTCTCGTAAGCAAAATTCAAAATTCTGAGATTTTCATCAAAAATAAATGATATAGGCGCGGATAGGAACCTATAGGAACGGGCCTAATTTTGACTGGGCATCAGGTCTCGCACGTGACACTTTGAGAGTAAAAATATTTGATACCTTGGCATTGGCAAGGCCACCTCCTTGTTTTGCTTTTATTTCTCCTCTCCTCTGACTGATTCGCGCCACCGCGCAACGACACTCTTTTTTCTCAACATGAAGGCCCAAGCTTTAACTGCTCTAATCGCTCTACTTAGTTCATCCAACGTTCATGCACTGAATCCCAAACATGTTGCCTTGAACAAGCGACAACAGACGACCTCTTCAACCCCCAGCACACCTCAGGGTACATCTACTCATGCCACTGGTGTAACTATCGTTCCCGCTGCTACCGGAACCGCCATACCACCTATTGAAAACATCACTTTTGGCATGCCTACTAAATCTCCACTTCCCGTAACTGCTACGTTCGCGGCAGGGGCTTCTGTTCCAGTTTCTGGTGCCCCGGCTCTCCCAACCCCATGTACATCGTCTGTTTTTGACTCCTATATCTTCTGACCTTTTTTTTTTTTCTCTTTTCATAGTCGTCTTCAGTCCAAAAGATTGGCCCGCTCAGGATGCCATTCCTCCAACAGGTATAGTATAGATATATATCTTTTTCAAGAGAACTACATAAATTATTTCTTGTTCACAGATTCTGAAGAAGTTACGAGTTGGATGAAAGAGCTTGAAGGGTTCAATATTCCTAATATTAAGCCTACCGTTGACGGGTCCTGTGCCGGTGATCCTGCAGCAGCAGCAGACGCTGCGAACCGCGGTTGGTGGACGTGTGGGGGTCATACGCGATCAACTGGTAAAGGCCATTCGTTGTGAAATTGATCTATTTATCAATCATCCTGTAGACATCACATCATGTCCCGACAAATTGACATGGGGTGTTAGGTAATTATCTTTATAGCTTCGAAGCTTTCTATTCTCAAAAGTGACTTTTTAGTTTTGACGATGGCCCATCACCCTATAGTAAGTTTCCTTTCTATTGATAGTTTTTTACATACTAAAAATAACCTGTGAATAGCTCAGTAGGCTGATCACCTCCCCCAAATGTCTCGAGAATGCTAATTAATTTCAAAGAAACCTATTGAATTTCTTGGATGAGAAGAATATTCTTGCTACTTTCTTCGTCGTCGGATCTCGTGTCATTGAACGCCCGAGTATTCTGGTTGAGGAATACATGGGTGGACATGAAATCAGCGTTCACACTTGGTCTCACAAGGTACTCACATTATGTGAAGAACATTGAACAAATTATTGATCGCTGTCTCGTCCCTAGCATCTTACGTCCTTAACTAACGAACAAATTGTGGCTGAATTGGGCTGGACTCGTCACGCTATCCGAAAAGTGCTGGGTGTCACCCCTACCACTATGCGGCCCCCTTTTGGTGATATTGGTATGTCCCAATGATCCATCTTATGTTCGAAATTATTAAACGCTATACTTAGACGATCGTGTCCGCGCCATTTCTCTTGCCATGGGCATGGTCCCGATTCTCTGGACACGGACTCCCGATGGCGGGCAGTTTGATACCAATGGTCTGTTGGTTCTCTCTTACGTCGCGTCTCCGATTCATTAAATATTTTTAGATTGGAGGGTCGCAGGAAATTTGACCACTGGCAAACAATCGGTCGCAGTTTTCGAGAATATTCTTACCAATGCCTCTGCAATAGACACTGGGTTCGTGATAACCGAATTTTATTTCTAATAGACGTTTCGTTCACGCTCGCTTTTCGATAGCTTCATCGTGCTCCAACACGATCTATATGAAATTACAGTGGATTTAGCCATTGGATATACCCTAAACGCTGCTTTGAACCACAAGCCTGGATTCACTGTAGGTCGTTTTCAATCATCTACTGTTATAATCGCTACATAACTATTTGGTCCAGCTCGAACCTATCGGTCAGTGCATCAAGGTTCCCTCAAGCAACATGTACTTTGAATCCACGACAAATAAGACGTTCCCCTATACCAATCAAACAGAAGGTGGTTATGATATCGATGGCGATGGTGACGTTGACACCCTAGGTAAAGGGAATACTGGGTTCACAAATTCTATTCCCCTCCTTGGTGGTTTACTTTCTCTCGGCTTTGCTATCTTGCTATAGTTACGTCATGATGGATAGAGATGATTGTCGACAGGGTAACACAGGGACAGTACTCATAATTGCTATCTAAATCTTATCTATAATCATCTGGTCTTTAAAGACTCAAGCCCTGTTGTAAACAAGCAAGAGCCCTCAAGAGCCTCTACACTGATGAATTAGACCCGAACTCAAAACAACGGAATCTAAATGTCCACATGTTATATCTACGTTGTATCTAAATATACGGACCGGAGATCGCCGTTGTTGCTTGTAGTTAGCTTGGTCTTGGCGATGAACCTCAGTTGGAGTTTGTAACTTGAAAACCGTTCAGAATATCTCTGTTCTCTGTTACATCAAGACTCTGCTTGGTTCATGCCCTCCTTGATAACTATCGTTCGAAATAGTGCGTCCACGTCGAGTTATGTTAAACCCCTATTGTAATTGATTTTGGGGTAGAATTTCTCGAAGCAATTCGATCAGTCAACCCTCCAGGGAAATGGAAGATTCTCGTTGTGGATGAATTTTCACAGAAACTTTTGGGTTCTGTCTTGAAGCAATTTGATATTTTGGAAGAGAATGTTACTTGTATGACCACCCTCTTAACAGCTATTCGTCGTGACTGAATATACTCAGTGATAGAATCTATAACGAGCAATCGCGATCCTCAGCCTGAGTTCGAGGCAATCTATCTGCTGATGCCCACCAGCCAGAATGTGGATCGAGTTATAAAAGATTTCTCTAATGGGTTCCGACAATATGCTGCCGCCCATTTGTTCTTTATTGAAGGTACATGATTTTTGTCTTTTCACAAGAATTAATGTTGACCCTCTGGTTATATAGGATTGGAAGAAGCACTCTTTCAACGGTTGACCTCATCGGAAGCTGAGCCGCATCTTCAAGGCCTCAA
Organism: Collybia sordida; assembly: GCA_037014335.1. Classification (NCBI taxonomy): domain Eukaryota; kingdom Fungi; phylum Basidiomycota; class Agaricomycetes; order Agaricales; family Clitocybaceae; genus Collybia; species Collybia sordida. Next base: position 496,779 of record JAYKXK010000011.1, on the reverse strand, counting down.
GGAGCTATTCCTTAACCTCTGGGGTGAGCTCTATATTCCCATTACTAGTTGCTCTCCTAACTGATCCATGTAAAGCCATGGAAGCCCAGGTTTTTTCATTACAGGAGCCAGGGCTGTTTTTCAGCTTGTATACTCCCCCACGTACCGAGACGGCTTTCAGATTAGCACGTAACCGGGTGGAAGAGGATTTGAGATTCGTCAGTAAAATGGTGAGCATTTCTGGACTTAAGGCTTTCCCTTCTCACCGTGAACTCAGATCTCAAACCTCTGCATTACACTAAACGAGTTTCCCTTCATTCGGTATTATGCCCCTTCGAATCATTCTCCCCTGGGAGCCCTTAAACCCAACGCTCAGACTCGACCACCCCCACCCCCAGAGTCTAGTGCCCGGTGGCGCACCAATCTCGCTCGTGGGGCTGAAGCTAGAGCGTATGAATCAGTTGAAGGAGATCACGCAACCAAATTACTTTCTTTTATGGTACAAGGCAACTTGGAGGACCATAAAAAAGCGAACCCCGATTTTGCTGTGCGTATTACTACTTATCATAATTTACCTTTTATTGAAGCAATCGGAACAGAAAACATCTGAACTTGTTCGGCCGCGAGCAACATTAATAATAACTGACAGGACCATGGATATGATGGCTCCTTTCATTCATGAATTCACGTATCAAGCTATGGCAAACGATCTTCTCCCGATCGAAAACGGAACGAAATACACGTTCGTGCGACTACCCTTTGACAATGTTAGTGGTATTCTAAATGTACCGCAGATATAAATTTCAATCGTCCGTCGGAGCCTATGAGGACAAGACTGCTACCCTGACCGATTCAGATTCCGTGTGGACAGAAGTTCGACATATGCATATGCGGGAAGCTATTGACAAACTTATGGCGGATTTCAATAAATTTTTGGAGGAGAACGCGGTATTCAAGGGGTCAGGTGCTAGTATGTCATCCAAGTTCATATATTGATAACAATTAGTAGGGAAGGGGCCGCGAGCTTGAACGATATGAAAGAAATGCTGGCCAATCTACCACAGTATCAGGAACAGAGAGAAAAGGTTGGTTTTTTACAAATAGTTTATCCTTTGAATTGACAATGAAGTTTAGTTCTCCCTACACCTAAATATGGCCCAAGAATGTATGGCGATCTTCGAACGAGACAAACTCCCCCTGGTTGGTAATGTGGAACAGGTATAGCGGGATCGTAAACCTTAGTCATTTTATATCTCTAATGACACTATAGAATTGTGCCACAGGGGTAACTGCGGAGGGAAAAGTACCAAAGAATCTTGTTGAAGAAATGGTTCCCCTTCTTGACAGTAAAGAAGTTATGTAAGTCGGTAACAAAATTACTCGCCCTCTCAGCCTCACTTAAATGAATAGTAATGCAAATAAAGTCCGCATTGTCGCATTATATATACAACATCGTGAGGGCGTACCGGATGAGGACCGTCGGCGGCTTTATCAACACGCACGACTAACACTTGCAGAGCAAGACGCTGTCAACGCTCTCACCCTTATGGGTGTTCGTATAGGACGTGTATGTATCCATTGTTTTGTCACTAAACATTACTGAAGACTTTGGTCATTGTCTTGTTGCTAGGCGGCCTCCGATCGTGATACCAAAAAGAAGGTCAAGCAGAAACCTCTCAATGAAGAAGAATACGAGCTTTCACGTTTTAAACCACTACTTCGTGCAATCCTTGAGGTACAGAACATTCTATTTTATTTTTGATACTGGTGATTTAAAAATGATTAGGAACATACTGCAGGAAAGCTCGATAATTCCCTGTTCCCTTATGTTAAAGAAGCGCCCTCAGCAGCCCCAGTGGCGGCTAGCTTACGTTCCCCACCACCTCAAGCAACATCTCTTCGGAGCCAGAAACCATCCTGGCATCGAGCCCCCAAACCAGGCGCCGCAGTCAGTGACAACCGACAACGCATCATTGTGTTTGTTGCGGGTGGCATGACGTACTCCGAAGTAAGGGAAGTGTACCAACTCTCAACAACACTGAACAAAGACATCTTCATTGGTACTTTCGATTGCGCCTCATTTACTTTAAATTTTTTGAGCGATATTTAGGATCCACTCACACCATCACACCACGACACTTTATTGACGATCTGAAAGTCTTAGATCTCGGAGGAGTAGGGTCACGCTCCATTCCCAATGGAATTTCTGAAGGCAGACAGCAGCAGCGAACATATCAAGAATACTACGACGAAAAATATTTTACGAAAGATGCACCCCAACGGCCAGCTGCACCTGCAAAACTCTCGGTACCTCAACCTCGAAATCCCATTCGACTATCGCCTACTAATTCGTTTGCATCGTCGGTGGATTCCGCGACACCATCGCCTGTCAAAGAGGAGAAGAAAAAGAAGAAGGGTAGATTGTTCAGATTTTAGCTATTGGGTATGGGGGTTGAGTTAGGTCATGTGCATATTGTATTATCTGTGGATGTAATTAAATAAGATATTGAAGGTAGGTTTGCAATGTGAGGTTGGTGCCGATGCGTATAAAACACTTATTCTCCATCAAGGACATTTCAGGATCCCAAATGCAATTAAAAAGGGTGTGCATATGCACTATTGATGAAATACAAAAGAAAGCTGAATCACATCTACGTCGAGTATTCCATTTTAGCTAGGAATACCAGCGTTAGCATGTTACGGAAAAGCATGTCACACGGTATAAGCTTACTCTCATGTTTCTTCGCCTCACCAACCTTCCGCGCAGCTTTAGTCAGATCTTCTTGATTGATGTACTCTCTATGGAATTCTTCAGATGTAATGTTTAACGCGTCAAAAGAAGGTTGCTAACCTGTCGTCACGAATAGCAAACATGCCTGCTTCGGTGACAACATTTCGAAGATCGGCACCGTTGAACGTATCAGATAGCTAGTGCGGATAGTGTTGAGAAAAATGTGGTGAGGCAAGCACTAGAATATCTAACCTTAACAATGGCCTCGTAGTCAATATCACCGCCCTTATTGACCGGTGCCGCGTGAATCTTGAGAATTTCTAGCCGGGCCTGTTCATTAGGGAGTGGAACTTCAATCTTACGGTCCAGGCGACCGGGGCGCAAAAGTGCGGGATCTAATGTATCTGGACGATTTGTTGCCATGATTATTTTTGTCTTTCCTAATGAGTCGAAACCATCCATCTGATTTAAAAGCTAGAAATGGATGTTAGATGATTTCCAAACTCCTGATCATATCGCCCACCTCCATAAGAGTTCGTTGTATTTCACGGTCTGCACTTGTACCTTCCGAGAACCGTCGACCACCAATGGCATCAATTTCATCCATGAAAATAACACAAGGTTCATGGTCTTTGGCATAGCCAAACATCTCCCGCACAACACGAGCACTTTCTCCAATATATTTATCCACGATAGCTGACGACACAACTTTTAGGAAGTTGGTGTTAAGAGTTGCTGCCACAGCTCTCGCTAACAAAGTCTTCCCTGTTCCCGGAGGTCCATATAGAAGAACACCTTTCGGTGGTTTGATGCCAACACGGAGGAACAACTCCGGATTCAGTAACGGCAGTTCTATTATCTATGCCATGTTTGTGACCCTCGAAGGTACCATAATACGCGTTCAAACGTACCTCTCGAAGCTCTCTGACTTGCTCTCCCAAACCACCGATCCCAGCAAACGATGCTCCTCCGGGATCCTCCAAACTCATCTTATACACCATAGGGTCAACTTCCCTGGGTAGTATTCGCATTATTGTCAGAGTGGTCATGTCAAGGGAGACACGAGTTCCCGCCTTCAGCTTCGCCACGGGTAGTGCGGGTCGATATGATACGACATAGCGCGGCCCGGATGATGCCTTCACAATAACTGTACTGAGTAAATCAGAGGGCGTGAATATGACAGAATAAGAACATACATCGTTCATCATCTAGTTGCTTCATAACTTCACCAATAATCTGACCAACGGATTGTACCGCTTTGATGTCCTCCTCAGTTTTTTCATATGCCTTTTCAAGATCCTTCAGAGAGAATCGGACTAGGACATTGAATATTAATTGAAGCTATGGAATTTTCAAATTCAACATACGATTCTTTAAACTTTCACTATTGGCTTCATGATTGCGCATTTTCTATATCAACAAAGGATTAGTGTGAATTCATACGTGAAGAAACGGGAATACCTCTCTATAAGTCTTAAGGGCATCTTGTCGACGTTGGTCAAGAGCACCTGATGATGCTGAAGGTTGTCCGTCCATTGTATGTAGTGAAAGATAAGAATGTTTGGGGGACGCGTCAGCACGACGCGTCACTTTAACCTGGGTGATCGTTTGATGTATTTTCTAGAGTGCTCTATGTTCACAGGCCTGATGGTCTAGTAGTATGATTCCTTGTTAGGGAGCTTCGGCTCATTTCGAGGAGGTCCCGGGTTCAATTCCCGGTCAGGCCCTACTTTTTGTCTCCTCAAGTCAAAAACAGCCTTTTACACGATTTGTTCTCGTTCCCTCAAAGTTTGCACGTCATCTTTCAACTGCGAAAAATTCCATTGATATAGACAGACAGCAATAATCACATAACATTCGTGACAGTAATATACCATAGCACTACATCCCAAAGTGGAGTTGGATAAAGATACAAAATATGTCCCGGTACTGTTCAACAATACGTCAAGGAGTGCGTCACTCGTCGAGAGAATTTCACGTTAAATACGAAGAAGGCTCTATAATGATAATGTTTGGCGTTAGCGTCATGATAGCAGTCGTCTTGTGGGAGTTGGAGTCGGGTTCGCTGTAGCGGTTCGTATGAATGATTTCCAGGCAGCCCGTGTCGCAGCAGGGGCAACGTAAGTTGATGGGTTTGATCCCGGACCGTAACGAATTTCATCAGAGCCAGGAAGTGTGTCTCCCGCGAGCGTAGGATCTTGTCCGCCAATAACGAGAGTTTTTCCAGCTATTTTCGTGACTAGGCCTTGCTTGTTATTTCCTAGCACAAATTCTCGGAGGAATGTGAAAGCCTAAAATCTTAGTGAGATGTGGTGGAAAGCGGGGGGATTTCACACGAAACGCACCGCGGCTGGCTGGGAGGTAGGAACCATGTGGCTCGCGCGATCAAATAGGACGTATGTCCAGCCTCGCTCCTGACGTATTACTCCCGCGAACTTGCCCTCACTGAACCAAGGGGTCGATGGCTTCACAGTAAATCCCTGAGTTCCGCCAAAAGTCGTGTTCTACGAGTTTCAGTGAGCCGAAGAAAAATGCGCGAGCATCCTTAGACCTACTTGGATTGCAACTTATAAGGTAAAAAAGGTCAGCCTTGCATTCGCATCACAAATCAATAATGTTACGAACTTTCTGTACTCCTGTGAGCAATGAGAGAGTCATCATTTCCTGAATATAAGATGATGTCAACACCGCGGGCTGTCGCATTGGTGGCAAGTTCTGTCATAAAATCCATGGATCTAGTCGGAAATGGGTTAAACTCAAAATCTGCCGGGGTGGATTCACTCACGGTGGACCTTGAAACATGGTACATCTCGTCAGTCAGTCTGTGCGGTAACAAAGCAATTTACCCACTTGGATCGAGTTCTAAAAGGATCGAGCGGGATTAACGTGTGTATAATCAAAGTACAGTATGAGCAACGAACCTTCGTCACCAAACACGAACTGGAAATTCTGGGCCCAATCTTTACTTGTCGGGGCATGAAGTGCATTTCTAGTGCGATTGTCTAGCGATGTTCGGTTTAGAGATCAAAGGATTACTTTAGCGAATATGAAATACCGTTAAGGAATATGCTGGCGTCTCTATTGATAGGAGGGCTAGTCGCGTCCGAAACATCATAAACCTTCCAATAATAAGTTAGCTCAACCCGAAAAAAAAAACAGAAGGTTTACATACATTGAATGAAAAGGTATCCTTTGGTTCAGTCAAGTCTATTTAAATCAATGCGATGTCAACACCAAGTTCTCGACGAAGCACTCACTCCAAGGAAATGTAAAATTCTGGGCATAATCGATGAAATGATCGAGAAGGAAACATCCGTACTATAACTGGATTTAGGTGCAGGAAGATACCAATGATGCAAGAACATACCCATGGATCGATGGTACCGTTTTCTCTCTTGCTCAGGTTCTGTTTCCATTGGCGTTGGTTTTCGTCACGGTCTTCTCTGCTGATTGCCCGACGTTGAGTTAAGTATCGATACTCGAGCCGTGACATGAAGTTTTGATGAGTGAGTCCATTTTGCTGCTGGAAGGAAACATTACGTGAAGTAGGAAAGATGAGCGGGATAGGTGGGATTTGTTTATTCTGGGGGTAGGTTAATTTAACATCGAAACCACAAAGCCGACTCCTTAAAGTATAAATGATATATAAATGAGTTTCAGAGTGAGGTAACGGCGGATTACTGACTGTTCTCTAAAGTAATTGTATATCTCTGGATCATAGCCGATAAGTTGAGGATACGTCTCAATAACAGAAAGCTGGGGTGTACCAATAAGATCTTGTATGGGCGGTAAAGGGAGATAGACCTACAGCGGGTACAAATTGAATAACTACTTGGTCTGGTATCGAGCCGTCCCCAATAGCTATCTTGGCAATTTTAACAGGAGGGTTTTTCATTCCAAAGTATGCTTTCATGATATATGGCTTTTAATTGAGTCAGATCCAAACTCATATGCACGGGACAAAAAAAGGTAGACTCACTATGTAAACACCAGCATAACTTTCACCCGTGAGATGAAGGGGACGAGTCGCCAAAGAGGGAAATACTTTGACGAGATTCCCCAAAAATCCCATCTGTAGACGTTGAAAGTCAGACCAACACGCTAATATCGCGAACTCCTAAAACGTACGAAATCTGCCCCCATTTGATCCTCATCGGCAACTAGATTGAAGCGTTAGATTTTTCAGTTGGAACAGAAAAGGGTATGGCTGACTATATCCATCGCTGTCAGCCGTGGAATAACCAACGCCTCTATGGAATGCAAGACGCGTTGAGAATCAACTTTGCATGCATATAAGTAATGGAAGTTTACACCGGTTGGTCAATCCAAAAATAATCGGCGAGTTTGTCCCAGCTATGAGAATTGGCAGACACCCGATAATCATCTTCGATTCTCATCGGTCCATTCTGAATATTATCATTGATATATATTAGTTTTTGATAGCTTTGGAGGAGATGTGAACACACCTCGAAGAACATCCCGTACATACTCGATGATCCAGGACTTAGGTATCACAATGAATTATAGATAAAATATTAAAGTATGAAAAGATCGACTCACCCTCCGTTCAGCCATATACCCCATGGTTCGTTGTTCCACGAACTAGTCGGTTGAGTGAGCGAGCCTTCCGTTTTTTCAAAGCCAACGAAAAACAGAGTATTGTTGGGATGGCCGACGCGCTGAACAGGAATATTTCCTGCAAAAGTTCGCGGGAGTGGAAATGTTACGTTAGGTAACCCTTCCCTAACCATAAAGTCTATGAAAGGTCAAATGCCGTTTGTGAAAGTTGGTCTTGAAAAGACTAACAGTTCTGCCATGCCGGACCGAGGTCTCCCATTGGTTGGTTCGGATACGAGTGGGGAAAGGTGCTTGGAAGTGCCGAAACAACAAACCGAATGCTCGTGAAAAAGGCGCATGCGCCAGCCAGGACGCGTCGTGCACAAGTCATCGGATGAAGGGGGTTGGCGGTCCAACCAAATTTCAGACAGAGGGGCTTATGTACAGGTGAACACAATTGAAACCGGAGAGAATGCGATCAAGTTGGACACAGTCCGTAGACAATAAGCAGACTAAGCTTTCGCCCAAAATTATGAATGACTGCTATAGCCGTGATTTCGGTGAAGTTCCATCAAAGGCAGGCACTGCACACAGTGGATGTAGGCCGCTGCGCGGGGAAACGTTATTGTTCGGCTTTGCCGAGGCAGATGGCAACAGGTCGCTTTGGCTGTTCGATGCGTGAGGTAGTCGAGGTGGGGCGAGTACGGCTTGATGAAAGCCGATATTAGAATGTTTGATTCCCATACAATTGTTTTGTAAAGATTATGCCGACTTTGCCTGATTGTTCATGTCAAGGCTTGAGAGCCGGAAGGTTGATTGGACCTTGTAGGTGTGCAATTTGAACGAGTATCACAAGTTGATGGATCGCGTGGGCTCGACAAACTCTGACAAATTACTTATTACGACCTTCCTCGTCTGTCGTCGATTACACACTTATTGTGTGCGTCACATGTGACCATCGACGTAAATTTCAAGTCTGCACACGTCTGCACCCAAGCGAACATCCGAATCTTCTACAATGGCTCGTAGGAAACGGGTCTTCGACGACGATTCCTCGGACTCGTCCCAATCTGAGGTCGATATCGACCTTGACAACGATCCAGACACTCGGGAAGAACGTGCTCTATTTAACGATCCATATCAACATAAACGACGGAAAAAGAATGGAAAGGAAGATGCTCTCTATGGTGTATTTGGGGAGGATAGCGAAGATGATGGTTTTAAGTCAAAGGCAAAAAACAGCAAGAATCAGAAGAAAAGTGATTGGGCGAAGGCTCCAGCGTTCATCTCAGGAGAGAAAAAGGTCGATTTGGACAAAGAGATGGAAATGGAGCTTGATTCAGTGTCTGACGACGATCATGCTGAGGTTGAGAATAATGAATCTGAAGGCGAAGATACTGAGAGCGGGGAAGACGAAGATCATTCTGATAACTTCAGGCTATCTAGGTCACCGCCCCCACCTATACAAGACGATGAAAATGAACAACCGTCGAAGGGCGGCATTGGCCTTGGCGCGTTGAAATCCCCTATCACGTCAACACCATCCTCTAAAGGTGGAATCGGTTCCAGGGGTGGAATAGAATCTTCTACTTTGAATCAACGATCGACTGGAGGTCTCGACTCCTATGTACTTTCGAGTTCAAAAAATGGCATAGGTTCTCGTCTAAATACAGCTACTTCGACCTCCCAAACAGCGGAAAATCCTCCAACTGCTTTCGGTAATCTCAACCAACGCTCTTTCGTCCGTGATCCCAAACCTACCAAAACCTCTGTACCTTTAAATGCAGCAGATCTTGCCCATTTCAACAAACTCCAAGGTACCTTTGGTGCGCGGATGCTGGCTAAGATGGGGTGGCAAGCTGGCACAGGTCTTGGTACCACCGGGGAAGGCATTGTAACACCTGTAGAGAGCAAATTACGACCACAAAAGATGGGTATTGCGTTCAAAGGTTTCAAGGAAAAGACGGAGCAATCCAAGCTCGAAGCGAAGCGAAGAGGCGAAATAGTTAGTGATGACGAAAATGCGAAAACGAAAAGGTTCGGGCGAAAGGTCAAAGAGCAGGCGGAAAAGAGGTCGGATGTGTGGAAGAGGCCCAAGAAAGTCAAGACCAAAGTTGAACACAAGACATACGAACAAATTGTTGCTGAGGCTGGAGAAGATATACCTGCTGCAGTTGGAATTGGGCAGATAATTGACGCAACAGGTGCAGTAGTACGTCCTTCCTATCCTCGGCGTTTCTATTTTCATTCATATCAAGTAATAGCCTCGTGAAGTATCTTCCCTTGCGGATGTTACCCTCAACTCCTGGTCTCCATCAAATGATCCAACACGAATACCTGAGGTTCGCCATAACATTCGATTGATTGCGGACGCATGCAGAAGTGAACTCGACGGCCTTGCACGTGAAGCAAGGGCACTTGAAGGAAGGAAAAAATTAGTGATTGGCGAAGATGCCCGTTTGCGAAAAAAGATTGACGACGAAGCTGAACGTAAGATTTTAGCATTGAACCTTGTCCATTCGCTTATACATACTATTCCACTCTTAGTCATAGCGCGTCTTCAAAAAATACAAATTGTTGCAAATGATATAAATGTCAAAACAAAAGAACTAGCTTCGGTGTATGAAGTATCGCTAGAACCCTTCTCACCACTCTTTTATACACTGACTGATCAGTTCTCGTTGGAATTCGAGAAGTATCGACTGGATGAGGTAGTAGTTGCTGCCATTGCACCTTTGGTGCGGCGTATGGTAGCAAATTGGAACCCACTCAAAGAGCCAACAGCGTTCATATCAACTTTTCGTACATGGAGACGGGCACTTCGGGTGGGTACAAAAGAAGAGCACCCACAAACGCAAGTGGATGTTTACGGCTCTAGGACCACTTTGACCACACCTGTCGAAACGTACGACTTCCATCTTTTTTCTTCAATGTTCTGACATTCAACCACAGCGAGAAACTTATGACTCCTTTTGAAAGCTTGCTTTGGAACGTCTGGCTTCCCAAAGTGAGGACGTCTATCAACAATGACTGGTTTCCAGATAATCCTCAACCTGCCGTGAAACTATATGAAGCATGGTCTACATTTCTTCCACCATTCATTCGGGACAACCTTCTCGACCAACTTATCCTTCCCAAGGTTCAAAAGGCGGTAACAGACTGGAACCCAAAAAGGGAGAGCATACCTTTACATGCAATTGTATTCCCTTGGTTGCCATACGTCGGACTCAGATTGGAGGACGTGGTCGGTGACGCAAAGAGGAAGATGAAAGGTCTTCTGAGAAGCTGGGTCATTGGAGACAAGGCTCCTACTGACTTCGTAACATGGAAAGGCGTGAGTTAAATTTATCCTCGGGACCGGACCGGACGCTTATGGCTACTATTGTATTAGGTATATGAAGCATCCGAATGGGACTCGATGCTCCTAAAATATGTTGTGCCAAAACTCGGCGCAACACTACGAGATGATTTCCGCATCAATCCGCGAGAGCAAGTCATGCTGCCTTTAGAGCACGTGCTAGAATGGTCCAAGATCCTCCGTCCTTCCATCTTTTCTCAGATTCTCGAAACAGAGTTCTTCCCCAAATGGCTCGATGTCCTTCATATCTGGCTCATCCAACCCAAAGTTAACTACGAAGAAGTTCGTCAGTGGTATGCGTTTTGGAAAAAGACATTCCCTGAGGACGTACAGAATATGTCGGGGGTGAGCCGGGGCTTTACTCGAGGGCTCCAGTTGATCAACACGGCAATTGAACTTGGACCTGAAGCACCAACCCAATTAGCTCGACCTGACTTTCGCGCCGAACAATTTGCCACTAATGCGCCAACCCCTAACAACGGAACGGGTGTTTCGAAAGCCCCAAAACCATCAGCTCGAACGCATGAAATTACATTCAGGTCAATTGTGGAAGAATTTGCAGCATCACATAATATGCTTTTTATTCCTACTGGACAAGCCCACGAAAAATCACGGATGCCTCTTTACAGAGTCAGCCCAACAGCGAACGGGAAAGGTGGATTACTGGTGTATATTCTGGACGATGCAGTGTGGGCACCGGAGCCAGGTTCTGTTGACTTCAGAGCCATCTCTTTAGATGATATGGTTCTCCGAGCTACCACGACATAGTGCGGTCATTTGGTGATGCGGGAATAAACCGACTTTGCCCCGAGCGTTGAAAAATCGGTTACGTACCGGCTCTGGAGGAGTGCTAGCGGCAAATGTTTCCTCAGCTGTACAAAAATGAACGATGAAATTTAGGCCCAAGTTCTGACTAGGACCTCCCGCTCGTCGCTTGGACAAAGCGTCAATCTGGCTCAGACCAATGATCATATATCAACACATCGAAGACATGATAGGTGCAGGTTTGATTAGGCTAAGATCTGGGTTATTGTTTCATATCTGTAGTGCCCTTCTGGTACACTTGTCAAATGAAACCCAATAAAATCTCAGGCACTACATGGTTGGTAAGTAGCTCGAAGATTCCTGATTTGCATCACAAGGTAGGTATAATTTAGTAACCCCAAGGCCGAGAAAGCTTGTCAACTTGTAGCAAACCGTCGGCCCTCTGAGCTACGCTCAGTAAAGGTGCTCGTCACCATCCCTAACTTTGGGGACTTTGTGGGACTTAAGAGCTGAACTAGAATGCGGGTGTTCAATCATTTGGCCTACCGCTACTGACATAACTAATCGAAGCTGTGGGCACGGTGGAATATTTTCTAGAGACCTGATTACTCGCTTTCCCGTTCAAGATGTGGGATAATTTTCTAAAATTGGTGCGTTTACTGCACTAGTCAGTGCTCAGTTTGGCAAATCATTCTTGCATGATGCTTGGCACTCATCCCAACGTTGGGACTCACTTCCGGAATTCCCGCTCGGCCCGACCGCGGAATATCATCGCCAAGTACTTTATAACTAGGTGTTATTGCGCCACATAAATCGAGTTAGATACAAGTGATCTGCTAATACCACATGCCTTCTAACCCAGCACCACTTTTCCTAGGTCTTGATCTTTCAACCCAACAGTTGAAGGGTATAGTCATCTCGCGCGACTCAACCTTGATTCACGAATCTGCGGTGCATTTCGACAATGATTTATCTCATCATGGAACGACAAATGGTGCAATTCGCGGACCAGGGAAAGGCGAGGTCACTTCCCCAGTCGTGATGTGGTTGGAAGCAGTGGATCTTTTAATGGAGCGCATGAGATCTGCGGGTGTTGATCTTCCGTCTATCCAAGCAATATCGGGGGCAGGCCAGGTAGTGTTTCTGATTTTTGGAACTCGTGAGAACTGACATGCTTTGCAGCAACATGGGTCTGTGTATTGGTCAGATACCGCAACGGCTTTGCTGTCTTCTTTGGATCCTGATCGATCACTGAAGGACCAACTGTCGCCTGATGCATTCTCACTGCCAAATGCTCCAATATGGCAAGATTCGTCGACAGAAAAAGAGTGCAAAGCACTAGAACACATCATCGGAGGGGCTCAAGCGTTAGCCGATTTGACGGGAAGCCGGGCATATGAAAGGTTTACTGGAAATCAAGTCGCAAAGGTACCAACCCCATTGATCACCGCACTTGCTTTAATCGAGGAAGAATTAGATTCGGCGCTTGAACCCGAATGCCTATGCTGCCACCTCAAGAATTTCGCTTGTTTCGTCCTTTCTGTCTTCATTGTTTCTCGGTAATATTGCACCTATCGAAGTGTCTGATGCAAGCGGAATGAATCTTATGAATGTTTTGACTCGCAAATGGGACGACACCCTCTTGCGGGCTTGTGGTGGACCGGAACTACGCTCCAAACTGGGGCCTGAACCAGTTGGGGGAGGTACTATCCTAGGCAAGGTTAGTAGTTGGTGGGTCAAGAGGTGGGGTTTAAATCCAGGTCAGCCTCTCGAGTATTATTTTAGGAACCACTATTAACGTTTGATATGTCAGCTTGTATCGTTGCACCGTTTACTGGTGACAACCCAGCTACAGTTGTTGCGGTTTCAGCTCCTGGAGATGCACTCCTCTCTCTAGGAACATCGACGACGTTCCTTCTCTCTATCCCCCCCGCGGACTCACCTCCAAAAATGTTCACAACGTCTCATCTTTTATCACATCCTACCAACCCAGATGCTCAGATTGCAATGCTTTGCTATAAAAATGGAGCCCTCGCACGTGAAAAAATTCGCGATCGATATGCTGATGGTGATTGGACTCTGTTTAATAGGTTTGTGGACCAAACGGCAGCTGGAAACGACGGATACTTGGGTTTATACTTTCCCCTTCCCGAGATTATTCCCCCAAACGTTGTAGGAGAATACTTCTTCCATCGCGCCAAAGGTGAAGGCACTCCCCTCCCTGTTGATAGTATACCTGTGGAGGCTCATCCCCGGGCCATTCTTGAATCGCAATTTTTATCCATTCGTTCCCGCATCGCGGCTATCTTGCCACACAACTCTCCTCCTCTTCAACGTCTTGTGGCAATTGGAGGCTCATCCGCAAATCAAACCATCAGGCAATTAGCAGCAGTCAGTGCACGACCGGACTTAGAATGTTTCGTCTCCTGACTTATCTATTGCAGGACATTTTCGGTATGAAAGTTTATGTTTCTACCACTAAAGAGGCCGCGGGTATGGGTGGAGCGTTGTTGGCGAAGTTTGCCTGGTGGCGAGAACAAAATGAGGGGACAGGTTCATTTGAAGCAATGGAAGGAGGTGAAATTGCTGGTTTGCGATGTGTAGCAGAGCCAAGGAAAGCGTCTGTTGACGTTTATGAGGAGCTCGTTGGAGTATATACCGTTTGTGAAGAGCGAGTCGCCGCCTTGGTCTAGTTTATACGGCTCATCTTTTTCAGTACTTAGTTGATTATTTATTCTTATATCGTTGCGGTGATTCGGGTTGCTCAAATGAATGTAAATGTGCAATCTACATGGCCCACATGCCGGCGGCCGTGCTTTGATTGTTTGCGCCAAATTTACTTTCCGATGCTACACACACTTGAATTTGGGTTCGACACATGCGGAGGACTCTCTTGTTCACGGCCCCCATCATCTATCGTTGCCAAACTATTCGTTTACGAACCCCAAAATTTTGTGATCCCGACAGTTTTTGGGGGTTCAGCTCACTTTTGAAAACAAGTTCTGAATATAAAATGGCGAGTCAACTGAACTTGTCGAAACACGCCCTTGAGAATCCAAGTCCCAACTCACTACAATCAAAACGTGTTAAATTGGTGGTAGAAGGAGGCCCTCATCTTTCTGACTCAGAGTCTACCGTGAATCCTCAAACCGATCCTGAAAAACCGTCGATAGCTGATGTACCTGTACCTGGCGAATTAAATCGGCCGGCGGGATTGGGAGGTCTCGTCGATACTGGAGGCGTTAGGATGGATGAAGGAGGGGATTCAGTAATTGGGAAACTCAATATGAATAGCTCAAAGGGTCGGGGTATCAGGAAGAAAGAAAAAACAGATATCAAGTCAAGACGTGGTCGTCGTGGAACCCGGAATGATGACACCACAGAGGAGAGCGTGCAGGAGGGACCCAGAGTGCCTCGATTACCAAAACGACAATGCGCGCTTTTAATTGGATTTTGTGGGTCAGGGTATAGTGGGATGCAGATGTGTGTACCATACATCCCTCAATCAAAAACGTAATCCTCTTACCATAAATACCGACGGCCTTAGCCAACCAGATCATGACCGAACTATAGAGGGTGTTTTGTTTCAAGCTATGGTTCGAGCAGGCGCTGTTTCGCGAGACAACGCTGACAACCCAGTTAAGGTAAATTTCCGGCCCCAGGAAGGGATGTCAGGTCTAATGTTTTTTACAGATCGGCCTTGCTCGTGCTGCTCGTACAGATGCGGGGGTTCATGCTGCGGGGAATTTGGTCTCACTTAAGATGATCACAACTGTGCCAGACGTTCCTGATATGGTAGCACGTATCAATGAAGAATTACCACCAGAGATTCGATTGTGGGGTTACGTGAGTTGTACTTGTTGGTATGACGGGTTCTCACATCCTTCATACAGGCTCGGGTCCAAAATTCGTTCAATGCGCGCTTGTATGTCTGTTCTATTCCTATCTTATTATACCCTTACCCTTTCTCTCCCAGAGTGTGTGATAGCCGAAAATATACATATTTTTTCCCTAGTTATCTATTAATCCCTCCTAAGCCCGATAGCGGCTTGGGTCGTGCCCTCCGGGAGTACGTTACACATACCTCTGTCGAGGTACCCCTTGCTCCCGTTTCCTTCCGAGAATCAGCTTCATGCCTCACGAGAGAGGAAGAACTCGTTCGAAAACGTGCATGGAGAGCAGAACGGGGGCATTTGGAAAAATTGAGAGCAATTGCTCAGAAATTCGAAGGAACCCACAATTTTCACAACTTCACGGTTGCTCGAGATTTCGGTGACAGAAGTAACCAAAGGCATATGAAAAAAATTGAGGTACGTACATACTATTTATATATATTGTTTTCGAATCATATTTATGCGCACCTAGGTTGCGGAACCCGTCGTGTATGGAGAAACAGAATGGATTAGCGTTCTTTTTCACGGACAAAGTTTTATGCTCCATCAGGTGATTAAATACCTTTCATTCTATTGAAACAAGTCCTCATTTTAACCAGATAGTAGGTTTAATTCGATCAGTATGGGTCAATTTACTTTAACGGTATTAGCGCAAAATGATGGCCGCCATGGTACTCTCGTGTCGAACGGCCACGCCAGATCATGTCATTGACGAAGCAAGTTGTCATCATTATTAGGGACCGACTTGCGACTAATAGAGACTACGACAGTTATATGGCCCCCGCGTTGTTTTTATTCCTAAAATGCCTTCCCTGGGACTCTTGCTTGAAGAGCCCATCTTTGAATCGTACAACACTAGGATGTTGGCGATTAACGAAAAACTGGAACCTTCGGACCCTGACTATAGACCACCAATAAGCTTTGACCACTATCGGGATGCAATAAATGAATTTAAAGAGAAATATATCTACAATAATATGCGGCGAACGGAGGATAGGAATGGGTTGTGGGTAGCCTTTACTTTCGTTGTAATTCCTCTAACTCTCCAGTGAAGGTTTGATGCATGGATTCGGGGAATCGACTCCTATGCTGGTAATGACCTGCTGTATCTCAACCCCAAAGGAGCTATTCCACCAGCCGCCGTCATTAAAAAAGGAGTGCGGCGAGAAAACCCTTTTCGAGAAAAGAAGAAATTTGATGCGACAAACTTTTCTGTAGAGGACAATGTATCGGTAGACGAGGATGACGACGAGGATGAAGCACCAATTGACGAGCAGGACCTTGTGAACATGGAAGGATGATTGCCAAAGTACAGAAGGGGATATATTTTCTGTCAAATCTATGATTGAAATTTTCGCATTGTTTGAATTTCGTCTAGCAATGTTTGTAATCTATCATCGTCAATTTTGACTAGGCTATATTTTTTAACGAACATAAGGTTTATGAAGATCAAGTAAATTTAATATACCTGGGGATCACACTTTTTGCTTCCTCTGAATCTGCAGGACATAGATTTGCGATTTGAGCCGTCTCGAATTGTGTTAATGCGGGTTCTCTCCTGAGAGTCCTGATCTTGTTTTAGATATGATTAAATTCTATTCGGGTTGAAGTGCACACACTCTCGGACGGCACTTGCTGAATCAGTAGTATTAAACTTTGTGAATGTCTTCACGTAGTCAAGAGTTTTGTTGTATACACTGGAGAATGGTAAGGTTTTCGTAAAATTTATGAAAGCCATGCCTACGCAGTATCTGGGGCATCTTTGTCCCTATTTTCTAATAAATATTTGACCTCGGAAATCAGCAAGCACCCGGCGTTGTTGAACTCTTAACATAATCATAAGTTTCTGTGAAAAGTAAAGGTTTTTAACTGACCGGGGCCAAGCTTTAAAGCCGATGCGTCTTCCTCTTCAGTCTGTGGGCGATGCCTAAGTCTAGTTGTCATTGAGAGGAGCTAGAGAACGAGAGTGGTTATAGTGACGTTGATCACTGCGCGAAACTATCCAATTGAATGTATTGTTTGCGAGGGGCGCAAAACATTACAAAAATAAATATATGTAAACATTATTACTCTAGATGGTCATGGCAAATTTCAAAATTAGACTTGACGGACGACATAGAAATAGAATAACAGCTGTTCTATTGTAACATACCGCACTGAATAAGATGCAACAAGAACGGACGTTTTGACAGCAATAAATCACGTACAACAACCGCAACAACATATTACGACAAGCAACCCGAGAAAATTAAGAGATCTAGTCAAACTATGTTGCCATTACAGAAACAGGGTCCGTGTGTGATGTAGGCACAGATGTGTTCCCCACGGCCTGGTCTTCCAATGACATGATTTCAATTTGCCCAACGAGAATGGCATTTGCGATAACTTCGCCTCTTGCGCGTTCCTTCTCCTTGTCTCCTGAGATCCTGCTACCTGTAGGACGTCGGAGTACTTTGGGATTGTAAAGTTCCAGTGACTGAAGAAGAATATTGGTTAAACAAGAGAGGTTCACCATGAATCCATTTACCTTAGGTGGTGGCCGCTCAAATCCATGGTCGGATTCTTCAAGTCGCATTTCTGAAGTATTGCGATTCCCGGTTGTGTTCAGTGAACTTTGCACAAGGGAGTTTGTAGGTGAATTTGAATGTCCTGGGCTTGGTAAGCGTATAGCACGGGTAGCCGAATTTCCCCAGGCCCCAGCGATCACTGGCGTACGTTTTTCCGGAGCTACTGAGAGAGATGTTAAGGGGGGGAAGTCTGTTGATAATTGTAGGTTGGTTGATGGTGAGTGTGATGTTGATTGGCGCACCGATCCGCCTGAATGTTGCGGCGCGCCGTTAAGATGTCGCGAGGCAGATATAGGAGACATGGTACGTGAACCTGACTGATCATGATGCCGAACTTGCGTAGGATGTAGCGTGGGTTGAGGTTTGAGTCCGACTGCCCAGTCAGGTCTGGGAGGGAGAGGGTGTTGTGATGATGTGGTTGAGGTGTAAGTTCGGCGTGATGACGATGAAGTAGTAGAAGATGACTGGTAGGATCGGTGAGACAGGAAGTCCATATGTAAATTAAAACTTACTGCAGTAGAAGAAACATCATCACAATTTGAAGAGCGGCTGTTAGTTGAGCTGCTGTTGCTCGACTGCCTTCTTGTTGAGCTCAATCGAGGTCCGACTGCCTCACCACCTGCGGGCCCCCCCGATGTGATGTGGCCACCTGTTCCAACACCGGGCCCATAACTCCATGGTGAACGAACTTGACTCTGTGATGGTCCTCGAGCTTTGCTGCTTCCATTTGTAATGCCATTTCTTAATGAACGACCATTGGTTGAGGAGTTGCTTGCTCCGTTCCTGCTAAAAGTATGAGTGCCGTAGTTATTAGTCTGATGTACGGCGACACCGTTCGTAGGTCGTGGTACGTCATATATTGTTTGTGGGTTGGCATGTGGAGGCCCTGACTCCATATGCTGTCCAGGCGGGGGTGCGTAGTAGCTGGGGGCAGAATAAGCATATGGCTGAGTTGAGGGCGCGTACGGTTGGTATTGAGGGTTGGGGATAGGAGGAGCTAGAGTTGTGTGATTTGAGTGGTGAGGTGGTTGAGAAGACATATGTGGGTGGTGCTGTGGTATTTGTGGCGGAGGATGTAGGGGAGGGTGATGAGGGTGTGGCCATCCATACGCCTGTGTATATCCTGGATGTGGTAGAGGCGGGTACATCTCTGTGCTTGCTGGAGTGGAAGGATCCGATGCGCTTTGTTGGGGTAGGGGTGGTGGAGGCGGATATGGACCATAAGGTGGATAATACGGAAATGGCGGTAGGTATGAGTTTTGTGGCTGTCCCTGAGGTGAGTAAGGATATAGATAATGCGGGGCGTGATACCCGGGATGAACTGGATGTTGAGAGGGGTCGTAAGTTGGACCTGGGGGCGGTTCATAGATAGTTGCGTAGGTGAACGATGGCGAGGATGCGCGCGAATTCCGTGAGCTCCCGTTGGAATTAAATGTTGGAGCGGAAGGGCGTAAGGATCGGGAAGAAGATGAAGTATGCATATGGCGGGCATCATTTTTATCACGGGAATGTACCCCTGAAGGACCTGACCATTCACTCTCCGTAGCAGGAGAACTAGCAGAATCGTCCAGATCGCCAGCGCTGCTACTTCCACCCCTTCCGCTCGTTGATGCCGACAGAGACACGAGGCTAAGAGAAGATGAGCTTGCACTCATATCCTTCTCTTTATCCTTCTCTTTCTCCTCAAAACCCATGAATATACGAGACCGGGCCTCATTGTATGCGGCCTCTCGTTCTTCAATAGTCATGCGCTTCTTATTGCTCCCACCTGTCGCGTTACTCCGTCCTCCAAGGCTCCCAGACTCAGAAGGTTCGACATCTGAGAAATCCGCATCTTCCCCCGTAACAGATCCCGCCTGGGACTGGGATTTATTGGGTCGACGTTCTTGAAGAGATCGTCGCATAATTTTGAAGGCGGGTTGAGTCGTCGCTTCCGCCGGGACGAGATCACATAGTTTTCGGGTAGGACTAGATCTGCGTTAGTAGTATTCTCACGACTCGGTGGTGAGCGAACGCACATTCGACTGTCGATGGTCGATGTCACGATGATTCCTTTACTCGCAGGGTCGCTCTCAGGAGTTAATTTATAATACGCCGAGCAGCGATGGACTAGGAGCCGCTGATAGGATGTTGGGGGATTCAGTGTTATGTTTTCTCTACTTTCGGTCTCAAGGTTAGTTTGTTGTAAGATCAAAAAGGCCGTCGATCATCGCCCTCGAAGGTGGATACGTTGTCGACAAAAGTATTTGACTTACCTTCCATCACTAATGAGGCTCTCCATCAGTTCTCCCAATTTTAATACGTATATTCTGTCTTTGCTTCTAAGCGCTTCTAAAATCTGGGGGTCGACATCCAGGGTATGATTTGGAGTGGTGGGAAGGGAATCTTGTTCTAGGCCGTTTGAGTTGATTTGTGCATCTGATGTCGCAGACAAAAACTGCAAGCTGGAAATAGAAGGCAGCGAGGAGTCTGTGGTTCTGGTAAGGAGGGATGTAGGGGTGATGAGGTTTGGTGCGCTTGAACTGGGCGTTGGGTTGAAAGGCATATTTGATATTGGTCGAAAGATTTCCGAAGATGGAGCTGAATCCGAGGTTGAATCGATTGGAGCTAAGAGAATGGGTTGTTCTGCCACCAGCGGCGAGTTTCGATGCGGCTCAGCAAAGCAGTGAGACAAGTGGAACAGCTATTTACCAAACGCCATTGTAACCAACGTCTTTATAACAGTTTTAAAAGCGATATACGGTTGTTTTGAGGCGAATATATGGGTTGAGGAATGGTAGAGAGCGCTCAGACCATCAGGTCAGAGGGGAACAGAAGCAAAAACTGTTCAGCCTTCAATTCATCACTCAAGATTAGGAAACCGTGGGATAATTTATCATTCCCTTCGGCAGAGTCAGTCCATCATGTCTATTTCTCAAAACTCTTCAAAACTAGTTATATAAAAGCTATTACTCTATTAATCCGCGGAGCCTGTGACTGTTGTAGGGTGCATCACTTGATATATGTTAAATCCAAGGCTGTGTAATCCGTTAGCACGAGTTCATGAAGACTGAGTGAAAACGCACCAAAATATAAATATAAAACAACCATAGATCGCGAGCCCCAAAGCTGCTCTATTGAGTGACTTGCTCTTACTAGGATCGTCTCGGGTCAACTAGTATGAAGTTGAGCCTTGTTCGGGACGACGGTTATGAACTTACCTTCCAATAAAATAATCCCGGAAGAATAAAAGAAATAGTGGTAGATCCAGTAGAACCAACGAAAGAAAGCACTGTTTTGAGATTAATTCGTAGATACCCAAATGAAAAGAGTAGGCGCACCCATTCGCAAGTCATCTACAATATAAGCAATAGTAAAACCGCTCGCGATGATGGCAGTAGTGAGTAGGGTATGTTTCAAATTCGACATGTCTGTATGAATATATTCGCTAGTAATCTCGTCGTCATTATCTCCCTCATCATCGTCCGTAATTGTTTTCGTTGGAGGTAAAACGTATCCAGGATGGAACACTTTATCCAGGCAGTTTCGACAAGGATGTACCTGAAGCGGATATGAAAATAACACAGAGATAACGATAGCTAATTGGCCAATAGCGATAAAGAGTGACGTGGAAGGGTACATTGCTATGATGTTTGCTCCGACCTAGGAGAAATATCTCAGTAGATATGATTTATTGAGTAGAATTAACTGACCTTGGATCCGAATGTGAGATATCCAAAGACTGCAATTATCTCGTAAGTAAATGTAGCTGATCCTATTGAGCCTCCTATAATAATATTCATCCGTTTCTGTGTGTTACTTTTCACCTCGTTATAAAGGGGGAAAAGCTATAAACGATGAGAAGAGAGAAGGTAAATTCATCACGGAACATACGTTTTGCGCGCAAGTAAACGCGAATACTTGTACAGGAAAGGTCGATACAAAGTTCGGGGTAAAGTGGATGAGTCTAATTTCCCCTGGGCCCTGCATTCCTGGCAGAGGCCAATAATGGCAAACAACGACGATGACTAGTAGATAAGCTACGAGCCTGATATGAATAGAGCAAATGAGTTGTAGCATGATTTAACTCACCGATCGAGAACAGCGCGATAAAACTTGTGTATCGAAGGCTATTAAGGTTGCGAAGAAAACCCAGGGGTATCAAAACTACCATAAAAACGGTTATCCAATTTCCTCCATTAAGTGCCCAGGATGGAGGATTCGTGGTCGGTGATGTGAGTACATGGTACAAGGATTCCACAACGTTCGGCATGAGACCCTTTACAATGATCAAATAGCTATTGTCAAGCGAATGTGTTTAGAATTCAGAGCTCTATTGCAATAATTGCTGCTCCTGATATTTGCAACGACAAAAGGTGAGCACACCTGATAGAAACACCAAAACATTTGATGGCGATCGCGGCATCAAAGAAAACAGCTGCCTTCGGGAATGTTAGTTGGGCGATGGCGAAGAAAGAAGCACGCCTGTGCGGAGCTTGAGTTGCGCACAGCGAGAGAAGATATAGCCCAAATGCAGCCACACATCCCGAGAATATGCAAGTAATCATTCCTGGGATTATGCCCGCAGACGCCATAGCCTATTGAGAGTCAGCACCTCAGGTCATTGTACCGAACCAAAAGCCTACCATAGGAAAGGTCAGCATGCCTACAAATAGGATAACATTAATGACCCATGATAGCGAGGCGGAGCACGCCACACACCACTTCCAATAATTGTATTCGACAAGTTCCCTATGCAACTAACGATGCTGGCATGTCCATCCGGCTGCGCACCCCGTTTAGACGATGTATCCCTATTACCACCTAATAATGCGCTTTGTTCACCGTCATGACTCACGCCGGGCTCAGCGGGATTATCCGGAACTACTCCATAAGTTTGTACCATCTCAAATGCTTCGTCGTCTTCCTCTTCTTTGGCGATCCTAGTTTGTGCTTGGAAATATGAAGGCCCAATAGATGAGAGGAACGATTGGAAGGGCAACGCCAGGTTCGCACGAGTTCGGGCGCCTTAAGTGGCTCGAATCCTTTGTTTGTGATAAAAATGAACGAGGCGAATGATATTTACGCCTCTCGGTGCGGGTTACCTACTCGGAGAAAGGGGATTCACACTGGGTTGAATCACGTGACACGGATCTTTGCATTTCAGCCATTCTCCCGTCACGTGAATCCTAATTAAAGTAATCTATTGACGTGTCTTTAATTTCCAGCATGTGCACCAAGTCGACCAACGAGCATACGAGTTTACTATAATCCTACTTATTTTTGGGTTTAGGAGCGGTAAAGAAGCCGGCGAGACTTTTCTGTTTCGGTTCAGCTGTTTTGGATTTGCTTGTTCTGCCAGCCAGAGCCTTAGTTGTAGTGGACCTCAGCTTTTGGGCCGGAGTCGGAGCAGAATCCGCTCCTTGTTTTACACCTTCCGATTGCCTCCTCGTTTTTCCCTTGGTCATAGGTCCAGGCTCTTCATTTTCTTCGACAGATTCATAGGAAGAATAGTCTTCCGTGACTGGGCGACACATCAAGAGAGGTTGTAGCAGATAAAAGATAGGCCTACCCATGTAGCCTTTTCCATCAGTCATCGTTCGGCTTTTCACTACCCTTTTCTTTTTTAGACCGTTGGTTCCCATGGGTATGATTTTCTTCTCTCGGCGTTTTCTGTGCTTGACTTTTACTATCATGTTATCACTCGTTTCGCCATCATAAACTTCCTTGTCGTCTTGCTCGTCATCTTTTGTACTACTGGCGGTAACAGGGGACGTGTCCCGTGTGACATGCACAACAAGGTCTACAGATAATTAACAAAGTATAACATAATGAAACTAACATACCGTCATCAATGTCCATAAGAGCCTTGACCTCGTCATCCCCGTCCGAACCGACCGACGCCGAAGCTTTTGTATTTTTTTTAAGCCTACGAGCAGACAGTAGAGCACCATCCTGATCCTCGCCGTCAGATAAAATAGTGCGTTTCTTTACCCGCACACTTCCAGCAACTGTTAGTGCCGGGTTGGATTGAGAAGGAATTTTATCATCGTCCGAGCTCGACATTATCATTGGAGATTTACGCTTTTTACCTCTCTAAATTAGATAGCTCTAGTTCAAAGAAAGGATCGAGAAAAAAAAATAACACACTACATCCGTACTTGGCTTCAACGACGATTTGTCTAGCGATGTCCTTCTTGACTCTTCTAGTGTTTTCTTATTCTGGACGATTGGCGTTTCTTGGGGTTCGGTTTTCTTTGGTTCTTCTATTTGAGCTTTTGCGAACTCTATTCTCCCAGAAAGTTTTGCCGTCTGCTTGATTTTGCCATTTTTCTTTGCGTCCTCTCTACTCTTAGAATCCTTGATAGTAGCCTTCTCCATAGCTATTGTCACCGGAGCTGCACCAGTTCCAATTTTTGTTTTGGATGGACCAGCAATAGGTTGAGCTGGAACTTTTCCTTTGGTTGGTACAATATTGATCTACGTGTTATTGAGAGGTGGGATGGATGAAAGAATAAGGCACAAATACTCGGATATTTTTCCCAACAACCTTACCAACAACAGACATGAGCTTGGACCCTTGCTGACCATCCGTTAATCGTATGGCGTCTGTTGGGTTACAAAGCAAGCCAGCGTCCTGAAATAGTTGAGTGGGTCAGGAATCCCCTATCGAGCATTAGGAATGCCACCACATACGCGAATGGGGGACGGAGCCAGGCTATAGACGTGTATCGAATTCAAGTGCATGAATTGAGTTTTAGCAACTAGTGAAGTTGTCAAACGAACATTACGAATGAAGTCCACCTGGATCACACCTTCCAAGTCCCTTTCATTCACAAGCATAAGTCGGGTACGCGTAATCACATCCCCTTCACTATGACTATCTTCATTTTCAGACATTTCATCTTCGTCATCCATGTCCACGTCCTCATCTTCATAGCGGCGCGCGTGAGGCATGAGCGCTTCTCCTGAAAGCAGATATGTAGCAGCAGACTTTGATGCTTGCGATTCGAAGGGTGCGAGAACATGATACCGAGCAAGTTCGCTATTACATATGGTCGGATTTGGTTCAGTGATTATGGGGTAGGGCTCCTCACTTTTTCGCGACATTGACATGAATCTTCATCGCTCGACTGAGAGAGCGATATGTGACCTTTCACGAAGTTAGCTTAACCATTCTAGATTTATTTCATATGAACGTACGATATTTCGCTCAATGTTAATCTCCTTGGTAAGATAATCATGGATCGCCTGAGAAGACATAGTTATAGTTATGGTTTTACGCGCGTCGCGCCTGCGAGTAAGCACTGGGAAAGGAATTCAAGGACTTGTCACGCGATAGTTCGTCACGGGATAGACCTCTTTGAAGTTTGGTCATGACTCATCAATGCATCACCGATCAGATTCAAAAATTCAGTATTCAGTGTACCAATCATTCTCCAGTCGTCTCAGATAAACGACGATGTGAATAGTCAAACAGATGCGTGTTCTGAAGAACAACAGCACGCCCTGGAAAAGGCATTCGATTTCGTAGTGAACCGCGGTCCATGATACATAAGTAATACAGAGTAGATAAGTAGGTACTTTCAAAGTGACGGAAAGGTATGTCTCACTTTGTCGCGGAGACAAAGGAGCCCGATCATTGACCAGTGTAGCAGTGAACAAGATGGGGGCTAGTCCCGTATGAGCGTCGGGAATCACATCTTCACTGCCTGTGAATTGTGTAACTGCGGCGAAGTCGTTATGTTCGATCAATATTCAACAAGTAGGCACTTGAACAAAATTTAAAACGCTATGATTGACACTCAGCAAATCCTGCAAAAGAAAGCCATACAGAAGCTACTTAGAGAATAATTAGAGCTTAAAAGCGATGCCTCCGGTGAGTGTCATCAAGTAGTCTAGCACCAGTCAGCGCTAGTCAGCCTCGATCAATGGCATTTTATTGGCTCTATCATGGCCATGTTTTGAAGGGATATATTTCACCTAGATTATGGGGCAAAATTCTAATTGAGAGATAATCACTTTTTTATTGTGAATTCACACCTCCGTAGGTTACAACCTCTGTAATTCTGATGTCTCCATTTAATCGTCCGTTTCAGTATTTATCCAGATGATTAGTATGATAGAAGATATGATGAAAATTTCACGCTATGCGACCAGCGTGAACACATACGGAGCACGTAGAAAACGGGAAGTACATTAGAGCGAAAGAGAAAAATCTAGCGTTTCGTCTGAGCTATCATTAAAGAATGAGATGATAATTGACCGTCTAGTTCAAGACAAGCATTGACTATTCTTTGGCAAAATGCAAATTATGGCAACTACGTCATAATATCGACCATGGGAGACCTTGCCTTGCGAAGTAAAACTGCTACCAACAAAAATCACGATCCCAAGTTATATTCAATTTCCATAATTCAGGCGTAATTCTGTCTACAATAAAACGGACACTTTTTTGGAGGGTAGGAGAGAAAATGTTTGAAATTTGAAATTGCAATTGAAAGCGTATGACAACACGACAATAAAGGAACTAGAAACTCGAATATCCAATTTTATAAGAGAGGTCTCAGCGTCCTCTGACACTCCTTCGCACCAGTCCTCCATCCACCCTCTCGCGGTCAACTTCTCTAGCTCTTGTGCGTTGCTGCCTTAAGTTCATCATCAAGCCCCGCCCAACAGGAGAAAGCTCCGATGATGATGCGGGTGAGGGAGTCATTCCCGCTGGAGGTCGAAATATGCTAGGAGGAACAGCCGCGCAGAATAATGATTTCGGCTCCCGAGGGGTAGATTGAGTTTTGAATTTCCCTCGCAAAGGGGTGGCAGGGATTCGAGGTAAAGCAGATAATTCCATTGTATTTTCTTTATCCACCTCTGATGACCTAGAATGGGTTTTCCTGGGGTTAACCGTCTTTCCTGACGGGAATTGGTCTATTGAGAGAGATGCAGAAATGGAAGAATTTTGCGACACGGAACGACGATGGCCTTTACGACGCGGAGGAATAGGGGTGAAAGGATCCACCGAACTTGTTGAGTTGGGCCTCGAATGGTTGCGATTAGCTAGGACAGTGCCCTGTTGCTTTGAACCACTAGACCTAACCCTTCTGGAATGAGATCTGGGTCCACGGGGAGCTCGATAATTGGTAATATTTCCATTGCTGGAAGGTGTGGGGGCTGTTACAATGACTTTAGTGGGTACGGTCATAATAACCTCAATCTCATTTTCAAGCTTGTCGTGAGCTGGGCTGGAGGTTAAAATGTTGGGCGGCGATAGGTATGGGACATGTGGGGGTTCGCTAGTATGAGTAGGGAAGGTGGTAGTGATATCATCCGCGTGTGGGGGTATCGCTGAAGTTGTAGAAGGAATGTAAATCGAGTCGGATGAAATATCAGAGAAATGGGAACGAGCTTCTGGAGACGGGTCTTCATTGGAAGAAAAGCTGAACGCACTTGGGAGTTCTGGAAGTGATCTCTCGTTGTCCTGAGTGGCTTGTATGCGACATTTATTGGTTAAAAAATCGAAAACTTGGGAGGCTCGGCGAGGCGTAACTGGGCTAGAATTTGCCTCAGGCCTATCGGATTTCGTAACATCATCCAATAAAATAACAGATTCGGCACCCATACTCAATTCCACTTCCATGGAAGATATAGCTAGAGGTTCATAAGCGTTGGTTGAAAGATCGTAATCGGAAAGGATAGTGGTGATATCGTGGACATCATGGGGATGTGAATCATCATACGGCAAAGGAGTGTTAGGCGTATTCGGCGGATAATATCCCAAAGAGGATGTAGAGGATATGGTCTCGGTTTCCCTGACATGTACACTTTAGTCAGAGCCTGTTCAAAACAAACGAATTGGCTGGTTGCTCACCCTAAAAACCTTTCAGCCCACGATATATCTCCTTCCACAGCATTCGTCCCATTTCGGGAGCTTATACTGGAAGGATTACCTAAGAGTTGGCGTAATGTGGAACCATTGCGACGGGTTTGGACACGCTCACGCTTTCGGGGGGAGGGAGGGCTGTTGGAAAACGCAGTGGGGGAGATACGACCATGTTCGTCATACATGTTAAGCAGGCTGGCAACAGATGGGTCAGATCGAAGACCTAAAAGCTGGCAATTTTCCCCAAGATGCTCTGGTTTGGAAATACAATCTTCATTGGTTGAGGGCAAATACTCAGGGGCAGTGTGTTGCTTGCGTCCGTGAACGGTAACATTATATGTACCGCGTTGACTCACACTGGTGCTTGCGATGCTAATCGCAGAAGTAGCTGGGGTTTGAATCACTTCGTTAATTGGATGTGCTAAACGACAACGGTTGAGTTAAACATTCGGACCCGAAGATAAACGCACTCACGGAGGGGGGGTAATGAGGTGTAGTCAAGCTCAGACACGACCGCAAAACGAGCAGAAGAGGATCTTAGTAGCCGACCAACAGTAGCTTCATGTTCCTCTTCGATAATTCGTAGATCCGCGCCAACATTGTGGACAACATGCGCCCGTTTCTTGCTCTTCTTGCTTCCAATTGAGAATATACGCTTTAGAAACCCCATTTTAGCCTTGATTATCTCTATACCTCCCGCCCGTCCTTGTAAATCGTCGAGTCGTTATTAGTTTGAACTCTGTCCAAATATTTCGACAAACAAAGGGAACCGCGCCGTCACGTGTCCGTTCTTTGGGAACTCGTGGCTACTTATCTCCAACAAGGGAGCTTACCTGTCTTACTTCTGATCAATACTGTGCTTTTCCCAGCCATTTTGTAGTCAAGCTTTACGACTATAATGAACTATAATGTCCCACTTCCACCACATATGGTCGAAAACACGGGAAGCAATGCTCGGGATTTCTGTATGCTAGAACGAAATCTCCTGTCACATTTAAAACTCGCGCTCCTGCTTTCTCTGCTCTCCTCATCAATACTGCTCCGTGCACGGTTGGTACCAGATACGGATGGGACACCAGAATCCCAGAACAAATATGGTATGCCCCTCGCTGTAATTCAACTGGTTGCATCCATTGCCGCGGTTGTCGCTGGGACCTGGGAGTACCATAGTGGTTACAAAGACCTGCGAAGTATGCGACCGTTCCTTGTGGCAACGAAGTACGTATGTCAGTACTAATACTTTCTTTTCATATCTTTACCCGTAAGTTTCAGTCCACACATTGCTATAATGATTGTTGTAGTTGGTGTAGTTTTTGCGACTTGCATTGTACTTCTCGCTGAAGGGGGGTGAAAGAACTACATCCTTAATAATTCCCTTAATTATCGGTTTTGTATACTGTATTGATACTGTTATTGTGTGCATCCTCTGATTCTCTATGGCTTATATTTCGTGCAAAATCGGCGTTATCTATCGTTGTTTGTTTATGAGATGACCGACGTATTCAAATTAATAGTATGGCTGGATTCGCTCGTAGCCTCGCATACGATGCGGACACTCCTTCCCCTTCTACATAAATTCCGAACTCCCCGTGTCTCGGTCGGTGGTGATGATTCGATAAGAATTTTTGGGGAAGGAATGTGAACGGGGGTCCTTATGTAAATCTCTGTTAGTCGCCCCAAGGTATGTAAAAAGCTTTTGTATCCTCAATTCAAGGTTTTACACTACCCCACATGGTCACTCTCAGATAAGAAGCGCCTTGCAATCGGGCAGAAGGCATAGTTTCGGAACGGACACGCCGGTTACTTTATACTCTTCGATGGGAACTTCCGTCATTGGGGCAGTATAGTTGGAAATAGTCGTCTTGTGTATTGATAACCCCCTTCACGCTTATGTCGACGACCTTCGAATACGCGGAACCTCGGGCAATACACTTGCAGAAGCTTCAAGTGGACGAAATACACCTGGTTCTTGATGTGGTGAGTTATAAACGCCGGTGAAATTACAATAGATGTCCATTATAATGCTTCCCGAAGCCTTCCATACCATAGTACTATCGAGTGAATAATGCCAGTAAACTTTCAAAAGGTGAATCGAGCTATAGAGTATACTCTGTTATGTACTTCAGGGACCTCTTGCAGACAATCCACGTAAAATTGATTCATCGATTAATATTTTGAACTGCGTGATGTGCACAGATTTGATTTTCGGAGGTGAGGTATGCGTAAGAATCGCGTATGTTGGGAACGTGGTCCAATTTTAGGTGATCGGATGATGGTTCGATCCATTTATTTATTGCACCCCCCAACTCATCTGTTCCCACTCTCCCTCTTTTCTCCTTCCCTCTTCCTCTACCCGACCATAACGCGGTGGTAATGAAAATCAGTCAAAAAATCGACCAGTCTGCCAAAGATGACAAAATTTGGTGGTCTTTTGAATATTTTCCTCCTCGAACGGCTCAGGTGGCTCTTGAATTTCCATAGTGGTCCACCGGAATCTCACACACTGATCAAAGGGTCTCCAAAATCTCCTGGACCGTATAGAACGCATGAGAGCTCTCGGACCTGAGTTCATAGACATCACATGGTGCGTGTAAAGACAATCGATGGTGGAGTAGGGGTGATTGAATTAAATTCAGGAATGCTGGTGGTAGAACCTCCGATTTGACCTCAGAAATGGTCAAAACGTGCCAGGGCTTGATTGGCTTGGAGACATGCATGCACTTAACGTGTACCAATATGCCCATGGAGAAGGTCGATATAGCCTTGCGAGTGAGTGCAATTCTGTTGGTGGTGGAGTGTTCTTTTACAAAATATTTATTGCATGCATTTTAGGAGGCGAAACAACATGGTTGCAGGAATGTCCTTGCTCTCCGGGGGGACCCTCCTGCTGGCAAAGATGAATGGGAAGCGGTTGACGGTGGGTTTGTATATGGCATTGACCTCGTAAGGCACATACGACGTGATTATGGTGATTACTTCGATATCGCCGTTGCTGGGTTTCCCCAGAATCAGCTGCTTCCTCCCGAGGAACGCGACCTTGAAATGAAATATCTGAAGGAGAAGATTGATGCTGGTGTCAACTTCATTTTCACCCAAATGTTCTATGATGTTGAGATCTTCATCGATTGGGTGAAAGCTGTTCGAGCCGCGGGCATTACGATTCCCATTGTTCCCGGCATCGCACCTATTCAAACATGGAATGGCTTCCAGCGTGCTACTAGCTTGGCCAAGACTGTTATTCCACAATCATTTCTTGATGCTCTCGAACCTCACAAAAATAATGACGAGCAGGTCAGGGCGATCGGGACAAAATTAGTGGCCGACATGTGTCGGAGAATATTGAAAGAAGATATTGGTATTCGAGGCCTCCATTTTTATACTATGAATCTCGAGAAGGGTACAAAGATGTTGCTTGAGGAGTTAAATTTGGTACCGCGAGTCGAAACTATCAAACCACTTCCCTGGAGGCAGGTGAGTGCTTTTTGTGTTTTTTTCACCAACACACATGTCTCATCCTGTGCCCAGTCTCTCACACCTAGCAGGCGTCAAGAAACTATCCGTCCTATATTCTGGGCTAATCGGACAAAATCATATATCTCACGAACAGAGAATTGGGATGAGTACCCTAATGGTCGTTTCGGAGACTCTCGGAGCCCAGCATATGGTGAACTTGATGGATATGGTGTCTGGATAAAACAGACCGTACGAATTTCAATTCACTAGCCACCTAATACAATTGAACCTCCTCAACAGAAAGAAGATGCATTTAATCTATGGGGACATCCAACTACATTCTCAGATATCACTTCTCTTTTTTCTCGATTCTGCACTCAGAACCTCTCGGCCCTGCCTTGGTCGGACCAAGCACCATCGACCGAAACATCATTGATTTCAAAACAACTAGCTCGGATGAACGAATTAGGATTTCTTACCATCAATTCCCAACCAGCCGTGAACGGTGCACGAAGTGACGATAAAATGGTTGGTTGGGGCCCTAGTAATGGATACGTTTACCAGAAGGCAAGTTTTACCGTTCACTTGCTATAGTGTCAAGTTCTTACATCCAGTAGGCCTATCTTGAGTTCTTTGTGAACCCTGAACTCCTTGCCCTCCTTCTGAAATACATTGAACGGGATAGCAACATCACATACTATGTCATCAACAATCAAGGTGATTTGCGCACCAACACTCACTCTGATGGCCCGAATGCCGTTACATGGGGCGTATTTCCTGGCAAAGAAATCATACAGCCCACCATCGTAGAGGCTGTTAGCTTCATGGCATGGAAGGTAGGATTTTTACCCTATTCCTTTACCTATTCCATATGTTGATTAATGAAATTAGGATGAGGCTTTCGAATTGGGTCAACAATGGGCGAAGCTTTATGACCCCGAGTCACCCTCCCGAAAACTTATATCCGATCTGATGGCAAACTCTTTCCTTGTCAATGTTGTTCATAATGATTTTCATAATCCTACCGCGATTTTCGATCCATTCTTCAAGGCAGGTGCTGAGTACCTCGCCATGCAACGAAAGTAGCCCCTTTGGAACCCTACACCCACTGATCAGACATTCGTCTTACTTCATATTTACTCTCCATCTCACGTGTTTCATAGATTCTCGCACATCCATTCGGGTTCAACCCCCGTTGTTTTATTACTCATGATTTTGGATCATCGTCCAGCTCATCCTCACTGCCTCACACATCTCATCATTGCCACTCACCTCATCCATACACTACTGTCCCATTGCATCAACTGCATCATTCCCTATTTACTAGTATTTCGAGTTGTTCTAAATTTAGGCCTTCGATATCCTCGAATGTCAATTGAACGCTGTTATTACAATATTAATATACGCCAAAAGAATTTACATCAAATCCGAAAAGAAGAAGTCTGTATTAGTAGGTGGTGGGCCTGGGACCAGACCACTTGGTATTTCCACCATCTCACCCGAAAGGTCTGAATTCAAGAATCGAAAGGTCAGAAACGCATCGACGTGGCACCAGAAATTAAATTTACCCAAAAGCTTAATCTTGAGACCAATCTCTGTCAGTGCTTGGACGAATCCTGCTGTCTCCTTTGATGCGACATGCCCACCATCTCTCCGTAACATATTCAGACCATCTGTCCAATCCGCCCAACGCGACTGATCGGGCGCAATCTGGTCCGCTAACGATCCTTCGTGAGCACTGAGAAGAGAGAATGAAAGTGGAGATGGAATAAATGGCGATGTCGGGGGAAGGTCATTTTGATCTCGGAGGACATTCGGCGGAGGTGCACAAGTACCCGTGGCAATCTCGCTGATCATCGAGACATCAATTCTCTCTGGAAGGTCTTCGAGGCCATTACGAACGGGAAATTTTACAGCACTATCCACATAGTGTAAGTACTTCATCCCGGTATCCTGCTTATCGTAAATTCGTGTATAGAAAGCAAAGGTCACTCTCACCAGTCTCATGAAGCGCCACGGTCGTCCGGGTCGGCGGGGAACGTCCCGTGGGGAGGACTGGGGTAGGGCGTTAACGAACCATGCACCCTGAAGCAAACATTGAATTCTTTGTTGTCGAACGAATTCATACGATTCCTTATAGAGTTTTGCTCGCAAGTTCCTAGGAGAAGAGTTCTAAGATTGATCAGGAAGATGACGCAGAAGGAGCTAACTGACCTGACTGGGATTTTGCTTAGGAGATTATCTTCTATTTCCAGTTCTTTCATTTGTCGATCCCGGACATACCGATATTCGCGCTCTATAAAATCATGTTCTACTTCGTGCCAAGCTCGCACATTTTCGCTGCGGAGAGCAACTTTAACCCTAATCGTAATACCGTCAACGGGAGGGTTATATAGCGTAAAGCGTTCGCATACTGGCTGCGAACCAATGCCACAACACGTGTAAAATCCCCAGAGGCTGCGCCACTTTCGCCCCACATGCGGAGAAAAAAGTGAGTCGCAAGAGAATGAACTTTGTAAAAGTCGAGAAAGAATGGCTGGAATGTGGTAGATGTTGAATCTATGGGTTAAATTGATCAATATTTGCGAGGCGTTCGAAAACACAGGACCGCACATCCTGGGGCGAAGATTGCCCAATGTTCGGATAATAGTTCGACGACCTCGTTTGATGCTTTACCGATCGGACACCGGCGTTCATATGGCCGACTAAGTTGCTCAAGGACCAACTGAGAAATGTGTGAGGGAAAGAATTCGGTGCACAAACGTTGGCTGACCTTCGAAAAGTCTGGGTCTCCCTCCACAAACTTCTTCTGTAGACAAGATGTGGATGGGCACCTATACGTTATCACGGAACTCTTCCACATACCAGGCAATCAAGACCCAAAACTCCGACTTCATTGAATTCTTGTACCATGTCTTCTGTATCAAATCCGAGCTTGCGCCACTTGAGAGGTTGCCCGTTTTCGTCCGCCTCCTCATCCAATTTACTACTCTCCCAGATATAATCCAGGACTGCAGCATGCGTTGGTTCAGAATCCGGGTCGACAAGTGTGGTTTTCTTGCGGTAGGTAACACGAATCATGTTGGCTTGAAAATCTAGGATACATGACGTTAAATCCTCCATAATGTGTAGTGACATCAAGCGCTATATTTTTTAAATTTAATATTGTTTCGACCGAGAATGCACTCACAACGACGGCCTTTCGAACATTTAATCTTTCCAACTCGGAGATAAACTCTTCCCATCGAGCATCACTTGCGTGAGACAATAATGAATTAATAAGCATCATACTAAATTATCCGATAAACAAAAAGAGAGGAAACGACATGATTGGGAAACTGACGCACCTATACTGGGCCATCGCAGTGTCCGCACTACCCAACCTGCTCACAACAGTCTCTAGCAATCCCTTTTCTCTGCGCATTTGCTCGAATACAACAGAAAACCCATATCGGTACACGGAACCCGGTGGTGCAGAGGGTAGGGCTTTACTAGAACTTGCCAATAAAGGCCCAGGGGCACTCATCGGATCCGCTTCGACAAGCTTTTTCAGAATAGCTGTTGCTGGCCGACAGACGTTTATCAACGAATGGGGGGTTGATAGTATTTGAACAATCTTGAATATAAAAGCATCATCAAGACTAGCCCAGCCATATTCAAGCTCCAGAAGATTTTGCATTGCTGTAAGTGCATACTGCAAGATGGATGAACCGGTTGTACACATCATAATGCGAAAAGGAACAACATACTGCAAGTGTATTTCCATTAGTAGAGTAAATAACAGAAACCAATTCGGCCAGGCCATTGTGATTGATAAACTCTTGGGAAAATTGCTCTTCCTAAAGACCACTTCATCAAGAAGATTACAAAACCCATGAATGAGCGCCGAAACATACTCGGATGAACTTTTGCAATGAAAACAACGTCAGCTTGATGTTTCTGTCGTTCCGTTGACTGAGCTTGTCTGCGGTTTCTCTAGCTTCGCGAGAGGGAGCATTAACAAGTCTGTGCAGATGACATTGAGCGCTACCGATGGGGAATATATATTTACGACTTACTTGAGGTTCACCTTCGCTCGAATCTTCTTCCTCAAATTGTCGTTCGTCACCAATTCATCCGTCTCGTCTCTCAAAGCAAAATTGGCGGGAGGTTCCTTGATTTTTAAATTTATACACAATTGTTTCACGACATCATCAACTGTGAGAGTAGGATCTATCCGGGCCCGAACTGTCAAACCGTCTCCTGTTGAGACATTGTTGGTTGGAACCAAAGCCACTGGTTTGACTGGAGGAGCATGAGACATAGACGAGTGACCATTTGTAGACATTTATCAATGCAGCTAGGATGATAGAGCGTGCAATGTGATTGGTAAAGGGATGGTTTGACCAAAAAGGAAAGATTATATAGTGACAATTGGAACCGTGCAAATGAGTTACTCACAATGAGCGTAAGATTTCTATGGTGATTGATCAATTGTACTAGAAATTGAGTTAGTGAATCACATTTAACAAAACAAGTTCCATGATGACATCCTATGCGACAAGCTTTTATAGGCCCCTTTCGAGCTGGCGTGCAAATGCCCGAGGAATCCCTCTTCTAGTGGAGATCGTATATGAGCTCACCGATGAGGTAGTGGAAATAGCGGGGAATCTTCAACCTAAATAGTTCCATGGGTGCAGTGAAATGACCAGTTAGTAAATCATGGTTAAGATCACATATTTGTAAAAGAAAATATAATCAGAAAGCGATATTAACATCCGACGTACCAAGGTACTCAGACTGACGTGCAAATAGATAAAAAATTCATCACAGAAACCGAAAAAGAAATTTGGAAAAGATAACCGACACACAAGACACACCTCGCGATCAGATCCCTCCTAGCATATGGCCTTGTCCAATAGATGAATGGTTTCAAGTAGAAA
Source organism: Collybia sordida (assembly GCA_037014335.1). Taxonomy (NCBI): domain Eukaryota; kingdom Fungi; phylum Basidiomycota; class Agaricomycetes; order Agaricales; family Clitocybaceae; genus Collybia; species Collybia sordida. The sequence goes on along the minus strand of JAYKXK010000011.1, from coordinate 460,695 downwards.
AATTCGTGACAGTGTTTGGCGGTCTAGGACTGAGAATGAGTAGCTTGAGCCTCGCGACTGGGGGCGGACGCAAATTATGCTGTGTCGGAAGCCCCTGCGAATTTTATCCCAACACTCATGATTTCATTACATAAGTCCATCCTGTCTGGCATGCCTAATATATAAATAAATCAACATTTGCCATTGAAGGCACTCGTACGTAGACATGTGTATCCGATATAAATGATAACATGACTATGCAAAATTTAGTAACTAAGGTACATTTAAACGGACATCTCATAAACAAATGCAACGCCAATTTTCGCAAATTCCAAAGAGTGGGCCCATGAAAACCCTGTCACACTTGTTGTGTCGCTAGCAGAGTGTACAGTGGGATCATCATCCCCAGTAATGGCCTCGTAGGGGAACGAACTTGGAACCCCGACTTTGTACCAACTTGCATGGTCTGAACAAGCATATCCACACTGTCATAAGTAAGATTTGTGTGAATTGAGACTATCAAATGTGTTGGAATAACGCTTACAGGAATATCCATCGCCCAGGGAATTCTGGAATACATGGTGATAAGAGCTTTGAGGAAGGTGTTCAAACCCTCATCAATATAATCGGCCTGCAATGCCATAACTTCTTTAGTCCCAGGCTTAAAACTGATCGACGTTTTTAGAATCAAGCACTCCATCTTGTATCTATTACTTACTATCCTGACATGTCCAACTCCATAAAGGCCTTCACTTTTACCCCGGCGTTTTTGTAAGAGGTAGCAATGGCTTGTGAACCCAAGAGTCCGGCTTCTTCACCGGAATACCAATGATATTCGACGGGAGTGGAGGGTTTGAAGCCTGCTGCAACAAGAACCCTCAAACCTTCAATCAAATTGACAGTCCCCGTGCCGTCATCATCTGCGCCAGGGGCCCTTCCATTAGTCGGATTGCCAAGATTAATAGAATCCATGTGTGCTCCAACAATTGTGACAGGAGATGAGGCCGAAGTTCCAGAGATCTTCGCTATAATCGAAGATTGCCCCCAACTATGGCTATAAAGTGATACGCTGATATCGCTTCGACCGCTTGTGATCTTTTAAGACGAATTATATAATTTGAGTAGATCAAGCCAAAGAAACAACTTACAGCTTTGACAGTATCATAAATCCAGGTGCTGGCTTGCGCACCCGTTGTCGACTTATAATAACGATTGTTAAATGCGGTGAGAGAATTGAGATGGGTTTGCATATTAGAGGTTGAGATGGTATTGAGAATGGGAGTGAGAGCAGCTTGATGAGATGGTGCTGGGACTGAATTCAAATACGTTAGCCAGGGGGAAAGTAGAGAAGGTGACCAAAGATACAGGTTGCGGCGATAGTAAAGTCCTTCGACGTGACAACTCCATTCTTCTGTTCGAGTTCATAAACTTCTGTAACATCAAACTAACAATGTTAAGAAACACTTCAAGATACGTGAGAAGCGCCTGGACTTACAAATTTGACACCAGCGCGCATGAGATTGAGCTTTTCCTCCTCCGTCTTCCAGATTGGCTTGGCATCTTCCTCAAGGCTCAAAAGGCGCAGTCCTTGAGCAGATTTGGCCGCGATCTCGCTGGGTGAGATAATAGGCACCGCATGCACATATGTCAGCGCAACGAGTATAAGGTTGAGACACAGCTGGAATTTCATCTTGCGAGTAATGAGGGCAAAAGACTCAAGAGCACTGACCCGAACAAGTACAAGGTCCTTTTAACAGGCCTTGATAACCTTCTGGGCCAAGAATTTCCAAAGTTTTGCAACCATGCGGGCTACGGAAGCAGCGGGGCGGGTCGTTCGGTTGATGGTTATCGCGCATGGATTGAGGAAAGAATGATACCATATCAATTACTAGGGGTGAATACAAAAGGGTCAGTATCTCGATGATAGTTTGACGCACAAGGAGCCAAAGAGCATGCGGGAGACTGCGGTCATGGTGACATACCAGTACTGGGAGAAGCAGGGTTACCACAATGCTCGCTGCCGGATCCAGAGGGTGAAGGCTTCTAGTCTGATAAAGACCACGCGACATACACCACATGCTATGATGGGAAGTTACCTACGTGGTAGTGAAAGGAGACGGGTAGTGATTGTTGCAATGAAAGATTTGTTTTACGCAGGCGATGTCGTTGATCATCGTTGAAATATTCAAGGCTCAAATGCCTGACTCTGGTGAGCACTCACTCTGGTGATACAGATGTTATTTAATGATATCACTAACAGATATGAAATACTTATCTCCCAATGCTCGAACTTCTAGTTCTGAGTGTTGGTGTCCGCCGCGCGGGCGGATCCTCGCATTACCATGCGCGAGATAATGGATACTTGACATAGTATCAACACTACAACCACATCATGATTATAATCGCGTGATTTTACTATCATTCGAAATTCTTCCGAGTTTAACTCCGCCATATAATTCTGCTTTGCAAACACCTTGAGTGGCCGTGATTATAAGTACGTACATTCGTTCAGATTCCTTCTCCCGCCAGTTTTCATAATCGTACCATCTCCAATACTATGCTTCCAGTGGCCTCGGCAAACATTTGGACCGTCGTCTCACCTAGCCTAGTGTCACTGGTATGGTATTCTTTCTATTTTGAGGATCAGGAAATATATCCACGAGTTGACAATGGCTAACGTATAAGACATTTGAAATGATATTCTTGTGCGGCTTTCCTCGGATCGTTTGGTCGAACCTGGAATGCTAGTGCGTCAGCCTCCGTTGATTAGTTGGGTGTAAAGCATTGCGTCTCGTTATTCGATTCATTATTTACGATGATCCTCCAATATCATGGGCTCCGTCCAGTGGAGTCTTGTGGTTCCTTCGACTTGTCACAAGTTCTAGACTTATATAACCCGCCAATCTTGGACGAATCGATTTCAGTTGGTTCAATTTCTTCAATCTCAACAGGCTCTATCCCTCCGTTTCCTCCCTGTCATACATCGCCTCTATCTCCGATAGTACTCGAGACGTGCTCGCTGATGTTTCCTTCAGCTCGTGAGGAGATTCATGAGGGTGAGCAATTGACCATAACACTTACTATACCAACTCCCCCACGAATCAAAAAGATGCTGACGGAACCTTTGTGTGTCGGTAAATGGGTGGTAAGTTATCCTTCTCCTACCGATCGGCCGATTACTTGGCTAACCCATACCGAAGGAGAATCTCGTTCGCTCACGCCCACCGGGGCACATCCCTTGGGGAGACGTGGAATATGGGAGAAATGGGTCATGGATTCCGGAAGGCTCAATATACCCTCCAGATTCTTTTGCCAAAGCCCTGTCGTCTGCCCGAACTCCCCGCCGGGTTAAGGATGTTCCTAGCCGCCCAGTCATGTTTATATCGAGTCCACGCCCTGTAAGAGGTAGGAGTGCTTCTGAACATCGGAACTCGTTCCGGAAGGCTCTCGTTTTTGAACGGGAAATTACTTTAAATGCAGGAGGCGAAACTAAGAGGTGGTCACTCCAAGTCCCTGCGAATACTATGAACCCTGAAATGGTCGATATGATGCTGGAGCTGCAGAATCTCAATTCTTTCTTCAAGGATGGTTTGGATGATCTCAATCAATCGGTTGAACTTTTGGATCGACAAAAAGAACGACTTGAACCTCCGTCATTGATGGTTTCTGACTCCCATTGCGCTTTTCCCCTTTCGTTGGAATCGTCCGGAAACTTGACCCAGGATACCCGGATTTCATTGGTCGCACGTCGAGGAAAAGTCCCCCTCCCTCCTATTTCTGTTTCGAAAAATACTCAACGTACATCATATCCCAGTATTCCTACCGCATTCCTTGGATCTCCATCTACATATTCACCTAAATTTGAGTTTGCAAATATTTCCGGTGGACCTACACTAGACCTAGAAGACATGATCGCCAACCTCCGATCTCAGTGTATCATCATTCAACCTCAACCACAGCTTGATGTAGCTCCTCCTCACGTGAATTCGTCGACACCAGGGTTCTCAGATGATGAAACCGACGATTGGGCATTCTCGGATTCGCTTTTAGGCGCATATGATAATTACGCCTCTCCTGATGATGAACCGTGCTCCCCGCAAGAACCTCGCCAAGAATCCGAGGATGTGATTACCTGGAATAGCGCAGATATTACTGTTTCTACTTCCTTGGAGGATGCCCATGTTGGTTTATATTCGCCTGAAAAAATTTCAGGGATTTCAAACGTCTCTGCCACCTGTTCGCCGGCCGTTTTAGAACCAGCTATACCCTCACCCTTGAGTTCCCCACATGTCCCTCATAATATTGCAAATACACCCGTTACTTCACCACCCCGAGAAGTACGTGGGATCCTGAAAAGCTGCAAAAACGTTAGATTCGCTTCTTTGCCCGGTAGACAGGAGTCAGCAGATATTGGAACCCTTCCACTCTCTCCCCACACCCCTTCAGACTCGATTGTTATTAATTCCCTCCAGAGACCTTCTCGTTTACGTAACGTTCCTCTACCAAAGTTTTGTGAGGTCAAAGAGAATGTACCAGTTTTTGTGCCATCGCGCGCTGCACCGTCTCCGGTGTCAAAAATTCTGGACATACCTGAGGCGGCCTCCCCTAAATTCAATCCTCCTCCTAGTACTCCAGAGACGCTTCAACTAAAGAAGACAACCGTGGTCAACCAGGCACCCAGATTGCTTGGACGGCAACGTGCTACCTCTCTACAAAAGCCAACACCTGTGGCCCTCAATCGAAACTCGTTGAAAACCCACGATGGCGCGCCGAAGGTGCGACGTATGTCATTCACTGCCCGTCCCACGACCAGCTCCCGCTGGACAATGAATGAAATACCTTTTAGACGGGGGAGTAATGCTAGTCAACACGTTCCAGATGCTCCCAAAAGTAGGATGCCAGTTCCTCTTCGCAATATTTTGACACGATTTAAATAATATGTACGGCATGTATACACACAAACTGTGAACAGTATTACCTTGCTTAGCAAGGTCTCCCATGCTGGAAAAGATGACGTAGTTGCCAAAACAAATATGCGTAAATAAATGAATTGGTCTGTCTTAATTCTCTCCATCTCGTATTCCATAATGCGTTCTGCTCATCGCTCTTCATCCTGCATACCGACCTGATTGCCATGAGGGCCCAACAAGTTGCCCGCCGAGACGAGGACCTCGTCGACGCACTCCAACGACAGAAAGCCAATCCAGAGCGTTCACTAAACGACTTCAACAGAAAGCATGCTGATACAATTGTCAAGAACGATTTCGAACCTGGAACATGGGTTCTCGCACATCAAACATGGCTCGACACCCAACTGGGAAATGAGGGAGCTTTACGTTAGTCGAGCCCTTATATCATTTATGGTAAACGGAGAGAAAAGGCTTATATGTTAAGGGAACTGGACAGCATCATGTTACGTGGATCGTATGCTAAAGACTGTATCAAACTATTTTATTATAGGGACGAACACCAATCCATCTGTTCAGTAACCGCAGCCGTATATCGCGTTCACGCTGCTGCTTCAATTTCTCCTACTGCTGCAAATTTCCTTGGACCCCTTCACCCTTCACTCCTCTCGCATTCCAATACCCCCTTCCCGGTTGTACCAGACGTGTTCTCCACTACCTTGAATCTGCAAATGAAGTGGTATCTGGCATTGAAGATTGGTTGGGGTTCATGCTTTGCACATCCCAATATCCTAGATTTCCTATAACGTTCGATAACATGTCCATCCGACACTCTCGTTGCACAATATATTGAACATCACATATTCATCCATTACTTGCCAGTCACCTTGCACGACGTTTCCATTTAATGATGGGGGCATCATTCATAATTCCTACCTATTTGTAGTTGGGAATTGTGACACACTCGTGCGACCCCTTCTTATTTTATTTTCGCTTTTAATATATTATTTCTACCTACTTCTTCTTGTCATCTAGTCTACCCTTTCCCTCGCATACCTATGTAGCCGACAGCACTATTGGGTTGAGTCCTCTGTCTGCCACTCCGTTGACAAGCAAGTATATAATAAAGATGGGTTAAAAGTGTAAAATCAAAAATCAGAAATACAATGAATACGAGGTATCTCTTTGGTTGACACTGAAAGACTGGACAACGTATCGGTATTGACTCAGGTTGCGTCCATATTTTTTAGTATGGGTAATATCGGATATTGAATTTCTCGGCTTTTGTAATGGTAAACGCCTAAGCAAGGTCGGAGGCGCCGCAGGTGGCCCCTAGTCTTTACACAATTCTGCATCGGCTTGAAATTGGAACCCATGTAAATTAGTATTTAGTCTGGGAAAGTCTATCATACCCCTGCACACCATGCTCTGGAGCCCTAATTATAGATTATGTTATATGGCCTGATGGTCTAGTAGTATGATTCCTTGTTAGGGAGCTTCGGCTTAAATCGAGGAGGTCCTGGGTTCAATTCCCAGTCAGGCCCAACTTTTGGATAGCAGCGATTCTTTTTTTTTTTATTGCCCATGAAAGACCTACATAGGATTTTGGAAAACCTATCCCATAACCCTATTTTTGATTTTTTTTTTCGACTTACTTTCTATTCTATGTAAAATGTAAATAACCTTCCATTCGGTTCACCCAAATTCAAGTATGAATAGATTTTCCAAAATCCTATGTAGGTCTTTCATGGGCAATACAAAAAAGAATGGGTGCTATCCAAAAGTTGGGCCTGACTGGGAATTGAACCCAGGACCTCCTCGATTTAAGCCGAAGCTCCCTAACAAGGAATCATACTACTAGACCATCAGGCCGTTGACGGTCCCAGGGAGTGACGTCATCAATCAAATAGTGACTACTTGCCCCATCCATATATAAATATATAAACAACTTACGGAACCCAATATATTCTCACTACATATATCGGGTAATAGATTATATTATCTTTGATATGGGCTGATGGTCTGGTAGTATGATTCCTCGTTAGAGAGCTTTGTCTTGAATAAGTCGAAGAGGGCCCTACGGTCACAGAATGAAGCTTTATTCTTTTCATAATAGTTACAACGTTTGTTATGAATCCATAGTAATTCAAAGGCCGTATAGTCAAATTATTCACTTGCGTCACTAAAACCGCCAAAGCCACCGTGGCGACCCCTCCCAGCATAGCCTATGCGAAATCCCGGTATAATTGGCGGCGTTTGCCCAGGTACATCTGCTAAATATCTTGACCCTCGAGAAGGCCCCGGAGCATCGGGCTGTTCGAGTTCAGCCTCGTCATCTGTTTCATCATTCATATCAGGCTAGTGTATGCTTCAGTTGCGCAACATAGCGAATAAACATAGATGTGTTATACCTGGAGTTCAATAACGAGTGCTCCAGTGTGCCAGCCAGCAGCAGCAATAGCAAAACAGAATTTTTCTTTGGCCCTTTTCCGCCCATGATCAAATCTGATCTCAGTCGGCACTTCAACCGCGGGAGGTTCGCCCCGCCCACGACCCAAAGCTAGCAATTTGTGGTTTTCGGTGCGAAAAGCCCCTGGCGTTCCTGCTGGGAGAATTGTAGGATCTCCGAGCCCCAGAGCCCCAGCGGAATATGCCCCCCACGTTAAAGCTTTCCCTTTCGATGTCAATGCGATATTGTGATAATCTCCAATATTAACAGAAATTACACCTTTTCTTTGTAGCTCCGGAATAATCCTAGGTTGGGAGATCGTATCAACTTCGGTGTTTCCCATCAGGACAATTGAATCGTCGCCCGCAGAATATGCAGTAAAGTTCAAAAAGTTGGCCGAGATCTGGCTATCAATAAAATTTCAGCCGAAGATTGACATTAATAAGATATACATGTGTGATGTGCAGAGTCTCGGGGGGTTCAATTCCAGACTGAGAAAATACCGGATGTTGACAAACTCTATTAACTTCGCAGAATTCTGGCAGCTGTCAATAAATGTTGTTATTGAGTTTAAGCGAAGTAAAGTTTGGAAAATCCCACATATTCCCAATGCCCACGGGCAGCGTTCCTCTCGTCCTCAAGGGAGCCAAATTTAAGAACGTGTCCTTTGTTCGTCAATCCTATGATATGGCAATCGAGCCCAGCAAGTTTGACGAGCTGCGTTGGTTCTTCTTCACCGATCCTTCCATTTCTGAGGGCTGGAAGAGGAGGAATAGAAGGTAACTGAACGGGATCAACATCTAGGGCCCAAGTTATGCAGGGTATGGTGTTGTTGGAACCTTGGTTAGCTTTTTTATCGCCCTGCGCATCCATATCTTCATTCACACTCTGAATCCGATCTTTCATATCCCCAGAAAAGGGCCACCAAACCAAAACATCGCCAGATTGAGTAAGTATGCAGGAGAATCCCCATCCGCATTCGACTTGTATTGGTTTCATCAAAGGATCCGTGATTTTCTGAGACGATAGCCGGAATGGACGCCCCCAATTCAAGAATGTCCAAATAGTGTTTTGTGAATCCAAAGAAGAAGCATGCAATCGACCACAGCTGAGGAGAGTGAAATTTTTACCAGTATCAACTTTTTTCACACGTACCTAATACTTTGTGTCGGGGAAGGCATCTGCAACTTGAGGGGAATATTGGTCTGTTTCCCTGCTTCGGAAAATCCGTCACTATTCAAAGCGAACGTAGAGCCATCCATGGTGCCTAAATGAGGAATATTATACCGGGATCAATCCCGTTTACGGATTCAGATGCAATTAGAATAACTCGCCCCAAACATGGATGTTCCCTTCGGAATCCAAAGCATAGAATGACCTATAGGATATTTCAAGAAGGGTTGAACATAGATTTGTATATATGCTTACATCCCACCGGCCGCGAGGCTCACTATCCGGGCGTTGGGGATGCGAAGCCGGGTTGGAAAGGGGACATCATGTAAGCCTGTCTTGGGAAACCTTTGCAAACCCAACCTTCCGTTGGATTTTTCGCTGTATCTATGCATCAGTGATACGGTATTCATACAAGTTGAAAACTGACCCCCAAACATAAACTTGCATTTGTAGGTTCAGCTTGGTGAATCACAGATAAAGGTAAAGGGTAATGATCACCTTGAGGATTGAATAAACCACGGTAAATATACTTCCAACCGCTAACACGGGCTGTCTCTTTACCCAAGAAGTTGAAATCGCTTTTGAGTTTTCGTTTCCAAAAGGTATCATCTGAGCAGATTGCAGCGAAGAACTGTGTGATGGGTCAAGTCGATTCTTCCTGAAAAATGCCCTGAACCGTACCTTGTTGGTACGAGTAAGACGTAGCAAATCGGCCACAGGCAAAATCGGCAGAAAATTGTCTAAGAAAACTTCAATAGGAAGGTCGGTAAAGGTGGGCATTTCGATTGGTGAGGCTTGGTGTAGCTATGTTAGCGTTAAGTGGTGATGATTGATGATTGTGGAATGTTTTTGACGTCGATGTGCTCAATTAAATATGAAGAATTCAAGTAAAGGAGTAATGTGCGATCTTGTAAATCCAACCGCGGCCAGGAATGAAATTGGCTCACTTGCGCAGTTGGGCGATGGCCGGCCATTGGCGTCATAACCTGATACTGCACGTGATCTTCAATCCGCTGATTGGTGTTTGGCAACGAAGTTTGACGCTGCAAGCTCTTTTGACTCGTGATTTTTCATGGATTTAGCTCGGTTGTTATTTCATGACTTCCGCAGCCACTGCTATCATACATGTACTCCCTTGTCCGTAATTTATGAATGTGGCAGCCTTGCTTTGGAGTCTTGGTCATTTTGGGATTCGTTCACTGAAAGATCTCATGATTTTTCCGATTTTCCAGTAATCAGAAAGGATAGTGATATGGCTCTCCGTATTGTTATTCGGCCATCATCAAGTAGTGTCTATGCGGAGACCGACCGGGTTTGCACGCCGACGAATGGAATAACAGATCCTGCCAATACCCATGCGGATTCTCGGGGACATCGCTGGAAACCTACGTCCTTGAGTTAAGTACCATTTTTGGTAAAGAGCAGCTTCCTGTGTTTTGATCAGCGCTCGTAGCACACGATGGGACCGCCCACTGCCATGGACACGTCCAGTTTTGGAGGACGTAATTTCCTTTCACGAGCTTTCCAATTATTGCTTACGATTTTGATCCCGGTGTACTAAAACATGTCCGTGCTCGTGGGTCACCGGAGACGTCGATAAACATCAAGAGCACCTTACTCGCTTCTGCTATTCGGGTCGGGTAGTGGCTGCACCCCTAGACCCCGGGAAATTGCTCTTTCACCTCAACAGTTTCAACTTTATATGTCGGAAATCCTCTTTTCCAGGATCCCTGTCGCAAGAAACATCGCTCCGTTACTCTGCTTCGGCTCCACCGGTGTCACCAAATCATTTATTCGCCCCCTCCCATCGCGGGCGCAAATATCCATCGAACATCATGTTTCATGGAAGTTACAGAATGCTCCACTAAATCTCAAGTTTTCTCCTATACTTCAGGGTCGAATTTTGACGCCCCCGAGGGGAGTGAAGTCTTACCTCCTCGAGATTTTTCACGAACTAGGGAGATCGATGAGAATAGCTGTTTGCCGAAGCACGATGCAGCCGTCCAAGTGCTCAGAAGGGAGTGAGCCAGGTGACGCGTTGACAGTGGCATGACTTTGTCCCTTGTAACAAACATTGTCATCAATGCTAGGAAAAAAGATCGAAGCCCCTAAAACATGTATGTTCGTCAATTCAATTCTGTGCTTCGCCAGCTGTTTTCGGGTCTTTGATGATGAAATGCATCGACGCGTGGCATTTACGTATATATTTTTATCAGGGCTTATTTGTTCGGGATCGACCGTGAAGCGATTAATCAGGACGAGGCAATTCGAATGATTTGGATCAACGTCTTTTGGACCCTTCAAGAAGCCTGTCAAAACAAAGGGATCCGGAAAGCTCTTCTTTTTGACGGCATCCTCGGACTGTTTCACGGTGTTTGGGTCCACATTCGATGATCTACAATCGAAGAATGTTAGACAACCGGTGTCACACAAAGGAGTATAGCTGTATTTCGGAATTCTGGTAGTTTGTGGTATACATTGTCCGTGGTACATCAAGAAGTTAAAAGACAAGTAATTCGTCTTGTGAAAACGAAGGATGTAGGTAAAGTATAGGTTGATATAATATACATTTGAATAATTGGGAAGATAGTGCATGCAATGATCAGAGCAATATAACGTACTATACGCTGGGGATAAATATAAAGACAAAAATATGTGCAGCAATTTTTTACGGCTGTAAGGTAGAACGGCGGCGTATTATAAATGGTTGAAGAGATTATATCGACAGCGGCGAATTATGTGAAGGGTATCCAGGTTGTTGGGTGACCGAGTTTGTCCAAAAATATGCAGGGTGGTACTGGAGGTAAGGTAGTGAAACATAGTAGACGGCCGGGTATTACTGAGTTGGTGAGAGAGTCAGAAGCCAATACCAGGGATAAATTTTAAAATTCATCCCCACTTCCTGGGCCAATGCTTGTATGTCCTGTGCTAGGACGTCCGTCATCTTCATAAATTTCGAAACTACTTGACGGATAGTTTACATTGCCATTGAGTTGCAATGGTGGGAGGGATTCAGGTTGGTAACCAGGCAGAGGAGTTAATAGTGTACTGTCTGGTGGAAGGCGGTTCATTGTCACGAGGGGAGGTGACTGAGAGCCAGGGGAATGGGGCTGGGATTGTGTTTGCTGAGCGTTCGGATGGGGAAGATGGTTGTTATTGTGAATATGGGAATGGGTGGGAAGTGATGACGACAGATGTTGGTGTGGACCTGTTCGAGACGATGGGACAGACCCACTGTACCACGATGCGGCAGTACTGCTGCTATATCGTTGCCTTGCTGTCGGGGGGTATGCGGCAAAATGATCTTCACGTTCATCAAGGGGATACCGGATATCGTCTACAGGAACCGGATATTTCTCCCCCGAGCTCGCGTGTAAAACGGATAGAGTAGAGGGTAGCCCAGTGATTTGGTGGTGAGATACCCGATTATATACGGATGAACTTGAATAAATATTCGGGTCATATCTACGATGTGTGTAGGCATCATGCCCGTCATGCCGTTGAGATAGGCTCGGCCTGCGTAATGCACCACCCACTGGGGATTCAGAATCCTTTTTAGCTTTGCGCCACTGCTTTCTGAGCTCCTTGAATTCTACGATATAATTATCAGTAAGTTTAAAACAAAGGCGAGGCATCTAGGATTCAAAAACGTGGTGGAAAATAAGACATACCATTTGGACTTCTCTTGGCACCATGTTTCTGCATCGTTACATGAGCGTTTAAATGGTTCAAGGTCCCATAAGCTTTATTGCACTCGGGCCAGGAGCATTGGTAAAGCCGTTCGATCTCATCATACCTCCTCCTTGGTCGTTTCTTGACCGCATTTCCAGGTAGGGACACAAAGGAGTATGTCTTACTGTTCACGTCTCTTGGACTCCGACCAACATCAAGTGCAGGACTCATGATTGGAGCTGATGAAGTTGATGTTCCTGTCCCTGGCGGTGAGGGGCCATAGTGATTGTCGGCCACGGACGAGTATTGAAAGCCAGGAGAATCTAGTCCCTCTGAAAAATTAGGTTGCAACGGAGAAATCTGGTCGTCGAACCCATCGTCACCATGGTAAGAATCTAGTCGATGTGGTTCGTTATCACCTTTCCAGCCGGAATAATTCGATTGGGATTGAGATGTATAGTTAAAACCACGGATGTCGCGGAGAGAACCGATACTCGCTCCTCGTTGCAAGGAGGGAACGTAGGCGGAAGCGGAAGAACGCGGAGGGTTTGCCGCCGGAGGATTGAAATTAAATTGCTGGAGTCGCTGAGATACTCCAGAGTCCTGCGATGGCGTCGTATAAACGTTTGTGCTGCCTAAGATTGCAGGTTCAGACATGCGTCTATGGTCCAGTAAATTAGTATTTTGGGAATACGGGTTGCTCTCATCAGAAAATTTATTGGTGAATGTGGCGCGAGAGTAGCGATGCTGTATAGCTTCAGAAGATTCATCGAAACGATCTTCTGTGGGTTGATACGATGATGATGATGGAAAATTTGCTTGGGGTAGCCTGTCCTCCGGGCGTGACGCGCCCAATGGATGTGAAAAAGGACTGGGGTCAACAGGGGATGGAGAATTTGTGATGTATGGCGTTGGAGCGTCTGAGGGTCTCAAAAGATTGGCACCATTATTAATCTCGTAATTATTTTGGGACGGTGGTGGCAGTTGGAAAGTGTTCCGAGAGGGTGAAAAATCAGAGCTCTGTTGGGTATGTTCGTACATTTTTGAGGGAGATATTGGTGACTCGAAAGAGGCCGAGGCGCGATTAGCATAGTGATAATTCGCAGAAGAACCCAAAGGGGAGTGAGGAGACGAGATATCGTCGTCCACAGTTGCCGGAGAGGCGGACTCGACGGGAGAAATACTAGAGTCGATGAGATGAGGTATTTCAGTAAAGTAAGATGGAGAGGAGAGTTTTCGACGCGACAGAAGGTGAGGATGTGATATAAATTTTGGAATATGAATATGTGGTGGGTGAGGGAGGAGATGGGGGACCATTGAGGGTGGAGCTTGGAAGAAGAAAAAAAATAAGGAAGAGGATTTAAGGGAGACGGAAGGACGGGGAGAATTAAATGGTGAGATAGGGCCAGGATGGATCCGTTGGAGGAGAGCAGCTTCGAGCGTGAATTTGAGTTCTTGTCTTGTAAATGCAGAAGCTTCCGAATATGTCGTAATCTCGATCCGAACGCGTGACCGTCACATGGATTAATGAGTGCAACCCTTAGCAAAGTCACGCTGAGAGCACCAAAACTCTGACCGAACAATCATTTATTATTGAATCAAAATAACATCATCAGGATATCCAGATCCCTTCTCCTTCTGGAACACTTCTAGAAGCATGTCGTCCAATTCGGACAACCCTGTATCTGCCACTCAAATCACCCGACTCCCTTGCCAAACAATTTATTTCTGTATCACAACCCAGCCGCAGCCACCCCCCCCCCCCATATCTTTATCATACTTTTTCAGTCGGAGAAGATTTTTTTTCGTATCCGCGCACCTACAACCAATTCTCCCTTCTTTCCTTTCTTTCCGCCATCTTCCGCATTTACCATACCCTGAACGCATGCAATATACCTCCGTATTACCAGGAACATAATGGTGAGCGAGCCAAGCACAAAATTCTTGTTGCTCGATTGCCTCCCCGAGCTGGACGCAATCATGCCATATGAGGAGCCGGTTCGTGGGATTGCGACCTTTAATCAAGTACAAATAAAGACTCTGCAAGCCAAACAAGATCCACGATCACCTTCGTTTCAAAACTTGACCTCTCTTTCCCAGGTGCCCCCCCGCACTTCTAAATCGAACCACTCCGCAATATCTAGTCAAATCCAGACGTCCGTAACTACGCTTCCCCTGTCTGTCTCACGCCATACTATATGCACGCCCTCTCGCCCTCTCAGAATATCTTTACCCAAATTATTGAATAGAATAGACCCCTCATACTCAACCTTAGCATTTGCGATATCAAAGTTCGCCACCATGGGGGGTTGGAGGCGTCAAACTGATATACTTCCGTCCGATCACCACTGCCGTCTTCCGAAAAGTGATCGGCTCAGGGTGCAGGTTCGTGACACCTGACAGATGCACCTTTCCTCGACTACTCTCCAATCCGTCAATGACGAAAGTCCACAGAACCAGGCCTCCTCGAAACTTGAGATCTCAGACCCAAGACCGTAGTCAACCGAATGTCAGTAGCAGCAACCAATCTTCTCTGAACCCAAACGTATTCCTATCCCGAAATCCGGTTACGTCGGATCTAGGGCCTTCCCACCCATCAAAAGCGGGGACCATGGTCATCCAGCGAAGGTGTTCGATGCCGGGCAAAAATATCTCGGCCTCTTAAGTTCAAGGTGCAAACCTGGCTGATGGTCATACCTACTGGTCACTACCCCACGTTTCGGGAGAAAATATCAGGTTTCAGCATACAAGTAACATCGAGAGTTGGCTAGAAATTCCGGTCAACGAGGACCTCATGTAGGCTTTCAGGGTGCACCTGGCCATTTGTGAAAACAGAAAAAAATGTCCGGCGTCCTGGGTCAATGTCTAGATTACCGCCACTTTTTTTTGAAGGAGCCGTACAATTTCTTGTGGGGAAAGTGGAAGAAAAAAAAATACGCGATACGGAAGTAAAATTGGTCAGGGTGGAGATCGGGCGATAACAGATTGTGGGCGTACAAACTGGGTATGTAAACCCATGGGCCGGCCTGAAACGTTGACGCGTCGAAATCCCAATTAGGTAATGGGAAAGGGAGGATCGAAGTGTCACTGGTTTGCTAAGCACTGCAACATAGGAGTCCCACGAACCGGCTCAGAAAGGAGGTTGACCAAAGCAATAACGTGGGGATCGTCAACTTGACGAGCCGAAACAAACAAAAAACATAAACTTGAGGCTGAGGGACTGGCTCAAAAACCCGTCGTGCTTGTTCATGGATGTCTTCGCCCGAAGCCCAGACCACGGGGTCAAAAAGCGATTATATGGTAGAAATAAATTACCCATATGTGATATCGTAAGCAGTTGTGTACGATATTTTTGGTATACGGGCGTTACATTCATGTGAACCGAGAAGGTAGTCATCTGAGAAGTTGAGAGTGGAAGAACCATCGGGTGCGACGAAGCACGGAAAACGAGTTTCGCGGCTGTTTGGACTTTTCGAAGGCAAACTGTCTTGACACCCGGAATCGATCCCGGGTGCCGGTGCTTCCGTAAACTGGACTGTCAAAAATAATATAACCGTGAGCAAACTTTTGTTATGGAGAAAGCATGAATGCGATAAGGTTCTTAATTTCAGCGGGCCCGAATCACTCCCTCCCTGATCATGAGGAAGAAATGAATGGACGTTGAGTAGCTGAAACCGAGTGAATGTGAGCGTCTCCAACAACCCAGCACTCACGTAACCAACTAACCGTGGGTTTCAATGCGATATATATACACGAACTTTCCTTCGGGATGCTAAAAGAGTCCCTCGACTTGTGTATCGATAAGAAATAGAATAAGGTCAGATGATTCCGGACTAAGTCAATGCTTCGGAGGAATCTACCAAGCCAGTATCCTGGAGCGATTGTAAATACTGTGTAAGGAAATTGGTGGGGCGGGTGAGGCTGGAGGTTCCGATCAGCTGACAGGAGCGATCGGTAATTGGGCCGACCCTCCTGACGTTCATGCCCAGATAGTAAGGACACCATTGTCGTGATTTGAGTCAGTGCAGAGGCGAATGAATAGTAACACAGGGGAACCTTCCCTCGATGCATAGGAACGGGCTTGTGTGAGTGAGTTTCAAGACATCCCCCATGGTGGATAAGATATAGAAGTCACCACATTGAGAATGGTTGTGATGCCATCCCAGACGGAAGGTATAATGATTTTTGATAAATACTTACGAGGTACCTGCCTATTATTATTGCCAGTGGCGATGTCCGTCAAGGTTATGACGGACATCGCAGCGTCGGCACTCAACCGCCGGGCGAGAGTACATTGAGATAAGTACATTAAGCCTTGACGATATGCCGTTGATCCAGTGTTCGAATGCGGTATATTTAATACCCCCCTGATGGGGAACACAATGTAGCGTTTAAGTCATGGGGATTGCTTGTTCACAACGCGTTCTTTGGTGACATTCCAGGAACAAGGGCAAGGGATCTATTCAGAACTTGGAGCGACACTCAAGCATGGTAAGTTGACATGATCTGGGGACCGATCTGAAATAATCACCGTTTTAAAACAGAGGTGAATTTGAACCATCCAATTTGTCCGAATAAACCGCAATTTTGAGGATGATGTATGGTTTAACGAGGAACATGACAATCGGCTAATTGGATTGCAGCGGTGTCAGCAACAGGGCCCACTCATAACACCTATTGCATATCGACATGTAGGGTGATTGTAGATTGAGGTGTCTTGTGAGTCATGAGGCTTCGAGTTCTGTTATAACGAGCGTAAGTCGTGATTTAAATAGAGATGCCTGACAACGCGTTCAGTATACATAAGTTACAATAAATATCAGTCAAACGGTACATTCCAAATATAATGTGTGAACCTTGGGAGGACCCTTATAAATGATAAGTTCCGGGTGGAATCGGTGCCCAGGTGTTCCTAGAAATTGAGGCACTGAGTACTGGGCAAGACTGAGGCATATTTCTCAAGACCATTGATGGAACGGCCGAGATCGATCAGCAAAGGGAACATGTCCGCTGATCATGTTGCGTGCCTTGGGAATATCTGACTAGTGGTAAGTGTTAAAAACTGTGCCACGTATGGGAACATACGCAGCCCTAGTCGGAGTGAGCTACAGCGAGGATAGTCCTTTTCACCAAAATAGAGGTCAGAACTCAATTTTCAAGAATCACCAAGTCAAGATTCATGCACGTCACACTTATAAAGAGCACGTGATGACTACAAAGACCATGATCAATTACTCCGCTCAGCGTCAGTCAAGTCTCAAGTTATTATTTTCCTGATCGTCGCCAACGATGCCCAGAGCCCCCAAATCACCGTCTCCTTCTAGATCTATCCGACGTTCATCGCGGCTCAGTGGCAATAAGAGTGAGCCACGAGGGAGCACTAAACTCATCTTGTATCAATGACCTAACGATGATCATTCCTTAACAGATCTAAAGGACCTGGCTGGGCTTCTCCAACAGCGGCCCAAACGAGAGCAAAAAAAGAACAACGGTGGAGTCAACGCTTATCTATGTAGTGATGCCCCCATGTCAATTTCCAGCTTACCCACACCCGGGCTCGTCAATCTTAGGCGTTCTCGAAGGATGACGCCTGCTGAACTGATCAAACGGGAAAAGGCTCTCCTCCTCAACGAACAAGAGTTTAATCAGAAAGCAGGGGAACTCGACGAGCGCATAACCGCTATCTCAAGAAAGGAGGACCAGGCTTCCTTGATGTTGGCACAAATAGCAGAGCGAGAAACAACAGCTACGCTTGCGCAATTGGAAGAACATTTCATATGTCCACTGTAGGTAAATTCTTTAAGAACACATACGCCCGTGACTTAAATCCTACAATCTGATAGCTGTTGCGAAGTTATGGCTTACCCTTACACTCTTAACCCAGGCCAGTGCGGTCATACATTCTGCGCCATATGTATCCTCAAATGGTTTTTTTCGCGTTTACATCGCGCTTGTGGTGGATGGCATGAATCTGTTGACTGCCCGATCTGCCGTAGCCTCCTCGTTATGACCCCTGAGCATGTCCCGCGTCTCGAAATCACCTTCCCATTTGTTCCGAACAGGACTGCCGCTGGCGTTGTTGAATCGCTTATTGAGAAACTCGCTCAACCACCATTAGATACTCCAGAAGTTAAAAGAGAGGATACAGAAGGGGCGTGGCCATCGGAATTAAGAGAGGAATGGAACGCGGAATGCGGTCGGAAGAAGGGTAAATCGAAGGAGGACCCAGAAATTCAGACGAATGCGGCTGTAGCTGATTGGAGAGAGGGCGGCACTATGAGATCAGAGTGGTTAAAAAGGAACCGGTAAGTCCGCTTCCACTAGTCTTACGACGTAGTGCAGTATCTTTATTTGATAACGTGTCTGCGTACAGGGATGGAAAAAGAGAAATGAATCACGTATTGAAATCTTGGTCGACCCTCGCGTCAAAGGATTTTATATCCTTGAAACAGAAACTTGAAGTCTAACAGGTCTCTCTGTTTATTTTCATGGCTCACCTGTCGCAGTAGTGCACCAGTCACCACATCTATTGATTCCTATTTGGATATATCACCAGCCGATATTGCCACCCCTCTCGCGCGCCACCTGATCTCGATTCCTTCCAGTGTATAGGCTATTATAACGTCTCCCGCTATTGGGCAAACCTTCGACATTACCACCTCAGATAATGGACACCTTCCTTACCAATATTTATCTACTTATTGACACATCCCATCCTGTGTACCTCTCTGCATTCTATCACACCGTGTATCATAACTTTTGGATTATCAACTTCCCAAGCCTCGGCTGTTATAATATGGCTCCGTTCCCGTACGCTGTTTTACTTAGAGATAGAAACATCTTTCCTTTAACCCACGCATACCCAGGATATCCTGGAAACCACCGTTATTAATGGTTTTAAAACGTACAGACTCAAAATGTAAAATGTACACACCCAATCTGATCTTGTTAACCAGAGGTCAGCGACTCCGTCCATTTTCCCCAAAACTGAAGCGCCTTTCCATGAAAGGACGCGAGGGTCAACCTCCTTTGGGGGAGGAATGATTTGTACTTTTTCCATGTTTGGCACTAGAGGTGTCGCTATAGCTTGGAGCCTGTATGGAAACGATTTACATTTACTTCGATTAAGCTACTTGAGACCAGAATATGAAATTACCTGCTTTCGAGAGCATGGCCGATGCCTGGTATATGAGCCGTGCCACCAATCACAAGAACGGCTTGGAGATATTTTCGAATCTTGTCGTCTCCCCCCGCTGCTCGGGCACTATTGAAAATGGCGACATCCAATGGTAATTTACTTGCTTCAAAACACACATCGATGGTGATATTACCAGGGTAAACAGGTGGCGTGTTCGGCACTACCTTTGTAGATGGTATTGTGAGCGAAGGGGTTGGCGCTTTGCTCTCATCTTCAACATCAATGATTTCGATGCCGTCCGTAAATAGATTAGGAGCCGAAGCGGGTTGATCATCGACTACCATAGTTTGTATTTCCGGTTGTTCTGCGGGTGTAGCCGTCCCTATACATGAAGAAATAACGATGTGAATGTGAAAATCCGGTGAGATACTGAGATATTACATTCAGTACCTGGTTGAGATCCACTTCCCACCTGTTTTTGAGATATGTCGTTTATATCCGATGGTACCACAGAAGGCATTAAATGCTGTGTAGATATTATCATTGCATTCGTCTGATGGTTGAGAAATGAGAGAAGTAACGTTGGTTGTTGGGTGAAGTACATACAACCTGATCTGTTTGGTGTTCGATAATTTCTTCCGTAACTCCTGAACCTATACGGGACTTAAAACCAACGCGCTTTTTTTCGAACTCAATGACACGAGGCTCAAATAGACACTAAAAAACACTAGTTAACGAGATCTTCAGGGGTTAACAAAAAGATTACCGATTTACCATGGGAGCTAAAATGGTTTCATCATATGCTCTCAAACCATATTTCTCCGCGGGTCGATCTGGCCTCCTCACCACGAAGTCATAGAGATTAAGGGCAACGTCTCCCTAGAGGATTCATCATAGAAATGGATCAATTTTACGATCTATGACTTACCTCAGCGAGTGTGCACAACCTGCTCTTGAGGTCTTCCATGATACTCCAGTCGTAGGACCGAGCCAAGTCGATGTCCCTATACGGAAAGCTGATGCGCTCCAAAAGGACATAAAGAAATTCAGTGATATCATCACCACCCATATTCAAAGACATTCTAGCGGTAGCAGTTGAGATATTCGCGAAAACATTATATTTGGAGGGTCACACCTGGTGTCGGGTAGTACCAGACCTTCATCAACACATGCAATATTCGTTGTGGTCGCACCGATATTAACAACGCAAGCATTTGAGATCCCAGCACCATATGTTGCTGCTAATGATTCCTGTGATTGCCATAAAGAATTTTTAAAAAAAAATTGAGCGAAAAAAGCCTAACCTGCTGCGCACACAGCTGTTTGAATCCCATCGTAACTAGTAGCATGTTCACCAGATCCCGGACATACGAACGATCATAAAAGTCAGGAATTACGAGGACAACGGAATATTTCTGTTAAATATGTGAGCGGCAAGTGGTGAGCTAGGGTGGGGTCGCGGGGCGCACTGGATAGTCTTCCACATTAATATTCAATTTTTCCTTCAGGGTGTCGCGAATGATAGCTTCTATATCGCTAAGGATGAACTGAATAGAAGGGTAGTCCCTAGTGTTAAAATTTGTTCCGTAAATTGGCCACCTCATAATATAGCAAGACTGTTGGGGATCGGCCAGCCGCAGGGCCTATTTCGACGTTATATGAAAGAAACTATATATGATATATATGGAAAATTTACCTGTTCCCCAAAGAGGACGTCATCAGGACAGGAACTAGTCAACCATTCGACATGATATGGATCATTATGATCTGCAATAATCTCGGGTTTGAACTGCGCGTTGAAAGTCGAAGCGATTGAAGTTGCGTTAGTGGTTACGCGAAGTTTATAGAATCGCATTCTATCTCTTAGCGAGACGGCGACGGCAGCAATTTTAGCATCGAACTAGAAACCGCTTCATCACCTGTAAAGGAGATCGAGAGATACATACATACAGGATCATCAGATGTTACCGGTGCTACATCATATTCATCGTCGCTCCGCTGTGATGCAGCCGGGACCTCGCGTTGTATCTTCTGTGGACGAGATATGCCTTCAACACGTGTAGGTACCGGGATGGGAGGTTTACACCGTCGAGCAATGACATTTGGCACTGTGAATGGGTTGACGTCGGACGCCTTTCCAATGCGAAGGAATCGAGAGCCAGGATGTATTACAATAACTTGAGATCCCCGCCTACTCTGCATTCAGGTTATATTCCTCGAAACTCCAGCATAATATACCCTGTCTGACCTTGCATCCGATGGAGTCTGAACACTCTCATCTGTAGCCTTGCCTTTCCGAGACAGGTTTCGTGCCCAAAGAGTCTGATTTTCCGATTTCACATAGGTCGTACTCATGTGCTTTGGGTTTGGCCTGGGAGTAGGTTCAATGTTATAATTGGTCGAAGAGCATCACTACCTACACCAAAGGTACATTGAACGTGGTATAGCGCAGTCCAGTTTCATCGCGTTTCGCATTAGGAATACCTCGAGGCATGACAAAGCCTGTGTATAACAAGAATCAGTAGTAAGTAATAGCTTCAGTGTAACTTGTCTTGAGTTGACCCATCATCCAGCAAGGCCCAATACACAACTCGTCCAAAC
Source organism: Collybia sordida (assembly GCA_037014335.1). Lineage (NCBI taxonomy): Eukaryota > Fungi > Basidiomycota > Agaricomycetes > Agaricales > Clitocybaceae > Collybia > Collybia sordida. The sequence continues at coordinate 438,776 of JAYKXK010000011.1, read as the reverse complement.
AACTGACACTCAAGATACACCCGACGACGAAAAACGGGGATTAGAAGTTATCGAGTAAAATGCAATACACGCACACTTGGTGGTATGACCATGCTTGACTCAAAACCCTTAATAATTCTCGGGACATATATGAGCACTCTCAACTACACGCAGGGATCTATCATCTCAGGGTTGAGGTCGACTTTGCACATTCCTAATAATAGTTATAATACTATATACATTCGCAAGATAAGTTTACGAGGTTCGCCTGCTCGAACCTATTTAAACAGTTTACATTCGTCGGACTCCAGCTACTGATATACGATTATAAAAGCTGCCGATACATGTCCCGATCCATACACTACAGTGAGTAGTGCGTTCATCCTTCTGTTCTTTTCAGACTATCGAACGTTTGTTACTTGAATCCTTCCTGTTTCGTCTGATCACTTCAAATCCTTCACTGGCTAATCACCAAGGTCCACCCAACACCAATGTGTGCACCGGCTCGAGTTCATATTAGCTTTCCTATTGTCATAATAAACCTTTTAAGGTTTGAACCTCCCCTCACGCCCACCTCACATTGTGCAACTCGAGGATATTAGGTACTTGCAAGTTGCCACTAAATGTAAGTTCCGACTATATCGAATCTTCGATCGCCTTTCTGAGTGGGGTTGCGCCTGGTTGCACTTTCGCCCCCCTTTCCTGCCTACCGAAAATGGATCCATATCGTACGTATGTAGACCACTAACTAATGGTGGGGCTGCAGTAAACCTTATGGAGAGTTTCTGTCCATCATCTTTCAGTCAGTCCGAGTGTGCTAAGGAAAACGGTCGAGTTCAGGAGTATACATGACGACAGAATATATGTATTGCTAATTTCGTGACAATTTGTGAAAATGTGAGTTTTGAATGCTCGAAGCCCCAAAACCGTCATCTGCTAAAGGCGAAGTAAATCGAATCATCGAGTCAAGGTTACGGGCATAGAAGGTCGATATAGTTCGGTGTTCCATTACTGTGGTCCTGTGAAATTGTTTCATAGACTTAGGAGATAGATAAGGTTCAGTTCCCTGATTTAAACACAAACACGCATTTATACTAGGTATCACAAGGTATTTGACTCGTCAGCATTGAGGATGAGGGTTGTGAAAAACCGGATCATTTCCACGAATGAATCAATGCCGATCGCTATGATTCAGGAATCAGCGCTTCACGGTAAGGCGTACTTTTACCCCAGATCACCTTCGTTGACCGTATGCACACCTCCCGCCAATCTATTTGTGGCTTTTCCAGAGTTATGATGATTATACCGGAATATATGCTTGGACAAGTCCCAATAGTACCGCGTATCTATAATCCATTAAAAGCCCATTTGAGAAGTCCGTATCCACAAAAGTGGTAAAATGTTCTGTACCAGTGTTACCGGATGGCATTCCAGGAGCAACCGTAATATTATTCGTCGTTTGAAAGGACCTATGTGAATTGTATGTGGCTTTGATAGTCCCTGAGAGTAATTGATATGGCGCGGCGTCTTTGCTTGTTGGTGTAGTAGGGGCGGGCTCGAGGTAAGATTGGAAGGCATTGCTGAGTGTCAAAGTTCCGCTGGATATCACATCGACTGGAGTCTGCCTTTTTCCAAATGTTTCGTAAGTAAGGTTGAAGGATTCTGCGAGAGATTTCAGTAGGTTTGAGTCGTGTGCCATAACGTCGCCGACGGAGCTGAAATATTTGTCAATGAAGTCCTCAATGAATAAACCGAACCGTCACAAGCCTGATCACGGATATTCTGTGGTTGACGACTGCCCATGCTTGTTCTGGTAAGGCATTTGTTTTTACACCTCCTTGAATCAGATCGATCGCCTGGGTCGTGCCCACGAGATGTTTATACACAGGGTTTTTAAACATCTCGTTTTCTAAGGAGTGAAGCGCGTGATTTGACTTCGCGGAACGTTTGATAGTCTTTCGAAGGCTCGAAGATACATCGACCCCATGTTGTCCAATGCATTGCATAGTGCTAAAGAAGGGATCGTTCCTAGTCTAGCTAAATCTGGTGAAAGCATATTCACTTATAAACAATAAAGAATTTTACGAGATGAATCTTATATGGATTTTCTTCGAGTTTGACGAGTAATGCAGAGAGTATGCCTATACTCTGTTATTTATCGTTAGCTCGATGTGGAATAGCAGCTCGTCCGAACTCACAGTGTGTTTTGGGGGAATACTTGAATGACCACCAGGGGAGGTAACCTCCACCTTGACATCAATATACCCCTTCTCTGCAATACCTGGTGTCGCGATGACTGAGCCGTATAATTCCGCAAATCCGCCTTGGAGGAACTATCACTATTCACAATCATACCAACACCGGAAATGATATCTTACCTCCCTCGTCAATTATAAATGCGAAGCCATCTTTGCCGTATTTATCGATCATGGCTTCTGATAAGTATTTTGCCCCCTAAAATGTATTAGGAAGCTGGGTTAGGTTGGGACAGCTGGACGTACATGGGTTCCACTTATTTCTTCGTCGAAGCCAAATGCAAGTACGACGGTCCTGGTTGGACGGAAATTTTTTTCCAATAATGATTCGATGCTTGACCTAGTGACAAGTTCAGAGGGAGGGAGTATGAGGAATAAATGAGATCCGGACATGATACCAATTAAGCCACTCTTGTCATCGGAGCTTCCTCGGCCCCATAGTTTCTCACCTACATAGTAGCTGAGTAAATTCGAGAAGTTGGAGCATTTACTATTCCAGTTTTACCATCAAAATAACCAGAGTAAGGGGGGTGTGTCCATTGCTCAATGGTTCGAGGATCGACTGGTACTACATCTAGAAAAAGGTAGAGATGTTGAGAAATAGTCTTCCACAAGCAAATGACGGAGTCGCACCTTGATGTGCAGCCAAGAGGATGGGCTTTAATGACATATCGCTCCCTTTCCACTCATATAATAAACCATACGTATTGATTTTGGTGAGTTTGAGGGCCGAGTGGCTACCATGAAAATTCGAGTGGTGTTTACGTCTAGTGAATATAAGCCTGCTTACACTAGAGGGAATCCATTCTGAAGATAAGCTTGAAATGGGATAAAAACATCCCATCGCGAGTCATGACCAACAGGACCCATATCATCGAAAGACTCGGTGCTGGTCGACAACAAGGCTGAGATAAAAAAAGCATGCACACATACAAGTCGAACACTCACGGAACCCTCACGGCGCCCCCCAACCACTCTATAGCTTTCCGTTGGAATCCATCCGTTCTGTAAATTTCAGATAGTACTCTCCAAAGATGTCCATTCCGTTCAGGGATCAAAACGTCCGCCTGTGGACAGATAGTCGAGCCTTTATCTATTGAAATGTTATTGAAGAATGATGGGAACTCCGACACAACTCCCAGCGTCACCCAGGCGAAATATATCAATAAAAAAAGCAATAGAGAGGATGATACATTTCTCGAGTTAACACGCAATCTCCGCGAGCCGGTAACCGCCGTAGGTAGAGGCGCAGGGAGGAGCAGAGGTTTGGTCTTCTCCTTCGTCAGCATGGTTTTGGATTAGAAAGATGCCTGAGACCCTTCACCCCGAAAGACTTTTTATAACACAACGTGTTGGATAGAGTTCTGTATCAGTCAGGTTTCCATGTGATGATTCTCATGGGAATCCAGGTAAGTTTGAATGAGAGTCGCCTATTTGAATATCTAATTGTTACATTGCTGTTATGGGATGAAAGAATCCCACAAGTCATAGGGTGATAATATTTTGGCAATGCTAAGCGGTAGTAAAAGGACTAGACAAAAAGACATAATATGTATATCGCCAAGTTTTCTACTTGAGAGGGATGCTAAAAGGGACAATGCATTCAGCTGAAAGTATGTAGAGATTAGAGCGAAAAACATACAATCGGGAAGCTTAAAAGGTGTGAAAGGAAGGAAGAGGCTCTTGAGTTCAGAAGTATTCAGATAGATGCAGTACTCACAGTGTGTTGCACCAATCTACACGATACATATCAGGATACGGACTAAAGAGAAGCAATAATTACTTACACCAGGACGACCGTGTTTAACAGGGCGGTATGAACACGAAAACTCGGCAAGATAGTGTCCCGTCATTTCGGGCTTAATCTCGACCGAATTGAAGACCTTTCCGATAATGTAAATCAATCCCGACCTCGACCATATCCAAAACGATTTTTATTTGCCCACCTTGCCGTTGTAAATACCTACAACACTCCCAATCATTTCTGGGACGATAATCATATCACGCAGATGTGTTTTGACAACAGCAGGCTTCTCATTGGGGGGTGCTTCCTTCTTAGCCTTGCGTAATTTTTTGATAAGTCCCATAGGGCGGCGTTTGAGACCGCGCTGGAAACGCCGACGAGCGCGAGCGTGAACGAGCTGTCCAGGGCAGCTTATCAACTCTCGAACTTCTTTCATCTAATCGGTTAAAAACGTACTTCAACGAACTAGTTGAGAGACCTATCACATTAGCGATAATTTTTGGAATGATTGACCGAATATACAAACGAACATCTTCGTTGTTCATGTCCAGCAGCTTCTCAAGTTCAACACCACGGTACGAGAACGTGCGGAATGTACGCTTTTTCTTGAGCTCCGCAGCCAGTTGAGGATCGGTAACGCTTGAGTCAGCCTATTGAAATAGTATCATTTTTCCTGCACCCAGTCCCCCGATGAGCATATAGTAACATACCATGGTCGGGTGTTGAGTAAATCTGGGGGGCAGGTCTGTTTGACTGGGAGTTTGGGCGGAGTATGAATCAAACAAATTGTGGCTTATTGATGGGAATTTGGCACACGTGGTACTATACAGCACCTGCCTGTTGCGACCGAAATTTTGGCGTTGAGCTTGCTCAAACACGATAAGAGAATCTTTCGGATAGAATCCACGAGTCTTCCCACAGCGGATTAAAGGTATGTCAATCCCGACTTTATTCATTAGAGGGGGAAACCATAGGAAATCATGGGGCTGGTGTTTGGGCAGGCAGCACAATATTCATCTTTTGGCTGATCTACTTTTTCAACTTTGACAGTGATTTGTGGCTACCGTACCGTTTAAAACTTCAACCAACCACCCTAAATCAAAGTATATACATTCAGTTCTGATCTAATTCTTCGATATGACTGACTATATGTAGATGCGTCACGTTGCTGCCTACCTACTCCTTCAAATCGGTGGAAATTCCGACCCGTCTGCCGCGGATGTCAAGAAGCTCCTCTCCACCGTCGGTATTGAAGCTAATGATGATCGCCTTGAAACCTTGATTTCTGAGCTGAAGGGTAAAGCTGTCAATGATGTGTGTTTATTTTTACCACCAGTGTATACCTGAATTCATTTTTCTCTTGTTTAGGTGATAGCTGAGGGCTCCGCCAAACTGGCATCCGTTCCATCCGGAGGAGGAGCTGCTCCTGCTGCCGCTGCTTCGGGTGGGGCCCCTGCCGCAGCCGCAGAGGAGAAAAAGGAGGAAAAGGTCGAGGAAAAAGTTTGTCTCATTAGTCGCTCCTCCAGAATCAATGCTTATCTGATTATGTTTCTAGGAAGAGTCCGACGAAGACATGGGTTTCGGTTTATTCGACTGATCTCCTTACGCTACCTCGTAAGATACGCTGCATATGCTGTATTTCTGCCCGAATTAGCAGCCATGTTTCCAAGCAAAAGGTCTTTTTCGATAGATAGATATTGATTTGACCTTGCCTCTACTGGTCTGAACAGCCATATCTTGAATAGCCAAAGGGGATTGGTTCAACAGTCAAAACTCTTACGAATCTGAATATTGAAATGCATAATACACCGGGACCGACCAGAGTGATGACGACATCGGAACATGATTAATCGGAATTACACGTCGGCCTTTGTACATTTATTGATGTCCTGTCCCGAGCATATGTTGTGTATTTGTAACTCTAGAATGGCGGGCCTGGCTTGAATTTTATGGTGCTGATTTCGGGACAGGAAACGAGTTCTCAAGCAATGCGGGTACAAGTGTTGTTTATTAAGAACACGTGTGGCTGGTCTTTTGGTTTACCTTCGAGTAGTTGCTCGAGCGGAATAGGATTTGGAGGTGACGATACCGTATTGTTGTGGCTAGAAATGCCTACGGCAAGGGACCAGATTACAATCTTTGATCTACATATATAAGTTTGTAGAATCCCGTATGAGTTATTGGCCCCGATTCTCCGAAGTTTCCCTAGGACCCAGTGCGTCGGTGTGGGGCGGCTCTTTGCGACCATTCCTCTTGTGAGTCGCTTGTGAAAGAGACTCAACACGGTGGGAATACACTGACCATATGTGACTGTGCGGGATGGAAGAACGATCCGACGAACCGCAGCGTGAGTGATGGTTGTTGCTCACCCTCAAATACGCGTCCATCTGGCATTGGACCTGGAATGGATTGTAATATAATTAGGCTGATGTGAACGTGTAGACCTTGATTGGGACGATGATCCTTGTTTGGCGCGAACGTGCCACTGCAGCCACTGGCTCAGTTGTAAGGGTTTACGAGAAGGCGGCGAAAGGGGCAGAAATGGGGGTGACAGGTAACAAAGACGGACTTCGGCGGTAGTTACATTTGTGTGGGGGTATGTAAGTCGTGTGACAGACATAACCTGACAGAACCCTGGATCAGAGTGGATACGTATGTTTTGAAAATTGATACAGGTTTGCGAGTTGTGTAAAAAAAAAAGGGATTTTTTTAACTGAAAGAATGAAACTGTTGCTGGGCGGCGAATAATTGTATTTGAGTCGTTGTTGTATCTCGTATGTACAATGACCTAAAACTATTTGTCGGCAGAGTTGCCGCGGTTTGCCCGCCCAATTCGGATCCAAAATGATATGTGGAAATACCCGATATAGCTACCGGCGGGACACTCGCTTGAAGCAAGAACGTTGATGGTTGAGCTCTTGATATTGCACTTTTGACTCTGAATAGACCAAGATTGTATATACAGCTAGTATATAACTAGTCTATAGTACTTTATAGGCTATAAAAGCTACAACGCCTGGCCGAACGACAGCCGGCGGACCGAGTGTCTACCAAGAATACGGCTTATGCCGGAAGTCACACCCGCCGGCATCTCTTTCTGTTGGCTCTCTAACGCCGGTGCACGTCTTATCCTTCCTACCACTACACCCCTGCACCATGGATCCATACTCTATTTCTCAAAACCCTTCTTCTTCTTCTTCCTTTCCTCCTTCCAACTACGACAGTGAAGATAGGCCCGACCAGAACGCAACCGCGTTTATGAAAGCACCAAAACGAAAACGTCTAGCCAAGGCACATTCCTTGTTCACCTCCCTTTATCACCTTTTTTTTTAAACTTTTTTTACTAGGCTTGTGATGCTTGCCACAAAAGCAAACGCCGTTGTGATGGTACAGGTGGGTTGCCGATTCATGCCTCGTTGTCACGATCTCATCACACCCCACCAGCCCCGTGCAGCAACTGGTCAGTCTTTTTATCTCCACGTCTTTCTCTTTCTATCTCATCCTCTTTCGCATCATAGCTACTACGCATCCAAAGCTTGCTCCTATACTGATGCCTCAGGACGCCCAGTGCCAGCTCCCAGGCCCTTCAAAGAGAGGCCCGATTCTGATAATAGGAATATACATTCTTCAACATCACCTCATAATCCGGGCACATCATCCCATGATAGGGAACTCAGTGAAGACGACGGACAGAATACTCACATTCATCCTCACCCACAAAACAATGCCCCTCGAAAACGGTTCAGAGGCGAGCGGGGCAACGCTATCCCTACCGAGAACATTTCAGCTCCTCTCCCCCTCCCCATGATGGGTGCCATCCCAATAAGTTTGGAGCGGCCTGACCCTGTTGAGCTCGACCATTCCCTCACCCGCGAGTTGACCAATCGTATGTGTCTAGACCCTTCGTTCACACACCGCATCATGATTCTATCACATCTACAGTTTTTTTCACACACTGTCACCCCGCCCGCGCCATTATCCATAAGCCAACTTTTTCGGCCTCCCTTGCACATAATCGTGTACCCCTACATCTCCTTCATGCAGTATGTGCGCTCGCAGCTCCTCTCTCAAAACAGCCTCGCCTCCGCACCACCCCGACACGCAATGCTGGAAAACGCTTTGCACAAGAGGCCCTCTCCCTTATGTTCGACGGTGCTGGTAGGTTAATGTGTGAACGCGATCTTGCGACTGCACAAGCACTATGCCTCCTCCAAATCCACGATGCATCCACCAAAGATAAGAACATTTATTGGACTTCCCGATACTATGGTGTGTTGGTGTGCATTCTGCGACCCCTTCTCCGCCTGATCCTTTCCCAAAAGCAGACCTTGCTCTCCAGATCGTTGAATCCCTAAACGTGTATCATCCGGAACATCCGACTCTCACGCCGGTCCCTTCCCCAGAATTTATTCATGCTTCTATTGAGCGGGAGGCTGTGCGCCGTATATTCTGGCTCGTCCATCTTATGCATGTTATGGCATCCATCTATTTTAAGAAGCCTATGGTAGGCCTCGGGGAACAGGGCATGCGGCTTCGACTGCCGGCGGATGAGACGAGCTTTGAGCTCGGCGTCCATTCAACACTGCCAGGTGAGATTAAAACCCCATTCGTTTCATTTCGTGGACTGTCGGTTTTCCTTACTGATTAACTTCCCTCCGCCACTCCCCTCGATCATCATCATTTGAACTATAATTAGAGTATCTTTACCTTCCTGCCGTAAGAACGCAATATTCGTCGGAGTTTGGGCACCTTATTCGTGTAATATCCATATACACAAAGGTTGAATTTGCTCTTGACGAACTAAGTGGTGAGTTCTCGTTCTCTACTTCTCGATATCTTTTCTTTACCTCACTTATGCCTATTAGATCCCTCACCCGAACCAGTCATGAATCCCACTGCAACGCTTGATGACGCCGAACAGATGTTAGAGGTATATCTTTACTTCCACATGCCTCTACGCACACTTAACGACTCTACCTAGGCATGGGCATCTTCTCTTCCCGAACATCTCCGGTTCTCAGAACAAAGCCTCTTGGTTCAACAGTCCATGTTCGAAACGAGCTCCAATACAGGGGCATGGTGTTGGTGTTGTATGCATATATATCGTGCATCAACAGCATTGGCATTAAGTCTCGTGAGTCCTCTTCTCCTAATGACAAGGTCATATATTCCTGACTGTTTTGTTGGATATGTTAACCTACAGACAAAGCCCAGACATAGAAGCACGACCTCAGAACCTCAATGGGCGATGCAAACGTTGGACATGATCTTGAATATGCTTGGTGATCGAGCCAAGAACAGTATACTAAGTTTGTCTTTCTTACCCTCCTTTATTGAATTCTCTGATTTAGCATGATTTTTATTTGCAGTGCGAGCCGCTCTTTGGGTCAGGACATAACATCCCTTTATGACGACGCACGAATACTGATTTTTCCTTTGGCAGTCCATGATCAAATACTGCAATCGCGACGATGCAAAAATTCGTGCCTGGTGCGCCGAGTACGAAGATACTTGGGGCCTACGGATGCATGATATAGTTTCAGAATGGCGACCATACCCATCGCCTCAGTTACAACCTCAGTATCCTCCTCAATCACACACTGTCCAGCAACCGCCACCACCGCAATCGATTCCACTCCATTCCCAACACCAACAAGTCCCCCATCGACGCATCTCAGAAGTCCGCAATCCAAATCAACCAGGGACGGGGCCCCGCACCTCTTCTCATCAACACGACTCCTCGTATAGCCGTAGGTCCCCTGGCAGCTTGTCCCCAACAGCATATCCTGTCGGCCGATCGCTTGATGACCATCGGGTGCACAACACCAATGGCAACAATACCGGCCGGACTTTCTCTTCACAACCTCACACACACACAGACAGGGACGCAAGCGGACATGCTCTCGCAGGACCCCTCCTCGGGCAGGGTCAGGGTGGGAATAGCAGCAATGAGGAGGTTGGAAGTGAAAGAGAGAAGGAGGTAAGTATCTGCCATTGATATATGATTCGGATATTAACGCTGTTCCTCAGACTGGTGGTGTTAATGGAGACAATGCAGGGCAACGAGGCGCTAGTGGAAGTTCGGGAGACGGGCCGCATTCGCTACCTTCACTCAAATCAAGTGGTCTTCTAGACTCCTGGGGTGAAGGCGGGAATAGCCAACAGATACCCCACGGAATCAACGGCAGCCAAAGACCTTCGCCACCGCGACGGTCACCACCACACCTACATTCCCTTCATGACACAGAATCACGATCAACAACGTTGGTCAGTATGCCTGTGGGGCTACCATGGCTCGCAAACGAGTCCCGGTAAAACCAGTTTTGATTAGATGTAATATCGTTGGGACCATTTTATTGGTGCGATCACTGTTGTTTTGTTTTGGCGTAACCTCGCGATGTTTTGTTAACATGTTACCACTTACATATGTATGCATAGTCTCCATCATTCATTTTTTGCTCAGTCCCTTTCTTATTTTGCAACGATTCATCGTACCTGTCATATTGCGGACAATTGGATAGCATATCGCGTGAAGTCAAGTACATGTACATTCTGCCTGTTGCAAGTGTTAATATTATTCAATACAACCATAACAAAACACCACGATGTTGTGAGGGGCCGATCCGAACTGTATTATAGGTATATACATCGCCTACCGAAAGTGGCCTACTGTCTAGCCATTGACTAAACTTCGAGTTTCTTGAGATTGCGATGGAGCTCTGGCTTAACGAGGACAACACGATCGAGGAGCTTCTTCACGACCAAGTCCTTGGATTGTGCATAAGATCCTGATATGGCCTGAAGCTTGATCTCTGTCTCATTATCAACAGTGGTTTGAGCACTAGAAGTTGTCCCGGCATGCTGTACCACAGAGGTTGGTGCTATGTTAGGAGAGCATGAACATCAAACACACCGATTGTTCAAACGCCTTAAACTCCCTCTCTTTCGATTTCTTGTACTCCTCTATTTCCTTTGCTGCTTCGGAGCGTGCGTCTTTCAGTTTTTGTACACGGTCTAGGGAAACTGGTCAAATTCCAGCATAAGAGGGTTCGAATAGTGAGCAATAACATTGACGCGCCTGCTGCACTATTTTCGCAGCTTCCTTTTCGGCTTCGAGGAGTGTCTGGATTCCCTGCGATTGTTGAGTAGCCTTGAGTGAATGAATTATCAGATTCCGTTAAATGAAGAGGGATTGGGGTATACCATGCAGATAGTAGGAGGCAAGTTCCAACTCCGATCCCACTGATCATCCTCTTGGCCTTAGAGTAGTTGTGGCTGTTTCAATCGTTCATGACGCCGTTCGCACGCAAATCCTCTCGAGATTCTTTCAAAATTGGTTCACATGAAACAACGCTCGAAGCGATGATATATTTCCACAAATCTTATGTTAAATCTTAATCACTCAACACCCTGCATACCGGAGTAACACCTCGATTATTTTGATTTTATTCCAACCTCTAGTCGGAGTGTATGACGATCCGCATCTCACGAAGCCTCCCTCCTCAAGCTGATCAGCCTTGAAATTTCCGCGATGGGAATATGCTGTCGGCTGTTACCGTCAGCGGAAGGTGTATGGTCCTTTGTGAAAGCGATCTCCACTCACCGTCTTCTCACTACTTTCAAATGTCTTTACACACAGTCATTCCTCACGACTCTATCCCTTCCCCAACCCATATCAATACCAATTATTGTGGCGTTTTACACAATTGTATGCACTTCACCTGATTTCCTCGGTCAAAGTCTTAATCAGATTGTCTTTCTAATTCCCATAAGTAGATCTGCAAGAGAAAGGAGAAGTTCATCAATTAAGCTGGGTTGAGATTATGTCATCCCCACCCAACTCTGTCCAGTGGACTGTCCACTGTAAAGGTATTGCTACGAATAAAAATATCCTGATCAAATCACTGACATTGAGATCAGTGAGGGGGAAAATTATGGGAGTCGGTATTGGTACTCAAAAGGCGACTGCCAAACGACTTGCCGCCAAACAAGCATGTGAAGTAAATTCGTAACCACAAAATATCGTTATCCAAAATGTACCAACGTCTGCACAGGTATTATACATGGGCTTGCCCAATTAGGAAATTTTTAGAATTCCCGATCAATTTATTCTAATATACTACTGAGTACTCCCTCTTCATTCTTCACGAATTTTGGGAGCAACTTGTATATTGTCTGTCTTTTATCTTCATTTTTTATATTCTGTTCAGGCTCAGACTCAGTTGACGGCCTGCACGAAAAATCGCCTTCAGCCTGCCATCCCGCCGTCCAGACCTGCCGAAAGATCCCCCCTAAAAATGACACCCATGTCCTGAGATCTCTTCTTTCAATTGGCCTCCAGAGCTTTCAGTGGACCGGACCACTCCCGGCCCGGCGTCGGGAAAAGTGTAGGTAGGGTCGAGTTTGAGTTCAAGAAGAGGTCGTAATTCTCACGATCGAAATTATGTAAAATCACATAAAACTCAGGCTCCTAGAACCATCCCTTCGCAGGCTCCTAAAACCACCCGCTCGAGATACTTGATATTGGTTCCAAGGGAACCAAACAAACAACTTTTGGTTGCTTGCAAGTCTCACAGAGCGGCTGGCGCATTTTCGCCTTTTTCATCACCGAGGTTAATCCGACTTGATGGGGAAAAATATAAAATACTATTGTTGTCATGTATTATTTTTTAATACCTTTGATTTCATTTCCCAATAAGGAGATCTCAATCATTTTCTTGCTCACGGCAATAGCTACCAGCGCAGCTGCTTTCAATTCTACTTTGTTCTGCTTACCAAGGAGGTTGAAAGATGTGATGAGAAACGTTAATGCTTTCTTATTTCTGTCATCTATTGCCATGAGAAGTGGTATCCAGAAAGACAGTGTCTTCCCCACTCCTGCAGGGGCACAGGCCAATATGTCTTCTGCATTGTATAGAGCTTGGACAATTTGAATTTGGAGCCAACAGGCTTGTTTGCCTAACTTGCTGAGAATGAGAGAGCGGATATGTTCAGTTGTCCACTTATACTCTGTATTCAGCATTGACACAAGAATTCAATGTGTTCACGAAAATATCTCTGATAGGTAATTGCTTCATGACATAATACATATATTTTTCTCGGAATAAATAAACATGATTGATGATATAAACCCTAAAGATGGGTTTCAGTGTGATTTCCGATCAACGCGGGGCGAAAATGCGCCAGCCGCTCTGTGAGACTTGCAAGAAACAAATTTTGTTTGTTTGGTTCCCTCGGAACCATTAGCAAGTTTCTACGAGCGGCAGGTTTTAGGAGCCTGATCCCTTCGCAGATTCACGATGACAAATGTGTTTGTCCATATTTGCCCGTGGCAAACTATGTTTCGTGAACACTGTAGAGGGGCTGGCCAATTAGCCACTCCGGGATCCCCGAGCCTTCCCTGAAAACCTTTAAGCGACAATAAAATACTTTTTCAACAAACAAAACCAAACTTCTATTTTTGAGTTCTTTTGTCACTTGTCGTGACAATCAATGTCAGGATAAGCGGCAAAGCAATCTTGGATGCCTCGGGACATGTTCCTCCATCCAAAAGGCCATAATGTGGTGGGCCAAAAAGAAAATAACAATGCGTTATGTGAGGAGACGAGAGAGAAACGAGAAAGAGACAAGGGATGTCTCAGTAGTTATTATTTCATAGATATTTTGTTACAATATATATATACCGTGATGCTACGCACTTACTAAGGCGTGATGTTTATGTCACATACGTGGGAACCTTTCGACGAGCTTTGTGTACTGCTGCACGCTTGTCCACACATGTTTCCCAACACTCCCCTTCAAGCGGGCGCTATGCCCATTTCTTGTAAGTGTTTATGGTGCTTCGGACGAGGAAGAGGTTTAGTTAACACGTCTGCCGTTTGGTTAGGATCTCGACAGCTTTCAATGGAAATCAAGTTGTTTTCAACGAGATTTCGCACCCAATGCCATCGTATCGCGATGTGCTTTGAACGTTTATGGAATTGAGGATTTCGGGCCATAGCAATGGACCCGTCGTTGTCTCCTTTCAAGACTGTAGGTGAGTCTTGTTGAAATCCCAATTCGTCGTATAGATTTCTTAACCAAACGATTTCTCGCGCAGCTTCGGATAAAGCCACATATTTGGCTTCTGTTGACAACAAAGCGATCATCGTTTGTTTTTTAGAACGCCACGTTATCGCTCCCCCCGCTACTAAGAAAACGTACCCCGACGTCAATTTGAAATCGTCAGCGTTCGTGTATGCAGCGTCGGCATATCCGTAGAAGATATTTTGATCTTCGGGAGCATTTGCCGAGTAAGTAATTCCGTAGCTTTTTGTTCCGGCCAAATAACGAAGTAAGTGCTTTAGTGCACTGATATGTTGTAGGCTCGGATTGGCAGTATATGCTGCTAATTGATTCACGGTAAATGCTATGTCCAGTCGTGTCGTGTTGGCTAGAAATATTAATTCTCCTATTACTTTTGCATAGGAGTTACTTCAATTGCCTTCGGCTCCATCCGGGTTCGGCTCGAGATTAATTTTTGGATCCATAGGAGTTGAAACAGGATTGGCTCGTTCCATTCCCTGTTTCTTTAGAATTGATTCTATATATTTCTCCTGGGCCAGAGTAATGGAATCATTTTCGACCGTTATCTCGATACCAACAATTTTCGTTGGTTCGCCTATATCAGTAACCTCCCATTCTCGTTGTAAGTCATTTTTCATATTTTTCATAAGACTTTCGTTTGACGCAAACAGTAGTATGTTGTCGACCCAGACTGTGATAATTTCAAGGTCTTTACCATTTCGACGGATGTATGCGCATGGGTCGGATACCAATCGTTTGAAGCCGAATTTCGTAAGTTTTTCATCTAGCTGTCTATTCCACTCGCGACCTGATTGTTTTAGACCATAGATAGTTCGTATTAGTTTACAAACTTGGCCTGTATTATCATTATAACCTTTGGGTTGGTGCATATAAACATTTTCTTGTAGTTTCCCATTTAAGTAAGCACCTTTTATGTCCATTTGTTGGACTATCAGCTTCTTTTTCGGGACTAATGCCAATATAGCTCGGATCGTTTCGAGACAAACTACTGGCGAGAATGTTTCAAAATAATCAAAGCCTGGGCATTGCGCGCAACCTTTTGCCACCAACCGGGCTTTATATTTAAGTAAGTCACCAGTTTTACTGTATTTTCTTATGAAAACCCAGCGGTTCGTTATTGGAACAGCATCTTTTGGTTTATCAACTAGTTCCCATGTTCTCATGTGTTCGAGCTGGGCTAGTTCGATCTTTATTGCTTGTTCCCATTCTAACCATTCGGGGGTTTGTTTTGCCTCAGTAAGGCTTTTTGGATCATCACCCCCTATTGGAGTGTCGCTAAAGGCAGCATAAATCATTTCAGCTGATGTGAATTCTGTTTTGTCAGATTCTTCTTCATCAGGGAAAGGATCATTTAAATATCTATAGTCATATTTTTTACCACGCGTTTTTCATGGACTATTATCATCATTCTCAACTTCTCATTTCCTTTTTAGATTATTTGTGCCCGTCAGCTGCATGCTCCCCTTCATCTCCCTTTCATGTGGCGTGTCGGGCATTACCTCGATCTGCTCCAGAGGGGTATCATTTTTTGGGAGAGATAAGAAATGATAATTTCGTGAGTTGAGTACTTTTCGAGTTTCGGCATTATAATAGAGCACTGATTTTGAACCATCATTGAATCCAAGATAGGCTCGCCGTCTCGATTTCGGTAACATTTTTTGAGGCTTATTTTGGCCTTGTAAGAGTACCCATACAGGTGCTCCAAATTCTCGTAGGTGAGAAACAGTTGGTTTCTTTTTGAACCATACCTCATAAGGTGTTTTATTCTTCACAGATTTTGTATAGGATCTATTTCGTAGATATGTAGCATGTTGTAGAGCATGCTCCCATAGAAATTCGGGAAGATCTTGTCCAATGATCATGGCTCTCGCGAGTTCGCCAAGAGTTCGGTTCATCCGTTCGGCAACGCCGTTTTGTGATGGTGAGTAAGGGGCTGTAGCCTGTATCTCGATACCATGCTCACGACACCAAGATTCTAATGGATCATTTAGGAATTCTTTACCCCGATCAATTCTTATTGATTTTGTTGGTTTTCCTTGGGTTTTAAGATGCGTAAGGTATTCTTTGACCTTCTTCGCAGCTTCTTCTTTTGATTTTAGGCAGTTACTTGTAGTGTAACGGCCTGCATCATCCACAAAAACTATATAGTACTGGTGTAAGGGCAACCTCGGCACGCGTACGACTAAGTAGAAACCGACTGGAGGAAGTCGGGTTTTAGCTGACTCGGAGGTCGGGTTTCTTAAGTCGGGCTGACGAGGGGGATCCTAAGTAAATGTATTCACCATATACTACACATGTACGTACCTGACGAGGGGGATCCTAAGAGAATACTCTAAGGGTTCTCACCTTCGTCAGTTGTGTCTATATACTGGTACTACATTAAGTACACGTTCCCGGTGCGGTACGACGACACGCGTTGTCGGTAAGGGATCACGTGGGCGTGTCCCTAGGTTCCCGACAAGTCGCACCTCAGTCGGGGAGCGGTAAGGGAGTGTCGGGGAAGGGAGTGTGGTGGTAAACGAATGTAGTGTAAATGAATGCGTGAGTCGGGTTTGACTCGGGGTGGGGGCGGTAAGGTAGTCGGTAAATACATAGTCGGTAGCGGGGTCGGTAAATGGGGGTTTGTCGGGTGAGCGTTCGCGAACGTTCGTACGTTCGGGAATGGAGTCGGGAATGGTAAGGATGTTCGGAAAAGTGAGAACGGGAGTCGGTAAGGGGGTTCCCCTTACAACTGGTTCCCGTTGATCGAGACCGTACTATACTTTCCCCAAAGATCAATGTGGGTAAGTTGTCCAGGTTCTGTTTCTTCATTTGAAGGCTTATTGAAAGGCTGGATAGTTTGTTTAGATTTGGTACAAGGTATACAGTCAGGTTTTTTAGTTCTGATGTCAACCGAAAATCCATCAACGAGATTTTTGTCAAGTAATTTTTGTAGTCCACTGTAACTGACGTGACCAAATCTTTTATGCCAGGTTTCCCAGCTTTGAGCTGGTTCTGTCGCCATAAATGTTTCTGGACTAACAGTAATATTTTTCGTGGGAGTTATTTTTGGGTTCAAAAATTGAACATTCATTTTATATAGATTGTTACAAATTTTTGTTCCCTTCGCGACTTTAACATTATCTTTTGTGATGAGAGATATTACTCCACCACCACCGGCATATTTTCCGCCAGCTGCATCCCAACGGCCGAGTGAAATTAAGTTGTTTCGGTTCGTTGGTATGTATAAAACATTTTCGAGTCGCAAAATATATTTGTGACCTTCGCATTCAGATTTAAGTTCGATGGTGCCCCTTCCTTTTGCAACAGCTTTAACATTTCCAATGCCGGAGATAGGAATGTCATTTAGGGGTTCATAGGAAGTGAAGGCATCGCGTTGATTAGTTATGTGGGATGAAGTTGCATTATCTGCAACCCAGTCATAATAGAGAACTTGTTCGTCATTGGTTTCAGTTTCGTTACAGGAATCAAAATTAAAAAATTGCCCTTCTTCTTCAGCCGAGAAGGTAACTTGCTTCGGAGGCACAAGTTTTTCTTCTTCTTCAGCTGAGAAGGTGATTTGTTCTTCTACATTTTCCTCCGTGACGTTTACCTCTTCAATTTGAGATTTCTTTTTAGGTTTCTCATTTTGTTTATCAGCTTGTACCCGCTTTTTTCCGGATCCCGATGCAACGTTAGGAGACTCATTGTTCTTCCAACATTTTTCGGTAGTATGTCCAAATCTTTGACAAGTTTTGCAGCGTAAACATTTTGAGGTGATGTGATTGGTACGGCCACAGTTTTTGCAACAAGTACCAATACGTTTACTGAGAGACTTTGGGTGAGGATGAGTGACTTGGTTAACCATGGCCATGTTACCACCCTCTTTTTGTAAAACCTGATTTTTGCATTGAGTATATTCTTTGCGAAGTATGCCAATGAATTCTTGTGATCCCATCATTTTCTTGGGATCGGTTTCGTGGAACCCTTTTTGTCCACCAACATATGACTCCGTGAATAGATCCCAAGAGAGAGGGAGTGATGACGAGATGATAACTTTGAATAGTGGGTCGGAGATTTTGAAATCGTCATCGTCGATTAAGTTAATTCACTCCCAATAACTCTTTAACTTTTGAAGGTGGTCGTTAATATTTGTACCTTCATCCGCTGATGTTTGGAAAAGGCTTTGTATGATTGAGACAATCGTTTGATGTCCTTTCGAATCATGGACTTGTTCAAGACTGTCCCACATTGCCTTCGATGTTTCACAGCGTGTGATTTGGGTCATTTCGGATGTAGAGACATTGTTGGCAATAAGGACTTGAGCATAGTTTGTAGAAACGTGACCTATAACAATACACAGTAAACCTCAGTCCGTGTATAAACGACTGATATTAGCTAATCGTACCTATAACAATACACAGTAAACTAGGGGTACGATTAGTAGGTAATCTATAATATGATAAGAAAATAACTCACCCTCAGTCCGTGTATAAACGACTGAGGGTATTCTATCTAACTGGTACGATATATATAGTATGTAAGTAATAAAGAACTCGTGTAGTGTAGTATAGACAAAGGTCAAAGGACCTGGATAACAAACGGGCGCGACGACCATTGCGACACACAAAGGGGTGCCGCTCATGGTGTCGGATCAATCCTTAACACTCCTCCTCACCGTGAGCTCACTCCTCCTCGCATGGAATCGCATTAGTAGAGCCCAATGAGTCCGCGAAGTTGGGCAAATTTCTTATGGTCGAGCGCCTTGGTAAATATGTCGGCGACGTTGTCGTTCGTATTGACGTAATATAGTTGGAGCTCTTTGGCTTGAACTTGCTCCCTGAGAAAATGGTATTTGATGTCGACATGTTTGACTCGCGTGTGGAGCAGTGGATCTTCGGATAAGTTAATCGCTGCATTATTATCACATAAGAGCCTGGTCGGGGCGGTTTTGAGAAAACCGATTTCAGTTAAGAGGGTACGCAGCCATGTGCATTCCTTGGATGCTTCGAATGCTGCTACATATTCGGCCTCGCAAGATGATGCGGCGACGGTTTTCTGTTTGCGAGAAGCCCATGAGACAATTCCACTCCCTAAAGACCATGCATAGCCTCCAACGCTTCGACGAGTATCTAGGCAGTTAGCCCAATCCGAGTCCGTAAAGCCTAGAAGTTCAATGTCATTTTTGCCTCCAAGATGTAACTTCAGGTCTCGAGTGCCCTTTAAGTATCGAACTATACGGATGGCGGCGTTCCAGTGGGCGAAGGAATAGGCATCGAGGTATTGTGATAATTGTTGTACCGGGTGTGCGCAATCCGAACGGGTTCCGTATACAAGGTATTGTAGACATCCTACTAGGGATCTGTATGGAATCTTCTCGAGTTGAGCCTTTTGTTCAGCTGTAAGAGTAGCAGGATTGACGCGTCGCAACTTCATTCCGGGTTCCCAGGGAACGGAGAGCGGGGCTGCGTCGCTTTGACCGAATTGTTTTACGATCTTGTCAATTAGTGCGGTTTGAGATAATTTAACTGTCCTATTTTCCCAATCCCATTCAACTGCGATCCCGACGATGAATTTGGGCGTGCCTAAGTTGGTAATTTGCCAAATTCGCCGCATCTGATCCTTGAACCGATCGTTCTCCTCCTTACTGGTGGCTATAGACAAAAAATCGTCGACGTGTACTGCAGCGATGACGATCCCAGTGGCGGATTTTCTATAATATATGCATGATTCACAGGATAAGTGAGTAAAACCCCACTTAATCATATTTTCGTTCATCGTTTTGTTCCATATGCGACCACTCTGCTTCATCCCATACAGGCCGCGCTGTAGCTCCCATACCCAATCCTCTTTTCCGGGTTCCTCAAAGTCCTTGGGTTGTTCCATGTAATGTATTTCATCCTCCGGCAGTAGTCCGTATAGAAAAGCAGTCTTGATATCGATTTGACATGCGTCCCATTTGAGGGCCGCCGCGATATGTAAAAGGATGCGCCACGATTCCATGCGTGCAGTAGGTGAGGTGGTCTTGGTGTAGTCTCTTCCAAATATCTGACCGTCCCCCCTGAAGACAACGCGTACCTTGTGACGTACTGCTTTGCCGATCTCATCGCGTTTAATCTTGAAGACTGGTTTACCTTTGTGGATTTTCTTTCCCTTAGGAACGTCGGGTCGAGGAATCAGTTTGTAGACTCCCATCTCCTTGAGGGAGTTAAGCTCTTCTCGGTATCCCTCTTCCCAGAGTTTGGCATCAGCTGAGTTCTTGGCTTCATTCCAGGTTTTTGGTTCGTCGTCAAAATCTAGGAGTGAAGGGTCAATGTCCGCAATCTCGGCTATTGCAGCAAGAACTCGATCATGATCGATATTTTCTCCAACGTCCCCGAGGTTTAGTCCCTGAAATAGGTCTCGGAGTTCGTTAAGGGCTTTTTGATCCGCTTCTGCAGGGTTCTCTGTTGGAGTCGGTGGTGTGGGGGGCTTATTGCGTCGTTCTGCGCGTGCTGCTTTAATTCGTGCAGCACTTTCGATTGAATCTTGGACAGCTTTCTCGACTCGAGTCGTAGGAGGGTTGTCGGGGTTTGCTTTGGCAGTGGGCACGGGTATGCGGTTCGAGCGTCGAGGTCCGGGGGGGG
The DNA here is from genome assembly GCA_037014335.1 of Collybia sordida. Taxonomy (NCBI): domain Eukaryota; kingdom Fungi; phylum Basidiomycota; class Agaricomycetes; order Agaricales; family Clitocybaceae; genus Collybia; species Collybia sordida. The sequence continues at coordinate 418,107 of JAYKXK010000011.1, read as the reverse complement.
CCTGTTCCTCAATGGGAGGTGGTATTATTTGTTCGGGAGCTAGATCTCCGCCTTCTTCATTATTCTCAAGTGAAGTTGTATATTCTTCATCGTCATCCAGGAGAAGTGGATTGATGGCTGCCAATGTGGCTATTTCCTGTAGGGTGGAAGGGGGGGTGATCGGCATTGCGGCTTCGCTTGGTGTTGCTGAAACGGATGGTGGTGGATGTCCATCTTGACTTTCAAGAAAACGAACATGGTATGAGCTGTAGACGTTGCCCGATTTCTTGTCGTAGCATCGATAGGACTTGGATTTAAGGTCATACCCGATTAGTACGCATTCAATGGAACGTTCGTAGATTTTTGGATTATGTTTGTTAAGTATCAGTACGAACGCTCGGCATCCGATTTCCCGCATGTAGGAGTAATCCGGTTTACAATCGTAGTATAGCTCTGTCAGGGCAACTCCGGCGGAGTGCGCGCGAACTTAGAGAAAGCGGACGACGCTGAGGAGGGGATCCTAAGCACAGTCTATTAATGTACAGTATGTAACTACGTACCTGAGGAGGGGATCCTAAGAGAATACTCTAAGGAGCCTCCAACAGGGGGAGTGGGCTATATACCTAGAACTACATTAAAGACACGTTCCCGGTGCGGTACGACGACACGCGTTGAACTGGCGAAGGTCACGTGACCGTACCCTTGACAGTCCGAACGAGTGCGAAGTCCGGCGGCGAACTGCGCGCGGAGTAGCGAGTGGGATGCCTGTGGGCGTATGTAACGAGTGTGCGATCTAACGAATGTGAGTACGGCGAATGAGCAGTAAGTAAGAGGGTCGTAATCGTAGTTCGGCGGAGTAGAGAGCGTGAGCGCTAGTGCGCGCGAAGTAAGCCTAGATCGGCGCGAAGTAAGGAGGAAATTGGAGTTCCCCTTACAAGCTCCCAAGGTGTTTTTCCGTTAAGAGAGGCCGTCAGTGTCTTTGCGTGCAGATGGGACGCCGTTAGGTAAAACTCCGCCCACATGTTCGGAGGGCACCCAGTCGCAATACGCATGGTTCGGGCTTTGGCCATAAGTGTACGATGCATCCGTTCTACTCGCCCGATATGTTGGGATGTGTATGGCGCTCCGTATTCCTGCTGCGTGCCTCGTGACTTTAACCAGGCTGTCATTTCGTTCGAAGAGAGTTCTCCGTCATGTCCCATGCAGTATATCCCTACTTTTAGTCCTGTTTCTAGTTCTCGTGCACGTTCCCAAGCTTGCAATTCGGCGATCGCATCACTCTTGAGTTTCAACAGTACTGTCCAAGCATAACTTGTATAATCATCAACTATATTCATGATATATCTGTGCCCAGATCGGGCGGTGACGGTTTCCGGTCCGGTAAGATCTACCCATACGATCCCCAGTTTCCTATTTGCCTTCCGCCCCTCCTCCCTTACCTTCGGTACCGGTGTTTTACTCTGTTTGCCAAGGATGCAAGAGTCACATTTCGGTGGTACTGATGGGAAGGAGGTAGGCATACCTGTAATCATGCCATTCCGTGCCATCTCTGAGATTGCTCAGTAATTTGCGTGTCCCAGGCGACGATGCCAAGTTTCAGCATTAGGGGTGTGTTGGGCAGAGAGGGCGTGCTCGGCATAAGCGGAGTGTAGGGTGAGTGAGTAGAGTCCTTTGTTAGGATTAAGGGGTCCGGTGGCTATGAGGGCACCGGAGGATTTATTGATGATCTTGACAGTCTGATCGTCAAAGATTGCGGCCGTTCCGCATGTGGTAGATAGCGCGCTGACTGACATTAGTCGTACTGTTGAGTTGGGAATGTAGAGGGCGTCCTTGAGTATGATGTATGCCCCTCGTGCAATGCGCAGACAAATATCCCCCATGCCTAACGCTACAATGGCCGATCCTCCCACTCCTTTCACAGACCGCGCCGGAATTGCTCGGAGTGTCTGGAAATCATTTCGGTCAGGTGAGATATGGACGGTTGCCCCTGAGTCAACATAGAATGGATGATTGTTGGTGGAAATTGTAAGGGCAACCTCGGCACGCGTACGACTAAGTGGAAACCGACTGGGGGAGGTCGGGTTTTAGCTGACTCGGAGGTCGGGTTTCTTAAGTCGGGCTGACGAGGGGGATCCTAAGTAAATGTATTCACCATATACTACACATGTACGTACCTGACGAGGGGGATCCTAAGAGAATACTCTAAGGGTCCTCGCCTTCGTCAGTTGTGTCTATATACTGGTACTACATTAAGTACACGTTCCCGGTGCGGTACGACGACATGCGTTGTCGGTAAAGGATCACGTGGGCGTGTCCCTAGGTTCCCGACAAGTCGCGCATCAGTCGGGGAGCGGTAAAGGAGTGTTGGGGAAGGGAGTGTGGTGGTAACGAACGTAGCGTAAGTGAGCGTGTGAGTCGGGCTTGACTCGGGGTGGGGTCGGTACGGTGGTCGGTAAATACATAGTCGGTAACGGGGTCGGTAAATGGGGGTTTGTCGGGTGAGCGTTCGCGAACGTTCGTACTTTCGGGAACTGAGTCGGGAGTGGTAAGGAAGTCGGGAAAGTGAAAGTGGGAGTCGGTAAGGGTGTTCCCCTTACATTACCCCCCCTCTAGGATTGTGCGGCCTCGCGCAATGGTCGGAAGGGAATCACATCGAATTGGGCCCGCGGGAGTCGTCGGGGTGCTCGGGGGTTTGCCTTGTGGAACTCGCTGACCAGTTCATCTGCATGAACATTCTCAGCGGGTTCCCAAGAGTTGTGTTCGTACCCGTATCCTTTCCAGGATACCAGGTAGTGCAACTTCCCCCTGATAATCCGACTATCCCGTATATCTCCCACTTCGTACTCTTCCTCTCCGTCCACTAACACAGGCGGCGGGACGATAGTCGGGGTTCTTCCGGGGACTGGATCGGCGGGTGCGGGTAGTAACTTTACGACGTGGAACACCGGGTGGATGCGCGACATGGACCTTGGCAGTTTCAGTCGGTATGCGTGTGTACCTATCTTCTCAGTGATCGGGTAGGGCCCCACGTACCGATGAGCGAGTTTCCTTGTCGGCCGACTGATTGGGATGTCGGTGGAGTCCAGATACATCAAGTCGCCGACCTTGTAATTAGGTGTTGGTCGATGTCGGCGATTGTAGTATTGTGCCATGTCGTCCTTCGCTTTGGCTAGCGCTGCTCGGGCCTCCTCCAGTGTGGATTTCATCCGGTCGGTGAACTCCCCGACTGTTTCCAGTCGGGTTTCTGTCGTCTGTGGTTCGAATCCCATTCGCGGGTGACGTCCCGTATCGAGGAAGAACGGTGTGTGTTGCGTGGCCGAGTGGACATGGTTGTTGTACTGGAATTCGGCGAGTGGAAGTAGTTCATTCCAATTGTCCTGCCATTCGCTGACAAACAGTCGCAGGTACTGCTCGAGCTCTTGGTTTACTCGTTCGGTTTGTCCGTCGGTTTGCGGATGGTAGGCCGTGGATGAGGTGAGTTTTATCCCGAGTAGTCGGTAGAGCTCCTGTGTGAACTCGGCCACAAACTGAGGCCCTCGGTCGGACACCACTGCGTTCGGTAATCCGTGGTGTTTCCAGATTTCCTTCAGGTATAGGCGCGCGGCGCCCAACGCGGTGATGGTTGTGTGAGTCGGGATGAAGTGGGATCGCTTGGCCACTGACTCCACCACTACCATCACTGCGTCGAAGCCCTCTGATTCGGGTAGTGCGCCGATGAAGTCTACACTAATGGTTTCCCAGCGGGAAGTCGGGATCTCCAGCGGGTGCAATTCCCCGATCGGTAGTTGACGCTGTATCTTGGTGCGGAGGCATAGGTCACACGTCCGACAGTACTGGCCAATATACCGCGACATCTGCGGCCACCAGTAGTTGCGGGATACCATTTCCAGCGTTTTCCATCGTCCAGCGTGTCCCGCCACTCGTGTATCGTGGTGTTGTTCCACAATACGTCGGCGGAGGTCAGCGAAGTTAGGGACGTAAATCCGACCGCGAAAATACAGTACCTCTTGCTCTTGTCGCCACTCTGCGCTGTGTACCGACTTGCCCTTCCCTTGTCGGAGTTTCTTCGCAGCACCCGCCACTGAGTCTTCCTGGTGTCCGCCTCGATTTCCGCGTCGAATATCCCTCATGATGTCTCTCTCTTCGCCTTCCACCCTAATCCCTTCCAGTGCGCGTATGGTGAACAGTTCGGGTTTGAGGAGCACAATGTCCTTGTTATCCTCCGTACCGTCCGAATGGTCAGCGCGCCTGGATAGCGCGTCGGGTTTGCCCATACTTCGCCCTGGTTTGTGGTGCAGCGAAAAGTCGAATCGGGAGAGGTACAACGACCACCTAGCTTGTCGGCGATTGAGTTTTTGGGCCGACCGAAAGTACTCCAGGTTCTTATGGTCAGTCCAAACCTCGAACGGCTGTCGGGCCCCTTCCAGGAAGTGTCTCCACTCTTCGAGTGCCCGAATGATCGCCAGCATTTCCTTATCGTGGATCTCGTAATTCCTTTCGACCGCGTTCAGGCTTTTTGACATGAAGGCCACAGGGTGCCATTTATCGTCTTCCCGACTGAGTTGGGATAGTACCGCTCCTGTTGCAAAATCCGACGAGTCGGCCTCTACGCGAAATGGTCGGTCATCGTCGGGGAATACCAGTACCGGTCGGGAAGCCACCCACATTTTTAGTTCGTCGAATGCCGTCTGTTCCGCCTCGCCCCATCTCCACACTGAGTCCTTGCGCGTGAGGTCGAAGAGGGCTCGAGCGTGATGTGAGAACCCTTCGATGAACCGACGGTAGAAGTTCGTGAATCCGAGGAAGGATTGCACTTCCTTCTTATTGGTCGGGGTTGGCCACTCGACGATTCCGCTAACCTTGACGGGGTCCATTTCCGTCTTGCCCTCCGAGATGATAAGCCCTAAGTACTCGATCCTTTCCTGTTCGAACTCGCATTTGTCCAATTTGAGGAATAGTTTGTGTTCCCGACAACGTTTCAGTACTTCCCGAGTGATTCGTCGGTGTTCTTCTCGGGTTTTCGTATAGATAAGGATATCGTCGATGTACACACAGACCACTCCCGCCACGATGAGGTCTTGGAATATTTCGTTCATCATCGTCTGGAATGTTGCGGGTGAGTTGGTGAGGCCGAAGAACATCACCAACGGTTCGAACAGTCCCCGGTTCGTTCGGAACGCGGCTTTCCACTCGTCTCCTTCCTTTATCCGAACGTTGTTGTAACCCCATCGTACATCGAGCTTAGTGAAGTATTTAGCTCCTCGTAGCTGGTTGATGAGTTCGGAAATGAGGGGGAGGGGGTACGCATTCTTGATCGTCATCGCGTTGAGGACTCGGTAGTCTTGCACTGGTCGGAGTGAGCCATCCTTCTTTTTGATGAAGAAGAACGGTGCGGCCATAGGGGATTTCGAGGGTCGGATGCGTCCCGACGACAAGTTCTCCTCCAGAAACTTGTCAAGTTCCTCCTGCTCTGTTACCGACAAGGGGTACACCTTGCATGACCGAGCCTTCGAGTCGGGGATGAGTTCAATGGCGTGATCCCAGGGTCTTTTATCGGGCAGCGCGTCAAACGAGGTTTTTGAGAACACATCTTCGAACTCGTGTAGGTACTCGGGTGCCGCTTCGCGGAACGTCTTGGCTGGTCGGGAATTGCGATGGAAAGCCTCTGCAAGTCGCTGCGAAATGTTCGGGATCGCGCGGCACATTTCTTGTGGACCTTTCGTGGTATTTTCCGACTTGTCGGGTGGGTGCATTGTCACTGCGAAGATGCGGTCCCCTTCCTCGAGCAGTTCGGAGAGAGGGTTCGATTCTTCTGCGCCCGATTCGGACTCGTCTTCTTCGTCCAAACTCGTGGTCGGGAACTGTCCTGCGCGACATGCATTCACTCGCTCTTCGGTCTTCCGCTTTTCCTTGGTTTCCGCCTTGAGCTCTTCGTTACACACCCGACACTGGGCTGGGCACCGACTGAGTTTTACCTCGTTCGTGGTCCAGTCTATCTCCGGGTTATGTTCCTTGAGCCAAGTGTAGCCGAGGATGAGGTCGTGGGTTCCCAGTTGCGTTACCGCGAAAACCGTACGTTCCGAGTGTCCTTTGTACCTGAGGACAAGCTCTACTGTTTCCCGAATGGAACCCGACTCGTTCGGAGTCCCGTCGACATTGTACACGGGGATGGCGCGTTGCAGTTGCCTTGTAGCGATCCGGTGTTTCTCCACATAGTGTTTGTGGATGAACATCCCCGTTGCTCCCGAATCGAGGAGTGCTGTCACTCCAAACGTTTCGCCCGTGTCGGTAGTCTGGAGTTCCACCTTCAAGTTGAGCGAGCGCGGTCCTGGTACTGCCGCTACTCGATAGCTCTTGGGGAGTTTGCGTTCCCATCGGGGAACTCGCAGGCTTCGTATTACGGCTAGAGGTGCGAGGTCCTGGGGCTTCGAGGTGGGTTCGGGTTCGCGCGGCTCTTCGACATGGAGACTCGCGAATCGATTGTGGGTTGACTCTCGACTTGGGTTTGGTGTTGGAGCAATCTCCGACTGAGGCGGTGTTTGTGTCCCCGTTTCCCGACTTGTCGGTTTCTGTTTCGGTGGCGACTGCGTTGTCGGGGTTGGCGTGGTCGGGCTCGGGGGCAAAGGGAGGTTGAGTTCCTCCTTGGGTTCGGTGACCGGCGGTGGTTCTTCCGCCCGAGTCGGTGGTGCAGGCTCGGTGCTCGCGAATGCTTCATTGTCCAGGCGAAGTTCGTCGTACCGGAGGGCGATGGCGTACCATGCTTGGGGATCGTCGTCACTGGGTCGTCCCGAAGGCATGGTTGCGATTTGCGTCTGAATGGTCGGGTTGAGTCCCTTCCTGTACTTCACGACTATCGTGAGGCCTTCCCTGTATTCCGACTTGTCGATGAGTTCCCGAAACTCGTCAGTGTATTCGTCCACCGAGCGGTTACCCTGGTGGTAACTGCTTGTTTCCAGTCGAATTCGCGCGCGTTGGGCCTCTCCTTGAACATAGAAGCTTAGTGCGAAGTCGGACCTGAAATCCTTCCACGTTTCGTACATTGGTGCGCCGACCTTCTCTTCGAAGCGGAGCGCGCGGTCGGTAAAGTTGTACGCGCGTCCCGTTTGCATGAAGGTGAAGGCCCATTGTACCTGGGCGTTCTGGTCCTCGAACTGGTGGGGTGCCAGTTTGATGTAGAGTTCGCAGGACTGTATGAACGCTCGACCGCGTTCTCGTGTACCGTCGAAAGGTTGGGGTGGAGCGGGGCGAAGTGCCGACTGGTTTACCGATTGGGATGTGGGTATCGCTGTTGTTACATGGGGTGTCGCTGGAGTCGGTGGTGGTACATCGGTGTGTGGTGAGGGGTTTCCGACTCGATCCAACAGCGTCCGAAGGGTGTGGGTGAGTTTTTGGAGGTCCTCCGACCTTGTGGCGAGCAGTTGCCATAGATGCTCGAGTTCGGATTCTAGGCGTCCCATTCGGCTGGTGTCAGACATCTTACAGCTCGGGTTTCTACGTTTAACTAGTTCGGGTTGAGGGGTGGATTGCGCGGCGCGGGTTTGGGAGTTGGTGGCTCGTTGATTCCGTCCGTGCGATCCAAGGCCTCGGGTGGTGAGAGTATTCTAATGTAAGGGCAACCTCGGCACGCGTACGACTAAGTGGAAACCGACTGGGGGAGGTCGGGTTTTAGCTGACTCGGAGGTCGGGTTTCTTAAGTCGGGCTGACGAGGGGGATCCTAAGTAAATGTATTCACCATATACTACACATGTACGTACCTGACGAGGGGGATCCTAAGAGAATACTCTAAGGGTCCTCGCCTTCGTCAGTTGTGTCTATATACTGGTACTACATTAAGTACACGTTCCCGGTGCGGTACGACGACACGCGTTGTCGGTAAAGGATCACGTGGGCGTGTCCCTAGGTTCCCGACAAGTCGCGCATCAGTCGGGGAGCGGTAAAGGAGTGTTGGGGAAGGGAGTGTGGTGGTAACGAACGTAGCGTAAGTGAGCGTGTGAGTCGGGCTTGACTCGGGGTGGGGTCGGTACGGTGGTCGGTAAATACATAGTCGGTAACGGGGTCGGTAAATGGGGGTTTGTCGGGTGAGCGTTCGCGAACGTTCGTACTTTCGGGAACTGAGTCGGGAGTGGTAAGGAAGTCGGGAAAGTGAAAGTGGGAGTCGGTAAGGGTGTTCCCCTTACAGAAATAGCGGTACGCTGTGATTGTTGTAGAGGAGCAATTGTTGTAAATGATGATTCGTCGACAGGGGCGGAATGCTCGTTCCAATCGATTTTAGCCCGGGGCTCTCCTTCAATTGCCATAAAACCTAGATATTCGATTTCCTCAATATTGGAGTGTGTTGGTAAAGGAGTCGAGGCGAGCCCCACAAATTCTGGCTGTGGAGTTTGCATTTGGAGATCCTTCGGGTCTATGAGCGCCACCATTGCTCTCCCTTGGCTATCCTTCATGCTGACGCTCACCAATCCTTCCTTCCTCGCCGAGTTCCCTTGAGTATTAGGGGACTTGCCTTGGTCAGCGAGCCGTGCAGCCCTGGATTCCTCAATAGTCTTGCCTGCCATCCCTCCTCCTGGCTGTATGCAGTACTTTGCGAGATGACCACGTCCATGCCGTTGGCGAGCGACGCAGTTTGTGCAGGTGACGATATTTTGGTTATTATTATTTTTGGTTTTGGATGGGTTGGTCTGGGCTGCGAGCGCGATCGAATTGGAGGTAATATTTTTGTGGTCGTTCGCATGGAGGGTTTGTTCCCCCTCCAGGAACTTACAAATATCGGTGGAAGTGTAGGGTTTTTCCTTCGAGGATTCTGCTAGCTTCGAGGAAATGATGGAACGGGCGGAGGAATATTGATCGCTGCCGAGAGCGTTGAGAATTGCAATACATTTTAGTAAGTCGCAATCGATTGTATTGGTGATGGAGAAGGCCCAATTTATGGCTTCGCAGATCGTACGGATAGTTGTCATGAGCGGTTCTGTTGACGTAACTTTAGTCGAGAGTGCTTTTTGGAGAAGCGTAACCTGTTTAATCGGTCCTTCGTTCTGGTGACGGTCCCTAAGGGCTTCCCAAATGCTCTGGGCTCCGCTATCTACATTCAGGAGATCTTGTTCAGCCTCAGATGTCGCACCCATGACAATAGCGGCAGCGAGACGATCGTTGTCCGTCCAATTAGCGTGTGCTTCAGGGTTGGTTTCTAAGGAAGGTTTGACTGGAGGGCTGAAGACGTAATGGTAGAATCCGGAAAGTATGAGGTAATTTTTCATGGCGCGTGCCCATGGGGCGTAGTTCTCTTCGAGTTTGTCGAGTTTGATGCCATTGTAGGGTACCTTTAATGATATGAGGGGAATATGGATTTTTGTGGTAGGTTTGGGAGAGCTTGGAGAGGCAGTTTCAGGCATGACTGTCATAAAATCACAACGATTATCGTAGTCGAGTGATAAGATGTCGTCCAATGAACACGCGCCAAAAGGACAAAGGGATTCGCGTAGACGCGAGATAAGATTAGCGACGTGCTGATTAGATGTAGGGGTCTAATCAGGTGTCCGTGACCCGGGTGGCAGTGCCCGGAAGCTAGGTCAAAGGTTTCAAGTTGTCGTCACTTAGTGTGCGCGACAATGGCCCATAACCTGTAGAAACGTGACCTATAACAATACACAGTAAACCTCAGTCCGTGTATAAACGACTGATATTAGCTAATCGTACCTATAACAATACACAGTAAACTAGGGGTACGATTAGTAGGTAATCTATAATATGATAAGAAAATAACTCACCCTCAGTCCGTGTATAAACGACTGAGGGTATTCTATCTAACTGGTACGATATATATAGTATGTAAGTAATAAAGAACTCGTGTAGTGTAGTATAGACAAAGGTCAAAGGACCTGGATAACAAACGGGCGCGACGACCATTGCGACACACAAAGGGGTGCCGCTCATGGTGTCGGATCAATCCTTAACATAGTTATCATTATATTGCCAAATATCTCGTGAGGGTTCGTCGAGAGGCATAGGGATAGTGCCATATACATAGCCATCAATTCTGCACATTTGCAGAACTCTCTTCATGCGCTCTCGCCACAAAATCCAATTATTGGCATCAAGTGGCTCGCTAAGTTTTGTAATGGATGATCCCAATTTTGTATCGACTTGTGTGAGAGTCGACGTAGGTGTAGATGTTTCACCAGTTTTGTTAGGGCAACCCCGCCGAATTACCGACTGAGGGGATTCCGAGTGAGGGAAGCCGAGTGAGGGAAACCCGAGTCGGGAAACAAGGTCGGACTGGTGGAGGAGATCCTAAGTTAATATATTCACTGGTATAGTACATATCCTACGCACCTGGTGGAGGAGATCCTAAGAGAATACTCTAAGGGTCCTCCAGCCAGCTCATACATGTTATATATGTAGTTCCTACATTAACTACACGTTCCCGGGACGGTACGACGACATGCGTTGTCGGTAAAGGATCACGTGGGCGCGCCGCCATGATCCCGACAAGGTGTGCGTACGTTCGGGAGCGTTGACAAGCCTACTTACGCTCTAGGCATGTAAATCGCCCATTCGCACTAATTCGCCCACAGTACGGCCGATCGGGATCGCTCATACCCATGCACCTGTTCGCCATTCATCGTTCGCTGTATATCACCTCTACTTCGCTCGGACATCACACATCAGTCGCGATCTACACAATCACCCGTGGTCGCGCTTTGGTTCATCTCTCGATCGCTCCGTTCACCATCACCTGTTCGCTCCGACTACGACTTCGTCGCCAGGTACTTGGTCTTGGATGACACCAGTCCCTATTTTACGTACTATACATAATCCCGTCGGCACCTCCTTCGCCCGTCTGACGACCCTGACTCGCTCCCGAAGTCTCGGACTTTGTCCCTTATCCTATTCATCCGAACTAAGGCACGTCGGACCCTTTCATTTTAGATAGTTCGCGCCGCCGTTACAATCCTAATCTAGTAGACTCTATACCATCGTTCCACTTCGTCGCTACCTTGTAGAAAATTTTACTTTACATTCTCCATTTAGAATCGGACTCTTAGATAGTATAAAAAGCCTTGTAATATCGTCGCAGAATAACAAGTTCCGTTCACCCCTCTCTTTCTTGTGTTCAATCGCTCTCATTTCGTCTTAATCACTCGTTCCGATTTAAAAATCAAACTCATCGCTGTGAAGTTCGCGTCTGGTCGTGTACGTGTCGCCGAGCGACCCACGTCTCAGCACCTTTAATCACTCGAAGTCACTGATTTAAGTCAGATCGACCAAGTCGAAACTCTCTTCGTTCGATCGCTCGCTCCGACTCTCTCTAGTCGTCCAGTTTGCTCGGTAGTTATTCGCTCAGTCGCTGTGATACTTCCTCACCTTGAGTGTATTACTGATCGCTCCGATTCGCTTGAGAACCTCTCTTCTTTCTAGAAGACTTCGTTCGGAGATTGTTGCACTTTCGCTTCATATCTCTGACGGACTCTAGCACGTCATTTGGAGCCCACCGCGAGGGGTTTTCAACCATTTCTTTCGAACGATCAACCACACCACAGGAGGAAGTTCATAGAGGCAAAAACGATTCCCGATCTTCCCTAAATCGCTCGGAATCACGGACATCGCAGACTCCAACCTCAGCAGTCGTTCGCCCACGGAATAGAACCATTTACTCCGAACTTGAGTACTCAATTCCTGCGCCTGACAATCTAACCACTGCAGAACAATCCGACTCCTCCAACGCAACATCCGAATCAACCATATCACCTTCCGAATCACCGCAAGTTATCGGAATCTCAAATATCTCTACGCCCTACTTTGTCTCTCCCTTTTCACTCACTCCCTCGCCCACCATGTCGACATACGACAACCTCGACATCGAAGCACTCAAACGCGAACCAACCGATTATCAGCCAACAAAATCCTACCCAGGACTGGGCGCATATGCCGAATCTTCGAAACACTTCACTGGAGCGATGCCAAGTACATCAAAAGGCAAAGACAAAGAAGTACCTCCACACACATCCTATAAACACTTACACCTCCCAAGCCAAACCCAGCCGCAGAATCCAGTAACCGCCACAGGACCTGCAGGGCAAACACAACAACAGCCACGATCGCAAACGATAACCTACATGCCCGCGCGAACGAACTCCAACGCTCCACAATTTGATGGGCAAGCGCACTCGCTTCAGCGATTCTTCCAAGACTTCGAGCATCTAGCACAACAAGTAGGTTTGAGCGAACAGAAAAAGAAGGAGGAAATCGTTCGCTACATTGATGTCCCAAGCGCGCTCCTGTGGCAACAAGAAAGTAGCTACAGTGACACTAGTATCTCATTTAACGATTTCAAGGCAGCGATTGCGGAACTATACCCAGGATCGTCAATCGACGAAGCGTACAGGTTTACTGATATCGATGAGCTGATTATTAATGCTCAGGCACAAGGCATTCGCTCTACCGGCGAATTTGGCGCATACTATCGCCGATTTAAAACAATCGTCGACCAGCTCTTTATCAAGGATCGGATCGGAAAGAGAGAGATCCAGGACAAGTTTCTAAAAGGTTTACCATCGGAAATTGCGGCTAAAATCATCTTTCGCCTTCAGATCCGCTTCCCAGATCAGCATGTCAATGAAGCCTTCAGCCTTATAGAACTATTCAAAGCCGGAGTAATCGCTATTGACGGAACCTCGCTCCTCGATGCTGGCAACCCATTCTCCCTTGCAGCGGCATTTTTGCCTCCAAATTCGTTTAACACTCCAAGCACGACAAATCCCTTCGCTCAGTTCCAGCGATCGCAGGTTGGTCAATTTAACAACCCTTACATTACTCAGATTGTACCACCGCCGAATGCGACCCAGCCGGTTCAGGTCTATCAACAGCCAGTAGCACAACTGCAACAGCCAGCAGGTATTACGGCTCAAGACCTTAACTCGTTCGCGACAACGATCGCGACCTCACTACGAAATGAGCTCCTCCCTTTAATGCAACAAGGGCCCAACAACAACAACAACAGTAACAACAACTACTACCAAAACCGAGGTAGATTTATTTGCAACTTCTGCGGTCGCGAAGGACATGCTATTCGAGCATGCGATGTAGCTCAAAGGTACATTAACGAGAATCGCTTGCGCAGAGAAAACGGCCGCCTCGTCATGGGCGATGGATCGCAGATTCCCCGAACAAATCCTGGTGAGACCATGCTCCAATGTGTTGACCGCCTTCAACAGCAGCAGCAACCACCCGCCGGTAATGCCCCACAGCGAACGGTGGCAATGTTAGAAATCATCTCACCGGCAGCACAGTCAGCGGGGATTGCTCAGGTAAACATGTTAGAAGCAGAGGTAGCAGACGAAGAAGCAGCAGAGATCGCCGCCGCAGAAGCTATGGTGTTCGAACTCAAGAGGAAAGCTCAAGCGCAAACCAGGTTTGATGGTGTTCAAATCCCCCCGAAACGAAATGCTCCAACAAACGATTCAACCTCCACTCAACCATCCCTCCTACCATCACAACCTACCTTACCTCCGACCATTCAAATAACCAAAGACGATCCGAAGCCCCGCGAAGAAGCAAACTTCAGATTCGCCGCACCAATTGAGGATCGCGACACAGGAGCTAAGTTATATAATCGCATACTAGACGCCCCAGTGACAGTTACAGCCCGGGAAATCCTCGCATCATCGCCAGAGGTCAGAAGGCAAATGAAAGAAGCCAATACCACGCGGAAGCTTCCCACTGACTTCAAAACAGCACCGGCATATGTCACCACGGACACACGTCAAATCTTCCAACAATCGCTCGCCCCACTCCAAATCAGCAAACATCTCATCGTCGCCAAAGAATCTTGCGCTCTCCAATCGATATGTCCTATGGTAGAAGGACTTCACGAAGTTGAATCGATCTTGGATCCAGGTTCAGAAGTCGTTGCAATCTCGGAGGCGGTCTGGCAAACCCTCAATCACTCTCTGAATCCGGACCTCCGAATTTCGTTGCAATCAGCGAATGGCACGACAGATCTCTCCAGAGGCCTCATAGAGAATCTAGAATTAGAAATCGGAGGTATCAAATTTTATTTGCAGGCACATGTCGTTCGGAATCCCGCCTACGACATTCTCCTCGGCCGCCCATTTGACGTCTTAACAGCGTCACAAATCAAGAACTCCATGAACGGCGAGCAAGTCATTACGCTCTATGATCCCAACTCCGATCGCGCTGCCACTGTTCCTACATTCCGTCGCGGACAGCCACGATTCAGAGTTCCGCCTCCAGCTACCATCAAACGTGAATCGCCCTCCATCGCGAAAGAAAGTTTTTGAATATCGAGGATTTGAGCGATCCAAACGCTCAAGGAGACGTTCCTTTTCTTGTTTCTTGCTACAAACTATCTAATAATATAGACATTCCTTCCATTCCCTCAGAATATGATACCCACTCCATTCCAGGTTTTGCAGTCTCACTTCACCCAGTATCCCTCGTAAACCCAATCGCTTCGCCTACATACTCACAAGTCGCACATACGGACTATAATTACGCTACGTCGCCCGCATCTCAACTTCACTCGTTACCTACTTTACATGATATACCCATAACCAGTAATAGTGCACCCTCAAAAATCGATTTAGTTTCAAACTATATCGGGTCCGATCCATCAGTAACATCTTCGAACGTCTCAGCGAATCACGAACAGACCGAGTCTGCACCGACGCCTACACCGAGTCAGGCGCTCAGCGATAGAAATTCGACCTTCCCTCAGCGATCTGTGTTCGCTGCGAAGAGGAAGTACAAACCTGTAGCCAAGAAAATTAAACCAGTCCCGGCGACTCTTCCAGAAGATTTCCGAATCGTACGAAACATTCAAGGCGATCCACTCGCAGATATACCCCGTCTCTCTCCTTTCACCACCGACTTCATCCCGACTGGCCGCTACGACAAAGAAAGTTACAAAATCATTGAGAAGAATCACCCGCCAGGGTTCCTCACCACAGAAGAACGAAGATTCATGCACAACTTCATGATGATTAACGAAACAGGATTCGCCTGGAATGAAGGACAGAAAGGATCGTTTAGAAAGGATTTCTTCCCTCCAGTCCGAATGGCGATCACAGAACACATTCCCTGGGCTCTTAAAAATATGCCCATTCCGCCAGGTATTTATAATGACGTCTTAGATATCGTTCGCGAGAAAATTGCCGCTGGGGTATACGAACAATCGAACTCGTCCTACCGATCGCGCTGGTTCACCGTCCTCCGAAAAGGCGGTGGAAAACTTCGGATCGTTCACGATTTACAACCTCTCAACGCGGTAACAATTCGGGACTCAGGTATGCCCCCTTACACAGAACAGCTCGCCGAATCATGCGGCGCACGAGCCTGTTACGGTTTACTTGATCTATTCGTCGGATATGACGAACGTGCCTTAGCAATTGAGTCTCGCGACCTAACCACATTCCAGACACCTTTAGGCACCTTCCGACTCACTTCAGTTCCTATGGGCTGGTCTAACTCAGTTCCTATCTTCCATGGCGACGTCACACATGTTTTACAAGCAGAAATCCCCGAAATTACCATTCCATTCATTGACGATGCTCCGATCAAAGGACCCCTCACTCGCTACGAACTACCCAATGGAACGTACGAGACACACCCCGACAATCCAGGAATTCGGCGATTCGTATGGGAGCATTTTCAAAATCTCAATCGCATCGTCCAGCGAATGAGGTACGTACATTGCACATGGTCAGGTCCCAAGGCATTTCTGTGCGTCCCCGAAACTATTATAGTTGGACACCGTTGTACATACGACGGTCGCCGGCCTGTTGAAAGCAAGGTCGCCAAGATCCGCGACTGGGGACCTTGCACTAACCTATCCGACGTTCGCGCATTTCTAGGCACTGCAGGACTTATGCGAATATTCATCAAAGACTTTGCGAAAATCGCCCGACCACTCACAAAACTTACCCGAAAAGATACCGACTTTGTGTTCAGGGAAGAAGAAATTCAATCGCAGGAAGCCCTCAAACATGCAATCATCAATTCGCCAGCGATTCGGACACTTGACTATACAAGCGACCTCCCCGTATACCTTTCTGTCGACACCTCCTACATAGCCATTGGCTACGTACTCGCGCAACAGAAACCGGATTCAAAGGTTCACAGATATCCCAGTCGCTTTGGATCGATCCTTCTAAATGAGCGTGAAGCTAAGTACTCTCAACCTAAGCTCGAACTTTACGGTCTTTTTCGCGCTCTCCGAGCAACTAGATTACACATCATTGGCGTCCGGAACCTTATAGTCGAAGTAGACGCCAAATACATACGAGGTATGTTGAACAACCCCGACATCCAGCCAAACGCCACGATCAATCGCTGGATCGCTGGCATCCTCCTATTCGATTTCAAGCTCGTACACGTTCCAGGAGTCACTCATGGACCAGATGGTCTATCAAGAAGGATCGCCCAACCAGATGATCCACCAGAAGAAGAAGACGACTTCGAAGACTGGATTGATCGCGCATACGGATTTCTACACCTTATTAACGGAGTCCCAGTTTCCTATCAACAGCGAACGTATGTATCCCTCATTACCCTAAAAACATCCAACAGCGATTCGTATCGCTTCACAAAATCCCTTCCTGCCGCTTTGCCCACTTTCCGATCCATATTCACTGACACTATCGCCACTTTCCCCGACTTCACACCTCTTCCACCCCCGGCCGACAACGAAGTAGCACTACCGCAGATTGATAAACAAGACGCCGCCGACTGCCGACTCAACACCATTGTCGACTTTCTGCAATCGCTACAACGACCAACTGATATGAACGACCAAGACTACAAGCGCTTCATCCGCTACGCGCAACTATTCTTTATTAAGGGTAAAGTACTATGGCGTAAGGATCTTCATGGTTTTCATAAAGTAGTAATTCCTCCTTCTCGGCGCTTTGCTCTCATTTCGCAAGCGCACGACCTCGTCGGTCATCGCGGGATTTATCCTACCCGCATGCACCTCAACGAGCGATTCTGGTGGCCGCACCTCCACGCGAACGTCAAGTGGTTTGTGGATTCTTGCCACATCTGTCAAACCCGACAAGCGCTAAAGATTAACATACCGCCCGTGGTCGCTATGCCATCTCCGCTGTTCAGAAAGGTTTACATTGATACATTCATGATGCCTTCAGCAGGTGGCTATCGCTATGTGGTACATGCCCGCTGCTCGCTATCTTCGTATCCAGAAGCGCGAATGCTTCGTGTTGAAACTAACGAAACGCTCGCTAACTTTATTTTCGAAGATATTATTTGTAGATGGGGCGCCCTCTCTGAGATCGTCACCGACAATGGGGCCCCCTTCGTCAAAGCAGCTCAAACATTATCCAAGAAACACAAAATCCGCCACATCACCATTTCGGGGTACAACGCCCAAGCGAATGGACCAGTCGAACGAAAGCACGCTGACTTCCGACAAGTCCTCTATAAGGTTGCGGACGGAGTTGAAAAGAAATGGTATTTAGGATTCTATTCGGCACTTTGGGCAGAACGAATCATGCCCACACGCACTCTTGGGTATAGTCCCTATTTCGCCGCACATGGCATTCACCCGATTCTTCCGTTCGACATTGATGAGGCTACTTACCTTCTTCCCCCACCTGAGGCCATTATCACTCCGGAAGATCTTCTTGTCCGTCGAGCAAGACAACTCCAACGGCGCGAATCCGATTTAGAGGCACTCCGCCTCCGTGTATACAAAGCCCGCCAGCAGCATATGCACCGTTTTTCATCGCTCCATCCGACCAAAATCAAGGACTTCAACTTTGCGCAAGGAGCACTAGTCCTCATTCGCAATACGCCGGTCGAGAAATCACTTAACCGCAAAATGAGGCCAAGATACCTAGGTCCCTACGTCGTTATATCCCGCAATCGCGGAGGAGCCTACATCGTCGCCGAACTAGACGGGACAGTACTTGCATCGCCGATTGGAGCATTTTGAGTCATCCCTTACTACGCCCGAACGACAATCCCGCTTAATGACATTTTCAATAAAATCGACATTTCCCGGGCGGAACTCCGCAGCAGAGAGGCCTCCAACGACGAAGATGCTCAATACATTGAGGCAGATTTCCCCGACGAAGATGACGTTGAGTAATCACAAAAAGAATTTTAAACTTCACTTACCTACCCTTCTCCTTCAATCGCTCATTCACCATTTTAAACTCTTTCGCTACTCACGATCGCATTCATTAAAACTTTTAGATCGCACGCCCGATCGACAAACCTTAATCCGATACCCATTCGCCATTCGCTATCATACATCAAAAACTTTATTTTCTATTTCCACTCACTTGACTTCGTTTATCATCTCCGACTCACATTAATCACCTCCCGCATTCGCCGATTTCGAAATCACTACAATACCGACTCAACTTATATTAAACTCAACATCATTTCCTACTTCAAATCACATTCGCCACTTTATTCTCTCATGTTCCATTCGCCGATTCACCTTCGCTACTCTCACTTGACTACGTTTATTCTTTCCGATTAAAAACCATCTGACACGAATTATAAAACAGACTCACCATTCTAACCCTGGCTCAACTTATATTAAACTCACCATTTATTGTTCTCCATTTTATTCCGGACGACTGTCCTCTCCATTCTTCTCACACACTTACCTACAAAACCAGTCTCAATCGCTATTCGCCCGTGCAGGACAGGACACAGCGCATTCTATTCGCGCATTTCAAGAATACAAGTATATATAGAAAATTTTACCGCGGAATCCTTCGTCGCGGACAGCCATACAAAAACCCCACCTCACTTCTTTGTCACCAACTCCAATGTTTTTTCCCGCTCGCGAAGATGGTTCATCTGGTCCTGCTGGACCCCCATCAGTGCTTCCAACCGCCGAATTTCGTCGCGAATCTGACCAAGTTGAAGGATGGCCAGACCCTTGTCGTTTTCAAGATCAAGCGACGCCCCGGAAGTTGCGCTGGAACGAGAAGATCCCTCTGAGGCCTTCCTCGCTGCCCCGCGCAGAGACCGACCTCCAGTCGCACTCATCACTCGAAGCTTTCGTTGCGGCGCCTCCCTCGACGGTCCAGCCTCGAGTACCTTCCCTGCCACCTCCCCTATCACCTCCACCACTTCATCATCGTCCCCACTATCCGCGTCCTTCCTAGCGGCGGCAGCAAGCGACTCGCTGACCTCGATGCCACCCCATGGACCCATCTCTGATCCTGCAGGAAACCGCGGAACCGACGAGTCGGTAAGTCGGCGATCGCAAGTCTTCTTTTTAAAGGCGCACCCGAAGCAACGAGCGTCTTTGTCGGAGTCAGGCCGGATACACAAACCATACGCCGAGTCCCGACAGTTTTTGCAAGCAGGAGTATAGATCTGAAATCCACGAAACAATTTTTAAAATAAGATATATCAGAAACAAAACACGTACCGAATCGGCGGCGGTAGACTTCTTCAGGAGGAAAGCCAGGTACCCCGCTGTGACCCCCTTCCCCTTCCTCTTTTTCGACGGCCCCTCCTCCCCAGCATCACCCGCGACCCGCTTCTTTCCCTTCTTCGCGGCTCCCTCAACCTTGACAACGACGGGAGCAGGACCCACCGACGGAACCCGGGCGGGAGTCGTAACCTTCGGCACGGTAGGGGAGCGTCCTTCTGTGGGCCGATTTGTCCTTTTCCAAAGTAAAACTTCAGCTATTAACTTACTGGGTGATTTCCCCTTGTCTCCGAATACCGGGCGAGGCAAGGGCCTCGTAGGGGTTCTCACCGCTGTCTCGTCGTCATCCTCCTCCCCATCGCCCTCGCCATCCTCTTCACTATCGCTGACCACAGCCTTACTTTTTACACGAGAACCGGACCCTTTACCCTTCAACGAAACGGGAACCAAGGGTGGATCCGCGTCGTCGGCAGGAGGGGATGCAGACTGCACTGTTACTTCGGGCAGTTCGGTCGCCAGTCGCGCAGGGGTCCCATTGATGTCCCACCACTCCCTATACACGTCGTCGATCGTCCGCCAATCATACTGTATGTTCTTCTCGATAAAAGTCTCGAGTCGTGCGATGAGCCCGCGAGTCGCAGCCTCGAACGGGTAGGCATTGCGGAGAAGACCTTCAATATCAAACTAGAAACAAGAAATGTCAAAAACAAAAACAATAAATTCATAAGATTACACCTACCTTGGATTTCGCAAACCTAGCCGCGAACTTTTTCGCCGTTTCTGCGTCCAACACCACACCTTCCACCCGCGGAAGTTGCTTTGCCAACGTGGCTTCGATAGCGCCAACTGTGTTTTTGAGTTCGAAAGCGGAAGCACTAGACGCGACAGACATGATGGATGACGCCAGAGTGGGGAAGCAGAATGAGCAAAGGGGGATACGAAGGCCACAACCGTGAGAAGTTCATTTTTTTTCACTTGGTTGATTTTCAGGAACACCAACCACATGACCTCGGCATTCCGCTTTCCGCTCCGACATCCGTCTGATCCGTGCCACGCGGCAATTGAAGTTCAAATTAGAAACCACAAGTCCAGCCCCATCAATCGCTCCCTCGCTCGCTCAATCGCTACGTGTGCTCCCCAAAAACATCCTTTTCAGAATTTCGCTATCCGCATTAGTCCCCTTTATTATTCCATCCCCCAAGCTAGCTTCCGATGCCCGATTGACTGTGGACAGTCAATATTTAAGTCCAGGGGAGGTGACAAGCCTACTTACGCTCTAGGCATGTAAATCGCCCATTCGCACTAATTCGCCCACAGTACGGCCGATCGGGATCGCTCATACCCATGCACCTGTTCGCCATTCATCGTTCGCTGTATATCACCTCTACTTCGCTCGGACATCACACATCAGTCGCGATCTACACAATCACCCGTGGTCGCTGTAAGGGCAACTCCGGGCGCGACCGAGTTGCAGAAGTCCGAACAACGATTACCGAGTGAAGGGAGTCGGGAACGGGAAATCTAACGCGGAAACTGGCGGAGGGGATCCTAAGTTAATGTATTCACTTGTAAACTACAGTTGTACTACTCACCTGGCGGAGGGGATCCTAAGAGAATTCTCTAAGGGTCCTCCAGCCAGGTGTACAGGCTATATACGAGGTTTCTACATTAACTACACGTTCCCGGGACGGTACGAGGGCACGCGTTGTCGGTTAAGGATCACGTGGGCGTGCCCCAGTGATCCCGACACGCCGCGCCCGCGTCCGCGTTCGGGAACGTCTAACGAGAGTTGGTAAAGGGAGTGGGGTGGTAACGAATGTGGTGTGAGAGAGTGTGTGAGTCGGGTTTGACTCGGGGTGGTTGTCGGGAATGACTTGTCGGTAATTATGGTCGGTAACGTGAGTCGGGTTTCGCTGAACGTTACTGAGCGTCACTGAGCGTTAGTGAGGTCGGGAATGTTGTCGGGAAGAGGAGAAGAGGTCGGTAAAGGTGTTCCCCTTACATTACCCCCCCTCTAGGATTGTGCGACCTCGCGCAATGGTCGGAAAGGGATGGAATCGAATTGGGCACGCGGGAGTCGTCGGGGTGCCTGAGGATTTGCCCTGTGGAACTCGCTGACCAGTTCATCTGCATGAACATTCTCAGCGGGCTCCCAGGAGTTGTGTTCGTACCCATACCCCTTCCAGGATACGAGGTAGTACAACTTTCCTCGGCTAAACCGACTGTCCCGTATCTCTCCCACTTCGTATTCCTCCTCTCCATCCACTAGCACAGGCGGCGGGACCGTTGTCGGGCGTCTTCCGGGAATGGGGTCGTCAGGCGCAGGGAGTAGCTTCACCACATGGAATACCGGATGGATGCGCGACATGGACCTTGGGAGTTTCAGTCGGTACGCGTGCGTGCCTATCCGCTCTGTGATTGGGTAAGGTCCCACATAGCGGTGGGCTAGTTTCCGCATTGGCCGACTGATGGGAATATCTGTTGAGTCCACGTACATCAATTCGCCGACTTGGTATTCGGGCGTTGGTCGGTGTCGGCGGTTGTAGTACCGCGCCATATCATCCTTGGCCTTGGCCAGCGTGGATCGTGCCTCGTCTAGTGTTGACTTCATCCGTTGCGTGAACTCCCCGACCGTCTCTAGTCGGGCGGGTTCCGTCTGCGGTTCGAATCCCATGCGCGGGTGTCGGCCAGTGTCTAGGAAGAAGGGGGTGTGCTGTGTGGAGGCGTGAATGTGGTTGTTATATTGGAATTCGGCGAGCGGTAGGAGTTCGTTCCAATTGTTCTGCCTTTCGCTCGCAAATAGTCGCAGGTATTGCTCTAGTTCTTGATTCACGCGTTCGGTCTGTCCATCAGTCTGCGGGTGGTAGGCGGTGGACGACGTCAGCTTGATTCCAAGTAGTCGGTAGAGCTCCTGCGTGAATTCCGCTACGAACTGCGGTCCCCGGTCGGATACTACCGCGTTCGGTAGTCCGTGGTGTTTCCACACTTCCTTCAGATATATGCGGGCGGCTCCCAGTGCGGTGACAGTGGTGTGGGTGGCTATAAAGTGAGCTCGCTTCGCCACCGATTCGACTACTACCATGACCGCGTCAAATCCCTCTGATTCGGGTAACGCGCCGATGAAGTCCACGCTGATGGTCTCCCAGCGGGTGTTCGGGATTTCCAGCGGGTGTAGTTCCCCGATCGGTAATTGACGCTGTATCTTGGTGCGAAGGCATAGGTCGCATGTCCGACAGTATTGACCAATGTACCGCGACATTTGGGGCCACCAGTAGTTGCGTGATACTAATTCCAGCGTTTTCCATCTCCCTGCGTGTCCCGCAACTCGGGTGTCGTGGTGTTGTTCCACAATGCGTCGGCGGAGGTCTGCAAAATTAGGAACGTAAATCCGACCACGGAAATACAGTACCTCTTGTTCCTCCCGCCACTCGGCGCTGTGTACCGACTTCCCTTTTCCTTGTCGGAGTTTCTTCGCCGCCTCCGCTACTGAGTCCTCCAAGTGCCCGCCTCGATTTCCGCGCCTAATGTCCCTCATCACCTCCTTTTCCTCGCCTTCCGCCTTGATTCCTTCTAACGCGCGTATGGTGAACAGTTCGGGTTTAAGGAGAACAATGTCCTTATTGTCTTCCGCTCCATCCGAATGGTCAGCGCGTCGAGAGAGAGCATCAGGCTTACCCATACTCCTTCCGGGTTTGTGATGCAGGGAAAAGTCGAAGCGGGAAAGGTATAGAGACCAGCGGGCTTGTCGGCGGTTGAGTTTCTGGGCTGACCTGAAGTATTCTAGATTCTTGTGGTCAGTCCATACCTCAAACGGATGTCGGGCCCCTTCAAGGAAGTGTCTCCATTCCTCCAATGCCCGGATAATCGCCAACATCTCCTTGTCGTGGATTTCGTAATTCCGCTCGACTGCATTGAGGCTTTTGGACATGAATGCCACCGGGTGCCACTTATCGTCTTCCCGACTGAGTTGGGACAATACCGCGCCAGTTGCAAAATCCGACGAGTCGGCCTCGATGCGGTAAGGGCGGTCGTCGTCGGGGAATGTTAATACTGGTCGGGACGCCACCCGCGCCTTCAACTCCTCAAACGCCGCCTGTTC
This sequence comes from Collybia sordida, assembly GCA_037014335.1. NCBI lineage: Eukaryota > Fungi > Basidiomycota > Agaricomycetes > Agaricales > Clitocybaceae > Collybia > Collybia sordida. The sequence goes on along the minus strand of JAYKXK010000011.1, from coordinate 394,599 downwards.
TGCCTCGCCCCACTTCCACACCGCGTCCTTCCGCGTCAGATCGAAGAGTGGTCGGGCGTGATGGGAGAAGCCCTCTATGAAGCGTCGGTAGAAGTTAGTAAATCCCAAGAACGATTGTACCTCCTTCTTGTTGGTCGGTGTCGGCCACTCTACGATACCGCTGACCTTGACGGGGTCCATTTCCGTCTTACCCTCCGAGATGATGAGGCCTAGGTACTCTATCCGCTCTTGTTCAAACTCACACTTGTCAAGTTTTAAGAATAACTTGTTTTCCCGACAACGTTTGAGGACTTCCCGCGTGACCCGCTGATGTTCCGCTCGGGTTTTTGTGTAAATGAGAATATCGTCAATGTACACGCAGACTACGCCGGCGGTGATGAGGTCCTGGAAGATCTCGTTCATCATCGTTTGGAACGTAGCGGGTGAGTTCGTGAGTCCGAAAAACATTACCAACGGTTCGAACAGTCCTCGATTTGTTCGGAATGCCGCCTTCCACTCATCCCCTTCCTTAATCCGCACATTGTTGTAACCCCAGCGAACATCCAATTTAGTGAAATACTTGGCTCCGCGTAGTTGGTTGATGAGTTCGGAAATCAGAGGAAGGGGGTACGCGTTCTTGATCGTCATTCCGTTGAGTACTCGGTAATCCTGGACGGGTCGGAGTGAGCCGTCCTTCTTCTTGATGAAGAAGAATGGCGCGGCCATGGGTGATTTCGACGGGCGGATACGTCCCGACGACAGATTCTCCTCGAGGAACTTGTCCAACTCTTCCTGTTCCGTGACCGACAAGGGATAGACCTTGCATGAGCGGGATTTGGCTTCGGGAATGAGTTCGATCGCGTGGTCCCAAGACCTCTTGTCGGGAAGTGCGTCAAATGAGGTTTTCGAGAACACGTCCTCGAACTCATGTAGATAGGCGGGCGCTGCTTCGTGGAACGACTTGGCGGGTTGGGCGTTTCGGTGAAATGCTTCCGCCAACCTCTGAGAAATGTTCGGAATTGCTCGACACATCTCCTCTGGTCCCTTGGTTCGTCTTTCCGCGTGGTTTGGGTCCCTCAAACTCACTGCAAAGATGCGATCACCCTCTTCTAGGAGTTTGGAGAGTGGGTTCGGATTTTCCGAGTCGGTATCTTCCTCTTCGTCGGTGCCCGCGTTCGGGAAGAGCCCCGCTCGGCATGAATTGATTTGGGTTTCCATTTTCCGCTTCTCCTTAGCTTCAGCCTTGGCCTCGTTGGTACAAACCCGACACTGGGCTGGACACCGACTGAGTTTCACCTCATTCGTTGTCCAGTCTATCTCCGGGTTGTGTTCCTTGAGCCAAGTGTAGCCTAGGATGAGGTCCTGTTTACCGATTTGAGTGACCGCAAAGATTGTCCGCTCCGAATGGCCTTGGTAGCGTAGGACCAGCTCGGTGATTTCGTCAATTGAGCCCGCCTCGTTGGGAGTACCGTCCACGTTGTAGACGGGGATGGCCCGCTGTAGGGGGCGGGTGGCAATCTTGTGTCGGCGGACAAATTCCCGACTAATGAACATTCCTGTAGCTCCCGAGTCCACTAGGGCTTTGAGGCTGAACGACTCTCCTGTGTCGGTGGTCTGAAGTTCTACCTTCAAGTCTAAGGATCGCACTCCAGGGACGGCGTTGACCTTGTAGTCTTTGGGGAGTCGGCGTTCCCATCGGGGAACGCGGGTTTTCCGACTGGTCGGGTTTTGCTGCACGGCTTCAGTGGTAGAATCGGGAACGATATGTATTTCCTCCACGGCTAGACATTCGAACCTATTACCACTACTCAGCGGGGGCGTACTATTCACCCGCTGTGTGCTACAAAATCCTCCTCCGCTCGGACTTCCTCTTCTTGCTCTTCTCCCGCTCCTCTTTCCGCTTGTCGGTTTTGGGCCAGCTCCGCGTCCAAGTTGGCAAGGGCCCCTTGAATGTACGATTCCCGTTCGTCGGCAGTCATGTACCGAACGTCGAATGCTCGAGGACAGTCCTTGCGCATGTGTCCCGGCTCATTGCACCTGTAGCATTGCATGGGTTGCGCTCGAGTGCGCTTCGCGTCGATATCCATCGGTACTCCCTGTGGGAGTGGTGCGGGTGCTGGCGGGGGTCGAGTCGGGAGATTGGGCGTTGCGGCGGGGGTCGGGAATCTGAGCGCGGGGATGCGGGATGGGAGTTTCGCGAATGACAAACCCGACAGAGGCGTGGTCGGGTTGCGTACCTGGCGGGTACTGAGGAACGCTTCGTTGTCCCGTCGATTGTCGTCGCACCTCATTGCGGCGGCGTACCACGCGCGGGGGTCATTGTCCGCTGGTCTTCCGACTACCATCATGGCGATCATCGACTGAATGGTTGAGTTCAGTCCCTTGCGGTATTTCACCACAATGGTGAGTCCCTCCTTGTATCCTGCCTTCTCGATCAAGTCCTGAAATTCGTCCGTGTACTCGTCGACCGACCGACTTCCCTGGTGATAACCCGCCGTTTCGAGTCGGGTCATGGCGCGCTGAGCCTCCCCTTGCACGTAAAAGTTTTGGGCGAAGTCGGCTTTGAACTCCTCCCAGGTTTCGTACTTGGGTGCGCCGACCTGGTCTTCGAAGCGGAGTGCCCGGTCCACGAATTGGTACGCCCGTTTCGTCTGCATGAACGTATACGCCCATCGAATTCCCGCTACCTCATCTTCGAACTGGTGGGGAACTAACTTGATGTATAGTTCGCAGGCTTGGATGAAGGCCCGACCTCTTTCTCGATCCCCATCAAACGTTGGCGGTGGAGACGGTCGGAGTGGGGAGGGTCGGTGTCGGGTGGTACTCGGGAATATGGGGGACGGCGTGGATGGAGGCGGGGAGGGTAGTATTTGAGACCGATTGCTCGGGCTCGGTGGTGGTACATCAGGTGGCGCGGCGGCGGCGGTTGCGGGCGCGGGGGTTGGTGCTGGGGCGGGCGCGGGTGCCATTCGGTCGATCATCTCCTGAAAGTGTTGGTTGAGTGTTTGGAAGTCCTCCGACTGTTGGTGTAGCTGTTCCAACACTCTTCCGAGTTCGGTTTCCAGTCGGGTTATCCTTACCGCGTCTGGTATCCTATCGTTCGGGGTGTGTGACATGTTGCTACGGTGGGAGAGGTGGGATTGCGTGTATACGATCGCGGAGTCGCTTGGGGGCGGTCTACGTTTCGTTCGGCGTAATCGGTGACCTCGTGGGGGAGAGAATTCTACTGTAAGGGCAACTCCGGGCGCGACCGAGTTGCAGAAGTCCGAACAACGATTACCGAGTGAAGGGAGTCGGGAACGGGAAATCTAATGCGGAAACTGGCGGAGGGGATCCTAAGTTAATGTATTCACTTGTAAACTACAGTTGTACTACTCACCTGGCGGAGGGGATCCTAAGAGAATTCTCTAAGGGTCCTCCAGCCAGGTGTACAGGCTATATACGAGGTTTCTACATTAACTACACGTTCCCGGGACGGTACGAGGGCACGCGTTGTCGGTTAAGGATCACGTGGGCGTGCCCCAGTGATCCCGACACGCCGCGCCCGCGTCCGCGTTCGGGAACGTCTAACGAGAGTCGGTAAAGGGAGTGGGGTGGTAACGAATGTGGTGTGAGAGAGTGTGTGAGTCGGGTTTGACTCGGGGTGGTTGTCGGGAATGACTTGTCGGTAAATATGGTCGGTAACGTGAGTCGGGTTTCGCTGAACGTTACTGAGCGTCACTGAGCGTTAGTGAGGTCGGGAATGTTGTCGGGAAGAGGAGAAGAGGTCGGTAAAGGTGTTCCCCTTACACATTCGGACGAACTGGGCGGAGGTAGCCCTCGTTTGGAAGGAATGGCTCACGATCCGGAAGCCAGGACGAGTTCCCAAACGGCTCGCGAACGTCCCGGGGACGGTACAGGTGAGTAAAGTTCGGTCTTTTTCGTATAGTGTGGAACTTTGACGCGCGTTGGGAGCAGGAAAACGTTGGGGCTCGGTCGAAATCGATGGAGGTACCCCACACCAGCGAGAATACGGAGCCACGGGCGTCAGCGGGCGGTACGACAGTGCGGGACGGGTCAGCAGGGTTCGGAACGGCAGGTGACGAAGGGGAGGTGACGGATAGGGTTCGGGATGCATCGCAGGGCACCACCAGCGGCGGAGGACCTCCTCCTTCCGAGGATTGGAGTCCCGAGGTACGTTCTATGGTGGAACGGGTGGAACGACGGACTGCGGGACGAATGACAGCGTTGGTAGGTGAGGTGGAAATGGAGACGGTGGAGCAAGGGAAGAGGGTGATGCGGAGGTCATCGAGGAAAGGCAAGGGGAAGGAAATGGAGGAGACTGACGAGGACAGGCCACAACGGGGGGAACAAAAGGGTTTGGGCCACGAAACAGACGAGTCGGATGAAGACGAAGCTGACGAGGGCGCACCATCCGGTTCCGTGGACCCAGACGACAAACAGACCCCTCGTACGACGCGCAGCTCGCGCATTCGAAGCAAGGCCACAGTATCCGACACCGAGGACGAGGACGAGGACGCAGGGGAGCCCCCCGCTCGTACAACACGGAAACGACATGCTTCCAACCCTCCCGAAGAGCCGCGGAAGCGTCTTCGGAAGGCTGTGGTCGATGTTCCTGCAAGATCGTCAAGTTCGCATGGGTCAGGTCCAACGGCGGAGCAGAAGGATGGGAAGGGGATCGAATCGCAGATGGAGGAGTGGTTCACGGCGGAAAGTCTCGAGAGGAAAAAGGATGAGTTCCGTGGAGAATTGCTCGGGTACCTCTTGAAGTGCCAGCTGGCGGCCCACAAGGTAAATTCCTTTACTTGTATTTCTGATAAAACTTAGCCAAATTTTCACTCTTACACAGGTTTACTCTTTGCCTTGCGACTGGTGTGCGACGACCGGGATTACCAAATGCTTTGGACCAACGAAAACGAAGACATGCTTTTACTGCATGCGCATGAAGAAAAGTTGTTCGCACAAGGAGAAGACTGGGAAGGGGAAGATCAAGGAGAAGAAGCCAGCGAAGGAGAAGAAGTCGGATGGGAGAGGGAAAGTCCAAGTTCAGGCGGTGGCGGACAAAGTTGGGGATGATGCGGATGTCATCGAAGTCGATGCGGAAGACGACGCAGCGGGGCCATCGCAACCACCGCCTACGCCTCGCAAGGTAACGCTGCGGGTGAAGAAGGATCCGAGTGCGACTAGGCAAGGCAGTTTGAGCCTCCCGACTGGCGTGACGAAGACTTTGGACCTCGACAACAAGCTTGGGCGGCGTTCGGCCCAAATCCAAACACTCGAGCGGGAGATTTCGCAGTGGGAGATCGATTCGGATCTCCTCCTCGCTCGGATTGCGGCGGGCAAGGAGATGTTGGCGGTGTTGAGGCGGAAGAATACAGATGTTGAGTGAAGTTGAGTGGAGTCGGTGTCGGGTTTTCTTTTGTCGGGTTTCCTGTCGGGTTTTTCTGTCGGGATTTTCTTGTTGGACTTCCATTGTGAATATTACTTGCGGCATCTATAATAGAGATTGAGTACTTGTTCTGAGGGATGAATGAATTGAGTGTGTAAGAAAATGTATAGTAAAATGAAGGATGGGCCAAGATAGTAAGATAAGATATGGACAAGGGTGATAAGTAATTGTCTTTTGTATAGATTTAAAATGAAGTAAGTCGGAAATAACTGATCAAGGTATTTAAGTTGTAAGTCAAGTGAATTGTGAGTATAACAAAAGGAAGCAATACGTTACGAAGAACAATAATGTGCGTATGGTGTCCGTTCGTATGAAATGTAGAGGTTTTGACGAGCTCCTCCCCTGGACTAAATACTGACTGTCCCCAGTCAGCTGGGGAGTCGGCCTAAGTCGGGTTTTGTCGGAAAAAATTGAAGCTGAAAAATGAAAAATGATCAAACCGAAAGGGGGATTGGATGTACGAAATGAAAGGACTAAAAACCGAATAAGTAGTACGAAATGCAGTCAGGTATCGTAAAAGAACGAGTCGGTAAATATGAGAAATATGTCTGGTGGTTTCGGACGAGGTCGGGTTTTGCGCAGTACCTCATACGAGTGATGTACCTTCGAGCTCCTGTCATGATAGCGAGTGGGACTAGCGTTTCCGAACGTAACGACGGTCTGAGTTGGCTTTTGGGTGAACTTGGACTGGTGGATACTCAAGTTGAAAGGAGTCGGGAACGTTTTCAGATAGCATAGTGCAGTCTGGAGTACGCGTTGAATGTTCTTTGTTGTAATAGAAGTCGGTTTTTCTGTGATACGAATGTTAGAATGAGTTCGGAAAGATATACTGCGCACTGTGGCAGTCGGGATACTGATACTACGGCACGGCGTAGTCGGTCTCGTCAAAATACTGCTCTGTGCAGTCGGTACTTGAACACTACGGCACGGCGTAGTCGTAATCTCTAAAATACTGCTCGATGCAGTCGATAACTCTCGTTTGAGTTCGGTAACGGAAGGGAAACTGTCAGAAACTATAGCTGTACTTCCACCCGCTGTGGGGGAAGTCTGAACGATGCTGGGACTGGGTGCTGGGGATACGGAACGAGTCGGTAACTGGTCTATGGTATGAACGTCTGGGGACTGGGGTGTCAGATGGGGGAAGGCGTTCGTGGTCGGTCTTTCCGGTAGAGAGTTCGTTGGTACAGAAAACGGAGAATCCGACTTGACTAGAGTCGGTATTTTGCTGTCTACTGGAGTGGGGATGGACATGGGGGGAACAACTTCTCGGACCGTGACTGGGACTTCATTGGACTGTGAACTGTACGCAGGAGTCGTCTGGGCGAGTGCTGGTGATGTAGGAAGTGTGAATGGTAATCTCCTTTCCAGGCCTGGAGGTACTAAAGGCACTGGGTTGTTCTGAACTGGAGCGTACTGTACGGCTGTCGGGAATGTGGTCTGATTGACGTTGACGCGTTCGGATGAAGTGAAAGTGTTGTTGGGAAGTTTTCCGACTGATACTGAGGGCTGACTGACGGTTTTCCGAACGGGTTCTGACTGGACATTCATGAGTGGTACCGAGTTCGTAAAATCCGAATGGTGGGACGGGGGTAGAGTCGGTCAGACAGGATGAGGAATGGAAGGGGTACTGCACTGCTCTTCGAGTGACTCGAGTCCGACAAGAATGAGACGTTCTAAATCGACGTAATCATCAGCGCGCAAGAACGGCGGGGTGACACATAACCTGAATCGGATTTTGTCCGCAAGTTGGGTTGGAAGTGCTGCTAAGAACTTCTGATGGATTTCACGTTTACTGATTCGGTCCCTCCGTTCAAGTTGTTCGACTACGTTCCCATAGCGTTCGTAGAAGTCGGTAAAGTCTCTAATACCTACAATACCTTGTCGGGATACTTCTCCGACAAGATCCTCGAGTTCCTGGAGCTGGGAATGGTGAGCAGAGTCGGCGGAAACGTAGAGGGAGGCAATGGACATCTTGAAACTGATATAGGACTGCCTAGGGTCGGAAAACTCGGGTACTTGTGCCCATCTGACCGCTTCATACATGTCGAGATGATAGATGATGTTGTCCTTTCTCTGCTGGTCGGTAAAACAAACTGAATCCGCGAAGTTCTCAAAATCCCGAAAGAACCTCGGTAAATCTGCGGTCGTACGGTTGAAGTTCGGAAAGACTGCGGAAGGATTATATGAAGGGATTCCGAACGATGGACTGGCATGGTACTGTGGTGTAGATACTTGAGGAGAGCAGAGCGGGGAAGGAATGGAGTAGTACGGAGTCGGATTTTGTGGAAAAAGGTGCGGAGTCGGGTTTTGGGGAAAGAAAGAAGTCGGGTTTTGTGAAGTAAGGTGTGGAGTTGGATTATGTGGAATGAAAGGAGTCGGAATTTGTGGAATAAAGTAAAGTGAAGGTGTAGGATAGAATGAATGATACGCCATCTTCGACTTGGGGTCTAAACGCTGTCGGATTCAATGTAACGAGCCCGAAGTCGGTCTTTCCGCGCGAAACGAAGTCGGTAACTGGAGGAAAATGAAGTCGGTAACGTCGTGAAGAGCGTAAAAGGAGTTCGGAAATGAATAGAAAGGTAAAAGAAGAGTCGGAAATTGATGACGTGGCCCTATAAAATGAAAATCCCTCGCGGTGGGCTCCAATATGACGATAGCGAGTACGCTCTGAGTGTGTTAGAACATAAGTTCTACTCAGAACAGTTCCTCTCCTAGAAAGTGTGAGGATTTCCACTTAGGAAGGGCTGTCACCAAAGTCCTGCTCAGAGACGAAGTAGAGAGGAGAAGTGGGGTGTATTAAGTGGGTAGTAAGTTGGGTAGTAAGTTGGGTAGTAAGTTGTTACAGGAAAAACCCTATGTAAAATTTTTATAACTAAGTCGGAAAATAGGTACAACTAAGTCTAGAACTAAAACCAAACAGAAAGTAGTACCTGTTTCAAGGGGTAACATAAAGGAGTAGTATATATGGAGTAAGTATGGAATGGAGACTTAATGGGTATAATGTTCATGTGATCGAAGTCGGATTTCGGAACGTTAAGTCGGTAAATGAAGTCGGTAAATGGAGTCGGGAAATGGAAGTGAAGTCGGGAATATGGACTAAGGTCGGGAAACGAAGTAAGTAAGTCGGTAATATAAAGAATGAGTCGGGAAATAGTAAAAGAGGTCAATACTCGGGTTTACATGCATGGGGCAGACCCATGCTTGTCACCGCGTAGCTGGTTGATGAGTTCGGAAATCAAAGGTAGCGGGTATGCGTTCTTGATGGTCATGGCATTGAGTACTCGGTAATCTTGGACTGGTCGGAGTGACCCGTCCTTTTTCTTAATGAAGAAGAAGGGGGCGGCCATTGGTGATTTCGAAGGGCGAATGCGTCCCGACGACAAGTTCTCCTCCAGAAACTTGTCTAACTCCTCTTGTTCCGTTACCGACAAGGGATACACCTTACAGGAGCGCGCTTTCGAGTCGGGAATTAGTTCAATAGCGTGATCCCATGGGCGTTTGTCGGGAAGTGCATCGAACGAGGTTTTGGAAAATACCTCCTCGAACTCATGTAGATAGGCGGGGGCCGACTCTTGAAATGTCCGAACGGGTTTCGAGTTGCGATGGTGGGCTTCGGCTAGTCGTTGGGAGATGTTCGGGATGGCTCTACACATCTCCTGTGGACCTCTGGTCGTGCCTTCCGATTGGTCGGGCGGGTGTAGCGTTACTGCAAAAATCCGATCGCCCTCCTCTAGTAACTCGGAGAGGGGGTTCGGGTTTTCTGAGTCGGTGTCGGATTCTTCCCCTTCGTCGGTACCCGCGTTCGGGAAGAGTCCCGCTCGGCATGCATTTAGACGCTCTCCTGTTCTCCGTTTCTCCCTGGTTTCTGCTTTGACCTCTTCAGTACAAACCCGACACTGGGCTGGGCACCGACTGAGTTTGACCTCATTCGTTGTCCAGTCTATCTCCGGGTTGTGTTCTTTGAGCCAAGTGTAGCCAAGGATAAGGCTATGGGTTCCTAGGTGTGTGACAGCGAAGGTAGTGCGTTCCGAGTGACCCTTGTACCATAGGACTAATTCCGCTATTTCGCTGATAGATCCCGCCTCGTTGGCGGTGCCATCGACGTTGTACACGGGAATGGGTCGTTGGAGTTTCCGTGTACTTAGTCGGTGTTTTTGTACGAAATTCCGACTAATGAACAACCCTGTGGCTCCTGAGTCCACTAAGCCGACTGTGCTGAAGGTTTCTCCGGTGTCGGTGGTTTGGAGTTCAACCTTGAGGTCTAGCGACCTGGGCCCTGGAATTGCTGCGACCTTATATTCCTTGGGGAGTTTGTGCTCCCAACGCGGGATTCGGGTTTTCCGACTTGTCGGTGTAAGGGCAACTCCGGCGGAGTGCGCGCGAACTTAAGTAGAGCGGGTCGACGCTGATGGAGGGGATCCTAAGTTAAATGTATTAATAGCAGTATGTAACAACGCACCTGATGGAGGGGATCCTAAGAGAATACTCTGAGGATCCTCCATCAGGGGGGATGAGCTATATACCTAATTCTACATTAACTACACGTTCCCGGTGCGGTACGACGACACGCGTTGGACTAGCGAAGGTCATGTGACCGTGCCCTTGCTAGTCCGAACGAATGCGAAGTCCCCCGGCGAACTGTGCGCGAAGTAACGAGTGGGGGTGCCTGTAGGCGTGCGTAGCGAGTGTGCGATCTAACGAATGTAAGTACGAGCGGTAAGTAGCGAAATAAGGGATCGTAAGTCGGTAGAGTGAAGAGCGCGAGCGTAAGTGCGCGCGAAGTAAGACCGGGCCCGCGAAATAGAAGTAGACCGGCGCGAAGTAAGGAGGAAATGGAGTTCCCCTTACATTACCCCCCTTCTAGGTTCGCGTGTCTTCACGCCGGCGTTGGAATGGGATCTGCGCAAATTGGACACGTTGTACGAGTCGCGGCGCGCCGGGGTTGCGTCTGTAGAACTCGGCGACCAGTTCGTCCGCGTTCACCTTGTCGGCGGGTTCCCAGGAGTTCTGCTCATAGCTGTATCCTTTCCAGGCGATCAGATACTGCAGCTTGTTCCTGTAAATCCGGCTATCCATGATCTCCTGTACCTCGTAATGTACCTCACCATCGACCAGGGTGGGTTCTGGAACTTCGGTGACTCTCCGCCCGGGTATTGGGTCGTGCGGCGCGGGTAGGAGTTTGACGACATGGAAGACGGGGTGGATGCGCGACAGTGATGGCGGGAGCTTGAGACGATAGGCGTGCGATCCAACTTTGGCTTCGATGGGGTAGGGCCCGATGTAGCGATGAGCCAGTTTCTGCGAAGGCCGAGTGATACGAATGTCGCGCGAATCCAAGTACATCCGATCTCCAACCTGGTAGTCGGGGGTTGGGTTCCGGCGACGGTTGTAATACATCGCCATCTCGTCTTTGGCCTTGGCCAATGCGGATCGGGCTTCCTCCAAGGTGTCCTTCATTCGGTCGCGGAATTCGTTCGCGGTTTCCAACCGAGATGGTGCGGTCTGTGGTTCGAAGCCCATGCGCGGGTGTCGGCCAGTGTCCAGGAAGAACGGCGAGTGTTGTGTCGAGGAGTGGACGTGGTTATTGTATTGGAATTCGGCGAGCGGTAAAAGGTCGACCCAGTTGTCCTGTCGCTCGCTGACGAATAACCGAAGATACTGTTCCAGTTCTTGGTTCACTCGCTCGGTCTGTCCGTCTGTCTGTGGGTGGTACGCCGTAGACGCTGTGAGTTTAATATCCAGCATGCGATATAACTCCCTTGTGAATTCCGCTACGAACTGTACCCCTCGATCCGAGACCATAGCCTTTGGTAAACCGTGCAACTTCCACACATGTTGGAGGTAAAGCCTCGCCGATCCGAGCGCGGTGATCGTCGTTGTGGTTGGGATGAAATGCGCGCGTTTACCGACCGTGTCCACCACTACCATGATCGCGTCGTGCCCTTGCGACTCGGGGAGCTCCACGATGAAATCCACACTTGCGACGTCCCAACGACCTTCTGGAATCGGCAGCGGTTTAAGTTCGCCGATTGGGAGTTGACGCTGAGCCTTTGTTCGGAGACAGAGGTCGCAAGTCTTGCAGTATTCTCCGATGTAGCGCGACATTTGAGGCCACCAGTAGTTACGCGATACCAGTTCCAATGTCTTCCATCGTCCGGCGTGTCCCGCGATTCGCGAGTCGTGATGTTGCGCAACTATGCGTCTGCGAAGGTCAGCGTGTTTTGGGACATAGATGCGATCGCGGAAATACAGCAACTCTTGTACCTCTCTCCACTCTGCGCTGCGAACCGACTTCCCTGCGGACTTCTTCAACTCCTGTGCCGCCTTCACCACTGCTTCCTCCTGATGTCCCTCACGATTACCTCTCCGAATGTCCCGCAGTATGTCTCTCTCCTCCCCTTCCACAACCATTCCTTCCAACGCGCGGATTGTGAACAACTCCGGTTTGAGCAACACTAAATCGCGGTTGTCCTCACTTCCATCGCTGTGGTCCGCCCGGCGAGATAGCGCGTCTGGTTTACCCATGGTTCGTCCGGGCTTGTGGTGAAGCGAGAAGTTGAATCGGGAGAGGTACAGCGACCACCTGGCCTGTCTCCGATTTAACTTCTGGGACGTTTGGAAGTACTCCAGGTTTTTGTGATCTGTCCAGATCTCAAAGTCGTGTCGCGCGCCTTCAAGGAAATGTCGCCATTCTTCAAGTGCGCGAATGATGGCGAGCATTTCCTTGTCGTGTATCTCGTAGTTTCGCTCGACCACATTGAGACTCTTCGACGAAAACGCGATCGGGTGCCACTTGTCGTCCTCCGGGCTGAGTTGCGACAGTACAGCGCCGGTCGCGAAATCCGAGCTATCTGCCTCGACCCTAAACGGCCGGTTGTCGTCTGCGAACATCAGTACTGGTTTAGACGACACCGCTTCCTTCAGCCCTTCGAACGCCTGTTGCTCCGACTCACCCCACTTCCAAGGCACGTCTTTACCGGTGAGATCGAACAAGGGCCGCGCGATATGGGAGAAGTCGCGAATGAACCGCCGATAGAAGTTCGTGAAGCCCAAGAAGGACTGCACTTGCTTCTTGTTCGTGGGCGTTGGCCATTCCGCGACTCCTGCGACCTTGACCGGGTCCATCTCCGCCTGTCCCTCCGAGATAATGAGACCCAGGTACTCAATTCGCGTTTGCTCGAATTCGCACTTGTCGAGTCGCAGGTACAGTTTGTGTTCGCGAAGTCGCTGGAGCACTAACCTCGTAATTCGGCGATGTTCGGCGAGTGTCTTCGTGTAGATTAGAATATCGTCAATGTAGACACATACCACTCCTTCCATGATGAGATCGTGGAATATCTCGTTCATCATGGTTTGGAACGTCGCAGGCGAGTTAGTGAGACCAAAGAACATTACCAGAGGCTCGAACATTCCGCGATTTGTGCGAAATGCGGCCTTCCACTCGTCACCTTCCTTAATTCGGACGTTGTTGTACCCCCAGCGAACGTCGAATTTGGAGAAGTACTTTGCTCCCCGAAGATTGTTGACGAGGTCGGAGATGAGCGGGAGTGGGTATTTATTCTTGATCGTCAGCGAGTTGAGAACGCGGTAATCCTGTACCGGGCGCAGCGAACCATCCTTCTTCTTAATGAAGAAGAATGGCGATGCCATGGGCGACTTTGACGGGCGGATTCGTCCCGAAGCGAGGTTCTCCTCCAGAAACTTGTCCAGCTCCGCTTGCTCGGCTACTGAGAGCGGGTAGACCTTGCAGGAATTCCCTTCTGCGTCGCGAACCAATTCGATCGCGTGGTCCCAAGGTCGGCGATCCGGGAGAGCGTCGAAGGAGGTCTTGGAGAATACGTCCTCGAATTCGTGGACATGGGCCGGTGCGAGATCGAAGAATGACTTGGGTTGCGCATTGCGATCGAAGGAGTCCGCGATTTGTTGAGATGCGTTCTTGCGAGCCTCCGTCTGGATCTTCTCCGCTAGTCGCTGCGAGATGGTCTGAGTCGTCCGAATCTCTTCAGGTGCCTTCTGAAATTGTCCTGGTTCGCCGATGTTGACCACGAAGATACGGTCGCCCTCTTCGATGCAATCTTCAAGGGCGATATCTCCTTCGTGCTCAGAGTCGGGAACCTCTCCAATCTCTGTTTCTGGCTCGGGCATGGGTCCTGCGCGACAGGCGTTGATGCGGGCCTCCGATTTGCGCTTCTCAGCCTTCTCCGATTTAACCTCGTTCGCGCAGGTGCGGCATTTGTCGGGACAGCGACTCATCTTCACCTCGTTGGTCTGCCAGTTGATCTCTGGGTTGTGCTCCTGTAGCCAAGTGTACCCCAGTATAAGATCCTGTTTCCCTAGACTGGTGACCGCGAAGTGGGTGCACTCTGAGTGACCGTTGTACCGGAGGATGAGGTCTACGATCTCCGAGATAGACCCGTTCTCGTTCGGAGTGCCGTCGACATTGAACACTGGTATAGCGCGAACTAACTTGCGCGACGTAAGCTTGTTCTTTCGCACGAATTCGGAGTCGATGAAGAGTCCCGTGGCTCCTGAATCTACCAAACTGTTCGTCGCGAACGTCTCGCCCGTGTCGGTCGTCTGGAGTTCAATCTTGAGCTTCAGCGAACGAGTACTTGGTGTAGCGGCTACTACGAATCGCTTAGGTAGAGTTCGTTCCCATCGGGGGAGTCTCTGGCGCGGCGGTTTAGGGGTGGGGGTGGTATCTTGTACGACTTCTGTAATAGTTTCGGGTGTTTTTGAAATTTCAATAGTATTTTCGACTTCTAAACACGCGAACCTATTTACAGATGACAGCGAGGGCGTACTGCTCACTCGCTGTCCGCTACAAAATCCTCCTGAGTGGTGGCGAACGTCGCCCCTTCCTCCGCCGGCGGTTCAACCCGTGTGTCCATCATCGCGAAGATGTGCTGCGCGAACTCGTGCTGCTCCTCTGTGGTCATGAAGCGTGTGTCGTAGCGAAGGGGGCAGTCCTTCCGGAAGTGGCCCGGTTGCTTGCATCGGTGGCAGGTCTCTATGTTTACCCTTGCTCTTCGCATCGCGTCGACGTCCATCGGGACTGGTGGAGGGAGAGCGGGGGGTGGCGTTGGGGGTGGTGGCGCCGTTCGCTGCAGAGTCGGCGCTGAGAAGTGCGGCGGTGCGCGGAACACCGAAGTAGTGCGGGTAGGGGGTGCGCGGGCCGCCGGTTTAGTGCTCAGGAAGGCCTCGTTGGTGAGACGGTTTTCGTCGCACTTCATTGCTGCTGTGTACCACTGTTCCGGCTGATCGTCTGCCGGTCGTCCAACTGCCATGGTCGCGATCTGCGACTGAATCTCCCCGCTCAGTCCCTTTCGATACTTCACCACGATCGTCAAGCCCTCCTTGTATCCCGACTTGTCGATGAGATCCCTGAACTCATCCGTGTAGTCATCCACCGATCTCGATCCTTGGTGGTAGCTACTCGTTTCTAGTCTGGTGATCGCCCGTTGCGCTTCGCTCTGTACGAAGAAGTTAACCGCGAAGTCGGCGCGGAATAGGGCCCAAGTCGCGTACTTCGGGTTCCCGGTGGCGGTCTGGTGTCGCATGGCTCGGTCCGCGAACAAGTACGCCCGACCTTTCTTCATGAAGGTGTACGCCCACCGTACCTGCGTTACTTCATCTGCGAACTGGTGTGGTACAAGATTTATATACAGTTCGCATGCGTTAATGAACGCACGCCCTCGTTCGCGCGATCCGTCGAAATCGTCGGGAAGTGATGGCCGGAGTGCCGAAGGTCGTCCCGAATTAACGTGGGTCGCGGGAGGAGGTGTTGATACATTATTTACAGGGGCGCTGGGTGCGGGGGTATTGTTCGAAGGTGGGGGAGCCGCGGTTTGGAGCGCGATCAGCGCCTGGAGGTTGTCGGAGAGCTTTTTAAGCAGCTCGGCTTGTTCCTCAATCTTCCTATTGAGTTCTCCTACATCTCGCTCGACGTTGTCCACCCGCTGTTCGGCGTCCATCGGTCGGAGCAGGAATTCCACTTCTAGTTCGGATGAGGGTGGAGAGGGCGATTCTCGAGCAGTCTTGACCGATTCTGAGTCGGAGCTAATGGTTTCTGCCGATCTGAATTTGGCAATGGCTGCGGTGAGGTCGCGGTCTCTGCTGGTGAGAGTATTCTACTGTAAGGGCAACTCCGGCGGAGTGCGCGCGAACTTAAGTAGAGCGGGTCGACGCTGATGGAGGGGATCCTAAGTTAAATGTATTAATAGCAGTATGTAACAACGCACCTGATGGAGGGGATCCTAAGAGAATACTCTGAGGATCCTCCATCAGGGGGGATGAGCTATATACCTAATTCTACATTAACTACACGTTCCCGGTGCGGTACGACGACACGCGTTGGACTAGCGAAGGTCATGTGACCGTGCCCTTGCTAGTCCGAACGAATGCGAAGTCCCCCGGCGAACTGTGCGCGAAGTAACGAGTGGGGGTGCCTGTAGGCGTGCGTAGCGAGTGTGCGATCTAACGAATGTAAGTACGAGCGGTAAGTAGCGAAATAAGGGATCGTAAGTCGGTAGAGTGAAGAGCGCGAGCGTAAGTGCGCGCGAAGTAAGACCGGGCCCGCGAAATAGAAGTAGACCGGCGCGAAGTAAGGAGGAAATGGAGTTCCCCTTACAGTCGGGGATGGTGGTACAACTTCGGTAGTGGGTTTGAGAGTGTCTAATGGGTTATATATTTCATCCACAGTAAGACACTCGTATCTACTACCGCTCGTCAGCGGGGGCGTACTGTTCACCCGCTGCGAGTCGGAAAATCCTCCCCATTCTCCTCCGTCCCTTCTCTTACGCCTCCCGCCTCTTCCTCCACGACTCGGTTCTGCGCTATTTGCGCGTCAAGGTCCACCAAGGCCTCTTGGATCCATTCCTGTCGCTCCTCCTGCGTCATGTACCGCGTGTCAAACGCTCGGGGGCAATCTCGCCTGAGATGCCCCTGTTCATTGCAGCGGAAGCACAGGGTGGTTCGTCCTCGTAGTCGGTTCGCGTCTATATCCATTGGGATCCCCGGGGGTAGTGTTGCTGCAGGTACTCCGAACGTGCGCGGCGGTGGCGGGTTTGCCTGTGGTACGGGTCGGGGTGCTGACCAAGTCGGTATTTTTGCGAAGGAGAATCCCGACTGGGTTGTTGTCGGGTTTCTTGTCGGTCGGGTACTCATGAAGGCTTCGTTGTCCAGTCGGTTTTCGTCGCATTTCATGGCGGTAGCATACCAGCCGTCGGGGTCGCTATCTCCGGGTCGGCCAAGTGCCATCATTGCGATTTGGGACTGGATTGCTGGGCTGAGTCCTTTCCGATACTTCACTATGATGGTGAGACCTTCTTTGTAGCCCGCCTTGTCGATCAAATCCCGAAATTCATCGGTGTACTCATCTACCGACCGATTTCCCTGGTGGTAGAGCGCAGTTTCCAGTCGGGTCATGGCCTTTTGCGCTTCGCCTTGGACGTAGAAGTTTTCCGCGAAGTCGTATTTGAAGTCATCCCATGCAATGTACCGTGGTTCGCCGTGTTGTTCTTCATACCGTAGCGCTCTGTCCGCGAAGAGGTATGCCCGACCCGTTTGCATAAATGTGAACGCCCATCGCACGCCCGCCAACTGGTCTTCGAATTGGTGAGGTACTAGTTTAATGTAGAGCTCACACGCCTGGATGAACGCACGACCCTTGGTGCGGTTCCCGTCGAAGGTCGGGGGTAGCGCTGGTCGGAGTGAGGATGGTTTGAGTCGGGTTTCTGCCTGAAACACCGGTACTGGGGTTGAGGGTGGCGGCAAGGGTATCGCTTGAGACCAAACACTCGGACTCGGGGGTGGTGGTGGTACAGCGCGCTGCGGGGCAGGCGCGGGTGCAGGAGCGGGTGTCATTCGGTCCATCAACGTCTGCAGGTTGCGGGTGAGTTTTTCCAAGTCCTCCGACTGTTTGAGAACATGGTCGCGCATTCGACCGAACTCGGTTTCCAGCTGTTGCATTCGGGCGACGGCTTCTTCCATAGTACCGTTCGGAATGTGGTTGGTGTTCTCGTGTGATGAGGGGATAAATCGTGCGAGGCGAGTGCAGAGCTTTTTCCGCGGTCTGTCTTCGTCGGTTCTCTCTGTGCGTCGTTTGCGCGGTTTATGGCCTCTCGTTGGGGAGAGTATTCTACTGTTAGGGCAACCCCGCCGAATTACCGACTGAGGGGATTCCGAGTGAGGGAAGCCGAGTGAGGGAAACCCGAGTCGGGAAACAAGGTCGGACTGGTGGAGGAGATCCTAAGTTAATATATTCACTGGTATAGTACATATCCTACGCACCTGGTGGAGGAGATCCTAAGAGAATACTCTAAGGGTCCTCCAGCCAGCTCATACATGTTATATACGTAGTTCCTACATTAACTACACGTTCCCGGGACGGTACGACGACACGCGTTGTCGGTAAAGGATCACGTGGGCGCGCCGCCATGATCCCGACAAGGTGTGCGTACGTTCGGGAGCGTTAACGATGGTCGGTAAAGTGAGGGTGATGGTAAACGATAGTAGTGTAAGTGAATGCGTGAGTCGGGTTCGACTCGGGATAGGGGTCGGTAATGAAGAGTCGGTAAATAGGGAGTCGGTGAATGTGAAGTCGGGAACCTTGTCGGGTTCGGAGAAGTTGGTCGGGAAAGTGGAAAAGAAGTCGGTAAGGGGGTTCCCCTTACAAGTTTGGCCAAAGAGGCTCGGTGATGTATCAACACTGCCAATTTCAGACATATTATAAGTATGTGAATTTATGATAGAAATATTATTGCGCAGTGTATTTTAATATCGTGTAGGACCGGGGCCCATAACCTGTGAGGAGACGAGAGAGAAACGAGAAAGAGACGAGGGATGTCTCAGTAGTTATTATTTCGTAGATATTTTGTTACAATATATATATACCGTGATGCTACGCACTTACTAAGGCATGATGTTTATGTCACATACGTGGGAACCTTTCGACGAGCTTTGTGTACTGCCGCACGCTTGTCCACACATGTTTCTGTCAGGGCAACTCCGGCGGAGTGCGCGCGAACTCAGAGAAAGCGGACGACGCTGAGGAGGGGATCC
Source organism: Collybia sordida (assembly GCA_037014335.1). Taxonomy (NCBI): domain Eukaryota; kingdom Fungi; phylum Basidiomycota; class Agaricomycetes; order Agaricales; family Clitocybaceae; genus Collybia; species Collybia sordida. The sequence continues at coordinate 376,109 of JAYKXK010000011.1, read as the reverse complement.
TAAGCACAGTCTATTAATGTACAGTATGTAACTACGTACCTGAGGAGGGGATCCTAAGAGAATACTCTGAGGAGCCTCCATCAGGGGGAGTGGGCTATATACCTAAAACTACATTAAAGACACGTTCCCGGTGCGGTACGACGACACGCGTTGGACTGGCGAAGGTCACGTGACCGTACCCTTGACAGTCCGAACGAGTGCGAAGTCCGTCGGCGAACTGCGCGCGAAGTAGCAAGTGGGATGCCTGCGGGCGTATGTAACGAGTGTGCGATCTAACGAATGTGAGTACGGCGAATGAGCGGTAAGTAAGAGGGTCGTAATCGTAGTTCGGCGGAGTAGAGAGCGTGAGCGCTAGTGCGCGCGAAGTAAGCCTAGATCGGAGCGAAGTAAGGAGGAAATTGGAGTTCCCCTTACAGTTTCCCAACATGTTACACCTCTGCCTCTGAAATTAAGGCCCTCTCAAGAAAGAGGCTGGGTTCCACCTTTTAGCAGGAGGAATATCAGGCAAACAGTTGCAGGAATTTGATATACAATATGCATGCAGAAGTTCCGGGGCAACGTCAACATGGGGCTTGCTAGATCCCTTGCTATCAACCAACAAATCAATTAATATTACACAAAATCCTCTTATACTTCATTTGCGCATGAATGATGACATTGACAAAGCTGCCAGATTGAGATCGCTTACCATTGATTGTCACGACAAGTGACAAAAGAACTCAAAAATAGAAGTTTGGTTTTGTTTGTTGAAAAAGTATTTTATTGTCGCTTAAAGGTTTTCAGGGAAGGCTCGGGGATCCCAGAGTGGCTAATTGGCCAGCCCCAGGCTCCTAGAACCATCACCCTTGAACCACGTGCCACAAATGACAAATCAAGTTTGTCCATATTTGCTTTGTGGCAAACATGTTTCGTGAACATGGTGGAGGGGCTGGCACAATATGTTTAAGTGAGGATTTCCGAGATCACCGACACGTCAGCTGGGCTTCAAAATATTGTTTTTCTGTGAATGTGCCAAAGTTATACAAATAACAAGAAAACCGATCGCTTGAGTTGGGTTGTCACTTGTCGTGACAGCCTCATTTTGAGAAGTGACGCGAGGTTTGATTTCCTCGATCACTCATACAAGGAATGGAGTATCAAAACAATATATATGGGGCTCAAATGTAGAAAGCATTCATGTTAATATCAAAAATAAATTGCACTTGAATTGAACTATAACAAAAGGAATATGCTCAGTTGTGCAGAAATTAGTGCCAGAAAGATAGTATCGTTCCAGATTTCATTGCTTATGGCACTGGAAGATGGACTAGATAAAATAAATGACAATTGACTTGTGCCATGTGTGTCAATTTAAGTTAGTGGAGAATTTAGTTGAAAATCCACAATCAGTACATTAGATGGCATAGCTTATCAAAAGAATCACTATGTACAACCCTTGTGTCGGCATCATCACTTGTCGTGACAGCACAACTCAAGCGATCGGTTTTCTCGTTATTTGTATAACTTTGGCACATTCGCAGAAAAACAATATTTTGAAGCCCAGCTGACGTGTCGGTGATCTCGGAAATCCTCGCTTAAACATATTGTGCCAGCCCCTCCACCACGTTCACGAAACATGTTTGCCACAAAGCAAATATGGACAAACTTGATTTGTCATTCGTGGCACGTGGTTCGAGGGTGATGGTTCTAGGAGCCTGGCCAGCCCCTCTACAGCGTTCACGAAACATAGTTTGCCACGGGCAAATATGGACAAACACATTTGTCATCGTGAATCTGCGAAGGGATGGTTCTAGGAGCCTGATAAAACTAGGTTTGTTTCTGCACATATATGTCAATATGACAAGTCCACACACTGTGTGTCGTCCATCCTATACCATACTCTTGTCTTGTTCTTTCCCAGGCTACTGGGGACATGTATTGTCCAGTTTTTTAAAAAATATTAATTGCTTGACTGTAGTCACGGCATTCCCATCAATTTTATCCAGGTGACTTGTCGAGACCGCGCGACGTGGAAGCTATCGCCTAACCTGTATATATAGTAGTGGATTGAATAGTTTGGGGTTTGGCGGTAATTATGAGGCTTGGTTTGTTTCACTTCTTTGGCGTGTTGAGCGTTGCCCGCGCACAAAATGACTTCGATCCTCTGCAATTCGTAAACCTGTTCGTAGGATCCGTAAACGGAGGACATACTTTTCCTGGTGCGCTTTGGAGGGAGGATTCTGCTGATAACACGTCGCTCATCCCAGATCAGGGGCAACAGTCCCACATGGAATGGTCAAAGTTGGAATGGACACAGACTCTCCAGGAAATGTAAGTCGTTATCTCTTTCTCGACTATAACCGGCAGCGTAATATGTTATTTCCATAAATCAGCACGCAGGATACGATGGTGACCCACGATATAATGTGACTGGTTTCTCACAACTACATCAAGAAGGAACCGGCGGTGTGAGTTTTGAAACTATTCTCCCGATCTTGATTTTTCTGACGAAACTCCAGGCTGTCCCCCTGTCAAACTTTAAACTTTTCCCCATACTGAATTGCACCCTATTTGAACAATGCTTAACTACGATGTCTTCTCGCAAAATCCTTCGCAATATCTTGCCTGATGGTTTGCTGTCTGAAACTCTTCACCAATAGTTTTAATAATGTTTGGGTATAATGTGCAGGTTCTCCAGATGATCATGCCTCTCCTGGTTATTTTTCCACCAATTTATCCAACTTTATCCGGGTCGAGCTGACCTCAACGCGTCGAACGGCCTTACATCGATACACATTTCCAGCAGATTCAATCACTCCTCGAATACTATTAGATGTCACTAATGATGGTCAAATTAGTGGTATAGACCCTAGAATGGTTATCGATCCTGAGTCTGGGAGAATCACCGGTTTGTTTTTTTTTCTGAATTAGGCTGTATTGCTTTATAGATATAAACAAAAGCTAGTGGGAACTACGCCGCATCGTTCGGCCCAGATCGATATAACGCCTACGCGTGTGTCGATTTTAAAGGTTTTGGATATGATTTTGACAAACCGAGCGAATATGGTCCATATAAAATCAATTATCCTGATCTCTGGGGGACGGATATTCTTCAGCATTACTATAGTGAGCTCGTGGTGTTCTATCCTATTAGTGTATTCCTAAAATTTGACAGGCTGGGGCTCTGAACATGGTGGTCTTGTAGGATTTCCATCTAACCCCTCAAAGCCGTCTTCTATCCTGGCAAGAGTTGGGATTTCACTCTTATCAACGGATCAAGCATGTGCGAACGCCGAGGAAGAAATTCCTGATTGGGATTTTGGGAGGGTGGTGGCCGAATCCCAAAGTTTATGGAGGGATATCCTTGGAAGAGTCAAGGTGGACCCGCAGAGCACCGATAAGAATACAACAGAACTACTATACTCTTCGGTATATCGGTATCTTTCATCCCTTTTGCCCATGTGTTGACAATCATATAGCTTTACAGAACACATTTGACACCAGCAGATTGTAAATTTTATCTATTTCAGTGAAACAATCTCACCCACTGATTACTAGATACCGACGAGAATCCTGGTTGGAAGTCTTCAGAACCATATTACGATGCATTTTATTGTAATGTACGTATACCGTCCAGTCTGTCCTACCCTTGATTAGAAAAACTAGACTTGATTGTTTCATATATCCGGACAGTGGGATTCATATCGAACTCTCTTCCCTCTCATGTCGATGCATGACCCGACGAACTTCGCGCGAATTGTCCGGGGTATGATCAATATCCAAAAACATGAGGGCTGGCTACCGGAATGTAGAGAGATGGGGACCAAACAGTTGGGTAATTTGGGACTCATATAATATATGAACTTACCATGTCTTGGTCGCACAGATTTGTCCAAGGGGGGAGTCGTAAGCGTCTTAATATTTTTCATTTCGATAGATACTCCTACGAGAATTGTCAGACGGGGACCCGATTTTGGCCGAATTCTTTATCAAGTAAGGATTTAATATCTATTCTGTACCCTCGGTTTCATGCTATGCAGATTTAAAACCCATGTTGAAAGTCTCAATGTATCGTCTTCGGACCTCTATGCTGCTCTTATTGCCGACGCCGAAAAGACCCCAAAGAATTGGAATGTTCAAGGAAGACAAGCGGATGTATGGATTGAGAAAGGTGAAAAGCCCTGACATAGATATTGATTCATGGACTGACAGACCATAGGTTATATTCCATCTGATACCACTTTTCGAGGGGGGGCAAACACTAAACAAGTCTCACGATCGGTAGAGGTGAGATTTCTGCCTTACCTACTGGGGAGGTCCTGATTTGATCATTTTGTTATTTGTTCAGTATGCTTTTGATGACTTCACTATTTCCCAGGTGGCTAAATCACTTGGCAAAATTTCTGACGGCCGAAAAGTAATTTCCATTACCTTTCCACTTGCTTATTCATATTATATTCTTAGTATGCGAAGCGCGCGACCAATTTCCTCAATTCGTGGAACCCCGATGTTGTTGCGCCAGACGCTCCTCAAATAGTGGGATTTATGCAACCCAAGTTTGCAAATGGGACCTGGAATTTTACTGATCCAAGGCACTGTAGTGTCAATGACCCATTGCAAGCGACGTGCTTTTTGAACGCGATCCGGAGAGATGGATTTTATGAGAGTTCACCCATCGTAGTGCGTAATGAATACAAATCTATTTAAGGCAGCTCATGAACATGGGCCCAGTATTCTCAGGTGTGATCTTTAGGCTTTCTTGTCCTTGATGGGTTTGACCCATTCAAGTTATGTAGTATGTACCCCAAGACACAGCGAAGTTGATAGAGCTACAGGGAGGTGTAGATAAGTTTGTTGAGAGGCTTGATTGGATTTTTGCGAAGGTTTGTATCACGTTTTTTACTATACTTTTTGTCCCTTAACTTGAAGTTTCCTAGCGTTATTTTGATTCCACAAATGAACCATCACAACAAATCCCTCATATGTACCACTACGCCAATCAGCCGAGTCGAACAGCGCAGCGTGTGCGACAGATAATCAATGAATCATTTAACACGAGTGTAAATGGTTTACCAGGAAACGATGGTGAGCGTGTGATAACCTCTGCCAAGTAGATGAACTGAGGATTCATCTTATTACAGATTCTGGTGCAGTACAACCATTTTCTTTATTTTTAGAAAGACTGAATGGGCTCTGAACAATCAAGGTGCAATGGGTAGTTATGTTGTTTTTTACCTGGCAGGATTATATCCCCTTCCAGCGACACGACAAGTCCTCCTCTCATCGCCATACTTTCCCTCAATTTCTTTCCACAACCCTGTTTTTAATAAAACCACCACGATTAAGTCCACAAACTTTGCTCAGGAGAACATATACATCAAGGTCTGTGTCAATCCTCATAACATTATATCTCAGAATTCTCAAATAATCTTGATTATACAGCGCGTTAAAGTTAACGGAAAAACGTACAAGTCGAATTGTTATCTCGAGTGGGACTTATTTGAACAAGGTGCCGAGGTGGAGCTTGAACTGACAGATAATCCAAGTGTTACATGCGGAAATGGCCGTGAGGCGTTGCCACCGTCACTTTCGACTGGAGGGTATGATTGAGTTTTGAAGGGTCGCGCACGATTTATAAATATGATATGGCATCCATCAACAATAAACATAAATGACAATGAGCGTTGAGTATTGTCGAAGACCAGCCAGGGACTCCATTTTTGCAACCCGCCACGTCGGACCCAGATCCAATAATTACATCAAGTTACTTATATAAATGTAGCACGTGACACAAAATACATAACCTTAACCTAGGGTTCACCTCCCGCCAATACGTTTTGAGTTGAAGGACCTGTGTCTTCGACGGTTGACAATTGTTCGGATGGCAAGCAATCCTGTAGACCCTTTGCAGACGCTGCAAGCAGCATTGACAGTACAGGCGAATTCAAAAGAACAAGCGGATTTGCTTGCTACATTACGTGAAACACTTGAAAATCATCCAGCTCCCATTCCCATCCTCGTCGGTACACTCATAGGCATTGTCGTGAATGCTGGTGATTCCTTACTCAAAAGATGGGTTATTGACCTACTTCATTTTGCGATCTGCCGCTCGACTCTGTCTTTGGAACAGCGGACACAGAGTTAGTCTTAACCTCATTTAAGGACTTCTTGAGAACTTTTTTGATCATTACTCCTGGTTTTCTCTAGTGTCTTCGCAAGCCCTTGACACGCTTGCCCAACTCATCGATGACCCAAATCCAGCGATAGTAAAAGTGGTCATTCAATGCCTCACGACGGTCTATCCCATCATGTTTCGCTTTTTGTAAGTGGCACGGCGGATTTGAGGCAATTCCACACTTATCAAAGGCATGTTTAGATGCACGAACCGAAACAATCAGGCTGCATGGAACACTCTATCAGTATGCAAGTCTCGTATAATTGACTTCGTCTGGTCTCAAACTCAACATGTGAATGCTGGAGTGAGGTTGTCAGCGATGAAGTTCGTTCAACGAATAATCCTTGTCTATACTCGAGGGGTGTCGGATCCCAGGGTAAAATTTATCATATCCTCTAACGTTTGGTATGACGCGACTGAAAATATGGTTTATAGCTTCAGAATAAGAACGACCCGAATCTCTCTTTTTGTCCAGCCGACCACCCATTTATTTCTGTGTCAAAATTGGAAAGTGAAGGTCAGAAATTGTTGGACGGGGTTATGACCATCTTGTATTCGAGCCAGTGAGTGAAGCACAGGACCCGTGGCGGTAATAACCAACTCGGTTTATACAGGAACGTCGATTTACTGTCTGCTATGCTGAATAGTTGGTCGACGCTTGTTAAGCTACGGCCATCCGTGGCACCAACGATAATTACTGCGTTGAAGCAATGGACACCCGCCGCTTTAGTTGGATTACCGGCATCAAGTATCAAAAGTGTGGAAAAAGGGATCCGAATTCTTCTAGTCCATATATCCCGGTATCATTCAACTCTTTTGTCCAGGCATCTAACATCCTAATATATCCTATCAGAACATTAAGCAATAATGCATATACTTCACAGATAAACGAGGCTCTCACTCAGCAGGGTATACGTATGGACAAAGCAGCATCAGAAGAGAAGAAGCGGAAAGCCGCTGCTGCAGATAATCGGAAACGTCCACTTTCAGTTCCCAGCGAACAGATAGACGCGAAACGACCAAAACTAGAATCAGATACACCCACCACTAACTCGGCGTCGTTTCTTGCTGCCTTTGATTTTACATCCTTACCCTCTGCATTAATAACTGAATTAATTGTTGCCAACCTCGAAGCGTTTACGGAAGTAGCTCTCATTGGCCTTGTCACAACTTTTCGAGAGAGTCGTGGCCTCGGGATCACCTCACCAGCTCCATTAGCTCCTGTACCTCCTCCAGCAACCTCGGCAATCCGCCAGAAGGCTGTGCCTTCGCACACACAGAGAGAAAAACAAGATATAGATCGTACGCCTACGCCTCAATCTCGGCAGCCAGCATCTGTTTCTGTTCCAGCTCCCGCCCCACCACCTCCAGTCAGTAAAGTAAAGGACGAGCCGTTGGATCCATTACAGATGGATATTGATCAGGACGAACTGGAATACGAACCGGATCTACTCAACAAAGAGGTCGGATATTCCCAACTTTTGATACAAAGATAACTGAAATTACCAATGATTAGCTTTCTGGCGATGATCCTGTTTCCTTGCCATTCGTTGATGTTGATTCATCAGCCACCAATCTTCAATTGATAGACTTTAAATTTCCTCCGCCTCAGGAATTGGATGAAGAGGGAAGAGGACAACTGATACGAAACTCTATCAAACGGATTTGGGAAGGCGCAGAGGAAATCAGACTGAACGGAGAGTCTATCGCCACCGACTCTACCCAAGCTGGTGGGCATTCAGCAATTGAGATGTGGATGTTGCTCCTTGTACGAATGGTAACTCGCGTTGCCGAACCTCCTTTGGCCCCGGTAGATGTAGGGGATGCCATGGATGTGGAGAATGCTGAAGTAGACGTTCATGGTTTTTATGTGCGCCAAGATCGGCTCCGACAAACATTATGCGACTACATCATGTCGGATTTTCCTTCCAGGTAGTCTCCCATCCGATTTTCTGCGTTTGTGACTCAAAAAATGGCTAGAATTCGCCTCGCTACTACATGGATGAACGAGGAATGGTATAATGATCAAATTCGACTTGCAAAAGATAGACGTTGGGTAAACTCGAAATTTTATGATATAAACCAAAGTTAAATCTTTCTCTATAGCGACCCAACTATGATATCTGGTTGAATCAAATTGTTGCTTCATATCAGACACTCCTCGACGGAAAAGACCGGACTTTTTCTCGTTTCCTGCTAGATCTCCCAGCAGTCCCAGGAGATGTTCTTGGCCTTCTTCGAGACTTGTGCGTGGACTTCACAAGGTTTGCAAGTTTTCCTTCCACTTTATTCGACACTCACCGCTATCCCACTCCATATTATTATTAGTCCCGACAGAATGCAAGTTGGATTCACGACCCTTAGGGGACTTGTGATACAGCGGCCTTCGATGCGTACTGATGCTCTAAATGTACTGCTGGAACTCACAACACACTCGGGTTTGTGATTCCTGTCTACATCGTGGAGGACGTTTAACATTTTTTATTCAGAAAAAAAGACCCGCGGGGCGGCAATAAACACCGTCAAGTTATGGGTTCCCAACACTCAACCCATGGATACTATGATACGACACTTCGCTTTACAAATGCTTCGAAAACTTCAATCACGATCTCCACAAACCTCCCCGAAACCTGCTAGAAATATCAACATAAACGGGGAAGAGGGTGGGGAACTGACAAATACGATGTTTGATGAAAACGAAGATTCTATACCTACATTTCCTTTAGTCGAGACATTAGAAGGAGACGAAAACATGGAAGATGGACAACTCCCTCCGGAAGAGCTGGTCCAAACGCCCTATCTCCCCGAACGAATCGACCTTCCGGCACAAAAGTCACATGTACTCCAACACGTGGAGCTACTCTTTGCACTATCCGTTAAGGTGCCAGAGTTTTTAGACGAGTTAGTGACCCTTCCATTCATTCTTTCAATTGTTGACTTGTCGCCAAAAATAGAATATTTGCAGCCTACGGCCAAATGGACATCACCGTTCAAGAAGCCATTCAAGAACTGATTACAGCCCTTATTCGTTCGCTTGGCTCAAGCCACGGTAAACTCCTCACCTTAATGCGGACATGTCCTCCTGGCGCGGAATCACTGGCTCTTCGTGTGTTGACGATCTTTACGGAGCATGGGCGGGCGAGCACCCAGCTAGTCGCCTTAGTCAAGGCACTGATCAATGAACGAGATCTTGATGCAAGGTTTCTCATTCCTATTATCGCCGAGATGGATAAGGTAAGTTCAAATCCTTCTATAAATTAGTTTCAAACCCTGAATTTGTCAACATCCCCAGCCGGACATTATGCGACACCTACCTCGGATTGTGTCCATCCTTAACGGCCAGGCGGAACCGAAGAATCTGGTTCGTTCGGTTTTTAGTTCTGTTGTCACAACGCCTCCGCAAACTTTCGGTAGCGTAACGTCAAATCTACCAAGAGTTCGGCAAAGTGAATTACTTACTCCCGCTGAGCTAATGGTTCTCCTACATGATTCCGAAAAAGAAATTGGCTTGAAGAGCGCTATTGAAGGTATAGCCCATTTGTTTGATAGAATCGTTCCATAATTGATGTAATTGGTAGCGATTGGTATCTGTTTCTCAATGACTGACGTTTTCCGTTCCGAAATTCTTGCAGTCGTCATGCAGCAGATCATGGATGAACCTGTACTACCAGTACTTTTTCTTCGCACGGTGAGGTGATTACCCTATTTCACTTAGACGTCACTGATAAATTTGCAGGTTATTCAAGCGGTAACTACCTATAAGTCACTTGTCGGGTTTGTGTCAACGACACTTCTTTCTCGACTTATAACCAAAAAGATTTGGACAAATCCACCTCTATGGGAAGGCTTTATTAGATGTGCCAAAGTCATCGCACCGGCAAGCTTTGGAGCATTACTACAACTACCCAAGGATCAACTCCGTGAGCTTGTCGACAAACAACCAAGTCTTAAATCTGGGCTGAGGGACTACGTGACCAAAAAAGCCACCAATAAAGCTCGCGTTGCTGGATTTCTAGATATCTTTGGCGAATCTGACGAAAGTAATATAATGATCCCAATTAGCGTTTCTTCTCCCGATCCACAACTCGATCCATCGTCCATGGCTATCGTAGCAACTCCTTCCTAATAATCTCGCAGGGGCGGGCGTGTGTTTATTAGCGGATATATCACATATTTATGATACTTGTACCACGGGTCCGCACGGGAGCCACTATGTAATTTGTGGATGCAGCTCCAACAACTCATGCAGTAATTTAATAACATTATATTTTTTTTACATAATAATCAACTCCGCGCCTAACTATGGTGTTGACGGAATCTTTGAGTTGATTGAACCTGTAATTGACCGAATTTGTAGTAACTTCATGAACCGCGTCGTGAAGTTTTGTTATTATTGAAGCAACTACTATCATAACAAATCTTTCACAACAATTGCGCGAGTGCTTCAGCTTAGTGCGAGTCTAACAAGTGACAGAGAAAGGTGTTTTTGTGAGCTGCCATAGCTCTACTGAATAACTCGTTGTGAAGCCAATTTCAAATCAAACAGCCCCCCTCTTATGTCACCTATGGCACATCCTGAGTCTCCTGGAGGCCCCGGTTCTCGCGGCCACCGTCGTCGGAGTAGTCGAGCTAGATCAAAGGGTAAAGGGGAGAAGTCATCATCGCCAGTGCCTTCACCTGGCTCCTGGAATGTCGATCGAGGGCGATCGCGAGTTCGGAGGTCATCAAACCCATTTTCCGAGGATAATCTGAAAAGAAAGTGCGTCCACCCCCCCCCCCCCCCAATAACCCGAGTGTTCAATACATGTTCCAGAGGATATCACTCTCTTCTATCTTCGTTTGGGAAGGTGTTTCACGTGGAGAAACGATGGAAGCTAATACGCGAAATGGGTTCAGGCGCGTATGGTGTTGTCATGTACGTCTGATTTCCTTTCTGATATGTAGTTGCCCCAACAAGTTGTTCATGTAGTTCAGCTGCCGACGAAATATCAGGAGAGACCGTGGCCATCAAACTTGTAACACGCGTTTTTGACAAGATCCAACTCGCCAAGCGAGCATTGCGCGAGCTTACTTTACTCAGGCATTTCGCCGGGCACGAAAATATCACAGGACTAATTGATGTCGATGCGATTTCTCCAGATTTCAATGAGATGTAGGCGTCCTAATAAATTTAAATGCATAACCTTTTTAACTTCGGCGTTATAGCTATATATTTATGGAAGTATGTCTAGTCATTATATCTTGTTCTCTTTCCTAAAACCGCCAACTTGGGCCATTTAGCCCATGGAAGGTATGGCGCTTGCTGAATTTTTCCTGAAAGATAATCAAGTAAAGGATCACAGCCGATTTGCATCAAATTATCAAATCTGGTCAGAGCCTGACAAATGAACATGTTCAATACTTCCTCTATCAAGTACTCCGAGGTGTGCAAACCTTTTCATGTCCCTGTCGTTATTGTTCAGTAACACGTCTAGGAATGAAATACGTGCACTCTGCATCAGTGATCCACCGGGACCTGAAACCTGGAAACTTGCTTGTGAACGCGGATTGTGAACTCAAAATTTGTGATTTTGGGTTAAGTAGAGGATTTGAAGCTCGCCCTGATGAACAAGCAACACATCTCACAGAATACGTTGCCACCAGGTGGTACAGAGCACCGGAAATCATGTTGGCGTTCAGGTGAGCGTTTATCATGACTCTCAAGTAGTTTGGCGCCTCAATAATTAATAAACTCTAAAAGGGGATATAGTACAGCGAGTAAGATTTTTTCCTAGCAAGGATATATTTACGACCTACTAAGCTTCCTTATCACAGTCGACGTATGGTCCATAGGTTGTATATTAGCCGAGTTGTTGCTCGGAAAGCCTTTGTTTAAAGGAAAAGAGTAAGAACACAAGTCTTGATATCGTCTAAACTCAATGAGATCTTCTCTAGCTACGGTCGGCAAAAGCACTCTTATCTATGAAGGGGCCGCTAATCCATTATTTACAGTTGATCAGCTCAACAAGGTTCTCGATGTGCTAGGTACGTTGTTGTACTGTACCTCCAGCAACCTCCAGCTATGTCATTAACGGTAAATAGGGACACCTGACGAAAGAGTCATCAAAAGAATAGGAAGTGAAAAGGCAGGTTTTTTTCTCAAGGTCCCAGGTGCGAGGATTTATCATACTTGTGCACAGGCTCAAGCATATGTCCGCTCGTTACCATTTAAAAAAACAATTCCTTTTCGAAAAATTCTTCCTGCTGCTGACCCGCAAGGTGGGGCTACATCCCGCTTTGGCAAATATTTACTTATACTTTTTGAGAACAGCGCTTGATCTCCTTGCGAGAATGCTCGCGTTTGACCCTGTAGATCGCATAACTGTACCAGATGCACTCAAGCATCCATGGTTAGCATCGTATCATGATGAAGAAGACGAACCCAGCTGCCCTGAAACATTTGAGAAGTGGCGGAAAATTGAAGAGTTAGAAACCTTAGATGAATTTCGCGAAGCGCTCTGGAACGAGATTGAGGACTACCGCAGAGAAGTTCGGGGTATCAACCTTGACTTATCGGCTCTGCCAATTCGGACGCCAGGTATCACGGCCGATATCTTTTCCAAGACAAATGATATTCTGAAACCCCAAACGCCCACCGCACCCAACACCGCCACGGTGGAAGCCGAGGCGACGGAAAATATGACGGATCGCGAGAAGCCTGGCAGGGAGGAAAAAACCAATTCTCCTATCCATGCTCCGCCAAGCCCTGAATATGTCTTGCGTCGTGGTGCACCGTCCAGTGCGGCACCCACTGACCCTGTATTGACATACGCACGAAGGTCAAGTATTCTACAACCTTCTCGTCAAGGATCAACATACAACTCTCCTCTACCATCTGCCCAACACCTTCCAACATATACTGAAGGCCCAACGCATGCTGAACCGGGGTCCCTAGGACCCGGAAGTGTTGTGTTTCCAAGCCAGGGATATATCGTTCCAGCCCGTTCACGGACGGGTTCAACTGCTGGTGGAGAATATACACGTAAATTGCTGAGAACCCTATCCACCGTTTCGATTCATGAGAGTGCTGAGGGTCTTGAAGGAGGGTTGGCAGGGATTGCACCCATTGGAAAATATATTGTGGAACAACAAACTACAGAAGCTGACGCACCACCGTCTGAAATGCCACGAGAATTTGGAATTGATGAAGCTTCTGAGAGCGAGCAAGACGATGCCGCACACAGTGATTCAGTAAAGCACCACAGGAGTGGAAAAGAAGGAAAATTTCAATTATAGAATGAAGTTTCATACCCAAGCAATCCCCGGAGTAGTTTCCAGCCATATAATAATGAAGACTCATGTTGGGTTGGGGCTGGCCTGACGCAAATACATTGATCACTAAGCTTCATGATCCATTATCACGAACTATGAAAGATACATATAAAGCAGCCCATTTTCTCATCAAAGAGCAGACTCCTAAGACCAGTCACATGATCGTCTTATATAATTTGTTAGTCCAAATTAGGAAAACCAAAAGTTTTCAAAGACGTTCAAGGGACTGGCACAACTTGTAAGTTTGTCTCTGTGTGGCAACGGCATCCGTCCCGCCCTGTTTCCAAACTAGTGTTCGCGCCGTTGCCTAATAGAGGGTCAACTTGCCTGCTGTCATGAAATACACTTCCACAGGCTTGGGAAAAGATCTTAAACTTTTGGCTATCATTTTTGCTCAATAAGACAAAACAATTATGGGTGTTCCATGGGATTAGTTCCATGAAATCATTGTTGAAACAGTGTCAGGCTGGTTGTTCAAGCTAAAAAAAAATTTCTATTGTCAAAATTACACATTTAAAATAGGGAAAGATGTTGTTGTAAGCTGTAAAATAATCTTAAATAATAGCCACTTTCAAGATCTATGGCGAATAAAGTACTTTTTATCTCACTTTTTCGATATTTGTGCCCCATTTGGAATGCGCGCGGACACCAGATTAGGGAGTGAGCGGGACAAATGCCGCTACCAAGCAGGACCAAACTTACAAGTTGTGCCAGTCCCTTGAACATCTTTGAAAACTTTTGGTTTTCCTAATTTGGACTAACAAATTATATAAGACAGTCAAGTGACTGGTCTTAGCAGTCTGATCAAAGAGCATCTAGACTCGTGACCAGCCCTCTGACGTGATATATATCTTGTAGAGGGACTGGTATATCTCAGCAGATTTTAGCGTATCAAAAATTATGACGAATATATCCACCCCACCTTCCAAATGGAGATTCTGTTTTAGGAAGAAGTCACCTGACCTAGAAATTCAAGACAACGCAAACAGTCCCTTTGTTGAAGTTTTGAACTTCACAGCCAACCTGCATATCCATTCTCAGTTTATAATGAAAGACCTCTTATTTAATCCATGTAGACAGGCATAATACAACTCTGTGTACAAAAAAAACCAAAAAAGACAAGCAAATCTCTTCATCTAAGTATCACTCTAAGCTCACTGTAAAAATTACTGACGCGACGCGCATCGCGCGCCATGTCATCGACTTACTAATCACATCAGGTGACGTTTTTCCTGAAACGGAATCCCCTTTTGGAAGATGGAGTGGATATATCCGTCATAATTTTTGATAAGGCAGAGGCCACTAGGAACCGACACCCCTTACATAAGCAGAACCTGTGCTTGACATCGTCCTCAATTGTGACAACACACTTGATATTTTTTGGAATGTGACTCCAGGGATATACTCTAATTAGTTTACAGCTGTTCTAAGAATGATAGACAGTCCCAAAATCCCATGTTTGTTCGAATCCGAACAAACAAAGGCCATTTTGGGAAAATAATTGAAAAAAGTACTAAGCAGAGTGCAGGCTCCTAAAAGCATCCCCACGCAGCGTCACACGATGACAAATGACTTTGTCCATGTTTGCTTGTGGCAAACTATGTTTCGTGAACGCTGTAGAGGGGCTGCAACATTACACGCTCCGAGATCCCCGAGCCCTCCGTGGCAAACTTTAAGCGACCGGTTTCGTTCAGTAAAATACGTGGCTACCAAATAACACCAAACCGATTATTTTGAATTTTTTTTGTCACAACAAGTGACCAAAGTGATCCCTAATGGACAGAATGTCTTTTGAACACCCATTTCATGTTCACCTTACCAATGTTCTAAAAGTAACCAAAGACTTGAAAAAATTTAGAACTTTCCTCTAGTATCATAATAAATACAGGGGTCCATAATGACAAGATCTTCTCAGTTCTGTAGTTGTGGACCCCATTACATCCTTTTCATATTAGATTGGACTTTGATACCAACACAATCCTTCCCTCAATTAAATTCAATAAGATCCTAAATTATCATTGTGGTCCATTGTCATTGGTGACTGCCAAACCTAAAGATCTCTTCCTCTGATAGGGATTGTCACTTATTGTGACGAAAAAAATTCAAAATAATCGGTTTGGTGTTATTTGGTAGCCACGTATTTTACTGAACGAAACCGGTCGCTTAAAGTTTGCCACGGAGGGCTTGGGGATCTCGGAGCGTGTAATGTTGCAGCCCCTCTACAGCGTTCACGAAACATAGTTTGCCACAAGCAAACATGGACAAAGTCATTTGTCATCATGTGACGCTGCGTGGGGATGCTTTTAGGAGCCTGAGCAGAGTGAGGGATCGGAAAGGGGCGTACATGTCAAAAACTTCTATATCCCAATTGTTTCCAAAAGCGGCCTTTATTTTCCCAAAATGGCCTTTGTTTGTTCGGATTCGAACAAACATGGGATTTTGGGACTGTCTATCATTCTTAGAACAGCTGTAAAGTGTAGATTGTAGCTTTCCTTTTGTCAAAAAAATTGAATTCAAGGTAGTTATTGGGATCAACATTTTAAAAATAAAAAATATTCTAAATATCCTCTTTCGTCAAGAAAACACGATTGGGGCATTAAGGATTTTTTGGTCAAGAAGATTTTGCGCCTTATGTAAGCATGCACATGACTTCACATGACCACTTTACGTGTGGGAACAAAGCGAGGAACAGGCATAAGAGGTCACACCTGGCCCCAATAACACCTGTACTTCTGCTAATATACTTGTACGATAATAGAGAGTGAAATGAAAACCAATTCTAAACTTTGAAGACTCAAAAAAAAATCCAAAAATAACTTGACCCCCCATTACTGTTATCTGCTCAATTAGAGGCACTTTGATTTTTTTTTTTTTTCGAGGTCAACATTTTGCGTGGCTTGGCGCTTACTAAGCTGATTACATAAGGGTGTCGGTTCCTAGTGGCCTCTGCCTTACGCTAAAATTTGCTGAGATGTGCCGGTCCCTCTACTGTCTACATACATACTTTGTATATTACGTCAGAGGGATCGGTCACCGGTCTAGAATCAGCGCTAGTTGTGGTCGTACACGTGACTATAGCTAATGTCCATCATCCGTTCATACCAAGCGAGAATGCGTAAACACCATAGGAAGGTATTTTACGCGTTTCTCTTCTAATCCAAAAATCGAGTAGCACGAGCAGAAAACAATCTGTAAAAGCGTAATTGGCGAACCCGGTGTGATAGAAAGAAGACCACAATCTAGGTTACTTATCCCTAGAGGTCTCCGAGGATCTCTTTAATTCCTAACAAAATGTCAACACTAATTTAACGAAAATCGATGGACTAGACTTACGATCAATGATATCTAGGTATGCCGTACTAGCCGGACTATCGGGATACTCATCCAAAAAGCTAACACCGTAATCCGCGCTTTTGCCTATTCGCGGATCCAGAGGAACAGCGCCCAGCATCTCAATATTCATGTCGGCTGCTAGTTTCTTCGCCCCACCCGTGGTTGGTTTGAAAATCTGAGATTCTGTTTTGCATCCAGGGCACACAAATCCTGACATATTTTCCACGAGCCCCAACACTCTAATTCCGACTTTCCTACAAAAATCGATCTCTCGTCGAACGTCCTGTAGAGCCACCTCCTGTGGCGTCGTGATTACTACGGCCCCATCGATACCACTTTCCTTTAAATACTGAACAATGCTGAGATGCTCATCTGACGTTCCCGGGGGAGTGTCGACGACAAGATAATCGAGGTATCCCCAATCAACATCCTTCAGAAATTGCGATATGAGGCCGTTTTTTTTAGGTCCTCGCCACATGACTGCATTCCTAGAAGAAGGTAGCATGAAGCCCACCGACATGACGGCCAAGTTATCTTGAACATAAACGGGAGACCAGCCAGAGGCAGAAGCATGAACTTGTTCATTCGCGATCCCAAGAATGGTAGGAATGGAAGGACCGCAAATGTCAACATCCATGATACCCGTCTCAGCAGATTCTTGAGATTTCCTTGATTAAGAAATAAGCATACAACATACCTGCGTTTGTTCATCGGCAGCGAAGGCCCATGCAAGCTGTGCGGTAAACGTCGATTTACCGACACCACCTTTGCCCGACAGAACTAGTATTTTGCGTTTGACTGTTGTCATACGCTCAGTGATGAATGGCAATGATGTATCCAGGGCTTTGGGCTGATTAGATGCACAGATTTCCTGGTTCGGACAGCCATTACATGCATCCGTCTTTCCGGCAAGTTCAGATTCCGTTCCCTGACAGCTTGTGCATTTATTTTGAGTAGATAAAAGGCCATGAGGGACAACGCACTGGACAATGCTCTGGAGCATTTTCCGGGACTGAGCGAGGGTCAGCAACGGGCGTAGACTGATCTTCAGCCATGCGCAGTTTTTTGGGATGTTTGAAGAAAATCAAGAATCAGCGGTCCTCAAGCATTTATTAATTCTCTGCTTTGCTTCATAAGCGTTTGTTTAGTCCTGTTTGGAAATCTGGATTACACATTCATGTGGCGGGGGTATCATGGGTACTGCGAATAGCTTCGTCCATATAGTACCCAATAAGTGAGTGCGTACAAACGCAGGATGGTAAACTACATATAATGAAGAAAACAGGAGGAGAGGAAGAAGGAAAGTATAATTGTACTATAGTTGTACTGTAGAAATTGCGATGTACATCATGTGCGCTGTCGAGGGGCTGACGGATAGCCGTTAGCATTCGGGGTGAGGTGATTCGAGGAGTCAGCGCCGGGTCTAGGAGAGCCTAGGTATGAAATAGGCCGGGGTGTTGACGTTCCGGGATTGGTCGGCCGAGGCGTCTGAGGACCCGACCAATCATCCGTTTGTGTTCTGGGAATATTAGGTGAATGATTTTGCGGCGGAGCAGGTGAGCCAGGAGGAGGGTATGATGCATTTTGGTAAGAGGAATTTTGCTGGGGCATTGGTCTAATCGTTCTTTCCGATTGGGAAGGCCCAATCATTCCGGGTCGCTCCATGTTGGGTGTGGCTTGGACTGGGTAACGGGGAGCATTACCGTTATTTGGGCCGCCAAGTGGTGTTCCAGGTTGTGGCCGACCGTTCTGGCCCTTTACTCGCATGTAGGTATCGCATTTTTTCAAGAATTCTTTTCCCGGAAGATCAAGAGAATTAGCAAAATATTCCTGGTCATGAATAATCTGGAGGAACTCCTCGGGGACGGTGAAAAGCTCGTCCTGGTTTTCAAGGAGGGCCGTTACAACACGAAGCGCACCGAAAGTTTCGTCCCGCATAGCGTCTCGACCTCGAGCATACAATATGCTGGGGCAGATGACCGTTGCCAAATTGCCCAAATCCATTTTACTTCCTGTCTCGGCGTCCATGTGCGCGAAAGAAGCAACCCACTTCAAGAAAACAAAAAGTACTTCCATAGTGTCCCGGTGGCTTTTTGGCATAACAAGAGAAACCATATGAAGGTACCGCTTCCGATCAGAATCCAGTGGTAGTGCTATGTAATGAGAAATGAGAGGCGGCCTGACGGAAACATGAGCAACTATCAACTTACATTGAGAGGCGATAAACAATTTATGCAATTTAAATGTTAGGAGCGGATCCGGTAGATCTCTTAAAAATTTCTTGAGAAGAGCTGCAAGCTGTACTGGATTATCGAGGGATAGGTCCACGGATGAAGGATCCCGATCGATGGCTTCCGTCAGGTCCTTAAGCCTCTTGATGTTACCGTTTTTTCTGAAAATGCCTTCGATCGACATATCTGTTGAAGAGAGGATAAGGAAACTGCTTTCACACCCGAAAAAAGGCTAACCCATTTGTCTCATGGCTGATATAACATCATCGATAAAACTCGGTACCCGTAAAGTTTCGCGCGTTGCTCCGAGTAGAGAGTCTGAACCTTCTCTCTCCACTAGAAAATCAAGTGGTACACCAAAAACCCCTACAGTCGTGTTAAATATTTTCTCAGCGCGTTGAAGATAAGACGGACCCTTTTTCTTGACGCCTTTCGCCCCACCCCCGAATAAGGATTTCCAAAACCCACTCTTTTTTGGTTCGACTAATTCCAGTAATTCATCGAGGTCGAATTGATCTTTGAGGGGTGACCGGGTGAGTGCGAGAACGGCACAGTGTTTCACAATGGCCAGTTCTAGTGCACTTAATTCGGCGATGTACGGTATTGAATTCTCTCGTGGTAGAGATCGCTGTTGCTCCCTTGCCTGTGCAGCCTCCATAATCTGAGGAATATCAGCAAGTGTAATACCGTCGTCCAGTGATGTTATAGAGGGCTCGTCTCTTGCTGGAGAGTTCGGTGCGCTTTCGTCAACAATCATTACTTCTGTATTATTGCGCGCAAAAGATGGTCTGAGTATTTGATTTTGTCCACTGGTGTCGATGGGGATTTTTCCCATGTTGGGTGGGCCACGTTGTGGAGGAGGTGGTGAAGAATGTTGGGAGTATTGCCCTGGTGAGTAGATTCCTTGATATGGCACTTGGCTTTGTTGACTTGGCGCAACCTGGGGGGTTGGATGGTGTTCATATTGTTTCTGAAGTTGGAGGACATCTGATGGGTGAACGCTTCTGCCAGCTGGGCTTTCTACAATCGTTGACCGCTTGGGTAAGCGTGCGGTCGCTGAAAGCTTGCGGTCAAGGTGGACCGACTTCATCCGCATGATATCTGCTGAGTTACGGTATGGGTCTGAGTCTACTGAGGATTGCGTTTGTCCTTGTGTGGTTGCAACTAGAATGAGAAGAAAATTGTAAGTATCCGAAGGGGGAATAGAAAGAGAGACGGCACCCGGTGACATCGGAACCACGCCCTGTTTCTTCAAGAGCAGATAGAGTCGTCGAAGGGCAACATTCAGTAAGAACGCATATTGTTCCAGTCGCTGGACTGCCTGAAACCCACCACGACAACCCGCATGAGCATGATCGGCACAAAGTATCAAAGTGGGGACTTCGCCAAAGGAGGTCGTTTCCCTTCTTGAATCAACGTCATAAACGAAATACCCCACATTCGCAGGTGGTCTCCGCGCCGTGGAGAGCTTAGGAAGCTGATCCTTAGATGTGACTTCCTTCGCCTCTTTCTCGTCTGCAACCTTCACTGTTGGTTCTTTCACAGGTGGCACAGCAGCTACTTTGCCACACTGTGCACACTGAATGCAGTGCGAATGCCATCGCTGGTAAGTACCCAAACGGACACAATCTTCTTCTACCGTAAGGTTGCACTTGATACACAAGTCTGATGGTGGATTACTCGAGGAGACTTTACTAGAGCCCTCTCTGAAAGGCGGATCGCCTGCGTTCTCGGGAGCCAAACTCCGGAAGCCGTACGTCACAGCCTGAGTTCCATAGTTTCCAGAGGCACTAGGTGCCATCACTTCCCCATTCTGTCCTTTGATCATCCTTCTTGCAGCAGGATTTCCTCCTTGTACCGCAAGGAGGTGAAGTTTATCCAAGAACGATGCCATGGCCTCGCGGACACCTTGCTCCCTTTCTAATTTTAATGCCCCCGTTAGTGCTATCCTGATGAGGATTTTCAAATAGTGAGCCAATCCAGTCACGAGAGCGAGTAGCTCTTGTGTCATTCCCATCCTTCGTGAACCAGTTTCCTGTGTGTGCGATAGTAAGGTGAAGAGCTCTACCGTCTTCCGACATAGCATTCGAGCTTCGCGCACATGAGACATCCCTGCGAATGGGTGAGGATATGTTAAATAACGATGACCTGATAACAAACCCTTTAAATTAAGTCGAGCGAAATGGTATTCGAGGTCGTCGATTGTCGCAAACAGCACTTCAACATTGAGGATGAATTTCTCCGCCATCCGGATTGCGTCAAGATATTGGCCGCTGCTGACCTGCCGTAACATGTCCGAGATGCAGGCAGCACTTGATTCCTCAAACGCTGATAGGACTCTGGGCGCTTTATGTCAATATTTTATCATATCCTCAACAATACACGTACGTCCATATTCGGTAAACCTGCTGTTCCATCCGGGCTTGTTTCTCTTTCAATGAAATGGGGGTTTCTCGCTGTTCCTCTTCTATGTAGGGCGGATCGTCTATTACTCCCTCCAACGACGCGGAGCTTGTAGGTCGCCGGGACACAACTTTAACATTCCAAAACTACAAGTTCTGAGCAGGCGAGAAACGAACGGCCGCAGAAATATTACCTTGTTGATCATATAACATTCTGGATGCCAACATTCATCTTTCATGTTGCGATTAATCTCCACGAATTGTTTTAAGATCGCACTGTTACAGCCGGCACATTTCGTTGCAAAACGAGTTGAATAATGGAAGTGACAAAACACATCCCCATCATGTTCGTAATATGAGTCTTGAGGACCGAATAGGGTGGGGCACAGAGAACATGTAAAATGTTCTACATGGAATTTCTTGTCTAAACGAAGAGTGAGGATAATGAGCCAGGGGATTCAAGGATGCAACTCACTGCAAGCAGTTATATAACTACCCCGCAAAGCCATCCCGCACTTCGCACAGATAAGATTCAAGCGTCGAAAGTAATCACGTTCACATAAAGGATGTTGTCGGCCATCCGGTCCCTCAATTGGAAAGAATTTTGAAGCAACGACATCTCCACAGTCCTATCTACCAGTGAGTAACGCCGTCTCGCATTAAGGAGAAAGCTAAAAGCCGCACCATGCATTTGAAGCAGTTCAAATGAAAAACCGTGCCGAGCGCCCGAACGAATGGTCCCTGCATCGTCTTTCCGCAAGCAGAACAAGTACTGCAGTGATGTCAAGATCAGATCGAGAATGTCATTATAGGGTAATTAATAAATCTCCAGTATTTCGTATAAAATACTTACGTCAATGTAAGGCTGGCGGAGGTGGAAGAAGCCGTTGTTGGTGGGGGCCTGCCATGTCCGGATTGCGAGGAGGATCCGGAGTGGGCAGATGAAAATGAGGCAACACTAGTTCGATGATTCGACTCTTCAGAATGCCCCGAAGAAGAAGGGTGTTTGGATCTTGAACCTGGGGGTGTAGATGGTCGACTATTCCCAGCCGAGGCTAAAAAAGCTGGTGAAGGCCTCGGAGAAGATCCGGGAAAGCCTATAGGATAGCTATTCGAGGAGTTATTACCATGATTTAGGTCTTCGCTTCGAGCATGAGTAGCATAAGTATTGGCCAACAGATTACGATCAGGCTCAGAACTGCCTAAGGTTGACGATCTTGTTGGAACGCTCGGACGGTCTGGAAGACGAACGGGGTTTGAAGGCGGAGTGGCATACGGTAGTATTGAGTGCGAGCTCGTCTGTGTTTGTAGTCTCGACGATTCAGGTTCAGCAGACAGGGCTGTAGGTGAACTAGATTGAGGTGCATGTTGGCTGTTCAACCACGGAGACGGAGCCTGGCTATGATCTTGATCATGGCTCATGACTTATGGCCCACAAGCACCAAGCTGAGTCGGAGGACACAAATGAGTAAACCGAAGAGAGATGAAGAACGGGAAGGACAGTGAAAGGAGGAAACAGACAGTGAACTCCTGGAAAGATCGTCACTTCGTTGCGTGACAAACCGTGACCTCCAATATTACAACAAATTCATTTCATTATATAGATGGCTGCTGTGCCCGGCCTCAATATAAGTCTTGATATTGAATCCGACTCGTCTTACATGATAAGTATCGACTTCTGCTGTGCATTTCTTGGTACTGCACAAGGACGCTTGTACATCCCATGCATTGAATATGGTTTGTTTTTGGTAGAAGTGATAGACTCGCATCATTAAACAATGTTGGATAATATGGGGGTTTTGAGATTGTTTTGGATATTTTCATATCTGTATCAGCCTCGAGCATTACTCGCCGCATTGGCGCTGCCATTTGACTGGATATCTAAATCTGAAATCATAATTCACAAGGGTGATAAGTAGGTATACAAATTTTATGGGTGTACAGACATTTGAGGTTATAGGAAGCGAGTAATAGAAACGTGGAGGTGGTAAGGAAGGAAGATCATCATAGTAAAAAACACGGGCCCAAAACATTGATCATCTCGCTACGGGATGTATATAAATATAGATGCTAAATCATTGTATCGCTCACCACCACTTCTGCCACTGGCTGGGGCTATGTAAACCCGGGCTGTCATATAATAAGGAACCTCTGGCCTTTCCAAACAAACCGGCGGGACTATCCCCATGCCCCGACGCGCCCATTCGGCTGAGTTCTTCATCCAATATGGTTGCAGGGTCGTGAGGGTCAAACACTGCGCGCGACCCCGGGGTTCGAAATGGGGACGTCCCATACACATATCCAGGCGTACGATATGGGGAGTCGTTCTGATTAGTTGGAAAGACCAACCGTCGAGGAGTTACTGGGGCTGCTCCAGCCAACCCCGAGTCGGACAATCGTTTGCGCGGGGTCCTGTGAATATCAGATTCAGTGTGATCGTTATTGTCATTGCCTGCACTGAGCGCGGCAGGGTTAATGGATAAATCTTTCTCTGCTAGGGGCGTGCGTATAGACGAAGTGGGCAGTTGATGATTATTCCTTGGTGGTGTGGAAGGGGGGGGAGGTGTTGTGCGGTCGTCTGGGAATTTCAAGTCAGTGGAACCCTTCATTGCTTTGTTTGATTTAGAAGAGGCAGCTTTTCTGTCAAGGGTGGGGGAGGTAGGAATCGGTGGGAACGTTAGCCGCTTTTATGAGAAAAATACGAGGTTAGAAGATAAAATCTAGAAAACTTGTGCCACAACTAACCTTGAGTTTTCCTGTCTCAGCTTTTTTAAGGACTTTGGAACGCTTTAAGGGCGGGTCATTGTGATCGTCATCATCACTGACATCGATACGTTCACCAAAGCTTAGCTTAATGCCAGGCTGCAAACGGTTCCCAATAAACTCAAGTGATTCGCCCAGAAACGAATTGTCACAATCATTCGCTCCGCCGGTGGAAAGTCGTTCGTTGGGTGAGGTAACAACGGTAGAGATACTGATATTAACTTCTTGAGTAACGGATGTGTCCAGTCCCACCTCACTGCTTGGTAGTGGGCTGGATGAGCTACGATTTGGCGTAAGTTCGGGAACGGATGAGATTGTCGATGGTGGTGCAGATGATGCCGTTTGTTCAACCGCTATCGGTGAAGAGTCGCGTTCGTCCAGGACATCTCTTTGAGGCTCGGCACCATAAGATGGCAGCTCGGATGCAAGGACACTACCCATATATCGAGCATATCCAACTCCTGGTGGCAGGGGTGGAAATATGATATCTCCAGGTCGGTGTTGTGGTTGCTGAGGTAGACAACTTTGATAATAGGGTTGATGGTGAGGTGTAGGACGAGTTGGTGGGAAAAGAGGGTGTGATGACAAGACTGTGGGCACAAACGTTGTAAGGGGAGCCGCCGACGAGGGTGCAGAATTATCTATTTTTAACTTTTTGGGTTTATTGCGTGCCTCAGCCACTGAATCGTCGTCTCCTGCGACCCGTTTCTTTCCTTTTTTTGTTTTAACGGAAGTTTGCTTTTCTTTCATGACAGACCCATTCATGATATCTTTACAAAGTTGTTTCCTAAAACCGCCTCCCTTGAAGCACTCCAAGTCTTCATCAAAGATAGCCCATTGTGTTCTACCAACGGAGCGTTCCCGGGGTACTTTGCGAAAGCATACTGTTGTGCTGAGTACATGCCTAATACTGTTCATCCATGTTTGTTCCCCTCGCTTGAAGTGCGGAAATACGATCGTAATCCAGTCATAGATTTCCTGGAGAGTGAGGCGATGATCCGGAGACGAAAGGATCGCACGGCCAACAAGAGCAGCGTAAGATAGGTCCGGTTTGTTAGGAGAGTAGGGGCCAGGTGGAAGAGTATAAGGTAAAGTATCATATTCCTCCTCATCAGGGAGTGGACCCATTGGTCCAGGAGAGGAAACTAAGTTCACAACGCGGCGACTAGGAGTAGCAATCGGAGAAGAGGCTGGTGGAGGAGAGGAGGGGGGAAGGGGAGAATTGGTACTCCTTCGTTGGGATACATACGTGCGTTGATGTTGAGGTGTCACAGGGATGACGGATCCGGTCGCTTGACCGGTCACTAGTGAGGAAGGGGGATGTCTGGTATGGGTCAGGTATTGTGGATATGCGTAATTTCGTGACTGTGATTCAAGGATTGGTGGTATTCGCGTTTGAGTCGGAGTTGGGGATTCCTTGAACACGAAAAGTTCGTCCTAATGTGAATTAGATTAACTTCGCCAAGTGGTGAGAAGCTTACCTGGCGGGATTGGGAAGGGTTACTACCCAAAACTGTATGGTCTCTATAGTATCTACTCCGTTGAGGCGTTACGGGAGGTACACCCTGTGTGCCGGGCTAAATTACAGGGCCTGGGTTTGATAACAAAAAATACGCGTCATAACATGATAACCCACCTGTAAGGATGCACTAAGGGTAATTTCCGGTATGTCTGTCAATGCGACACGCGGGCCGTCGCGTGAATGCATGAACATGTCTAAATTGAAACTACTCTGTGACGTGTTACTTGGTGAAGGCGACGGTGGATGGGGGACAGCCGCTCGCGTCATGAGTTCGCGCTCTCTTTCGCGCCTTTCTTTTTTCTCTCTCCTATTCTGCCGCCTCTGGCGTTCAATGACCATTTCCATACTATCGAATTGGCGTGGAGGGACAGAACCCTCTATTGACTCGGACTTTATCGGTGTCATAGGAGGTGTAGAGTCCTGATACGAGTATGAGCTCGCACGAGACCTAGAACGCGATATGGAAGAAGTTGAACTCGTAGATAGGGACTTTGAACCCAAGTCAGATGTAGGACCTAAACCATGGACATTGTCACGATCTACGACGCGTAAAGAATTGGCATCTTCAGTAGTCAAAAACTGGCGCATTTGATGACTACGCTTTTCTAGATCTTCTTTAGTTATTCCGAGGGTGTGTAAGAGTTGAGAGATGGGGGATATCTGAACGTCAGGCATGATTGTAATGGCTAAGTTCTGGAGCGTTTGAGATTGTTACAAGGTGTGTTGCGCGTCGACGATAATGAGAGAAAAGGAAAAGAAATAAAAGAAATAAAAGAAATAGAGATCGCCTCAGGAAAGATCGCAAAAGGGCTTCGAAAATGAGGAAGGAGTAGACGGTGGATTGAGACAAATGCCGCCAAGGACAAGGACATCTGACTGATCACATGATGAATTTATATACTCCCCGGCACTCCCCGAAGCAGTTTTACAACAACTCTCGTTCACCGACAGTCACCGTTACTTCAAACAATGGCCCGCCTCGCATATTACCCACAGTCTTCACTTAATGCTAGCTTAAATGTACGCTAAATATTCTATCCTCTCTCAACATATAACTTAATCGTGTAGGCTACCAAACGATGGACAACTTCTCTTGGAATCTGGGGTGTTGGAGCAGGAACAGCTGCGCTCTTCGTGCGTTTACTACCAGGTTCTTTGATTATTCATCTTATTTTCTTACAGCTTCTCTCGGTAACGCCGCTTGTGAAACGTGAATTGTTGGTGAAAATACCGATGGTAAGTAATCATACTTCGCGCTCCTTGAATTGGGCACCTGAATCACTTTCCCCTTGAAAGGTGGGCAGCTATTATGAAGACAAAACACCCGCATCAGATAAACCCTTCTAGAATTGGACCATTATCCTTTTTACCTGATACCATAGATATTGCAGGACAATAACTAGAAGATAAATCTAGAATCTGCCCTCTATACTTCCTATGAGCTTTCACCTACACTCGCTTTGAAACTGAAGTTCGCGATAGTGATCATAACTGCATAAAAAAAGAAATAACGAAACCGATCGTTAAATGGTGATGCATGGCTTGCGATTCAAACTTGTCGTTCAACAGATAGGGTCAAGATTTTGGTAACTGGTTTCGTGACCACTAACTCATGGAAATATAACGACAGTAATCCTGTCTTATATTGACCAAACGTTTCAGAGAGCCCAGTCCAACTAATTGAGATGGGAACCTAAAATACATGATTCTTGACTGAAAATTCTACATATATGGACTTGGTGAGATGGCGCCGTGATGTGTTTTAGACACCGGTCGGTCTGCTAGGGTTTGAATTCTGAGGGGACCGTAAGATACAACAGTCTTGGAAAGAGCTTATGACACACCATCCTCATCGAGCAGAGTTCCTTCATCCAGACAAGCTTGAATGAACTCAGAAATGACAAGATGGCGTCGTTTCGGTCTTCCCGATTTCATCAAATCACGGCTGCAATAATAACAAAAACTAACTGACATGGAAGTGCGCTTGATGAGTTCAAGACGACGGCTATCATCGCGTTTGTCCACAATGATATGTGTGAGTTTAGGTTCGCTAAGGTCGACGAGTCTCCCTCCATTTTCACATATTAATAAAGAAAGAGTGTTGAACCTTCCAAAGTTCTAAGTACACACAAACGGAGAGAGAGTCAATGAGTACCTTTCGGAGATATTGTGCTCATACTTTGGTTTTGAAACCATAGCATTCTTAACCGCATTTTCTGGAGAGTCAAGATAAAAGCATCTTCATGAGGAGTACTTGAGTTAGAAGAACGACCCCGGAGAAACCACCTACAGATGCTTGAATATTAAATCTTGGTCGTACTCCATAGCGGTATCGTTTTCGCCCATCTTGACATCAACGACGCTCTCTTGTGTTTGTTCAGGCGAGGCCCCTGTTTGGGGCTGAGAAGAAACTTTCATATTAAACCAGTCGTCAAGTCCAATATCCTTGTCTTCGTCCACATCCGCCACATCAGCATTGTCAGAGTCTTCGTCCGTGACCGAGTCGGAGTCGCCCTTGGAATCTTCAACGTCCAGGTAATCGTCGCCCCTTAGCCACTCTGCAAGGGTGGGGTCGATGTCAACATCCTCTTTCTTTGGCACCACGACAGGAGATGGGGATTGCTCTGCTGGAGGAACCACCACATAATCATTATCATCCTGAACACCTTCGTTGAACATCTCGCTTTCGGCTCTCGTTTTACTAGCATGGAAAAAGTATCTGAAAATAATCAGAAACGATTCTGATCATGGTCACGAACATACTTCTTGTGAAAGGGCGCAGGCTGGCCGAGCTCGATAGAATCTGCAATCCAAGTGGGTTTCAAAATGTCATAGGTACCTTTATCGATTAACAGCTTCAAGTCATAAGCTATCAACACTTCAGTGGGTGAATACTGAATGCGTAGCAATACCTACGAATCATTTTCCCTCCGTAGACAACAAAAAGTTGTGGTCGATTCGTAGCAACTTGTGTACAGGTACCACCATTACCAAGTATCCTGATGTCGATAAATGAGACATATGGTACCGGTAGAAGAGATCAAACATTTTCATTAATGTTTTTTTGTCTTCATCCCCAGTTCGGGATTTCGGATCTGACATGATCACTGTAGAAACATATAAGCCAGAATTTATCGTGCGTTCATTAACCTTACCAAATGACATGCCGTCAAATATATCCGATTCGACTTTCAAGCCCCGGATCTTTAGACCCTGATATTCTGGTAGGATCATCGGCTAGAAGCTTTGCTGAGACCAAAAACAATGTTGTCAAAGGATGCCGGGCGCACCTTTTTTGCCGTTGTTTTTCGTTTTTTGCCCGAAATCCTGATAATCAATAAGAGGATTAGAAGGATAGAAAAAGATGAGATGGTTACCCAGCTTCGCTTTCCATTTTCCTCTTTTTCTCGGACCGCATGCTTTCCAGTATAGCTAGAATCACTTAAGCCATGCAAGCACCCAAAAAAAATACATCGCGCACCAGTGGCAGGCATGCAATCTGCGATGCTAAGGTCATCGCGGATCATCAACGCTCTTGGAAATCTCATTGTAAAGCCAAGATCATATTGATCTGGAACTAATTGGGCGAAGCAGTTGGAATGTTAATTTTGCACTGACCTGACGGAACGATCTCCGCAGCCTTCACCCTTAGTATGAAAGAGCTAAATCTCCGTTTAATTTGATGGGTCCTGTGATTTAGTGAAAAACTCACTCCTGAGGTTCAAGATATACATCTCCTTTGTCATCATGAGATTTCTTAGCCGTCAAAAGAAAGTTGGGATGATTTTTAGGATCCCATGTTTTCCACGGCTTATCTCTAATCCAGGCGTAATCTGCAAAAGACAACCCAGACCCTATGCGAACAAACGTGCTATACCTTGTACAGGATCAGGATAATAACTTTCAGTGAACGCAAGATCATACTTCGGCTCGTCGTCTTCATCGGTGGCTTGCCTATCGTCCCAAACTGCGCAGATGAGGGTGGAGACACCCCCACTCCGTTTTCCACTACCGTAGTTCCCAGCTGATGGGTGGTAAAAAGAGGGACAACAGTAAAAGATATAGGCACCTACCAACAACCAGAACATCAACCGTTTCCCCCATATTATCCTCCAAAAATGTTAGTCATGTCCAAACTCAGCGGGGATTAAACACGTACCATATATTCGGGCTTAACCTGATAAACGATGAAACAAGGGGATAAAATTGCGAGAGGATATCGACTTACCTTAATCCAATCCATGTTTCTTCCATTCAGTAGATACTTTGAAAGTGGATGTTTTATGACCAGTCCCTCGCCTCGATCTGCCATCACCTCGTCCATTCTTTGCCTGATATCCTTTGCAGTTTTACCCTTGAACTCAATAGCGAATTCGATTCGTCCTTTAATCTCCGTCAAACCGTTTCGCATGTTCTTTTTACGAAATGAGGTTGAGCGATGAAGGAGGGACTGGCCATTCAAATACAAAAGGTCGAATACTTTGACTGTATAGTGGAAATTGTCATAACTGCGAAGGGAATCATAATTAACAACTCACAGCATGGTCGAGGATTATGTTCTTTCTTTGTTTTGTCTAATTATGTGTCACAATAGTGGTCAGGCAGAAGAAAGTACAATTTTACCCAAGGCTGCAGTTTTGAGGGTTCCAAAGGGAAGGTTCCGTTCTGAAACCGGATCCCAAACCAACATTTCGCCATCCAATATTATACTGGAAAAACTTAGCGCGGCTAACATTGCTGAAAGGTCCCAAATTACTTATCAATCCGTGAGTCGAAAGCTGCATCAATGTAAGGCGTCAAGCTCCCCGTTCCCACATGCTTCCCATATAGATATGTATAATCTTTTCCTTTCCTAAAAAAAACAGAATAAAACGATACCATGTAGGTTTGAATCTAACCCACCGAGAACAATAGAAATATTCATTGCCCCTCTTGTGGATTTGCATTCTCTCACCGTCAAGCTTTTCCTCAATTATAAACTCTGAGCCCCCCATCTCTCGGACCGTCTCTTCGATCTTCTTCGTTGGACGTTTACACAGCATAGGTGCAAAGGCCTGGAACAATTGAACAGTTTTGTCCTGAGAAACTGATGAAATTCCGTAGAGATATATTTAAATTGAAGATATCTTACTGCTGCATTTAGTCTGAAAGAGGGATCCCAGAGTTCCCATGCAACTTTCTTGAGGTCAGAACACGTGTTATACAGATCCTGTGCGTCTGGATGAAATACAGAGAAGACTGTTGTTTCCTTGACGGATATGTTCATGTCTGATTTCATATCAATCCCTATCCAGTAGGCCAAGAATATAGTAAACCTTTTAAAATTATCCGTACAATCCAACGTTGTTCTTCAGGGGTCGAACGATTATAAATTCGTTGCAATATCTTTGATTGAACATCTCTGAGTCCAAGTTAGCAAATTCATCATTGGTAGCTTAACACGGCCGTACTGCTTGCCCATGTTTTTTGACAGTTCGTCAAGAATGTCATTCAAATCATCCACAGATAATGACCCTTCTATGACCGTTGAACGTTTACTGACGACTTCAAATAGGACGGTGGGAAAATCTCCCGAGGATTTCTGCAATCAAAAAGTTATTTTGAGTGCGCCATAGGTATCGTAGCAATATACGTCTTTGTCCGTGGGTTTCTTCCAATTTAACAGTCGGATTGCGTCAGGGTCTCTCATCCCTAATGGGATAAGCTTGATATATGTTTTCGCTAGATTTTTTTCTTTCAATCCATAGACAGCACGCTCCCGATCTTTCTACTCATTCATATCAATAATAAATCCAAGGTTCCCGGAGACCGATCAAGTTCTGAGATCGAGGACATACTTGGGGAAGAATTAGTCGTAGTACAGGATATAGGTCATAACCTTTCTCATTCCTCCAGTGCTACCGGGGTCACTCAGAGATCCTAAATGGAAGGAAGGATCGATAACACACGTTGAACCAGGCATCAATCATTTTTTTTCTCCTTTCTTGCTTCTTTTCTGTCTGCAGCTTTTCGAATAAACCTACTAGTATTCCAAAAGGAGCACTGCCCATGTTGTTGGGTGGTGTTGGCCCAGAATTTTGGGTTAGTGCCCCGTGTTGTGAGCCCGGCGAATTGGGAGCAGATGAGGGGGCTGGTGTCGGTTGCATCATCTTGAGGGTTGTACGTATATCGCAGCACGTATTATTTACAAGGCAAGGTGTCAAATATATGACTTGAGTTGAGAGTTCTTGTTGATGCTCAAGCTTCAAGTTCTACTAACCCGTGACTCAACTGAGACCGATCAACCACGATTCCGATCATAGCAGGTTGCAACCAGACTCCTAAAACCAGTCACGTGTACACCTTATATAATTTGTTAGTCCAAATTAGGAAAACTCAAAAGTTTTCAACGGTGTACAAGGGACTGGCACAACTTGTAAGTTTGGTCCTGCTTGGTAGCGGCATTTGTCCCGCTCACTCCCTAATCTGGCGTCCGCGCCCATTCCAAATGGGGCACAAATATCGAAAAAGTGAGATAAAAGCACTTTATTTGCCATAGATCTTCAAAGTGGTTATTATTTAGGATTATTTTATGGCTTACAACAACATCTTTCCCTATTCTATTAATGAAAATGCATAATTTTGACCATAGAACATTTTTTTACCTTGAACAACTGGCCTGACACCGTTTCAACAATGATTTTATGGCACTAATCCCATAAAACAGCCATAATTACTTTGCCTTATTGAACAATAATGATAGCCAAAAGTTCAAGATCTTTTCCCAAGCCTGTGGAAGTGTATTTCATGACAGCATGGCAAATTGACCCTCTATCCGGGGACGGCGCAAACACTAGTTTGGAAACAGGGCGGGATGGATGCCGTTGCCACACAGAGCCAAACTTACAAGTTGTGCCAGTCCCTTGAATGTCTTATGAAAACCTTCGAGTTTTCCTAATTTGGACTAACAAATTATATAAGACAATCATGTGACTGGTCTTAGGAGTCTGGGTTGCAACGTGCTCTTTGGTCCCGCCCACCTACATATGTATGTAAATATTGTTAGGCGAGCCTGTAAAGTGCACACATAAATCATAGGATCCAATCCGTCCGTCAGTCCCGATTCAAACTCCAACATTCACCGTTTAGGTAGCCACCTTGAATATCATAATGCCACTAAGAGGTCAGCCACTTACATCCCTATCATTATCCCACCACCATGGATGATGTTGGCTTCTCCTTCCTTCGGCGAAGTCAAACTGTAGGCGACCCCAAGAGAATAGGATTGTGGAAAATTGGGAGGATCATTGGAACAGGAGCATCGGGTAAATCGTCGGCCAAAAATTTTTAGAGGTGTCGGTATATATACTGATATCTGTTATTAGGTCGAGTAAGAGTCGCACGCCATTCCAAAACAGGAGAATTCTCTGCAATTAAGATCATACATAAAGCCACCCCGAGTTCTTATACATCACTTACTCGCCTCGCCGATGAGGTGGAACATCGGAAACTTGCAATAGAACGGGAAATTGTGGTCATGAAATTGATCGACCATCCAAATATCATGCGGTTATATGATGTCTGGGAAACTTCGACGGATCTGTATCTTGTCCTTGAATACATCCAAGGGGGAGAACTCTTCGATTACATGTGTACCAAAGGAAAGCTTCCGGTCCCTGAGGCTTTGCATTACTTTCAACAAATCATCGGTGCAATCGACTATTGTCATCGCTTCAATATAGCACATAGAGACTTAAAACCCGAAAATATTCTTTTAGACGAACATTTCAATATCAAGATAGCAGATTTCGGAATGGCAGCATGGCAAATTGACAATATGCTCCGGACGTCTTGCGGGAGTCCACACTACGCTGCTCCGGAAATAATTTCTGGTCACGCATATGACGGCTTCGCGGCAGATATCTGGTCTTGCGGTGTCATTCTTTTCGCTCTTCTTGCTGCAAAACTTCCGTTTGATGATGAAGACTGCGACACTCTTTTGCTACGGGTTACGGAAGGTAAATATGAAATGCCCCTAGAAATCGATCCCTTAGCCCAAAATCTCATCAGGCGAATGTTAACGACTGAGGTTGAAAGGAGAATAACCATGCCAGATATTTTAACACATCCATTCTTCAAACTGCATCCCCCTAGACTTGGCCCCCAAAACCTACCCAATCTGGACTGCATCAGTCGTTCAATAGGAGGTCTCGATCCAATAGATCCCGATATATTTGCAAACTTGCGGACACTATGGAGCGAGACATCTGATGCCGACATCATAGAAAGCCTCAGAAATGATAATCCGACCTGGCAAAAAGGAATATATCATCTCCTCGTGGATTACAGGGCTAAACATCTTGCCACAGTTCAAGATGAAGAATATGAAATCGCTCAAGCTCGGCTCAAACGCAAGAAGAGCAGAAAAGAAAAATCAGCAACTATCATTGATACGACTGAAGTGCACGACGACGTAGGGTCTGCGAGATCCATTCCACCACGAGATGGGCCGCCGACACCCCGAAGGGCCGCCGGTGGGACCCTCGGCTCTTGTACATCCTTGTACCCATCCAACTGTGATGGAAATTTGACTCCCCAAGCTCCCGCCCTCAAGATACATTCGCCACCCCCCTCACCCGTAACCCCTTTAGGCCCTTTACCAACAATTACAGTACCCGAACTTCAAGATGATAAAGTCCAGGCCTTTTTTCACCAAATAGTCCACCATCTTCACGCGCTTCAAGCCAAAGCGGCAACACCCGAGACCAATGAACGGGGAGTGACTCTAAATACCTCCAAGTCGGCGGACATATTTAGCAGCGGCGGTGGAAATGAAGGAGGAACCCTAACTGCCTTCCGGCCAATACCTGTTGACCCAGCTATTATTCAGGTAACCCCCGCTTACCAACAAGAATGTCGAGGCGTTGGTACCGAGATTTCAACCCCCGTAGTTCTCCCACTTGCTCAATTAGCACACGAAAATGGAACGAGACCTTTGAGTATCCGACGGAAACCTCAGCGAATCCCCCCCGTTACAACGACCGACGACAAGGAAAATCAAGGCGAGAAAGATCGGATCGTTGATGGGGGAGGAAATGTTATGAAAAGGTCATCTTTGAAACGGGGAAAAGGAAGAAGATTAGGACTTGGTGACAAACATGTCCTTATTGTAGAACCAGAGAGGCGACGCTCGAAACTGAGGAAAAAACTTTCCCCAGAGTCCTCACCCGCAGTTTCTGAAGCTAGTTCTTTATTCAGCCTCCCATCTCCATCCCCCTTCTTTTCCTCCTCGCCAGGACGCGGGTGGATTGGTAATGTCTTCAGATTGAAACCCACTTCCTACACCCTTACATCTGTCCATGACATTCAGACAACTAGAAACGAGTGCCGCAGGCTTCTCATGGGGTTGGACATTCGGGTCGTTTTGGAAAGCTCAGATGGGCTGAGCACTTTGAGGTGTCGATTTGAACAAACCAAAGACCTAAATGGAACCATGGGAACGTTGAAAAGCGTGAAATTTAGGGTTGAAGTTCGCCAGCCTACGGGACACGACACACACACAATCTCTTTGGTTTTCGTGCACGAAAAAGGGTCCAGCGAAACGTTTGCAGAAATCTGTAGGAGACTGGAAAAGGGATGGTGTTTGGATATTACTGGTGGAAATGTTCCGAAGGAGGTTGTAGAAACACGTCTATTCGGTAGAACTGGGTCCTCAGAATATGCAGTATGATTATATTTGTGGTATATGCTATATAATCATCGTGGCCCCCTCGATTAGTATCATTGACTTCAGATGCAACGCAGCAGTGTTTGTGGCATAGAACTTGTTCGTAGTATGAACATATCTTATCAAGCCAATATACCGGTAAAACTTCGGGAGAGTGGAAGGGAGGCTCTGATCTCCGAATTCAAAGCTCGTGAAGTCAAGGTAAAACCACAAGCCCAGCAAGAAATTCAAACTTCGCGAGACCCCAATAATTCAACAAACACCTCCACCCCATCACCAACGCTCAACATAGAAGGGAACAGCACAATGTGATAAGAACACAACCTGATCGAAAAGGAATCTTCGGCCTGGTGTGGACAGGTGCACGTCTATGCACACATGCCTGTTCTTGGCCTGATGGAGGTTATTTGTGGTTGGGCCGGGCCACGCCACCACGACAAACTCTCCGATGCGGGAGACTCCAGAATTGGACCCAGCTTGGAAAAAATGACGAGTGAACAAAAGTGTGCCGGGCGTTTTTGAAAAGGTATGTAGATTATTCGAACACAGTACTCGTGCGATGGCGTCGGATATTGATTGGCTATTCCAAACTGTACGATAGTTGACTGCACCGTCCCAAGGTTTGGAAACCACCGTCAAAGCGACAGTTCAGATAGATGAGACCTATACGCAGCAAGACCACCAGGACTTGGATTACGGGTGGGCACTGGCACCCTTTGAATGTACACGCTCGGTGTGTCCATAAAAATATACCTGTGGTGCACTTTGGGCAAAATGATGCTGGATTGTGTAACGATTCACGAGTAACATCGCGATGTGAAAACAATTTCACAGTCAAATGGCTTGACTTGCGAATAGTTAGATTGCGGACATCCTTTGTATATGTGAAGACAGATATTGAAGAGTCCGTGCACGCCGAAATGCTGGGGCATAGAACTAAGACTAGTAAATCACGAGGGAACCTGGAAGCGCGCGGACTGGATGACCTATCAGGCGATCGTCGGAGCGTTGATCAATGACCAGACGAAGCAGAGTACTCGGATATCCGTGGGGGATATCTCAAACAGATATTTTTAATAGCATCAATCCGGGGGTAAGCATGTGTACTATTGTACCTTGTGGCAATCTTTCATATGCATGACTCGTTATGTACCCAAGGATCTGATAGCCTTGGATTCATGAGTTATTGTCGGGAGGTGAGATTCTTCAGATATCCCGGACTGCATCGTTGGAAGATGGCTGTTGAGACACCAGGTCTCAGGACCTATCGCCACAGAAAAGGTATACGACACCACACGAGGAAGGTGATTAAGTGAGCACATGTGGGACTGGGAACCACGAGCCTGAGGATTGGGTTGGCGGAGCAAGAATATAACGTACTTGGTCAATTATATCATACCTTGGTAGGAGTACTTAGAGATTGGGTGATACAATCTCATTGCTTGTAATTCCGCACAGAATTCAGATTAAATCTTTTTTTCAAAAAGGAAGGTCTCGTTCTCTAGATCGTCAGACGCGTCCATTGGGTACACGGAGGTCCAATCCCAAGGTATTTTGGTAGTGATCACAATAAAGCAGGCAGTGCGTGAGATGATGGAACCCAAGCAGCATGTGTACAAAGAACACGATGTCAGAAACAACGTGAGTAACGTGCTGGACCACGAG
This sequence comes from Collybia sordida, assembly GCA_037014335.1. Lineage (NCBI taxonomy): Eukaryota > Fungi > Basidiomycota > Agaricomycetes > Agaricales > Clitocybaceae > Collybia > Collybia sordida. Next base: position 339,022 of record JAYKXK010000011.1, on the reverse strand, counting down.
TGCGCAGAGGGCAATTTGGGGACTCGAGAGAACAGAGTTACGAAAGAGGTTGGGGGATGGATAGATGTGCTGAATTTGGCTGAAGTAATTAGGTTAATTCGCGAAGATGGTAAGATCGCGGAGGAAACAACCATGTGCAACGTTGAATGCAGGAGACCCCGTACCGAACCCGAACCACGTGCCTGGCATTGAAACTTATCCCAACTTGCGGTCTTGCCTCCTAACCCCAAACTACTTCCATCCCTCGTTCACGACCCTTGCCACACATTTACCACAAGGCAGACATTTATCACTCTTATATAAAATCCCGTCTCTTCATTGACCCTCTATTGTAGACCTTCTTCCTGACCATACCCATATCCAATCATGACTGATAAACTCGACGCGCCCACTTCTTCCTCAACCGACGCTGGCTCTGGTCCCAGAGAGAGTGGTTCGTCCGGGCCCAAAGCCATCATAAAAAACGTAGATATGAGCGAGGAAATGCAGCAGGAGAGCGTGGATATCGCCTCAGCTGCTCTCGAAAAATACCACATCGAGAAGGACATCGCGGCTCAGATCAAGAAAGAATTTGACCGACGACATGGTACTACATGGCATGTTGTTGTTGGGAAGAATTTTGGTAGTTATGTGACCCATGGTACGTATTCATTATCGTGATTTCTGCGGGCGGCCGCATAGCACGCGATTTTCATGTCGCATTACTGAATACGCGTCTAAAACACATCGATCTTGTCCTTTCTTATCGTCATCAATTGACGTACCTTTTAATAACTTCATATCTTCAGAGACCAAACATTTTATCTATTTCTATGTTGGTTCACTGGCAATCCTCATCTGGAAGTCATAAGAATTTCACCAGAACGATACGATCGATCACGAATTGAAACGCAGTTCAGCGGGCGAATTGGACTGTTAGAAGGAGCAGGAGAAGCGAGGAGCAGCGATCATTACTCTAGCTTTTTTTCTCAGCCTGCTTTGTTTCCTCCTTAACCGAAATGCCATCGTGAACTCCTCATTGTTGGTGTCGCCGAATAAGAACTGAATGTCTGTTGGCTCTGGCGATCTGCGGTGATAAGTTAACATTAAGTAATGTACAGTTATTAGGTGAATAGGGTATAGTAGATGATATAGTATGAGCTACATGTTATAGATTGTCCCAATAAAATACATGTCAACACGTTCCGTTTTATTTCCTCCCTACCACCTCCACAGTGATCTGGGTAAGACACTCGCCGCCGCTAATATACACTCCCACCACCACCCTACCTAGATCCCGCAGAACGGGCATTCCAGAAAATTCAACGGCACCTTTGGCTCTGGCGCCACTCAGATCTGCGCGTAGGAACGGCGGCAAAGGTCTCCCCGACGTTAGCCTGGCCTCGATTTTGCGCGTCCGTAACAAAACGGCCATCGCAGGTGGTATGGGGACGCGGAATTTGAACTTCTCGCCGATAGCTACCGTTCTAATGAGGCCACTCTGTGGATCCTGAGAGCTGGGGGGCGACGCCTGTGTAGGTTGGTCGGCACCGAGGCTTTGCATATAATGTAAAGTCAGCTCGTCACCACTTCCACTTTTTGTTATGCTCCCTTTGGGCTCATCACCTTCGGTGTTCAATTTCCATACTTTTGCAGTTTGACTAATAACTCTTTTGGATGGACTGTAGCCATTTTCTCGCGAACCAAGAGAAGGCGTAGATGGTGTTCGAGCTACTGGGACCCGGGATGCACTAGTAAATGGAACTAAGCGCGGGCGGGCTCCGTCTGCTTGAAGGGGTTGAGGAAGATCAGGATTCAAAGACTGCCGGGAAATACCGCTGCCACTTCTACCGCTGCGAATGCTAACGGCTTTCGTGGCGGTTTGAACGATTGCTTCAGCCGCATGGGTTTTCACTGATGCATTTGATACCAAAGACCCAGTAGAACCAGACGAAAGCTGTCGAGAGAGCCGTTCATCTTCAAAGTGCACCTGAGGAGGTGATCGAGGGGGAGCGAAATCAGCCCGTCTTCTGGGAATTGAATGTTCAGCAGTTGATGTTGAAGGCGAGTTTGACATGATCGTACTTCCGGGGTGGCTTTGAAGGCCAGGCATATCGAATGGGTTTGAAGGTGAAGTATGTGTGAAGGGACCCTCTTTGTCTGTCGCAGAAGAAACTTGTTGATTAGACACCCTCAGTATGGGTTTGCCAATAACGGGACGTTGTTGTGATGGTTTTCGATTTTGAGCCTTGTCACTCACTTTTCGAACTGTCTCCTTAATCCTCGTGATAAATTCTCGTTTACTCATAACGCCTGGACTTTGAGGTTTATTCCTTGGACTGCTGATGTTAGATTGGCTGCGTTCAGAGACCCGACGTAACCCAAGCCCCAGATTTTCGTAATCGTGAACATCCTGATCCAAATTATGAGAAGCCACAAGATCTATTCCATATCTTGATTTCTCACTGGAGAAGAACCTAGGGCTGCGTTCCGTCCATTTGGGGACATGGGTTTCTCTTTCAAGGCGAACTCTTTCCAATCCCAGACCATACCATCTTTTATCCTGTTCACTCCACACGTTTCTTCCTTCCTCTCCTCCAATGGCTGTATCTTCAACTCTGGCGCAGCGTCTAAAGACGGCAAGGGTACCGACGATCAAACAGAAACCACCCGCAACACCGAAAGCAACACCCAATCCTAAGACCAACTTTGCATGGGCGGCTGTAGAAAGCCCACTGGGATGAGTGCCGGTACTTTTTTTATTTTGGTCAGATGTGGCGAGAGAAATCGGAAGGCTTGTATGAGACGTGGAATGGGTAATGCGGGAATAAGCCGTAAAGGTGACAGCAACGTGTGTAAAGGTGAAGTTTGAAGGGACAGTTCCTACTAACCAACCTTTCGCAGAATCAAATTTAAACCACTCCCCGCATTCCTTTGGATCAAAAGCAACACTTAGGTTGACATCATTCGATTTTGTCATATTTGAAAAGTTTCGAGTCAGATTAAATTCAATTGTTTCACCTTGAGTTGCAATTATGAGAGGCAAGTCGGGTGTCGAGAAATAGGATGGTACGATAGCTAGGGCGACCGTTGTCCGAATAGACTGGTTGAAAGTAGCTGTGACTGTTGCCGGCAAAGAGTGGGCTTTTCCAGATGATAAAAGGCTTGCTTCAGGTTCACCAGATAATGTTCGAGTAATTGGGTCATACTTCAACCAAGCGTGTTCAGAGGTATCAATATCAAGAGCCTTGATTTCGGATACTTGAATGGGTTTGCCGTCAACGAGGAATCCAGAGAAGTCTGCTGGTGAAACGAGACTAATATTGAAAGATGTGTCTGCCGTTATATTGATAGTCGGAAGATGTTCTGCTGAGACAGATAATTCTCGGGATGCAACGACTATACTGAACGGGAGTTTTGACGCCGTGTAACCTTCCTGGTCTGAAGCATGAAGTGCTAGCGATATTACAGTCGGTTCCAAGATCGTATCTCCGCCTGGCACAATACCGTTAAGCGTGATGGCCTTGGAATTGAAAACCATCCATTCTGGTAAGAGAGAGCCATCCTGCAAACGAGCATCATAGTATAAATTGTTGTCAGAAGCGAATGTACTGCCTTCGAATCCAACACTGAAAGACCACTTTGGAGGTACACGTAAGGTTGGGCTGGTTGTCTCCAGCGCAGAATTAGATGAAAGAACAAACACAGACGAAAGTGAGGGATTTGAGGAAACAAATTGTTCCTGGACTGATTTCTGCAAGGTAAGCTGTGGATATGGCGTGACACATAGGGTGAAGTTCTCAGTTATTGAGCCCGAAGAATCCTCAGCTTCAACAGTAATTTTGGGGTTTCCTTCGTCTTTCGAGGAGGGCGTTCCGTGGAAAGTGCGAGACGAGGGATCAAATAAGAGCCAATCGGGAAGGGATGGCGCCGAGTACTTTATTTCTCCGTTAGGAGATCCAAACGTGTTTTGGGAAAAGGACCATGAAAAAAGTTCGCCTATGCGAGCAATTGAAGGGAGTTGTGCTTCAATTGGTACTTGCACCACTACGCGGGAATAGGTGGTCGCAGTGGACGCAAACAAAAAGCAGAAAAAGAAGAGCATAGGATTAAAGAATGGCGGGCAAGCGTTCGGTCTTCAACCGTAGGAAGAGTCGGCCAGCGAGCTCACAATAACGGGAATTGAAGCAAGTCGAAAGAGAGATAATTGGTACCGGGGCAACATGACAAAACAACACGGTCGCGTCTCTCGCCACTTGTAGTCACATGCATCAGACCAATTATTCCACGTCGTGATAAGACTAAACCAAAACATTGTATTCTACGAAAAGCGACAGAAAAAAATCAAAGGGGAAGGAAGAAGAGGCTCATAAGGCATGATGGATATGTTTAAAATAAGGCAAAATCGTGTCAAAATAAAATAAAATGGGTAACGTAAATTATCTAAGCACCAGGGAGAAAAATCCCTAGTCCAGACGCTTGTACTTTTGCTGGATCCTCAGCATTCAAAGCCCCGATGAGGTTGATCAATTGTGCCCTAATTTCATCCCCAACCTGGTCTGGCCCACTCGGATCAAGAACGTGGGCAAACACTTGTAACAGGCGATCCATGAATGGGTACAGTGCGGGACTATTTGTGTTGAAAAGATGGAATAATGCGCGGAAGACAGGTCGATTTTCAAGATAATCATTCTTTAAAGGTAGGGCATCGATGAAAACGGGCAGGACCTGGTCGAGAGGAATAGCAGCAGCATTACGAAGAAGTAAGCGACCGACCGCTCCCGCTGCGTTATCTTTGGCATTAAGCTTAGCTGCCGGGGCGTCGGGCGTGACAACAAAAAGTGGTCTAAGTGCCGCAAGAAGATGAAGGTATTGAGGTGATAGATCAACTTCACTATTTTCGACGAGCTGTCCAACAGCGAAGGCAGCGTTGCTCTGAACTTCTGCATCAGGGTCTCCGAGAGCACGGTAGAATAGCTCGAGGAGAGGTTCAGTCGACGGAGTGATAGCCCCTTTCATTCCAGCGATGATCTCAGCGAGACACCCAATGGCAGAAGATCTATCACTTAAGGAGCGGCTCTTCTTCTGTAGATGTATGAGGAAAAATGTTGGTTAATTATAAATAAAGGTAGACACACGTAGTATTTGGCAATGAGAGGGAAAAACGTGTTGAAGGCGGGAGTGAATTCGGGCCCAAGAGCACTTGCCAAAGCAGCCACGAGATCACCGGCTGAAGAAATCAATACCGAGTCGTATTCGGCCTGATCTTCCGGAGCTTCTTCATCTTCGTCTTGATCAGGATCTTGCTGGCAGAACGCCTTTTGTTCCAGAATCTGGATGGCAATGGTGCACAAAGGTTTGACCTCTACATTTTTTCCACTAAGATCAGCTTGAAATGGGAATGAACGAACATACGGCCTTCAATAAATGCGGGACCAATCTTGTTGATAGTCTCAGCAAGTCCAATGCAAAGAGACGAGGCAACTGATCTAATGACAAAAGAATATGAGTAACATGTCGGAACTGTATTCCACCATTGCGAGGGTAGAAGGGGTCTCGTGGACCGAAGATTTTTGAAACAAGTTTCTTAAGTTTCACTCTAAAGAGAAAGAGAAACGGGCGAAGGTGGTAGAGTATGACTCACTTATTATCCTCGGTCTCATACATTTCCAGAAGAGGGTTGAGTGTATGACCAATAAGCTCTTTAACGCTAGGGCTCAGTGGAGTGATCTGTAAAAGTATTAATACAAGGTATATGTGTGTGAGTGGAAGGCATACAACGTCACCGGCCTGCCATTCCTGGTGGTCGCTCAGATCATAGAAAGTTCTCACAATCTCTAGCAAGGAGTCGGTTGCACTTTTCCTAATCCCTTCATAATAATGGGGAAGAAGAGCTACAAGCTCGAGCGCACACTGCTCAACATAAGGGAAGAAATGCCCTTGAGTAGCTGAGAACAGTGTTCCGATAGTGTCAGCGGCGATCTCCTTCTCCACAGCGATCGCACTGTTGACGTCCAACATCTTATCCAGATCAACATCCTCAAGTTCGATCGAATTATTTGCCTCCGACTCGTCCGCAATTGTGATTGCGTTCGAAGGGGATGAACCTGATGCAAATGCTGAGGTAGCATCAGAAACAGAAACTGTGGATATAATGAATAGATCGGTCTCGGTGTAAGGGTGAAGTACACTTACGTGACATGGCCTCCTCGCCATGCTCAGCTTGTTTACAACTGGAAAGCAAGGGAGGTACGACATTGGGAAGATATATCGCGAATTCTTCACCAAAAACGCGAGCCATGACACCGAAGAAAAGGAAGCTACATTCCCGAAGTCTGGCGCTACCCATTTCGATACCCTGGAAAGCTTGCTTCATCATGTCAGGGAAAAATGGCCTAAACACATCTTTGCCCACAGCCTCGGCAAATGTGCCGATAGCGTCCATTGTGATACCGCGTAACTCGATCTCTTCTCCTTCACCAGTGAGTACCAAGAAATGTTGAAGGTGGGACATGGTAGGCTGGAAATATGGCAAGAACCGTTCCTTAGAAGCATGAGCGGCGCTTCCAATAGCTCCTGTGACAACTGCCTTCACTGGGAGAGAAGCTGTCTCGAGGAGACCAGCGAGGCGCTCCATTATGAGCTGGAGGTATTGGTCGATGACATCTTGAAGGATTTCGAGGAGGGCGTCTAGAGCAGTGCAAGCTGACCGCTGAGTCTCCGGATCATTAATAAGAGTCATAATACCCTAAAATCTTGTCAATATTACACAATCCACTCCGAAAAAATAACCTTACGGGAACGAGAACAGCGTGCTTCGAAACACATTCCTCTTCTAGCCACTCACACAGACAGCTGACGGCAACACATGTAGCTTTCCTAACACTAGCATCGCCATCCTGCAAACCAGCTTCAATGATGGGCCAAACCTCACTCATCAAGGGAGTCATGTATTCACTGCACCCTTCAACACAAACGCCAAGAGCAAGCATGGCACCGCGTCGGAATGTGGGGTCCGGTGATGAGAAGTACTGAACGATTAGAGTACGAAGCGCCGGGAAAACCTGAGTAGGTGGTAGATTGGTGGCCAGGCCATCAATAATACGCAGAGCCGACTGCCAAATATGAGTCGTAATAGAGAATGACTAGAAACGGACGAACACGGGAGGGTGCATCATCATCGATATCTTCGGGCTCCGATTCAGTAGCGATAGGCATTAGGCCTTCTAGAATAGCCGGGGCAAGTCCATGACTTTGAACTTTGGATTTTTTACTGTATAGCAGTTAAATGTGGGGTCTCAGTGGCAAACCCCGAACTCACTATTGGACAGTCCAATTAAGTGCATTAAGTGCGAGAACGCGAAGTTCATTATCAAAGGCACGGTTGCCTCCACATTGGAGAAGGAACGAAGCAAGCTCTGGAATATGCTTTCCAAGAATAGGAACTTCCTACATGGGGTGTTAGCGTAGGTTCAGAGTGTATGGACTATACATTTTTACCAAGATCAACAAGGTCTCCAAAACATCAAACAGTTGCCTTGCACCAGTCTCGTTCGATGTCTCGACGCACTGCCCAATTACTTGAATCATAGCCGGGAGAAGAGCTTGGAACGATTTCTATCGCTAAGGTAAAAAAGGTGAAGTGAAATTTAAAGCGTGTGACCCTTACAAGGTCGATCTTCTCATCAGAATCAATGTACTGGGCGATAACTCCCAAAGCCCTATGTCAAAATTTCTTAGGAATGATTCCGCGAAGATCGATGAAAATACCAACCTGACAGTTGTGATTCTAACCTCGATGCTTTCTGGGTCTGCTAGTAGCTGTTCGAATAACTTGAAAAAACTCTGGAGATGTTCCTGGAACCCTTCGACAATATTTTCGAGGACAGTGAAAAGAATATATGTGCCGACTTCACGGTGGATCTTGTTCGGCGATATACACGTTTGATGAAGGAATGGGAGAAGCTCAGTCCATGCCCCAAGTGGTATTTCAATTGTGGCAATAGCAGCGACAACACGTGCAGTGGAATGGCGAACAAGGTTGCTACGTGCCAAACGCGATTAATTAGAAAAGAAACGCGAAAGAAATTCATTGCTCACTTTGGCTCTGCTAAAATGAGTTCAGGGAGTTTTGACTTAATCTGCTCTCGCTCGATTTGAGGAAGGAGTGTCCAAAGATTGCCGCTATTTTGCGAGACGCGCTTGCGCAATTCGACAGCTGAGAGTTGACGTACCTAAAAAAACCACCTACAAGTAAATACTAGTTTGGGAGAGACATGTGTTCGACACCCACAGCTTGTTCGGGAGAATTTGCAATGATACTCGCGAGTGCGGTGATGCACGCTGGGTTCTTGTAATAATCTTGGTTCAACTGAGCTGTCGCCTAAATCAAGCATTGAATTGTTGAGTTACCCGACTGATGAGATATAAAGTGTTCATCTCACCGCTTTTACTTGAGCAGTATCATTGGATGTTGTTTGTTGAAGCAGATTGTGCAGCACTTGCACATAGTTTTGCTGTGGGATTGAGAGAATAGTCAGATTCGACTGATATAAAAGATCCAGGATGATCGCGGTCTTACATCCATTTCAATGGGAGGAAATAAGGAAAGGAAGAGGTATGGGGATGAACAGCAAAGAAAATGGATAATCAGCGCAGACAAGCCACAAATTTTTTGTCGGAGTTGGCCGATCTGTATCTTGCCGGATCTGACTATCTGAATGTGTCCAAATCAAACATGTGCCTGCCGGCGCTTAAACTGGTTGCCACTGGCCACAAAGAATTCTTGGTATAAAAAATCGTTCAAGTTGTCATTAGTAATAGGTATGTTTTACGATAAAGTATCGGTGTGCTGATGTGGTCTTACATGTTGTTTTTGAAGGTCAATATCAGAGACCTTTCGATGTAGTAGCTTGACAATACTCTATTGAGACCGAAGCTCGAACGTTGTATATGCGTGATGGTATTTTAACAACTATCTTTGGCTGTGGCGGCATCACCGTGATCCATGTCCATCCATGTCACCAAGGTCCAAAACCCATTGTTTGACACTATCAGAACGCTTTTGTCGTAAATACATGCGGCACATTTATAATCTGAGCAGCTTAATTTCAAATCCTCTCTCGAGTCTACCCAAACTCACAGCAATCTTTGTACTCACAGCGTTCACCTTATCATCCCCTTACACCTCCGGTCATGTTTACCCTCTTTGAAATACGCTGGTTCAAGAGGCATCATGCTCAGAATTCTCCCCATGTAAGCTGGAGACATACATTTTTGTAAGCTTTCATTTATTATATGAGTCTAATGTATTCTCACCGGTTGTGTAATTGTAGTTGTCCGAGAGCCATTCCACCTTTTCTTGTGCGGAAAAATACACACAAACGCTGCCGATCGCCAAAATCCGTCAAGCGGTGTATTATTCTTGCATGGAAACGCATCAATCTACCCCGTCGTCCCCGCCGCTCCCGCCGTTTCTCTTTTATGCCCCCAGGATTTGTAGCAGTCGACGTTTTGTCCAAACAGAAAGAGTATCGGCGTCGTGCCCCATTATGAAAATTTGGACACCGAATTGCCGACTTTTCCGGGTGAAGTTTAAATGGTGATCATTTATGCTGTTGTAGACGTCGATAAAAATATCTATCTGATGTCATGCTTGGATGCGACGAAATGGGTAAGTATAAATAATAAACTAGGGTTATGGGTACAATATATATACTCGTTATTAAGTCGTCAATGTGGGTGAGATGGCCGAGCGGTCTAAGGCGCCAGACTAAGGAATTGACCAGGACAGCAGCTGTCCAGTTATCTGGTCACTTCGGTGGCGTGGGTTCGAATCCCACTCTCATCACTTTTTTATGCCATTAACGTCAATATCACACAAAGGTGTAACAACAAACACCTATTTATCGAACTTTTTGATTGATACATTTTACCTTTTGGCTTTAGTCTGTCCAAAGTCTTGAGAAAAATCTCCAAGAATGCTACACCTCCAAAGAGGTGCACTAGCTAGATTTTCTCCCAGTGTTCTTTTGGTCCAGACTCGTCTCTCGCGGTCTCTCTTCACAAAGACACGCCCTCCCCCCTCACGCACTAGAACAGGATTATATGCAACGGCCTTCGCATTATCAACGGGAATTTTTGCGGTTTATTATCTTGATGCGAGGTCAGCACTCCACCGCTATATTTTGACCCCACTACTGCGGCATACATTGGATGCGGAGACTGGTCACAAGTTTGCTGTAAAGGTTTTAAGAAGCGGTCTTGGACCCAGGGACCCATTGGAGGACGACCAACGGTTAAAGGCAAAAGTGAATCGGCATTATCTCCACTACATTCTGTGCGGCTAATGTCCGAATATAGCTCTGGGACCAAGTTATTTCGAACCCTGTTGGCCTGGCGGCAGGATTTGACAAGGATGGCGAGGCAATAGACGGTACATTGGTCACAAACAATCATCTATCAAGTATTTATGTTGCGTAACAGCTCTATTCAATCTTGGTTTCAGCTGGGTGGAGATTGGAAGTGTCACCCCGAAGGCCCAAGTGTGTATTAGGTCTAGTTTTTCTCCGAACCGTAACTCAAGACAAATTGTCAGGCCGGAAATCCTCGCCCCCGAGTGTTTCACCTCCCTGACGACTCTGGTCTTATCAATAGATACGGTTTTCCGTCTCAAGGTCATGCTTCGGTCCTTTCACGGATACGTGCTCGAATTCCTCCCTTTCATACAGTATCGAATACGGCTGCGCTCCGAGATGGCGCGCTCCTTGCTGTTAATTTAGGAAAAAATAAAGAATCTCCGCCCGAATCATTCGACGATTTTGTCTTGGGGGTCCGCACATTTGGACCATATTCAGATGTCCTTGTTGTGAATGTTTCGAGTCCTAATACCCCGGGCTTGCGGTAAGCGTGCGACTGCTAGTGATAGACGTGACATATTGACAACACTATAGCGGGTTACAGACTCGAAAGCATCTTGAAGAATTGCTCGCCGGCGTAGTAAAGGAGAGGGATCAACTTCCCAAAACTGGGTTGACTCCGCGATTACCAAAATTGATACTAAAAATTGCACCCGACTTGAGTGAATCACAACTAGTTGACATCGCGGAGGTCGTTCGAAGCCATAATATTGATGGTGTCATCGTTAGCAATACGACAATACAGCGTCCCAAAAGTCTAACAGATGGCACGTATCTGCACGCTTGTTCCTCCTTCCCGTATTCTGATCTTATTTAAAATAGCCAACAAGGATCAAGTTGGTGGATTGTCTGGGGCACCAATCAAACCATATTCCCTGAAGGCACTTCGAACTCTCCGCTCCCATTTACCCGCTTCAATACCTCTAATCGGGTGTGGTGGTATAATGACTGGAGCAGACGCGCTGGAGTACGCAAGATCGGGAGCATCTGTTGTGCAAATGTATACTGGGTTCGGTTACGATGGTGTTGGGGCCTGCAGGAGGATAAAAGATCAACTCATCGAAGAATTGGTTCGAGAAGATACAACATGGGCTGATGTTGTGAACAAAGCTGTGGCCGACCTGAGTTGGAAGGCCCCCCTACCAACTAAACAGGAGTCGTCCATCAAAGGCACTGTCGCCCAATTAATATCAGAAGCTCAGGAATTGGAAGGCTTGTTGGATAATTTAGACAAAAAGCTGGGAAACCATCAGAGCAATCACGTAGATAGTCCAGCTGACAGCAGTTCAGTTGCAGCTGCACAGGCCGTTGTTGCATAGTCCATTGCAGGACAACCAGGACAAAGATAGATATGATAAGTTTTAGTGAATTCAGCCTTGGGTACTCTGATAAGATAAGATCTTGATATCAAGAGTTATTCATCCTGACCGACTAAAACGGACTAGGCCTAAATCTCTCTCCGTGGGGACTAGCAGCCACCTTCACGTTCGAGATACATTCAAGTTACATTACAGCTTCTACATTGAAGTTTCGTTTCGTTGATTCGGAATCCATACCCTGAATGGCAACTTCACATACGGTCGGTGCCCTACCTACCTCCTCCCAATCTAAACACGTGTCGCTGAACTCCCTTCAACATTCATCCTTACACTTACCATCGCCATCCTCCACCCTCCCTATCGATTCTACAGCCTTTCTTTACGATGAAAGTGATCATACAGGAAATAGAGTAGAGAGATACGATCCAACCACAGGTGCCAAACTCATACCACACCCTGATTTGTGGTTCGAAGACGGGAGCCTTATATGTCAGGCGGAGAATACTCTCTTCCGAGTGCATAGGTCTATATTAGCGCGGCACTCTATATGTTTTCAGAATATGTTTTCAATGCCTCAATCCGTGGTGGAGAGTGGCAGACCTGAAGTAACTTTCAAAGGCACCGATGGTGAACGGACCCCAGTAATCTTTCTCCATGATACAGCGGAGGACGTCGGTAACCTTTTCACCGCCTTATATGACATCGATGGCCCGTATGTAATCACCACATGGCCTTGCTTAACTTGACATTGACAATTGATGACTTAAGGGACTTTGGTAACAATGATCAAGATGATTTTCGCATGGTTTCAGGGATTCTTCGCTTATCTACAAAATATATCATGGATGTTTTACGAGAAAAGGCTCTCGCACATTTAAGCATAGCATGGCCATCCACTCTAAAGGCATGGGACGCCCGAGAAGACCTGGCGCGGTCTTTTGAAATTGACATCGCGTCGAACGGTGGCCACCTATATCCTCATCCCATTGTGAGTCATGAGAACCATTTCCTTTCTACAGGTTGCCTGATGTTTTGACAGACAATCATTAATTTGGCGAGAGAAGTTAACGCACCTTCACTTTTACCAGCTGCTTTCTATGATCTTTCACGCTATTCTTTCATGCAAATGTTCGATTCTGCTGAGGACGACTCAACATTCCAACCACGATCACCACCACCTTTACTACTCTCTGTGCAAGATATCCAGAGGCTCTGTCTTGGCAAAGAAGCTGGACAACACACAATCACATCCTTAATTACAGCCATGGGCAATAGCCAATATATACGACCTACCCAACTCACTACACACGGAAATACTCATGTGCGAAAATCCTCCTCTGGTGGCGTGTGTGTTTCTGCGGCGGCGTGCCGCAAGGACTTTTCTGAACTTGTCGATTTAGCAACACAACATTATCTCTTCGATCGCGAACGCGGTTACTGCGATCCTCTTTATGTCGCGGAGGAACTAGGCCAACTTAAAAGTGCGGAGTTCTCCGAATGCAAAGCTTGTGCGCGGTCTCTCGAATTGTGGGCATCCAGAGAAAGGGAAAAAATTTGGAAGTCTATCCCGACCTGGTTCCGCTTGGAGCCTTTCGCAGAAGGATCACCGAAACCTGGAGTAACACTAATATAATTTCCATCTGGAGTCATTCTCGAAACCCAATTGACGATGGATGTTCCTGTCATGCTGTGTACAACGAACTTTCCACTGTTTTTTTTTTCGCAACGCTCACAGTAAGTACATAGATAGTAATATGCACCCACGGAATCTTTGTACCATTAGGATAATATGTAGATCTTCAACGTTCCATTGATTAATTCTTAATTTGTATGAACTTTTGATGTACACACCCATAGATTCATGTTATAACATTTAACATACTTTGATTCGAACTCCCATCCTGGCTCGATAATAATACCAACAAATGTGATAGTGGACAATTGACAAACCACTTCTAATGTCGGAAAAACCAGGATTAAGATATTTGTTCAAATATGTGCATGCCAGTACATATAAGCCCATCAGCTTTTCGGCTGGGTTACATTCTTCAAGAATTCCCTATATCGTATTGGTTACATTATAATGATGATCTCTTCTGATAGGAGTGATTTACACTTATAATTTTGACTATAAATCTCAGAAGTGGCCACTACGTGTGGGCAGGATTACCATTGACCACCACTGACAAGCCTGATCATTGCTCATAATCTTATTTATGACCCTTATATACTTGTAAGTACTTGTAAGTGTGCTCATATCTGATGAAGTGTGTTTACATTGTTGACGACACTTTTTACACACTTACAAATATAATCACTCCTGTCCATTGTTGATATGGTTGATCACCACTCACAATCTTGATCATAAATTGTAGGAGTATATCAGTGGTCACGACTGGGCCTACTGGCTCGTGCTGGGAATTCTTCTTTCTCATGAGTTGATAATCATCCAAGCTGATTCGCGTCACAGGGATAATAGTAAAAATATTATGATATTAATTACATTTATACAATACATTGGTTATGGAATTACAGTACATGGGACACATGGTTTATTATTTGTTGCAGCCTTCAGTGAGTAGCTAATCTAATGTAGCTTACACATTCTGTCCTCATTTACTTCGGTAGCAAGTGTTGACAATAGATTCCAATAGATGAACGAAAACTTAGCCACAACACACCAGCTTTACTGCATGCATCATGTAGAATGGAATTCAAAAAGGTCAGTGCGAAATTGGAACCCAGAGTGGAGGGGAGGGGGCTGTGTGGGATAGAGTGGTGGTGGTAGCGATCCATTTCGCTGGTGAGTTGTTCCACCCATCTCGACTGCTTATATGTTCAAGGAATGACTGCGGACAGGGTCGGAATTGGAGTAGATTGGAGCATTGTGGGGTCGCTGAGTCACTAGGAAGTGGAGCGCGTTCCGGATGGCGAGTGCGCAGCCCGGAAGGGAGTGGGGCAGGAAACGGCGCCAGGGGGGACCGGGCATCATGAGGCAGCGAAAAATAGGGTGGCTTGATCACCAAACAATGGGCGTTCCGCGAGAGAAGGGGCCGGGGGAGGCGTAGCGGGTGTAAACGAGCAGGTAGGGGCCGGGACAGCAAACAACGAGCCTAACAAGAAGAGGCTGGAGGGTGTAGGGGGCGTCGTTGAGCAGGCAGGGGCCGGTGCAGGGAGAAGAGGGAGGCAGGGGAGCGGGTTTGGGCCTGGACAGCAAACGACGAGCCCTCGTTCCGCGCAAGAACGGGCTGGAGGGGTGTAGGGGGCGCAATTAAGTGCCTAGGGGCCGGGGAAGGGTGCGAGTGGGTGAAGGGAGGGTGGGGTAGCGGAAGGAGAGTCGGGACAACGAACGGTGCGTTGTAGGCTCGTCGTTGCGCACGAGAAAAGGCCAAAGGGGCGGGCCAAGGATACCAAACAACTAGCCTAACCCCCGTTGTTCAGCGTGAGAAGGGGCCGGAGGGTTTGAGTGGGCGCAGTCGAGAGGGCAGTGGCCAGGGAAGGGCAAGACAGAGGCGGAGGAGGGAGTGGCGAGAAGAGGGCCAGGATGCCAAATGACGAGCATTAGGCTTGTCGTTCCGCGCGAGAAGGGGCCTGGGGGTTGTAGCGGGCGTAGTCGAGCGGGCAGGGGCCAGGGAATGGCAAGAGGGGTGGCAGGGAGTGCAGGAATGCGGCGGGGCAACAAACGATGGGCTATGCACTCATTGTTATGAAGATGGAAGGGCAGGTATTCTCCATCAATATATGAAGAGTGCCTAAGAGGCCAAAATCCCAAGTCAGTATCCAGCTTTCAAGAAAAAGAATGTAAGATGTGCACCCAGTTCAGAAGACTTCAAGGAAAGCCATTAAGTGAGGTAAAATTTCAAACAGACAGACTACGAGGAAGAAATAGCAATGTTGCAGGTAAGAATTCCAAGCTCATAAACAAGTACTCAGTCGACTCTTGCAGGCGCGTACCCGACCTGTCAAGGACTAGGCCAAGTATGGTTCGCTTCCCTACACAAGAGCCTGCGCTATCGAGTCGCAAGCTTAACGAGCAAAGTTTTCTGCAAAGGCGAGCATTGTGGTAGTTTGCAAAGACGCACGCGACTGCCAAACACAAGTTGGTGAGGGTCCTGGAACCGTGGGAAATTGCCTTATCAAAAATTAGCGGAGGGTGGTAGAACTCGATAACTTGTGATGTGTTTGGCTGGAAAAGTAAATCAGCACTTCTCGGAATTATTGCAGAACATCCTTCTGAAATGTCAAATAAGACAGATAATGCTTATCAGTACTTGTCATGCTTACCAGGGAATAGCAGAAGGTGATAGAACCTGATAACTTGTGATGTGTTTGGCCAGAAAAGTAAATCAGCACTTCTCAGGATTATTGCAGGATTGTATAGCCTTATCATGACTTGATATACCAGACAGTGAAAAAATATCAGAACTCTTCAGACATGTATGTGAATTTTATATGGTTATTTGAACAGATATGGAAGTGATATGTTGGACTGCGAAATCTGATCAACCCATATAATCCCATCACCCCGGCAACCCCGCCGCAACCTGCCGCAACCAGTGATATGCTACTTTGGATTTTTCCGACAAACGCCATTATACGTTTACTAGTCTACTAGTTTTTCCTCGTGAGATGACCATGCTTGCAACATAAAACAGCACTGGTGGGTTTTCTGGTACCCAAGGAAGGGAGTGTACTGGGGTGTATCCTGGTGTGTTATATTTGAACACGTTCCATAAGGCGACAATCAAAATGCAACGTCACGGTCCATGGATTTAATATTTATGGCGTGCCCAAATCATCTTCAAGAAGGCTGCTCGAGCGGAGTCTAACGGAGGGAATCAATGTGCCATTCAGTCTTTTGAGACGAAAGAAGAATGGCGTACAAGGTTTGCAAGTTCCCTTTGAAGTTGACTGGTAATGGCCCAGAGTTTTTACTCATTTTCTTGGCCTTCCTATTATGTAGCCCCTTTATTTCAATTCCAAGAATTTCGCATCCTTGGCCCGCATTCGTGGATTCAATGACCCCCATCCCCTGGGTAACCCAGGATCGGCTTCGATAGTCACAGGGCTCCACAACTTTCACAAGCCAATAAGAGCAACAATGCTGGCCTTTTGCTTGTCCCGACCTCCGTGCCGAGGGTCAGTAATATAGTTGCGCTATATAAAGGTCCTGGTTGGATTCCCTTTTCTTAGCCTCTTTCATCTCCTGTTGGTCTACTTGTTCTCTCTGCAGCCCGGTGCTCGCGCTCTTTCTCTCATTAATACGGTCCTTCGTTAACACCTGTTTCGATATTTTTTTACGAGTCACGATGGTTCAACTTCCTTTTATTGTCCTGGGCCTGGTCGCCTCAACCACGTACGGGGCGCCGTTATCAAAACGGATTGCTCAGAGCATCGCCGCGGCAACTGCGAAATGGGAACAAGCTTGTGTATGCATCTAATTCCACTTTATACTTGTTCTAGATAATCTTAATAATCTTTCCTGATAAGATTGCCGCTGGAGGTGCTCAACAATGTAACCCGATCTCTGTTGCTGCCTTTAGTACACTACTTGCTGCTCCAGGGCCTTGTGAACAACAGAATGCCGCAGATAAAATGATCGACCTAGCAAAGACCCTAGGCAGCGACGCGAATATGATTCGTCTTGGTCAAATATTCGCGCAGCAGCCTCGTAATACTGTCAGTTAACTTACCATTTCTTTGCACACAAACATACTAAATTTTCATTTTCAGCCCACTTCCCAGAGTGTGCAATACTGCCAAGAAGCTCCGAAGAATGCTGAACTAAATGGCTTATTCCAATGCCAGTTCGCCGGAGCCAACCCCACAATTTTTGTTGGAGGCGTTGCCGTTGGACAACCTGGAACGATTCCTTTCGGTCTCAACACACCTCTTAACCCCCCTGGATCATGCCCCGCGAACCCTACCGGCCCGATCACCGACGGAACTCAACTGGTCGACATTACGCAAAATCCAGGTACTGGAATTGGAAGTGGAGGTTCCGGCGTTCCTCCCAAAAGTTCAACCCCAGTGGCAACATCTGTAGTAGGAACTGTAACTTCCATTGCTGTTCCTGTTCCCTCCTCACTGGTACCCACTGACGATGGAGGCAACTTTAAGCTTCAGAATGGCAAAGATGCACAGAAGCTAAACGCAAAGTTTGCAACTTTATCTGCGAGTACTCTTTGTACAGGTAATAATTGACTGCACCGTTCTACGCTAAGAATTTGTTGGTTTACATCTACTTCAGATGGCGAGTTGGCATGTATTGGTTCAAGATTTGCTCAGTGCGTTAATGGTAAATTTGTCACGACCTCCTGTGGTGTTTTGAAATGCGCTGCTCTTCCTCTCATCAATACACCCGGAACCTCCATTACTTGTACGACGGAGGCCGACGCTACCACCCGGATTGCTGCAAGCGGAGCAACCGGTGGAGTCACTGGCGGTGGTGACGCTACCTCACCTTCTAGTAATAACGTGCCAGTCAATGATCCTGCTCCCGTCGCTACCCCAACCGGAGGAGATTTCAAAGCGCAGAATGGAAGGGCCGCTCAGGCTCTGAATGCTAAGTTTGCCAATCTGTCCGCAAACTCCACCTGCAACGGTAGTTATCTTTCTACCCATTTTGTACATTGCGTGCCTGACTAACACCACTCATTACAGATGGTGATCAAGCCT
Source organism: Collybia sordida (assembly GCA_037014335.1). Taxonomy (NCBI): domain Eukaryota; kingdom Fungi; phylum Basidiomycota; class Agaricomycetes; order Agaricales; family Clitocybaceae; genus Collybia; species Collybia sordida. Next base: position 320,628 of record JAYKXK010000011.1, on the reverse strand, counting down.
GCATCGGGAACGGTTTTGCTCAGTGTGTCAATGGAAAATTCGTAGTCACTTCGTGTGGCGCCACCCTGACTTGTGCTGCTCTTCCCTTGGTAAACTCATCAGGAACGTCCATTGCTTGCACTACCGCAGCTGATGCAGCCGCTCGTATAGCTGCATCTGGTGCAACTGGAGGTCTCGTTGGTGCTTGAATATCTGTTGGATATCTGTGATGAAGCCTTCATTAGCAAGATTTTTTATCATCATTTATTAAATGAGTATTTGAGTTGCTCCAATGTACTAATATATGAAAATACTTAAATAATCCAACATTTTGAGGCAATCACTGTCATTAAAGGTCAATGGATCGTTTCGGAACCACTTCCGGAGACCGTCAATAAGTTAGCCCTGTAAGTATATCATTCCTTTGACATTTGGACAGGGTCGTCAAGCGCCCGCTACGCCAATAATGGTGAAAATATCACGACAGTCACAATATTATTTGATATGGGCGCTAGTGTCATGGTTATTGTCTCTCTCCACTATTGATGTCGCGTTTTGAAGGGCAGAAACCCAGTGGAAGTATACCATGGCTGCATGATATAGTTGTAATATCCCCCTTCTTACCATTGTTGGTCGCCTACGTCTGGCCATCTTGGTCCTTGTCCCCTTTCACTCCACGCCAAATCATCTATTCCAAGGATCTAGTCCCCCTACTGTTCGCACCGTGGTCGACAGCAACGTCTTTCTCTACATTTCTTTGTAGGGGAATCCAAGGATTCCTGTTCTGGCGGCTTCCCGAAGTATCGGTGCTATATTGTTACCCTTTGTGGATACTCACAGCACTCGTGCGTACGATTGAAGGCTACGTTTTATCCCGCAGTGTGGGGTGGGCTTACCCTAAGCTTTTCCAACATTGGGCTCTTTACGAGACCTCAGGAGGGTTTGGCCCTTCCATAGCTGCCTACTTCTTTTTCATTGGAGTCACAGAAGTCAGTAAAAAGATTTTTGGACGAAGTTTAAAGGGCAGAGAAGCCCAAGTCGTGGTGAGCATCTGTGCTCTTCTCTGCTGGCTTGATAATACTCCCTGGACATATGGAGTGGCCATCGCAGTTGGCGCTGCCTGTGCATTGGGCCAATACTTGTTCAAAGTATCAATCAAGCGAACAACCCACCCGTTGATGCTCGATGGGCAAAAACCTCCCTCGATTTTGAAAATTCGGACACTCGTTAAATCTGTAATTCTATCTATACTTGCTATATCTTTACCCTACGAATTATACCACCGGACAGGAACACCCAAGCCACAAGACATGCCTACATCACGCACTCCCAATTCCCCACTTTTGGAAATCTTGATTTTATCTCATCCACGTCCGAATGTTACCACTGCTACGACCATCATGAAGACCACTATCGACTCATACATCCCTTTTCTCAGTCCGAACGTCGTTCTTTCAGTCTTTACGCATTCAACCGATCATCAAGCTTTTATAAACACCCGCAATACCTTCAAAGGCACAAACGTCACATTCTTCATCGATTCTGACTCCCATCCCAACGCCTTTACAGGACAATACCTGCATCTCGCAGAAGCTTTCCGATGGACTTCTGAAAAACGAACTCCACAGGCAGAGTGGATTATGTTGGTGGAGGATGATTTCCCGCTGTGTAATGGAGAGACGGGGTGGAACGCGGTCAAAAACGTTATGAACATATTGGAGAATGGTCACATGGACAAAAAGCAAACTTCACGTAAGTTGGGTGGATTTGTTGGTACAGGTGGCAGGTACGTCACAATAAGTTACCTTTGTAGTGTTGTTAATCATTCTCTCCCATTCAGCGGCCTTGTTATCCACCATACCTTACTTCCCAGCCTCATCCTTCTAATGAATACTCACGCTGAAATTGCGTCCAAGCTCTCCCCGGATGCAATCCGACGACCGGCAGATCTGGTCATTCAGGACTGTCTGATTGGTTCCGATCCTCTGTGCCCCCAACAGCAGAGTAGCGGCGGGGGGTTAGTGATCACTTCTCGACTGATTATGGACCATATCGGTGGAATGGCTACGACCAACAAACAAAAAGCATATAATCAAGATAAATGGAGGTGCGGATGGCGACATCCCTTTCATGGACGTCCTGAGGTGGAGGTCGTTGTGGTCTAGAAGACCTATGTATGCGTCATACCATTTATGATCCGAATCTACCTCCGAAATAGGCGGTGTATAAATCCGTACATGACTAGCCATGTACTCGTACCTTCCATTCATCCTGTTGTGTGACCGTGGCTGACATACTGACTGTAAATCCTATTGACACAATGGTGTAGGAGGATATATTGTACAACTTGGGCGTGCTTAATTTACATAATTGATAGAATTCATATCTAAACCGAAAATACTTTGGCGATCCTTTCTCTAAGAGTGTTATGAGCCAGGAATACCGTCAAAATTTGACACCCTTACATAGTATTTCTATCCTGCATGATAGCTTGAGCAAGCTTCACCGACTCTCTTGGTGCTGATGGAACCCCTATCAACCTTTCACTCAGCAAAGAAATGATTAGGCCTTACAAGTTGGGCCCCTCATAGTGGCCGCACCCCTCGTGCCCGTGCCGTTACTGGCTAGATACTCAGGTGCTCTCGCCGTAAACGGGCTGCGCGCTTCCTTGAGCGTAGTTGCCTAAACCAGTAAGTAAGCACCCTCGTACAAAAGATTGATTGGGAAGAAAAACGCACGTTTGTTTGTGCCGTTGCAGCAGTTGATTGTGTCATTGAGGGGTAGGGCGCGGTGGGCGTCGGAAGATTTTAAGAAAAGGAATCGATTACAGATTGCTGTGAAATCGGTCTTTATGAATGACCGTTGTTTCACTCCATCATGAGGGCATGATTGGTAACGATAATGGAGAAGAAATGGAGTCAAGCATGTGAACCTTAGTTGCACTTTGGGTTAGAACCTTGGCGGACCGTGATAGCTATGGTGATTTTATATATAAGACGTCTCGGACGAGTGGAATACCGTGACGACAAAAATCGATCATAAATGCATAAGTATGTACATAACAAACAGCCCATCATAGACAAGACGGGTGGGTAACAGCGGACAACTTCATCCCCGATCACGATCGACCTTTCTTTATTTCCATCATCCACCACTGTCATGGATCATCATTCTCATAACGGGTAATCAGGTGGCACCACCGGCCACCCTGCGAATTCTCTTTGTACTTGGGACTCGATGCGATAATTGTAACCCAATTGTATTGATTATGGCTTATTACTCGCCTCAGGTCTTCTTTTGACGTTTTAAGCGCCTTTGACCCAGCGGGGCATCCAGAGTGTCTTGTCCTTTCCACTACGACGAAGGAATTGTTTAATGGCATTCCTACCATTCAATTTATCGTACCTTATACTTACACCCCGGCGTGTCCGGTTGCCGGGCGACGACGTACACAAACCTGTTCGGAAACGCGTTTCGTGAGCTACTGTTTCGCTAAACTACACTAAATTAATTCTCATGTATCCATCTACTATAGAAGCCTCTCATTCTCTAATCGTTGGTCAACGATCTTGACTGCCAAATCAAAGTCTTTACGATCAGTCAAGACAGCGAGATTGCCCATCCCAGGCACCTTCGTAGATGAACATGAATAATTATCTGATTTGACGTAACTCTCGTCACATCGCGGGAGGCGAGTGAGAGTAGCAGTTACCCAATATCTAAGCATTGCAAGGTGGTACACTCGAGGTTCGGGATTGTATATGTATGAGAAGTAGAAAGACATTCGATTTGTGGAGAATAATTAAATAACATTATACAGGTATACTGGCAGCGAAGGGGTGCAACTATGTTCCAGATGGAAAGCGGCTAAGTATGAGTATTACGCGTAAATAGACGGTGGGTGATTGTCCAAGCCAAATCTGATTTATTACAATCATGAGGATGAGGAAAGTTCGGAATTCGCTGCCGGCAGAGAGCCTCCTGTGAACATCGCTTTCAAAGTCATTTCGTTTCGTTTCTGTCTCACACGTTCCGCTTCATCAGCACCTCCCGTCATCTTCAATTTCTTCCCTCCAACGAACTCAGACAATTCCGCCTGCAAGTCATCCGATCGCGCGGCCAGCTCTTTTTCTCGATTCTTCTGACTGGCCTCAATAGCTTTCATCCGTTTCTCAGGGTCGATCGCTGCTCCTCTGATTTCCATCATCACAGTGTTGAGACCAGTGTGGCCCTCATCGAGAGGGGGTGGCTTGAAACTGCGATTGTGGGTCACCTGTCTGCCCCTGTTCGATTTGCCGAGCCCGGGGCCACGGATTGAAATAATTTTCTCAATGTGGCCATAAACCTCGACGACAGCTTTATGATCTTCCAGAAGGTCGTTCAGGAACTCTTCCTGATGGGTAAGGAATTGTTGTTCCTCTACGATATTTTGTAGCTCCTCCTCCCACGTTTTCTTCCACATTGGTTTTATTGTTTTGATATGTTCCTTCAAGCTTTCAAGCTCTGTAGCCACTGAGTCGATATCTTTCTTGATAGATTTGACAAACTGCTCCTTTGGTGTAATTTGTCGCTTCGTGACGTCGTCCTTAACATTCTCTACAGTGTCAAGTAACTTTTCCACTTCTGTCAACACATTCTGACTGCGAATGTCAAGGTTCTTCTTTCCAGAATCAATATATCCTCTGGCACCGCCGACGTTCGCGTCAGCCAACTTCTTGACCGATTGAGTCTGAGTCCGCAGGGTTCCAAGGGAGTCTTTTGTTTGCTTCATGAACTCTGTATAAAGTTGCCTCATAATACCAAGATCGCGACGCAAGTTTTGGACCTCATCGAATTGGGTTTTCAGATCGGTTACAATGCGACTTGAGTAATCTGAAAGGATAGAACCACCCGTCATCTGTGGTTGGAGAGACTGGCCCGTCATTTGAGGCTGCACAAACGACGAAGTACTTGCAGGAGATTGGGCTAGGAAGGGTGAATGTGAATCGCCTACGAACCGGGAGAGACGACGGGCGATATGTTGGAATTGACGGTCAGTAGGTCGATTTGGAAGGGGGGTGCTTTCTGCTAGGGGTTCCGGAATAAAGTTTGGGGGTATATGTGGTCGGTTGGCGTTACTAGTTACCGCGGTTCTCAATTCCTTTAAATCGTTTGAAAGAGTTGATATTTGAGCATCAATGTGTTGCTTTATTTGATCTAATGCTATTTTCCCAACGTATTCAGCTAAAATTACCATAAGGCGGTCATAAGTTACTTACGCTCTATGTTGAGAGAAAGTAAACATTTCTCTTTGACTTCATCGGTGTCCTCAAGTTCATATTGTACTCCACTTGAAGGGTCACGAATGTAAATCGCCGGAAAGTTTTCCTTTCCGGGGTTGTAGGAAAATTTATCGACAAATAAAACCCGCAACGAAGAGAACGATAAGTTTGGTTCAATGGTCGCCTTCTTCACCTCCCGGCCGAGTTGCAAAAATACCGTAAGTCGAGATGATCCTGGGCGTATTTCTTCCAAATTGTTCCCCGGTATAATATCTTGACTCGAACCGGGTATCGTGGGGGGTTCTGGTGTCTTTGGCGGTGGTAGTGGAGGAACAGGCGGTGTGTCTTGCCCCCGTTCTGGTGTTGCTGTTCTGGAGATTGACTGCGCTCTGAGACTACCTTCACGTCGAACAGTGGCTTGCCTGGTGGGCTCTTCGTCATCCACCTCCGTTAGTACAGCAAGCTCTCCTGGGGTCAAAGCGGATGATGCGGCGAGAGAGCGTCTATTAGGATGACCACGTATAGAGCGTTCTCTAATACTAGATCCTGTCATCTTGGAGATATTGAAAGTAGAGAATCGTTTGGATGCCCGGCGTTCCAAAACGTCGTTCTTTTTCAGTGCAGCCAATGAGTTCGCCATTGCTGGGAGAAGCTCTGGAGGTGGAGTATCTGGCGCAGGGGATGAGGGGGTGCTTCCTGGCTCTACGTTTGGACTCGATGGCTCAACGAGGACAGCTGGAGGTGAAGCGGGCTTGTCGACGAGCGAATATCGTTTAACACTAGCGGGGACGACAGAGGATGGAGGGGGCTTTGGGGTCGTTTCAACAGGCATCGCCGAAGAAGTATTGAACTGTATATTTTGAGACATTTCAGGTGTGGAAGGTACGCTTGAAGAAGGCGGTTGTCGGGATCTGCGTGTCTGTGGTTCAGGAAAAGCGGGGGCATTTTCTTCTGGGAAACCCTGGTTGGATAATGATGGAGATTGTTCAGGCAGAGGAGGTGCGAATCCACCGACGAATTGTTCATCGCCATTGGATATGGGCTCCCGGCGCCTGCTTTGCGATTGACCGCTTCTGCGCGACATGCTATCCCTTTCAGGCCTCTCATTTTCTGCTATTGTCCGCGACAATTGTGAACGATGGCCTCCCTCGCGCCGCGACGTCCGCTCTCCACGTGATGAACGACTTCCTGTTCTCTCGTGGGTCGCGCCCGACTGGTCAGATCCTCGACGATGATCATTCATTATCCGCCGGTAGATAGATTGTTTGCCCCGGAGTCCTTGTAATAAGTTGGTTATAATTGACCTTACACTCGGAAGATATATTTCGAGATTTTCATTGGTTGCGTCCTCCGCGAGACACTGTTCTAGAACATTTCGCAAGTCTTCAGGCACTGTCATGAGTTCACTGGGGCATTTCAGGATAATAAGTTCTAACATATTGAGTATCACTCACGTCATATCGATGTTGAAAGCTGCGAAGGCGGCCACAGCAGCGTTGAAGTCATTTCCGAGGCGGACGTATACATCGCTCACTTCATTTTCGTCCTTTCGCAGTTGACTCCACTGTGTCAAAGCCTCCAATAGGTCTTTGATCGACACCAATAAACGAGTAACGGCAGACTCGACTGCAGGCTAGGAAATACGAATGAGTTAATGTATTAATGATAAATGACCGTTCGATTTACATGTGGAGGTTGGCGTGTTCGCTCGCTGCGCCCTGTCGATGATGAGTGATTCGACGACACAGATTGATTATCACGGCGAGATGAATGTCCTGGGGCACCGTTGGACCTGGAAGCCATTTAACAGGTGCCTCAAACGCTCAGTTACCAGACGCTAGACAGTGGGCGGAGCAAACTTGCGAAATCCAAGCACCCCAATTGTGGCTCGGTCAATCAATCGTGACGTGCGAAAATAAACCATATACATGACATCGAGTTACTTAGTAGATTAAGATTACGATCCTGGACGGACACAATTATCCTTTCCTCTACTTATATTCGTGTTGAAACACATCGATACTATAATTTAGATAGGGTTCCCTTATCTTTCTCGTCCAACTACATTCACAGGCGGAGAAACCCAGGGCCCAATTTCGATTTGTGGAGCGAGTTGTGTTTACCAGTCCGGATGGTCAAATAAAAGTAAAGTCTATAAGTTATCCTACATGCTTCACACCTATATATACATATGCTCATCTTAAAGGAGGCGCTCCTTTCCCTGCGAGAATCATTTCATCTATCACTTCACCTTTCTCTGTCCGTTTGTGTGTTGTAATTGTTTCACCGTAATCAGAAATCTCGTACACCCGGAATCGGCGGTCAAAACTGTATTTGTTGTATGAGTCTATGGCTAGAACATTTGCAGATTAGAATAGCACATACCCAATCTTGCCATATGCGGAATATGACCTTAAGAGCATCATTTAGTAGCTACCTTTGGAATGCTGGAAATACTTACCCCCCGCCACCAAAGCATAGCCACACTCCCTTCACACGTCGGCAATTATCAGTGACTGGAACAGGATTGTTAGTAGATATAAAGCGATCTTGACCGTGTTTGTACCATGAGAATGGCCGTTCCCCACTGCTTTTACTTCGGGGACATTGCCTTTCGCGACGTGATCACTTTCCTGAGCCTTCAGTAGGGCCTTTTCAAAGAAATTGTCACTTTGCTTTGCATTTCCGGCCGATTCCAGCCCATGGGAGCCAACGTCCAAAGGTTTTCCAGTACGTGGGTCCGCATCAGCTGTAGCATATGATTCCGGACTACGTTCCGGTCAGGATAAATCAAATGAAAACTAGGACAACAAGAACACGCACAGAGGTATATGGAAGAACATCAAAGCATTTGGTTTAGCGAGGCGTTTGAGATCAGGTGTGACTTGGTTCTGACGTGTATTCCAGATACGGCCGAAGTCTTTGCCTGTGTCTGGAGTAAACGGCCGTTCAATCTGTTTTATCGATCCTGAGATTTACGCTGAGCACAGTTAGAGAATAAGGCTGAAACAACATGCCTGATTTCTGCAAAAACCAGTTGATTTGAGACTGAAAGGGGTTTATGAGGAATTGTTTCGGTGTCAAGGAACGATATTACCGGTCGAAGCCAATCGTATGCGGTTGGCACGAAATAACCAAACCAATTGAACCAACCCTTCGAGTAAGACCCAGAATCTAAGAAATACAAGGTCAATAGGTGTGTCTTAGATCTTCCCATATAGTAAGTTAAATTATTGAACTACGAAATAGTGATCGACTCACGCATCAGCACTCATGACCTTGAGAACATAATTCCCGACACCATGGACAGCCTTTGGGCCTCTCTCCACGAGGCTATAAGGTAATGCCCTCAGCATCATCATCTGTTCTTCTTTCCCAAGCCCGTCGTCCTCGTCGTGATTTCCAAACACGGCCGCCCAAGGAATACCTTGATCTGTGACGGCGCGTGCAAATTTAGCAAGGACAGATTTTGGATCCCATGATGTTCCTTGCCCGTTTAGTTGATCACCAGAGAAAACAACTAGGTCAGGCTTTTCTGCATCGATGACCGTCGATATCAAAGAGCTAGTCATATTATCTGCACTTTCGCAGGGGTTAATAATAGTGTCACGACATTTTCCTTGGGATACTGAGAAATGGAGATCGGCGATCTGAAGGATCTTGAATTTTCCTGAGTGGGAGAAATGAAGAGGTGGAGCCCTAGGTAGGGCTGAATACGAGAAGCGGGTTAGGGAGGATGCAAAGAATAACGACGCGACGCACGTTTTACGCCCCGGCGGTATGTCAACCATGTAGCTTGTACCTGGCCCTTTTCCGGCATCGTAGGTGGATGTATCCTTTCAAATCCATACCATGGTACGTCGTCTCCGTAAAGAAGGTCTAATTCGGTAATGATCTGACCTTGTTCGGCTTGGGTCATTTCGCCAGCTGTTTTACCGACGTGATACCACAAGAATAAGGGGGGTGCCTTAGGAATTCCTCCCCTCAGTGAACCATATGCTCTGTGCCAACCATCCGGAGGAGATGGTGTCTCCTTTTCTAGGAGGAGCTGTATATCCGTAACCAAGTTGATATCTTGTCTCCGAGTTCGGCGGTAGTAGATATTCTGTGTGCATCTTAATGGAGCCTTGATTTGTCTGGCAGAGGATTCCACTCACAACCCATCCTGAAATTTGGCTTGCCTCCAGGTTGAGATTTCGATCTATACGCACCCACTTCCCTTTGATAGCATCTTCTTCAGGGGTGGAATCTGGGGCGCACAGGTCTCCAGCAATTTTAGGACTTATATAACAGTGTTTGACGGCAATTTCAGAAACTACACGACAACAATATTTTTAATAATGGCAAGCCTTGCGAACCAGTAATAAATTAACGTACAACCAGTACTGTGGGGTAACAAAGGTGCCCAGATGTCTAATGGGAGGTTTGAGGAGTCAGGTTTGTCCTCAGGCATGGTAACATTCCACCAGTCAACTCCTTCTGGTGTGATGCTTGTGGAATCTGAACCAGTCGTTGAATTAGCTGATGCTGCATTCTGTGTCTCTGTAGGCATGGTAATAACATCCCATGATTGCCATCCTAGACGTTGTATCGCTCCAGGACCCGGAGATGGTTGGTACAGGATAAATAAGAACGTAAGGAGACACGAGAAGCCAACTATTGCGGTTATGGGGGCGCACACCGTCCTGAATGCACGAAATAAGCGAAAACAGGATATCGCCATGGCTTGACGAAGAGCCAGAAGCTCAGCTTAACCGCTCCGGTGATGGTCTACAGAAAAGCAGATGGTGGAGACTCATGAAACCACCTACAGGTTACACGCCACCGCTCACGTGACCTAAATTTATTCAAAAGTTCTTTGTCCGTCGAGTCCTGACCCTCAGACTGCCACAAGCAAGGTCACAACCATGCAATCTCTTAGCCTGACGGTCCGACGGCTATACTCAACAAAACCGCCTTCGCCCTCAAGTCTCCCAACAGCCGCTCGAGTCGCACGAACAACTTCTACTCCCCTTGCTGTTCGCCTGCGTCGCAGCAGGAAGTTTGGTCCTGTCGCTCCTGGTAAATCAGATGCGACACCAGAGGGTTCGACGCCCACAGAACACGCACTTTTTCAACGTCTTCATGCGAAGGGGGCCGTAAAGAAAATTGACGGTGTTGAAATCACTGAAGCACAATGGTTGGAGAGATTAAATGAGAAACGATCTCGCGTACGTGGGTTCAAGACCGTAAAACGTGATGGCAAGGAGGAGACAGAAGTTGTAGGACGTAGAGTGTATCTCCCCAATATCATATTTCGTCTCGTGCGGAATAACACACCTCTTGGCCAACCCTATAATCCTTACGAAGCCACATTTCGGATCCCCATGTCTGTAACCAAAACCGATGTCCGCTCTTACCTCCTGGCCGTCTATGGAGTTAAAACCACATATATCCGAACAGACAATTACATTTCTCCCATCTTTCCAAGGTTGCGCAACAAACGCAAAGCATTCAAAACATACAAGCGCGCTGTCGTTGGTTTGGTCGATCCATTCTATTATCCGCATCGTATAGAAGACATGCCAGCGGAGGCGCGGGTCGAGAGGGAAAAATGGATTGAGGATAATTTCCAGATTCAAGCCACCCGTTCTATGCAGAAATACGAGATGCTGCGTTTAACAAAGGGTCAAGCAAAAGGATGGAAATTCAAGGAGCCTCTTGCGACAAAGCGGTCACATATATTGAGGCTGGTGGCAGAGAGGCGCCAAAAGAGAGAAGGACTTATTTTGGATCAGGTGAATGAATGGCAGCAGATGCGGGAAAAAGGAGAGAAAATTACCATTAGTGCACCTAAATCCTCAAAAACTACTCCGTCTGCTGTTGTCCCCGCAGCGGCCTGAAATTTTGATTCTCTTTTCCCCCCTCACTGCTACTGGATGAGCGTCTATATCGCCATAACCAGAGCTTTATATTACACATTAACTTTTGTTCATAGGAATTTTACTTTTCAACGTAATTTAAGCAGTGCTCACGGAACGGAACGTCAAGCTCAAGGCTCGGATCGGGGCAATTATGAACCGGTTCGCACCCGCTTGCATCATCAAAAATTGATCGCATCAGACGCGTATAGTCATGTGATCGTGCGCTGTTGATAAATCCCTGGCTTTTACGTACAACTGGTCATTCCAAATATAATTTTACTTTTAATAACTCAATTACAGTCAGTGTCTTGCTCTGCTTACCATTTATTCATGTATTCAGTCAGACAATTTACACCTCCTTTCGATTCTTCTCCTCCTTCCTCTCCAAATCCATTTCTCGATTCATCACCAGCCTCTTCACCAGGTCTTGGTAGTTTCGATACAAATTTGCCCGATGTGCCTGCTCTCCAACTATCTGATCCGTTTGCAGCCTCTGTGAAAGCCACACGTCGCCCCCCTCAGTATGAGAAGAAACGCTCTACACCCCCGTTTTCTCCTCCCAGTGAACCCTCGCCGAAAAAACTTCGTCGACACTACCAACAATTCGGATCATCCGATTTGAAGTCCTCGACCTACCCTTCATCTCCTAGTGATGAGTACTTTAATGTCCCGGCTCGCACAAACAACCCGGAACAAATTGAGGCCAGTATCTGGGATGAAGCTAGTACAAAAGTTGTGGATGAGGGACATGGGGCTGTCAATCTTGAGTTAGTGTCCTTCGTATACTCTTGGTTCCCATATTTACCTGTTGCAGTAATCGAAACCTCACTCAGATACCAGAATCATTCATTTCGGACCTCGCCCACTTCTATATACCCCCAGAGAGCTCGGAATTGATGAATTCAAGTCCCAATACCCGGGTTGAAATCGCTGGTAGGACATTAGCCCGCGTCAGCACCGCCCCTCCGAATACTTTTGAACCTAGTCCTCGGCTGTTCTCCCGCACTCGCAGCGCAGCCGCCGGCTCGTTCGGTTTACCCAGAGAGAAACTCCAGCTTTTCCTCTCTTCAAATAAAATTACGTCCTTACCGAACCAATTACTCAATCTTAAGAATCTAAGTGTTCTCTCGATCCGTGTGTACCAATTTCTTTCAACGCCATCAATCATCTAACATTTGGCTATTAGGGGGCAACCTTCTCACCTATATCCCTCCCGAAATTGTTGGGTTAATCAATCTACAAACTCTCAATCTTGCAAATAACAAGATCAAATTCCTTCCTGCGGAAATGCTACAGATGTCCCTAACTCAACTACAAATATATCCCAATCCTTTCATTGATCCGCCAGAACCGCCATTTCAGTCAACCTCTGGCCGGCGTCCCTTTCTTCGAAGCTCAACTGCCAGTCGAACCAATCTCTGGCCCAACGAACGTCCTATATCCGAAGTTACGCACGTCCTTCCTAGAATCATCCCACTTGTTGAACTGTCGTTTCGCACCCTCCTTTCAACTAAAGCGGCAAACAGCGACGAAACTGTTCTGGAACGGCACTACAATCTTCCACTTGATGAATGTCCAGTGGATACGTCCGGACCAACGGCTATACCCGAGAAACGTCGTTTCATATATCCCATCCCATCCCACTTACGCACAGTGTTGGAATTATGTACTCCATATGCTCTATACTTGGACGAATCAAATCCTATCAAACCCCCCTTACCACCGACCGGTCTAGGAGTGTGTCCCTCACCTCACCACCGATACAAGGGAGACAAGAAGCCTATCTTCGTGCGCCATGCAGAAGAGCGATATTCTTGGGAACAGACCATTGCTGGTGTCCGAGTCGGTGGAGTTGTACCAGTTCAGTGGCGTGGGTGCCAGTGGGGATGTTTGGACTTTTTGGATAATAAAACAACTACACAAACTACTCACCCACAAACTGAAACTACTCCCAAGTCAAAGATCATGGCACATGACACTCACACGATGGACGAAGATGCTATACAACTCATCCAGTTTAATGCAACACCAGGAAGGGCCGATCTAGATTTTGACGATTAAAACTGGACGTATTTGCAGGCATAGTTGAGGGGCCCGTGACACTCATCTCTCCAATAACAGCATGAATTAGGATGAAGTACGTCTACAAACCCTTTCTCAACAAGCACAACCCCTGTTTATCCTGGCCCGAATTCAAAGTGTAATACGTTCCTTCCTATCCCAAACACCCCCTAAATTATTCAATACGACCTTAGAGGGGGTTTATGCGTCTACCCATCATTGTCAGACATCCCATTGCATCCGATATATCTTAAGTTGTATGTTCCTAATACACTAAAGTGCGTCGTATAATAGACAATTTTACGACACCTATCAATCAAAACGCGAAATCCTGTAAAATTGCCCCATCTCCCGAAATACTCTATTCACCCGTCACAAACATGCTTGGTATTGATGGATCTACTATCTATTCCGGTGCTCATAACCCTTCAATGTAGAAACCCGACACTCACCTATTTCATATACAGATTCTGCAATGCAAAACAAGGATGGCTCCCAGGTTTCCGCCGCATTTTTTGCTATTCAAATTGAATACAATATTTCCATTTGTGTAAAACAGGTATTTCTTCGGATGAACACATTTATTCAACAGAAAATGACAATGATTTACGCGATCCGAAAATTCACCAATAAGTTACCTCTGCTTCCGAGTTCCAAAAAAAAAAACTTTCTCCTAATTTCTAATTTGTCACGCAGCACATCTGTACTCGAGAAATCAGGTTGATGCACAAACGTGTAACCCACCAAGAAACGCACTGGTAAGCCCCACAAGATTAATCGAGTTTAAAGATTTGTTTATATAAATAAGTCTGCTGGAGAGTGACTACATAGAAGAGAAGAAATAGGGTCTGATCGATTGATCATTCGCTTCCATATGTAACTTGTACAATGTATACATAGTTAAAAAAAGAAATCATTCGCCACATTATGACGTAGACATCCACTTTCTTGTATCTGAGACTTTCAATCGATTAAAAAACACCGAATAGGGATGAACTTTAGGTTAATCCGAAAATGTGCCGACACACTAACATTCTAAATAACTTGAAGGTTACGTTAACTGATCAATACTTATTCCGCGATTACAAACGACAAGATTTCATTTACAACTTTCCAACAGACTCTAAGAATGAATCGGGAAATCTCGCTGTTCGCACCGAAAAGGACCATTTGGGTTATACAAAAACACATGAAATGATCACTCGACTAGCCTGGAACTCCTTAACTTGCGGTGAGTACGCAACCTTTGCCTCCTTTTCCTCCTCCGATTTGGACGCCTGCAATCTGACACAGTCTCACATTATTATTATTATTATTATTGTATCCTATTTATTGTCCGTGAAGGACTACATCCTTATGTTGGACATTTCGTTGGCACATTTAGGACTAGGTAAGTGGGTGGGTGACCATGACTCTAGTCCATGTGGAAGCAGCTAGGTGTACTATGTAATAAGCGACAGTCCCGTAGAGGGAAATGAATGGGGGGGGTGAGCTTTGACCAATGGGTGTGGGCTAAGTGATGTGGGCGCGTGGTTGGTGTTGTATTGGTGGTAGGGGGAGTGGGGGTGGGGGAGACAGTCTCACATAAACGATCGTCCCAGGCATAGCCTCGTATAAGGAGGTAAGGTGGATGAGAGTCTATAAGTACGGCAGAAAGATGCCTTAAATTTCTTCATCCTATCTATCGTACAACAGTCTACTTTCAAACATGCCTTCATCCTCATCTTATGCCTGGTTGCCTATAGAGCTCGTCGAAAACATCATATCACAATTATGGTCGTCGTCCCTTTCTGTGGATGAGCGTATCGTTTTCATGACATCTTCTGCCCTCGTGGACAAGACATGGTCATACATATTTCTCCGCGCATCGTTCAAGGACGTTCACATCCCTTGTCCGTCATATTTCGAACAATATTTCCGGATTCTTCGCAAGGAATCACCCATCTTCGATGATGACATTAAATCTCTTCCTGAGATGCTCTGTCAATCAATAACTCTGACGGTCGAACATACTCCGACATACCCTGCATTAGTCTCGGACTCCCGTGAACCACCTATGGGGAAAGTCCTTACGGATCTCTTATATGACCTTTACTTTATCCCTTATGTTCCCAACCTGCGGACTATTTCCATCGAGTATCTCAATACGGGATACGACGACATCTTCGATAATCTTCGGTTCATAGAATTCCCCGAACAAGTGACAGATCTAGAGTTGACATTCGCTTTCAACCCTCGCACCCCGCAATGGCTTGTAGATGCTCTGCGCCGGAATCAAGTGCAACATGATTGCCTTCAATGGTCTTTGCCGTCCATACGCCACCTCTTCATTAAAGGCGGGAGTGAAGTGGTTATAACGGATATGGTGTCTGCTTGCACTGAAATGGAGTTGCTGGAACTTGATTTACCGCCCGAACCAGAAACTAAGTCTTCCGAAACTCATCTGGTAAATCTCCTAAAGGGGGTTAACCTCGAAGAGCATGGTAACCAATCTGTGCCTCCTAATAGGCTTACTGTCACGTCAAAAATGCCCACCATTTATTTGGCGCATTGGGAGGGGGTCCAGACTAATTTTTTTGAAGACATTTATCAATTTCAACGTCTTAATTCCTCTTAACTTTCTTCCGGATTTACATATTCTAACCATTTTATAGATACATACTAAATATATAATCACATAGGGTACATACATATTTATATTTGAATATAACAATGTCTATTCGTCCCACGTCGATAATATCAGCTACAATTCCGCCATTTTAGCGTCTTGTGGTTCAGCAAGTACGTTCTTCTTCTTGTGTACTCCTAAATGGCGAGTCAGCTGATCAGGTCGCGCAAATGCTTTCGTACAGCCAGCTTCCGTGCACATGTATGGACGTGCCCCCGTGTGAGTTCGAAGCTGGTAAGTAAAAAAGAAAATGATCAGACCAGTTGAAATCCAAATTTTTTGGTAAAGAATAAGTACATGTTTTGATAAATTCGAAGACTCGGCAAATGCTCTGGATAATTGTTAAATCCAAATGTCCTTCAAGAAACAAAGTACCAACCTATCACAGAATTTACATTTGAAAGGTTTATGGCCATTATGAATACGCTTATGAATCGTCAGGGCGCCTGTAATGGCAAACGATTTTTCGCATCCAGGATAATCGCACTTGTATGGCTCTAAAACAGTTGAGTCAAGTCCAACCGGGAAGAACATGACTCTCACTTTCTTGTGTATGGCGACGCATATGTTGCTGAAGGGTTGCCGCTTCTGAGAAATTTTGTTGACAAATGGTACATTGGTATGGTCTATGTCCAGTATGAGACTGATAACATCGGGATGAAATGAGTTTTTGGAATAGATAAAGTTAGGAAGATGTTCTGTACCTGTAGGTGTCGACAGATTTTCTGCTTGCTGGAGAAACCGCGATCACTATTGCGATTACATCCTTCCCAAAAACATTCATACTGAGCTTTTCCTGCACCAACATGTATGGCGGTAATATGTAGCGTTAAATCATCACACGTTGGGAATGTTTGACCACAATCCTTCCATTGACATTTGTGTGTTCCGGAACAAAGGTGGTTGGGCGGGGGTGACTCTGAAGGTGAGTTTGAGCAGACCGAAGGTTCAGTTGGTGGAGTCGGATAGCTCGGATGCGCAGAGGCGACCGCTGAATCATTGTGAATATATGCAGGCTCAAATACATTAGGAATATGACTGAGAGGGGTGTGGTTGTGGCCACTGAGCCCTAAATGATCATTCAAAAGGTGGCGTGCGAGGAGGTTCAACATTTCGTCCACTTGATCGCCTGACGATGAGCTTGGAATAGATTCTGGAGACGAATATATATCACAATCGCGCCATAGACATGATAAACGAGGGCTGCTGGGTTTTGTGTTGCTGATGGGGGATATTGTTGCTGTGTTGTGAGGTAATCGTAAATGTTCCAAGTTGACATGTCCAACAAGATCTGAGAGAGAGGAAAATTGAGCTTGACAACTCCCCCACATGCACGTCAAGTTTTGATCTACAGCCGTAGGTGGGGGTTCTGATATAGATACAGGGGTCGGAAATCTTGTTGGCAAGGTTGATTGCGAAGCAACATCTTGAGTCGATCCATTGTTTGTCATTGGCACGTAATTTGAACCTCTGGGGGACTGTGAAGTTGAGTAGCTTAGGAGGGGCCTTCCAACATCTTTCATTGGTTCCTGAGCTCCACAGGCACATAAAAATTCGTCGAAGGACGAATCCCAGGAGAAAGTTCCATTTTGTTCGGTCTCCGCGGTGCGGAGTTCGGCCGGGTATGAATGGTAATCAGTGCAACATTGAAGCTGAAATATGAGACTTTAGCAGACAGCTATGATGGTGTGTGAATCACGTACGAAATCATCAAAACCATTGCAGTCGGTGCAGTTGGTGGCCCCATCGCAAATGAGGTCGCAATGAAGGTTGGACCCCCTTCCGTGACAACTCATTTCTCCGTGGTCAGGATCATTACAGGCAATTACGACGCATTGGTCTGTGCATTGGGATGTAATCTCCCGAGATGGACAGATAGGTTCGGTACAATCCACACATGAGGCTGGTGTCATTGATGAGATTCCGATAACATTTTTCATGTTGGGCCAGGTCGTGGGGCTGTGATGAACGGAATATGGTAGTGGCAAGCTAGAATCGCGAGGCTCATACATTGTTAAAAAGGAAAGGCCTGAACGAGAAATACAAAGATAGACTCAAAAAGGACAAGATGGCTGGCGATGGTTTCAAAAGAAAATAATTTCAAGCTTGTAGAAGCGACATGAGACTGGCCAGGTCCTCAAATCGCTTACATAATATGGTTTCATTATGATGTGATGTAAACGTAATCTAAAGATCTCACAACAGAGGATCAGATAGAACTCACTGAGACGGACATACTTACTCTACACTGAGAGCGTCAAATGGGCCGCCAACCTTAGAAAAGGTGTCTTGGTTTTCAACTAGACGTGATGGCGTGTTGAGTTCTCAGTGAACATAAGTACCCTTGAACGTCAACAGCTCCCCAAGGTAGAGTACTAGTACTAAAAATATCTTATTTCGCCTGAGATGGCGGCGATTTATTGGTTACTTGTACTTACTGGGATTTGTCCGCAACAGAAAACCTTCGATTTGAGCGACCTCTGGCCAGGATTCGGCACAACGTCGTAGTCATCATAACTCAAAACTAATAAACCCATGTAGATAAAATAGCACACAAAGAGTCTCGCGGACTCTGATTTATTTCCTCGAAGGGAAATTTAAAGCAGGTGATATTTACATAGAACCTGGCACGGGGCAAAAGGGTTTGAACCTGATTGTTGGTTATCAGCACTCTTTGACTCTACATTTCTTGCTGATATCATGGGTGCTATCACCTAAGTGATATGGGTATACATCTATCTTATATACATATATATATATCTTAGAGAGGGATACTGGGTTGCGCCATGTCGAGCATCATCAATTTGGGACCAATTATTTGCTATTCTATCTTTGGAATGACCTCTTCTCACCAAATATCCCCACGAAGTATCTTACAAGGCCATCTATCCCATTCAATATACCTCCAATCACACCATCCGGCCGGACGACGACGATACCCCATTTTTCACCCAATGCGTAAATAGTATGCGCGTGTCTTTCACCATCCTCAAACACCAAGTCTGCAACCATGCAACTCGAGGGTGCTGTCTTTTCCTGTGTAACGACTACGGAGCGGATCGTCCCCTTAGGGTAAAGGCTAAGATATTCTAGAATAGCGACACTTTTGTCCAAAGCTTGATCAAATATTAGAACTGTGTGGTGAGATGGTCCAAAAACCTCGAACAATCGACATGGTTTTGGGGATAATTTGAGGGTGGTCGCCAAAAGCACTAGACTAGGAGAGTCGGGTGCCCTATCTCCTGCTCTGAGTACACCATCGACAAGCGCGCCGTATGAATCCACATCCTCAGGCTCCACTTCTGAGGGGTCTTTTCCAAAATTGTAGTCGGCAAATTCCGCGTCTTCCGCCAGCTCTGCTTGTTTTCGTTCATCGATAACGATAGAGCTCCAGCGGTAGTTTACCCCAAGCTGTAGGAGCCCACCTGCCCTGTTCCAAGTATCTTCGTGGAATTTTCCGTCAAACGTCTTGTTCAATAATTTGGTGGTCTGGTTTAGCATCTCTGCGATAACCGGAAGGCGTTCTTCGTTATAAGAGCTTAGCAGAGACCGAGGAGCGAGTTTCTTTTGGACCAGCGCTAGTTTCCAAGCCAAATTAAAAGAATCTTGTATCCCTGAGTTCATGCCCTGATGTTTAAATTTAAGATTAACCATGACAAGGGTATTGATTCACGAATACCTACTTGTCCCCCGGTGGGGCTATGGACGTGTGCAGCGTCTGTTTTTTATTATTCGGTTGGTGGTATCACGAATGTAGCGATAAAAAAACATACCTCCTGCAAGATAAATTCGACCTCTGCCGAATGAATTGACCATACGGATATTAGGCCTAAATAAAGTCATGACGTCACCCGAACCCTTATCTATGGCGGCCTCGGGGCTTCCCGAAAGAGACGCACTTACTTGTAATGAGATAGCCATGGGACCTCCTTGAATGTGAGGTCAGGGCGTTGCCCCGTATTTTCAAACATGAATTGTCGAAGGGCATTTTCATCAGACGAAAGTTTTGTATGGTTGACACTCTGACCTGCGACAACGAAGTTAAAAAGGGTTGGAATTTCTGTGGGTCGAAGGCTGATCCTAAATGATTGACGAAAATTATAAGGATTATATAAATAGGATAGCGTAAAGGTATAATCACATTGTTGTTGTCACATTGCCCCACATATGCCAGTACTACAATAAAAGTGAGAGGTTGGTGCAGTGGTAATGAGTAAGGAGATGAAAGTACATCACGAGATAATCCATCCACGTGAATATCTCCAACAACGAAATTCTCAACGTTTCGTGACTCTCCGAGGAACGATAACCCCAATTTCTTCCTCATAACCCCGCGTGCACCATCTGCACCAATGACCCATTCGAATTTGGCGGTTTCTTCTGTCACTTTTGCATTTGTGTTTGCATTCGTGTCCAGCCCGTTCTTTTGAATTTTGACTTCAACATAGTTTTCCCGTTCTTCAAAGGAAACTAGTTCAGTTCCTACTTCAACCTGACAAGAATATTTCGCCAAAGCAGTGTGCAGAATATTTTCGAGCCGATCTTGTCCGAGGAGCAAGATATTCAACTAGACATAAGGATGATGGTTAGGCATCGAGAAAGTGTTCTGGTAAACTTGCACAAACATGCGGACAGGCGGGCGTGGGGTTGGTGATCGGAGCCATTTCGAATTCGTTGAGTACCTTGGTACCTCCAGGAAGCTCATACATTCGCGCTGGACGAGGGAGGATTGCGTTTTTCATGACATCGTCTATGACCCCGAGGCTGGTGAAAAGCTCCAGAGACCGTGGCTATAATCAAGTCAGAATAACAATCTGTATAATTGACGATAACTTATATCTCATACCATAATACCTGCTCCACGCTGGCCGATACGGGGTACTAAAGTTTTTTCGATGATACGTACCGAGATACCATTTTGGAGGAGGGCTAGGGCAAAGATAAGGCCAGAAGGTCCACCGCCTACCTGTAGCAATATCAATTAAATGAGCATTGATTGACCAGACACTAGAACGAGAAAGCTACGCGCAATAAGGACTTCCTGGTTCCGGGGACTGTTTGCGCGAGACATAGAGTTATTTTCTGTGCTTAGCAGAAGTAAACAGATAGGAATGATCTTTTATATCCTGTATTCAAGTATGTAATATTGTACGGCAATCAACTAACAAGTTTATGTTCGAAAGGATATAGAACGGTGACCCCTTTATAAGAAGCCGAGCGGAGGCAATTGCAAAGGTATGGGTTCCCGCCGATGACCGCTCTAGGAGGTCTGGACCAGGCCTACAACGAAATGAATTCAGAAAAAATTTCAACGTGAACTCGAGAGGAAGGCCACGAAGGCGTTCCGAGGGTAGTGTGTATACCCGATCGGTGATCCTTCTCCATGTCGAGGAGTCAAAGTGTTCCTATTCTGGATGAACCATACACGGTACAAAATGGAGCCAAGAATCTCCAATCTTTGTTTTTCATCCCCCGTCGCCCATGATCTCGTCACCATCAGGTTGTTCGGGCTCAGGAAAGCCTGTAATGGAAAGATGTTTTCCAGCCCTAGAAACCACAGTAACCTCCGGCTCTCCGCTGAATACCCGAATAAATCTGAGCAATTGGATGAAAGCCACCTCTTTCTGGTCCCATCGGCGGAAAATTTCGACTGTGGGAGGGTGAGTGAGATCAGGGACCTCTACATAAGGTATAGGTTATCAATACCGCAAAGTAGCAGATTTGAAGTAGTCACATACCCAATCCAGTACGATAGTTCTCGATCTCTGATGACTTGAGGGCTTCCAGTTTTATTTCTTTCGCACTTTTTGGGCGCCCTTTTCGTCGTGCCGCCCTCTCCTGATCTAGTTCATCATCATACCTCGTCAACCAGATGTCTCGAATAATCTGGTGCAACTCTGAAAGGGTGAGGGTGCCTTCTTCTGGAAGTGCATGAAAAAAAAATCCATATACGTCAACTAATTAATATGGTTTTTTGTCAGAACAAGAATCTTCGTCGAAATTTGAGTGACTATATTTACCAAGTGAATTTTGTTTTTGACTGCGTTTCTGAGAAAGGTTTCCGAGTTTCCCTTTGCGAAGGGCATTCCGTGCAAGTTGACCTGCCTTTCGGGACGACGGGTGGTATATTTTCTCTTTCTTGGGGGCTGGATTGGTCTTTACCGGCTTTGAAGGAGCCATAATGACGAAGACCAGAAAGTAGATGGGGATCGTGCCGAGATCGTGCTGACCAAGAAAATGTGATCATAGTGTGGGAAGTAACTAATATTGGATGCCGAGAAGGTCCATGTAGACGATGTGAAGACCGAATACTTTTTGTATTATTACTGTTCGTGTCCATCGGGATCCAATGTCTACAAGAGAATCAGATCGAATTTCATCTGCCCAACAGACTCTTGACAGTGTGTATCTGTAGACCCGATTGGAGAATGACCGTTATCAACACTGGTTTTTTTGTGCAGTTTTATACGAGATGTCCCAGTTGCTGAATGCCCAGCTGGATAAGGAAACATTGGCAACGTGTGTTGGAATGATTGAGGGTGGGGTCAACCCCGAAGCTTTGGCGGTCGGTACCGAATTGTTTGATTCTTTCCGAACCTCATATTTGTGGAGAACACAGGCTGTTATCCAGGAGTTGAGGAGAGAAAGTGCGGCATTGAGTGCGCAGGCAGTTACAGGCAGTCATCGCTAGAAGCTGTGGCTGTCAAGGAAATGTATCTATTGACCACTGGTTAGTGTGACGAGAGAAAGCATCGTGATTATTCGGGCCAAGATATACATCGTAATTACTATGCATTAAGGAGAAATGCTGTTTCAGATGAACAAGGTCTGATAGAATATCGTGGCCGACGGAAACTGTTATATGTGGTAGAGATTTTGTTGTAAAATAGGGTTTATATGTATGTATGACATGAGAGAGGATGCCGATGACTGGAGCCTGGAGGTCATTGCGGCGGAGTTGGACAAAATTACATTACATACACCAAGCCACGGGTTCCTTTCCGCTTCAGACCAGTGTTCCCTGCTAGGGCTCGCTTGAGCCTCAACATTTCCTCGAAGCCACCCTTATTCCTTTAACGACAACACTCTCCACGACGTACCCACATTCGCTGATACTCATCACTCGTCAGCGCTCAATTGGTCACAACTCTGGCTCCCTAAACGCTGACTGTAGTATTCTGTCTTTAACTCAACCATGGCCACTCGCACTCTGCAACCATCCGAATATGACATCCAGCGCGAGGTTGAAGCCTTACGGGATATCAGGCGACGGTCAACCACCCCAGGAGCTCTTACAATCGACCCAGACTTGCCTAATCAATCCCCTCCTTCATCGCCAACGTACCGACTTGCTGCATCCCCAACAAATTCATTCCACACCGATTCTTCAGGAGGCGCTTTATCCGATGAATCGTCGGTAGATAGTAGTAGCGGTTCTGGGACTAGCTCTGGAGAGTCCATTTCATCCTCAAACAACCCAGCAGATGATCCTTTCCACTTATTCTGGGTACCAGCAAGTCTCCATCCCGAGATCGCACCTGCCGAATTCCGAGCATTCCTAAAGGAACATGCTAGGTCACCCCCTTCTTCTGACAGCTCTTCCTCGCTAGATAGATCTGGTTCTTTCTCCTCATTATCTTCTTCTTCTGGTTTAGGGCGAAAGAGGTCGATGCTTAGTCGACAATATCGTCCTACGGAACATGATGGTGTTGAGAATGAGCGTGTCGTACCCCTTAGACGAAATCGGAGCAGTTTATATACAAACCGTGGACCACAACTAACTATTAACGATTTACAAAAGTTGGAGGAATTGGCAGAGGAGGCTTCAGAAAGTGATGATCCTTCAAAATTGAGAAATGTGTTAAGGAGAAGTCTTAGCCTCAATATATCACCGTCAGGTGTGTACCCGCCCTTACGGATGTTCCGTTCATGGTCACAGCCCTCATGGTGTACCAGCTATTGCCCAGATAGATGACATGTCGGATTTGGGTGACGAAGCTGATGCCCCCATTATTGTTCCTCCACCTGGACAAATTCTACGTAGGGCGGCGCGGACCAAGATACGTAAGCCCAGCTTGCCGGGCGATGGAGGAGGGCATCGATTTGGCTCAACACGCCGAGGAGTACCTTCAAGAACTTCGGGTACCCCTATGGAACCACGTACATCGAGTGAGGTATCGTCCAGTGATCACGGTGAATCCGCAGAGCCGGACCCGAATCATCGCCGCAGAACTTTCTCCGATGAAGGCCTTACCCAACGGCCTGATTCATTCAGCGAAGAGGCTTCAATATTTGATGCATATGCCAGGGACGATGAAGAGGAGGAAGAGTCACCAGCTCCGTTACTTATCACAGCTCCTCCAGAAGAGATAGAGCCACCGGCTGTGCCCCAAGCCCCCTCCGAAATACAACCTTCTCTGCTTGAAGCCTTGGGACCTGTAATTCATCACCCACAACCTGAACATTTGTCAGAATCCCAGCTTTCCTCAGATCATCAAGGACCGTCACGTACTCCGTCCCCTCCTGAAATTACACCACCTGCTTCCGTTGAGGTTCCGGCCCCACCCCAACCTCCTTTATCATTTCTTTCGGCACCTCCAAGTCCACCCACCCAGCAACGAAAGGAGAAGGGTGGCAAGGGAATTTTTAAATGGGGTGGAGATAAGGGAAGTAAAAAGAATGCAAAGGAGAAGGAGCGTGAGAATAGAGAACGAGCAGAAAAAGAAAAAGAAAAGGAATCCAGCTTTTTTGGATCTCTTTTTGGCGGCGCATCTAAGAAAAAACAGGAACAAGATTATCCTCCTCCCCTTCAGAGCAGTGCAGCTGCTAGAGAGACGGCACAGGCACTCCTTGGAGCATCAAAATCGTCCAAGAATTATGTCCCTCCTACCTCACCCGCTCTCTCCCCAGGAATTGGGCCAAACTCGTATGCACGGTACCCCATACATGTGGAGCGTGCTATTTACCGGTTAAGCCATATAAAATTGGCGAATCCTAGACGTCCACTTTATGAGCAAGTCCTCATCAGCAATCTCATGTTTTGGTACCTCGGCGTAATTAACAAAGCGCAAACTACAACTTCCCAGGCAAATGGACAACCTGTGGCTGGAACCCAGACCCCCGGAAGTACAGTACAGACAAATGAGAATGAACGGGCTGAACAGGAACGAAAGGAGAGGGATCAGGTCGAGCAACGAGAGAGAGCAGAGAGGGAGAGGTTGGAACGGGAGAGGTTAGAAAAAGAACAAAGAGAGCGGGAAATGGAGATCAAGAAGAAAGAATCAGGCAGGCGAGGCTCTCTGACGAAGTCTCCTGCTCCAGGCTCACCTGGTGCAGGAAGAAGGGCTGAAATACCAGTTAAAGGGCCACAATACGAGATGCAGCATCGGGTAATGGAACAAGAATATGGAGGATATAACGGTCAACCTCAACAAGGCATACCAATGAGTCGATCTGCATCTTCTCCAGCGGGTAATGGAAATGGTCAATTACACTCGCGGAATCAACAGCAATCACAGACTCCGCAATTGCACAATGCCCCACCGAAATTGGTGCAACCTCAGCCTCAACAACCAGGTGACACTTTCTATTATTCGTTGGATTCAAATCAGCATTCGGCACGACTACCCCCCGGCGCAATGCCTCCGCTAGACCAATCATCTTGGCAAAACCCAGGGCCTCACTCTTCGCCGTCCTCACCATCCACCCTTCACCGGTCACGATCTCCACCAAACCAGGGGCAACCATCCAATACAAGCCGATATACTCCTAATAGCTCACAGGAAAATCTTGCTTCAGGTGGAGGAAATCGAATACCTGGCCGTTCTCTCTCGGCAACAGCAGTACCGTCACCCTCTGCATCTGTTAACGGCAAGGTCCGTAAAGGAACGAGTGCACATGCCGCCGTACCTTCTCACGGCAGACGTCCACGCACAAGTGAAGGAAAGCAGGAGGCAAATGGTAGCGGGGAGGAGGATATGCCTTTGGCCATGTGGCAGCAGCAGCAGCGACGATAACCATACTATCCACTACCAAATCCTCATGATTCCCCCTTTTCCATCTCTCTTCTGGATAGTGCTATGATTTGAATTGATTATTCGCCTTTTTCGCTCTGTTTTATCATCGGATGTTTTACTCTTCACCTCTCCTATATCGTTACGGTCCTGTCTCTTGCATTCGATTCATACCTTATCCCACCGCAGTATATATCATCGGAACGCATTTCTTCCCCACTAACGCACCTACCTACCCGCGTGTTTGCGCTTTTTCGGGAATGGACTTCCTAATCAATATGAATTTGTGGACCAAACCGCATCGAAATCACCTTCATTTATTTTACACACTACGATTTTATTCCTGCACTCCATATACATGTTACTATATCCCAATGCAGGGATAGGAAAATAATGTAAGTTCCCGTTACTTATCGATAAGACTAGACTATCTACAGCTTTACCATGTAGACACAGTCCCATCAGGCAGTATGCCTCGAACGCGGGAAATTTTTTTGAAGTTACCCGATCGTTGGTCTTGGTAGTAGGGTAGTAGGCCCCCGGCGATAAACGGCAAAAGAGCAACTGAAAGATGTCCTAAGAAGCTACACCGCCGGAAAAAAGTCACAAAAAAACGTCATAACTTCATAATTGGTGGCTCTCAAAGGCTGCACAGATTGTGTCCCTTTAAGAGTATGGTTAGGCCCGACCGCTTGTTCTCGAGTAATGAAACAAGTGTTCGAGGGCAACCCGAGTATTCTTAGTACCTACTTGTAACCAAAGTAGAGGTTGAAAACGATGTTCAAGTCGCAAGGCAAACAATCGGCCACTTTTTCCCGTATTCTCGAAAGAGGGCTGTATACTACGCTATATAGCAGAACGTAAAGCGAGACTCAGACTTTGTGTACGTCGGTAGTCGAAGGTTTTTGATCGTTGAGTTATCTATTTACTGGCCAATATATGAAGGGAGACGGAGACGAGAGGTGCTGCCCCAAATTAAAATGGCCAATACACTATAGTATCATGTGACTCGCCCATCAGATCTTGGTGCTTGCATACGCGACTTGCTTTCCTTCAATTCTTCTGGGTTAAGGACTCTGTTAGATCACGACATCCACCATCTCAGACGTTTTGAACCATGATCCTTCTTGAGGTATCTTCGATTATCCAATATACGGTGTGATCACTGGACTAACCTTCGTTCCAGTCGCAAAACTACATCATCCAGACGACATTAACAGAGAAGATCAACAAGTAAGTCAATATAATATATATTTTAGATATAATTCCAATATATTTGCAGACCTTCTTCATTAGATGTTCAATTTGTGGATTTTGATGGAGTCCGCTTCCGCTTGTCTACTCCAGAACGCAAGACGTACCTGCTTCTTTCTATGCATATCAGATGCTGGGAAGAGCTTGTAAGATACGGAGCACTTGACATATTGAGACGCGAATACGGCGCCTTGCTATTAGACCAAGCAGAACAAGAGTACAATGTCAGCTTAGGGATCGATTTGGAGCAGATACCTGCCGATCCTGGTGCGTTGGTTCAAAATATTTCCCTCGCGGTAATATTTTATACGAATGAACATCAGAGGCCCGAGAAGCATTCATTCTTTCCCTCGCGTTGTTCAAACGCAATGCGCTAGCGGCGCCTTTCGAGCGGGGTTTCAAGACACAAAAGGAGCTAGAAGCGTCGGGCGGCACACCGGGAGAGCTCATGCAAATTCACTATCGTGACGAAGAGGCAATTTATGTCCAAGCTTCACCTGATCGCGTAACTGTTATATTTTCGACAGTGTTCCGAGAAGAAACAGATCGCATTTTTGGGAAGGTTTTCCTGCAGGCAAGTTTAGTATTTACCGTTCAGGAGATTGTGTTAGTGAGTCCCGCCTACCGACTTAGGAATTTGTGGATGCTCGACGTCAACCCACCATACAAAATGCACCTCAAGTCCTCTACTCGAACCGTGACCCCCCACTTGAAATTCGACATCTGTCTGGTCTGCGTACTGCCGATGACATCGGTTATGTGACCTTTGTTCTTTTCCCGCGTCACTTCCTCAATGCGGCGACGGCAGCTTCAACTATTTCGCATATTCAGCTGTTCCGTGATTATCTCCATTATCATATCAAATGTTCCAAGGCATATATGCACTCAAGGATGAGGCATCGTGTTGCCGAGTTCCAGAAAGTCTTGAATAGGGCTAAGACAGAAGTAGCAACCACGGAACGAAAGACAGCAACGTTTGTTCTCAAATTATTCCTTGTCAAATGAGTGCTGATAGAATATATATAGGGGTAGGACGCTAATCTCTAGAGCATGAAATGTGAAAGGAGGTTACGCTGTAAATGTCAATTATTCCAAATGGGGGGTTAGGCAGCCATTTGGCTTTGAAGACGGTCAATGTAAATATGGCTCGTTGGTATGAATTGTAATACATAATCGTCTCTATTCTCAAGGATCGAGTCTTATTAACGTTGATGATATATGTAAATAGACACGACCGCGAACCGCGAGAGTTATTTGGATATTGAAAGAGAAGCAGTTCGTTCGGAGTGTATTTGGCTGAAGCTTTCAACCCAAATTTGCCAAGGAAATTTTTGTGTTTTCGTTCACCAGGCCTTTACACAGTGGTTTGTGAAAGTGAGGCTTTCGAAATGTGTATGGTTTTTAAATGAACCTTAGCGCGATAATCTTTCTAACTGTTATTTATTTCGTGCGGGCCCGGAGTGCATGTACATATCCACTTCGGGAATCCCCGTTGACTATTTTTTGAGGGAAAAGATTCGTTGGGGCAGGCCTGCATCACTCCATTTCTCAACCCGAACCCGTGGTATGGCTGGACGTAAGATTGGTACATAATGTATAGCGGCCATGTAATCGATGGACGCCTAATATCTGACATGTCAAATCGCATTCATTGAAACAAGACATCAAGAGGCAATGAGTATTCAATGTGAAGTCGATACAGATATAGTTGTGACTGAATATAGTACCCCCCTACATAGAAAGAAGAGCATGCTCGAATTGTTTTATTTTATTCACAACTGTAATTCAGCATTTGAATATTTGAGTATTGAAGCATGTATGCAAAACGGAAGGGACACTCCGATCCGGGAGGGGTATGGGTTCGGAATAACTTCCAAATGCGGATCGCGTGTCTCGCCTACGTAAGCCATCACGACTTTTGGGGAGTCGATCATAAGTTTGTCCCCAGTGGAGGAGGTTTCGTACTTTGTGTATATAAAGTCCTCTATCCCTGATTTTACTTTTTTTTTCTTTACACACGCATCCTCTTCGTCGAGTCTCGAAGAATATACGTCTCCTCTCGTAAACTCGACGTTTCCTTGACTGCCATGTCGGCATACGACCATTCTCGAGTTCAACAATTTATTGGTGCGTTTTAAGGCGTTTATTTACATTCTGAACGTTGAACGCGTTTTTTAGGCGGTAATTCGTTGGACAAGGCTCCTGCAAGTAATGTACAGGATTTTGTTAAAACAAATGGTGGCCATACGGTCATTACGAAGGTGCGGATTCGATACTGATCAGCCCGCTATCCGATGGATCTGACTTCTTCGCTTTGGTTAGGTTCTCATCGCAAATAACGGTAGATATATGCGCTTGATCTTGGTACATTTAACTTATTTGAAAATAGGTATTGCTGCCGTGAAAGAAATCAGATCGATTCGGCAATGGAGTTACGAGACCTTTGGGCATGAGCGCGAGGTCGAGTTTACAGTCATGGCGACCCCAGAGGATCTGAAAGTCAATGCAGAGTATATAAGAATGGCTGATCGCTATATCGAAGTTCCCGGCGGCTCCAACAACAATAATTACGCGAACGTTGACCTCATTGTCGATCTGGCAGAGCGCGCTGGAGTACACGCAGTCTGGGCAGGATGGGGACATGCATCAGAAAACCCTCGTCTTCCAGAGAGCTTGGCCGCAAGCAAAAATAAAATTGTTTTTATTGGACCCCCCGGGAGTGCCATGAGAAGTTTAGGTGACAAGATTTCCAGCACCATCGTTGCGCAAAGTGCCGATGTACCAACGATGCCATGGTCGGGGACGGGAATTTCTGAGACCGTTCTATCGGAAGCAGGATTTGTTACAGTCCCTGAACAAGCATATGCTGACGCCTGTGTAACCACTGTGGAAGAGGGGCTGAAGCGCTCAGAACAAATTGGGTGGCCTGTTATGATCAAGGCTAGCGAGGGGGGTGGAGGGAAAGGTATCAGAAAGGTGGATGGCCCTGAGGGGTTCAAAAACGCGTACCACGCTGTCGCGGGTGAAATTCCAGGTATATAATTTATCAATTTTTTGTATTTTTTCTTTTAATTTTTTTTTTTATAGGCTCACCGATTTTTATCATGAAATTGGCGGGGCAAGCTCGTCATTTGGAAGTACAGCTTCTAGCCGATCAGTACGGCAACGCGATTTCACTGTTCGGACGTGACTGTTCAGTCCAGCGTCGTCATCAAAAAATTATTGAAGAGGCACCTGTTACCATTGCCAACGAAGAGACCTTTGAGAAGATGGAAAAAGCAGCTGTTCGTCTTTCGAAACTAGTGGGTTATGTCAGTGCTGGGACGGTAGAATGTGCGTATTATCATGTTGACTCACCTGATAATCAAGAACTAATATCACTCTAGATCTTTACAGCCACTCAGAGGACTATTTTTATTTTTTAGAACTCAACCCGCGTCTTCAAGTTGAACATCCGACGACAGAGATGGTGACCGGTGTCAACCTGCCAGCTGCTCAACTTCAAATTGCCATGGGTATTCCCCTCCATCGCATTCGTGACATCCGCCAATTGTACGGTGTCGCTCCCAACGGAACTTCCGAAATTGATTTCGATATGGCAAAGCCAGACGCCAACCAATTACAGCGCAAACCCAGGCCTAAGGGACACGTTGTCGCCGTTCGTATCACAGCCGAAAATCCCGATGCTGGTTTCAAGCCTTCTTCTGGATCAATCCAGGAGCTCAATTTCCGTTCTAGCACGAATGTGTGGGGTTATTTTTCTGTGACCACTGCAGGAGGATTGCATGAATTTGCTGATTCACAATTCGGTCATATCTTTGCCTATGGAGAAGATCGTAATGAAAGTCGGAAAAACATGATCGTTGCTCTCAAGGAACTAAGTATTCGCGGTGACTTCAGGACCACTGTCGAGTATCT
Organism: Collybia sordida; assembly: GCA_037014335.1. NCBI lineage: Eukaryota > Fungi > Basidiomycota > Agaricomycetes > Agaricales > Clitocybaceae > Collybia > Collybia sordida. The sequence continues at coordinate 289,571 of JAYKXK010000011.1, read as the reverse complement.
CATCAAGCTCCTGGAATTAGAAGCATTCACCAATAACACATTCACAACGGGCTGGCTTGATACCCTTATCAGCAATAAGCTGACAGCAGAACGTCCCGATGCAACACTTGCTGTAATTTGTGGTGCCGTCACGAAAGCCTACCTATCGTCTGAGGCTTGCTGGTCAGAATATAAACGGGTTTTGGACAAGGGTCAAGTTCCTGCCCGTGACGTTCTGAAAACAGTCTTCGGCGTTGACTTCATATACGAAAATGTTCGATATTCATTTACTGCTGCACGATCGTCCTCTACAGTCTGGACTCTATATCTTAACGGAGGTCGCACCATGGTTGGTGCAAGACCATTAGCTGATGGTGGACTTCTTGTTTTACTCAATGGCAAAAGTCATTCGGTTTACTGGCGGGAGGAAGTTGGTGCACTTCGGTTAATGGTAGACGCTAAAACTTGTCTGATCGAGCAGGAGAACGATCCTACCCAACTCAGGAGCCCCAGTCCTGGAAAGCTCATCCGATTTTTCGTTGATAGTGGTGACCATGTCAATGCTGGTGACCAGTATGCTGAAATCGAGGCAAGTATTGCACGCGGCTCAAATTCACAATGAACTTACGCCTTTAATTATAGGTTATGAAAATGTATATGCCTCTTCTCACATCAGAAGATGGTATCATTCAATTGGTGAAACAACCTGGGGTCAACTTGGAACCAGGTGATATCCTTGGGATCCTCACGCTCGATGATCCTGCTCGCGTCAAACACGCAAAACCTTTCGAAGGTCAGCTTCCTACCATGGGCGATCCTGGGGTTGTTGGGAACAAGCCTCATCAACGTCTCATCCGATGTATGAGTATTCTCTCCGACATTTTGGACGGTTTCGACAATCAAGCAATTATGGCATCCACTCTCAAGGATCTTATTGATGTGCTTCATGAACCTGAGCTCCCTTACTCAGAGATCACTGCCATCTTATCGTCTCTTTCAGGTCGCATGCCTATAAAACTTGAGGAGAGTATCAGGGCTGCTATTGACGCTGCGAGGGGTAAAGGTGATGGCCACGAGTTCCCAGCTGTTAGGATCAAAAAGACAGCGGAGCATTTCCTGCATGACAACGTACTTCCTCAAGATCGAACCATGCTCCGATCGTCACTAGGCGCTCTCTTTGATGCTCTTGACAGGTATTTAAACGGCTTAAGGGGCCACGAAACAGAAACAATTGCCTCACTCCTGGAACGTTACGAATCCACCGAAAAACTTTTTGGCGGTAGCATAGAAGCCCGAGTCCTGACTCTGCGCGAGCAACATAAGGATGACCTTGATAAAGTGACCAGTTTAGTCCTGAGTCATATCCGGGCCCAAAGTAAAGCTAAGTTGGTCTTGGCACTTCTCGACTATGTGAAGAAGAGCGGTCTCAACGTATCAAATATTGAGAGCAGACTTTATAAAGTAATGCAAGGTCTCGCTGCTCTTGAGGCTAAGTAAGTGGTCGGTTACCTGTTAGATTTCGACGACTCGTTGACAAGAATTCAAGGTCGTCAACTGCAGTGTCGCTGAAAGCCCGTGAAGTTCTCATCCTGGGTCAGATGCCCTCATATGAAGAGCGTCTAGTCCAAATGGAGTCTGTCCTCAAGAACTCGGTGACGAACAATTACTACGGTGAACAAGGAGAAGCACCAAGGTAACCTAGTTTATCCTTGAAAAATACCACGGTCCTAACATACTTGTAGAACACCTTCTGCGGAGGTCCTAAAGGAATTAAGCGATTCGAGGTACACTGTATATGATGTACTCCCCGCTTTCTTCAATCATGAAGACCCAATGGTTAGCTTAGGTATTTACCATGTCCTATATTCCTAATATGAACGAGCACTGAGATGCTTGCCCTAGCTGCTTTCGAAGTTTACATCCGTCGGGCATACAGGGCCTATACGTTGCTTTCCATCGATTATGAAGAAGGAGATGTTCTGGACGACGGAGAAGTCCCAAACATTGTTACATGGCGTTTCAACCTTGGCCAGTCACATTCGCCTCCGTCGACCCCCCGCATTTCTTCTGGGTAAGAATGGTCTAGTACCTTAAGAGGCGATATATTAATTTCTCTTTTATCAGCGAGAACCGAAGAGCTGGCTCTGTCAGCGATCTGACGTATATGATTAACCGTCACCAGTCACAACCCGTTAGAACTGGGGCTATTGCGTCCTTCCCCAATATGGCATCTCTTGCCCGAGGATTCAATAAAGTCACATCAATGCTCCCACCTTTTGATGCTGAAGAATTCCACCATCGCTATGGGGTAAATAGTCAGCCCCCCAATGTTATCAATATTGCACTTCGTATTTTTGAAGAAGACGACATGCCAGAAGGTTCTTGGAGCGAGAAGGTTACCGAATTTATCAACGACCACAAGGACACTCTAATTTATCGTGGCGTTCGACGCGTCACCATTCTGATTTGCCGCCGTGGCCAATATCCTGTCTACTTTACCCTTCGCGACTTTGACGGGACTTGGGGTGAGGAGAAGGCCATTCGCAACATTGAGCCCGCCCTAGCATTCCAGTTAGAGCTCAGCCGGCTGTCAAACTATAATCTCAAACCATGTTTTGTTGAGGCGAAACAAATTCACATCTACCACGCTGTTGCACGGGAAAACCAACTTGACAGCCGCTTCTTCATCCGTGCACTTGTGCGACCTGGTCGGTTGAGAGGGACCATGAGCACTGCGGAATACCTCATCTCTGAGACGGACCGCCTCGTCACCAACGTCTTGGATGCCCTGGAAGTTGTAAGCGCTGAATACCGCAATGCCGACTGTAATCACATTTTCATGAACTTTGTTTACAATCTCGCTGTCGAATACGAAGACGTTCTCGCTGCTATCTCGGGATTCATCGAGCGTCATGGTAAACGACTGTGGCGCCTTCATGTAACAGGCTCGGAAATTAGGATCGCTCTTGAAGACAGTGAAGGCAATGTTACTCCGATCCGTTGTATTATCGAAAATGTCTCTGGCTTCATTGTCAATTATCATGGTTACCAAGAGATAACTACCGACAAAGGCACAACTATCCTTAAGTCCATAGGTGAAAAGGGCCCTCTACATCTCCAACCCGTCCATCAAGCCTATCCCACTAGGGAATCACTACAGCCTAAACGTTACCAAGCCCATCTTATCGGTACTACCTATGTATACGACTTCCCCGACTTATTCTCCAAGGCGTTACACAATGTTTGGGCCAAAGCGCGAGATACTGATGCATCTCTCGTTCTGCCCAAAACTTTCCTACAGTCCAAGGAACTCGTTTTAGATGAGCATGACCAGCTTACTGAGGTTGATCGGGCACCTGGAAATAACACATTTGGAATGGTCGCTTGGGTTTTCACCTTGAGGACACCCGAATTTCCCTCAGGAAGAAAAGTTGTGGTTGTAGCGAATGACATTACCTACAAAATTGGGTCGTTCGGTCCCCAGGAAGACCAATTCTTCTACCAAGTCACTAAGTATGCTCGTGACCAAGGTTTACCACGCATCTATCTGTCTGCCAACTCCGGCGCTCGCATCGGCCTAGCTGAAGAAACACTTCCTCTATTCTCAGCAGCTTGGAATGACATTGATCGTCCTGAAAAGGGTGTTAACTATCTATATCTCACCCCAGACAACTTCCTTAAACTACAAGAAAAAGGAGGAGATGCTGTGCGAACCATTGAAATAGATGAGGATGGTGATCGTCGATTCAAAATTACTGACATCATCGGACTTCAAGATGGCCTAGGTGTGGAATCGCTGAAAGGATCTGGCCTTATCGCTGGCGAAACTTCTCGAGCCTACGACGATATCTTCACAATCACTCTAGTCACTGCTCGATCGGTTGGAATTGGAGCCTACCTAGTCCGCCTCGGTGAACGCGCCGTCCAGGTCGAAGGTCAACCTATTATCCTCACTGGTGCTCCTGCTCTCAACAAAGTTCTCGGACGAGATGTCTACACCTCCAACCTGCAACTTGGTGGAACCCAGATCATGTTCAAGAATGGCGTTTCTCATCTCACTGCTAGTAGCGACTTACAAGGCGCCACTCATATTCTTCAGTGGCTGTCTTACGTGCCTGAATTCAAGAATGGACCTCTACCAGTCCGAGAAACGCCAGATTCCTGGGATCGGGACATTGACTACACACCACCAAAGGGAGTTTATGATCCAAGATGGTTCATAGAGGGCAAAGTTGATGAAAACTCCTCAGAATGGTTGAGCGGCTTCTTCGATAAAGGATCATTCCAGGAAACCCTCAGTGGCTGGGCTCAAACCGTTGTCGTGGGAAGGGCTAGACTAGGTGGTATACCTATGGGTGTCATAGCCGTCGAAACTCGTACTATTGAGCGCATCGTTCCAGCTGACCCAGCTAACCCTGCCTCGTTTGAACAACGCATTATGGAAGCAGGTCAAGTATGGTATCCCAATTCTGCATACAAGACCGCTCAAGCCATCTTTGACTTCAATCGAGAAGGTCTGCCCCTTATCATCTTCGCAAACTGGCGTGGGTTTTCCGGAGGTCAGCAAGACATGTACGATGAAGTTTTGAAGCAAGGTTCCAAGATCGTCGACGGTCTTTCAAGTTATAAACAGCCCATCTTCGTCTACATCGTCCCCAAGGGTGAATTGCGCGGAGGAGCCTGGGTCGTCCTCGATCCTTCGATCAACGCCGAGCAGATGGAGATGTATGCCGATGTCGAAGCTAGAGCGGGTGTTCTCGAACCAGAAGGCATCGTCGAGATCAAGATGCGTCGTGACAAGATCTTGACACTCATGGAACGTCTCGATCCTGAATACGCCTCTCTAAAACGAGACTCGAAGGACTCCTCGAAGAACGAGGAAGAGAAGGCCGCAGCTGCAACAGCTCTCTCCAACAGAGAAACCCTCCTTCAGCCTACCTATAAGCAGATCGCGCTTCTATACGCAGATCTTCATGAGTAAGTACCCTTCCTCCTCCTAGATAAAGCCTGCTTACCACTATACGTAGTCGGACTGGTCGCATGGAAGCCAAAGGATGCGCTAAACCTGCTGTGTGGAAAAATGCCCGTCGCCACTTCTATTGGGCTGTCCGTGCTCGCGTTGCACGCTCTGCTGCCTTGAATGATATTGCGGAGGCATCTCCGGGTACATCATTCGAGTACCGGTCCAAACTCTTGAACTCGCTAGCATCAATCGAACCAACAACCGATTATCGCCAGGTTGCAGAAACACTTGAGAACCTCGATCTTACTGCAACTATCACTCAATTGAAAACCGATCATGTTATGCGTAGTTTGATTGAACTCACCAAGGAAGACCGGAAAGCTACGATGGACGGTTTCCTCCGTTTCGCTGATCAATTAACAGAGGAAGAACGAGCATCGCTTGCTAACGTGTTACAAAACGCACCCGTTGGTGGTATGGAACTTTTCTCTCGCCACGTTACTCCATTCTAACTTTTGATTTAAGGCCCTCCTTCATACGCAAACTAAACATTTTCATTTCTAACTGCCTCCTAATGTCTGTACTATTACCCTAGTCACTTACGATACCTCCTTGACGTTACACATCGCATATATCGCATTTGTTTTCATACCCGCTTCCCTAGTGTAGACGCATAAATACATATATAGATTACCTCAGGAATGATGATGATGTCTAACCAGTTGTACCATCGGGCCGGCGTGATTATATTAACCCCTGTTAGTCCTCATCAGTTTCAAATCCCGTGCCTGGACAAGTATCTCTCTCAAGATGGGCCATCTGATAACTTTAGCAACGTAAGTCATAGACCCAATCTGGCCTGCATCGTGGACTAATTACTTTGAGCTCAGCTGGTAATGTCAGTCCTTTAATCTCGTGCAAATAGGCCTTAAGTCATGTCCTAGTTCCCTGAACCAATGGGCTTTGGACTTCCAGGTCAGATAAACCCACCACGACGATTGGACATGATGTCATATTTTCCTGCAGGGTAATTTGGAACGCATATTATCTAGTATTGCCATTGCAAAAGAACGAGGAGCAACATTAAGAGTTGGACCTGAATTAGAGATTCCGTATGTTTTAGACGATCAGCTCGTTAATATCGTTTTCTTCTCTTACACGCAGTGGGTATGGATGCCTCGATCATTTCCTGGAAGGTAAATTTCATACAGACTGCGCTTATAAGTAGTACTGAACTGTCTCTTCGTTCAAGGCGACACCGTTCTTCACTCATGGGAAGTCCTGGCTAAGATCCTGACATCAGAGAAAGCTATGGGGATTGTTTGCGATATCGGAATGTGAGTTGAGACCTCCTCGTTGCTTTTACTCCACTCAGTAGACACCTTAGGCCCGTGGTCCACAAGAATGTCATTTACAACTGCCGTGTCATTATCCTGGACAGAAAAATATTGCTTATTCGTCCCAAGATGTGGCTGGCAAACGATGGCAACTACCGTGAACTCAGATACTTTACACCTTGGGCTAAACACAGACAATGGGAAGATCATTACTTACCTAGGATTATTCAGGCAGTCACTAAACAGGTTTGCTTTATTTTGAATATCCATTCGTCGATCACCAAATGCAAAGCTGGATAGACCAAAGTTCCATTTGGTGACGCCGTTGTCAGTACACTTGACACCTGCATCGGTGTTGAGCTTTGCGAAGAGTTGTTCACGCCCGCGAGGTCCGCCCTATTCACATCCTCCCAAAATTATTATTCATGCTAGCCAAGCCCTCACATATTGATGGGACTCGACGGAGTTGAAATCTTCACTAACTCGAGTGGCAGTCATCATGAACTTCGCAAGCTTTATACACGCGTGGAGCTCATCAAAGAAGCAACTCTTAAAGTGAGCAACATCAATATAATTTTCAGGTGAATTATTAAATTCAAACAGCTTGGGGGTATATATCTATACGCCAATCAACAAGGCTGTGACGGGGACCGGCTTTACTATGACGGTAGTGCTATGATCGCCGTCAACGGTCATATTGTTGCACAAGGATCCCAATTCTCACTAAATGATGTGGAGGTTGTGACGGCAACTATCGACATTGAAGATGTTCGCGCTCACCGTGCGAAAAGTAGTAGAAGTTTACAGGCCGCCTCAGCAGAAAGGTATCACAGAATTGAGGTCCCGTTCGCCCTTACCAGCGGGAAATTCGACCATGTTAGAGAGGAAGGTATGGTGGGTCTTATCGGTGCCAAAATTCTAGACGTTCAGTACCACAGTCCAGAAGAGGAAATTGCGTGGGTCCTTCCTACCCTAGATAATGTATAATCTTTGACATCATGATTAGTCTTGGTCCAGCATGCTGGCTCTGGGACTATTTAAGGAGATCCCGAACCCAAGGATATTTCATTCCGTTGAGCGGGGGTATCGATAGCTGTGCAACTGCTGTCATCGTATATTCTATGTGTAGGCTCGTAGCTGAATCCGCTCGCAGAGGAGGTAGGATAAATTTGACCCTTCAAAGAACTCCTGTTGATTCATTGGTCAAGACATGCAAGTAATTGCTGATGCAAGACGGATAACTGGGGAAACAGAGGATTCTACTTATGTTCCATCTGACCCTCAAGAATTTGCAAACAGGATTTTCCATACATGTTATATGGGAACAGAGAATTCTAGTGCAGAAACCCGAAGACGAGCCAAACAGTTATCGGAAGCTATTGGCAGGTACGTTAGGATATCTGGCTCAAAACCCTCCAACCTAACGGCATTTTCTCAGTTATCACGTTGATTTAAACATGGATTCAATCGTTACTGCTGTGAGGAATTTGTTTGGCTTCGTGACCGGGGCGAAGCCACAATTCCGAACTCAGGGAGGTTCAAATGCGGAGAATCTAGCTCTACAAAATATTCAGGTGAGTTGATGTTTATGTCAAACTTACTTCAACCCTGTAACGTGGAACCATAGGCCAGACTTCGGATGGTTCTGGCCTATATGTTTGCGCAACTCCTTCCCTGGGTACGAGGGAAGTCGGGGGGGTTACTTGTTCTCGGAAGCGCCAACGTAGATGAGAGGTAAGAGTTAGGTCGTTCTTCCGCGTAAATGAAAAATTGAACGAATTCATAGTCTTCGCGGCTATTTGACTAAATACGACTGCTCTTCAGGTATGTTGGGGCGTATCTTAGGTTAGCGCTATTATTAATCGGAATTTTTAGCTGATATCAACCCAATTGGTGGGATCAGCAAAACTGATCTGAAGAGATTCATCGCATATGCACAAACTAGTTTTGATATGCCTATTTTGTCCAGGTAATCTTGTCTCTCCCAATCATTGCACCCATGATTCTTACTTTCCCGTTCTAGTTTTCTGTCTGCAGTACCTACCGCCGAATTGGAGCCTATTACTGAAACATATGTGCAATCTGATGAGGTGATTTTAAACAGCCACCCAGTTGAATGACCTAGATTTATTGGCCATATTTAGGCCGATATGGGTATGACCTACGATGAGTTATCTGTCTTTGGGCGATTGCGCAAAGTGGAAAAGTGTGGCCCCTATAGCACATTTACGAAGCTCGTTCACGAATGGGGGTCTTTCTTATCCCCCATACAGGTTAGTGACATTGGACTCATTTTCTATCAGTAATGATGAGCCTTCTCGGATTAGATTGCGGATAAAGTCAAGCTTTTCTTCTTCGAGCATGCAAGAAATCGACACAAGATGACGACGTTGACACCTGCTTACCATGCGGTTTGTTGAAATTTTTTTCCTTTGAACTGCTACTATTGAGACGGTTTTTTCATAGGAATCGTACAGCCCTGATGATAACAGTGGGAGTGTTGAGCTGAACCCTCTTTGTTTAACTAATCATATCCTCTAGGATTTGACTTACGTCCTTTCCTGTATCCTTCTCGTTTTCCTTGGCAATTTAAGAAGATCGACGAAATCGCTTCGGTTCTTCCTGACAGATCTGACCAAGGTCTAGGATACGACAAGACAAAGACGGAGTAAATAGCGGATAGATGATGGAAAGGAATATAATTTAGTAGATATATCAGTTACAAGTAGGGTTCATGTAAGATGGTTACAAATGGATGCCGCTATCAGGGAGTCAAGGTTATGTCCGCAGGAATCTAGAGAATGAATTTTGAATAGCGATTTTCTTCATGATGGTAGGTTCTGGTGCTGTGGGGCCACCAAAAGTCAGGGGTTAGCTGGTAGGTTATAGGGCAAAGGGGACGTACGATCAGTTAAACCTTCGTCTTTCACTTTCCGTTTCACACTTTCCATGACATCATTGACAGCAGACCTATCAAAATCACTCCTGGATTTCATCAGGCCTTCAACAAAGGCGATGTTAGGGCCATGAACCCTCGCAAAGGCCCAGAAAGACAGAAAAACCATGTCTTTTGACGCTTCTAAAAGCGCCAGTATCATCTCCAAGATTTCGAAGTATTGTTCTACCTCCTTTGCAGGCTTCAAGGTGCTGAAGAAAGCGAATGCAAGCCCAACATCTTCTCTGATCCTATCTGTAGCTGCCGGCATCTTTAGTTTCGAGGAGTTTGCTAGAGCATTCAAGTAAAGGACAAGGAATGCGTCCAGAAGATCCTCGATCAAGAGTTCAAGGAGTGAAGGGTTGAGATAACTTTGGTAGTCCGTCATATAATCACGCATCGTTTCCACAATTTGAACCATGATTCCATCATACCATGGTTGTTGAAAAAGGCTTTTTGTCGCAGGTTTTAAATCATTCAATATCATATCAATGAGGGTTTGTGTGCATTTCTTTGCTACATCCAGGTATCCATCGATAGCGTCGTTGAGTCGTTCGTTGATGGTGACTCGATATTTTTCTGATACAAGCGGCTCTAGACGGGCAAGCAGTGCTTCTGCGAAATCGGCTGACTTGATCTGGTCGTTGGCCAGGGCAAGGCAATACTCAACGAGGCCACCTTCCACCTCATCTGGCTTCTCCACCTGTTTCTTGAATTCTGTATCGACTATCCGGACCCATTGTTCCTGAATTCCACGCATAACACGGTTGGTTTCACTGACGACGCGAGCTAGGATTGCTCCTTGCCCGCTCTCAGTGGCTAGATCAACCTGTTGATTAACCATCTGGAACAGTATAACGGCACCATGCATGCCATATAACCCATCACTGTCGGCCTCTGGTGGTTCCTCCCTTTTTATAAACTCCGCTGTTTCGGTTTTCATGAGATTGGATGACCACTCATCGAGTTTCTGGACAATAAGCTGAAGGTAACCTTCGATAAGCGATTGTTCCCTTCCATCCAATAACGGGGGCTCCAGAAGATCTGGTGAAACACCAAGTTCTTTCATCGTTGATTTATACTCTTTTAGCCAGTCGAAGAGGGTAAGTAGAATGCTAGCGTCAGGTGATGAAGCAGCTAGTGTTGTTACTGTCGTGTTGAGAGCTTTGTGGTATTCACGAACGTATAGAGAGTAGATCTCGTATTCGGCTGGGAAGCAAGGGACAACGTCCTCTTCGATCCGAATGAGGTCTTGGTATATCCATGTAAGACTGGATAAGAAATTCGCTGGGTCTTGTTCGTCGCGTCGGTATGCCTCCTGGAACTTTTCTTTGATAGAGTCTGTAATTGCTTTGGTTATTTTTGATCGATAGTGTTTAATGATGCGCGCGTTGGCTTGTGTTGACTTGAACTTGGATGCAGCAGTCCATTTAGCAGATTTTTTGACTAGGCGGATGACTATTGCCTAGATTTATATTATATTAATGGCCAATTATACTATCAAGAAAATCAATCACCTTTTCGTCTTCTTTTCCCTCTATCTCAGCAATCTTGATCAACCGGACAATTACATCTGGATATCCAGCTCTAATAATATTCAACACATTTCGGGCAAGGTCGATAATATATTCGTCGAACGCTTCAATGACTTGGTTCAAGCGTTCAAACCAACGCGAGAGGGTCGCTCTAGAACTGGCAGAAGCTTTCTTGGCGTCGTGAAGTGTTTCGTTACGGAAGGTCTCGAGCTGATTGAGTTGAAAATGAATGATGAGTAAGTTTGGTGCAGGTCCTAGAATATCCGTGCTGTCTGCCTCCAGCAATCGTTCCAAAGTGTCCAATTTAGAAGCCATTTCGAGGAGATTATTCACCATCTCCTCTGTCGACTGAAAGTTTCTGTGTACCATAGATACCTAATCTCAGGTAAACCAGATAGTGAAATTCAATGCTTCATAGACTGACTCACTCTACTAATCTGGTCAAAGGTAGGGACCGCATTTTTGGGGTCCATGCATTGTCTATCCATGGCCACCATTTCGTCTTTGATTGATTGAACATGGTCTCTGGTACTTAGGAGTTTCCTCAAGCCTTCCCGGGTTGCATGTAACTGTTCTTTAACTCCATTCTTGAGCCTAACATCGATCGATGCTTTCTCCTTTTCAAGTTTCTTTCTGTATGCCGAGATCTTGGCCAGGTCATCGGGTGACTGTAGGTATTCACCAATTGCTTGCGCCGCCGATACTGGTGCAGCAGTCATGCGGGTATGGTATACCAAATGAGGACTTGAAGTCCTTAAATGAGAGAGAGTCTGATGTAGTGTTAGGGTATAAACTTGGGTTGTAGCTAAAATACTGGTAGCAGACTCTACTTCTCATCTATTGCATACAGCACGTGATTGTGGACTCAATTCCCTTCTCCTTCCAATGCTCGCTTCAACGAGCTCCAGAATTTATCCTGTAACAGTCAAGAGGTATACGAGTAGATTTCCCGTGGATAGACTTAAAAGATGCGCATCAACTACACTACCCACGCATGAAGAATGCGATATTGCTATAATTGGAGGCGGGCCTGCCGGGCTCGCGTTGGCTAGCGCGTTAGGTATGTCGACAGCACGTCCTTACTCCAGGTCAAAACTCATCTTTTCCCAAGGTTCCTCACAAGTGATACGTGAAAATTTACGTGTAACTCTCGTCGACGCAAGTGATCTATCGAAAGTGCGCAATTGGTCACCTCCATCGGGTGTATTCTCGAACCGTGTCGTCTCTCTTACCAACTCTTCACAAACATTTTTGAGAGGTTGGTCTACATGACACTCGTTGTAAGATAAAATATTGACACGCCGGATTAGACACCGGTGTCTGGGATCATATTGAGGCGACGCGAACTTCGGTAATGGAGGAAATGCAGGTGCGGGTCCAACACCTATATATGAACTCGTTTAACGAACCGTTTCCATAAAGGTCTGGGATGGTGTATCTGATGCACGTTTAAAATTTTCAGCGTCTGAAATTGGTCTTGACACCCAGAGTGATGGTATGGCGAGGCTGACTGAAATTCTCAACTTGCAACGTGGGCTTCTCAGGCGCCTTGAAGACTTTCCTGATATTCAACTGCATGACAAGACCAAGGTCAAAACTATTGTTCAAGACACTGAGAGCGGAGGTTGGCCTATGATCCACCTTGAAAGTGGCCAGGTGCTTAGAGCCAGACTGCTAGTGAGTTCCCCTTTGATAGAGCCTGGGACATACTCAGAAGAGGCTGCTTAGGTTGGTGCAGATGGCTTCAACTCTCCAGTGCGCTCGTACGCTAGAATTCAATCGTTTGGATGGTCGTACGATACGCAAGGGATCGTTGCAACCATGGTACATCCACCTCGAGGAGCATTCGAAAATCCCAATCATACCGCGTACCAACGATTTTTACCAACGGGTCCGATTGCTTTCCTTCCCCTCTCACCCACAGTTTCTTCCCTTGTGTGGTCCACTAAGCCACATATCGCATCAGCCTTAATTGGATCGGGTCCTGAAGTCCTTGTCAAGATGATAAATGCTGCATTCCGCTTGCCCGAATTATCTCTACGATACCTCTATGACCGCATAATTGAGGCACACTCGAAAGGGAACCCACTTACTGCGTCAGACATTCAAGGAGAAATACTGTGGCGTGAACAATCACATTCAATTGATCCTTATTCAGCATATGCTTCCACCGTGGTCAATCTTGGAGAGGGAATTCCCCCAATAGACTCTGAACTTGTTCCTCCCCTTGTTTCAACAATACAAGCGGGGACTATTGCGTCATTTCCACTAAAGTTCAATCATACCGAATCCTATCTTGGTGAAGGTGCAGGTGCTCGGACAGTTCTTGTTGGGGATGCAGCACATACGGTTCATCCCCTAGCAGGGCAGGGTTTAAATATGGGAATTGGTGATGTAGAATGTCTCGCTCGGTGTATCCATGATGCACTCCTACGAGGTGGTGACGTTGGTAAGTTAGCCTACTCTAATTCATCATCACTTGACCAACTCGTGATCTATTTAGGTTCCTACACGGCTCTTCTACCCTACACACAAGAAAGGTACTTCGCGAACCATACCCTTATGGCCGCAGTTGATAAGCTCCATAAATTATACACGACTACTTCCGAACCAGTGGTTTGGGCAAGATCTGTCGGGGTGGAAGTTTTGAATGAACTAGATTCTGTCAAAGCCGCCCTTATGATGGTGGCTGGTGCTCAGAAAACAAACACCAACCCCACTGCGACGGGCTGGACGCTGGCTGCTAAAGGGGTTGAGAGCGTTGTAGCTACGGCTCACGTTGCAAAGATTTTGAGCGGAGGGCTGGGTGGGATGATCAGCTCTAGCCTACAGAATTTTTTACCCAAGAAGTAATGAATTGAAGTAGCTATGAATACAATAAAATTACAACAATACCAAACACAATTAAGTACTCTATGAGTTATGGCTCTACACCTAAACCACCTTGAAAATGGTATTAGATATAGTTTTGTGGCTGGTATCCGAACATACTGGAAAAAAATCCAAATCCCCTTGCAACCAGATTGCTATTGCTTCATGGTGCTTGCAGACTGGGGTCGCCTCAACAATTACGACTCTTTGGTCAACGTTAGCCATGTCGGCAAAATTCTTCATCATAAACTGGTGGGTAAAATTTACCCAGACGCCTTGCCCTACCATTGGAGAGGGGCCGGGGTGGATGTAAATGCGTTCGAGTGTAGTGGGAAATATTCCGATGGGGAGGGTATTACTACTGGTGTGAGGGGGGGTAATGGTGAGGGCTTGTGTTAAATCGCTATGAAGATGCCGCGAGGCATGGGCAAGGGACAAATATAGGTGTGTCAATGATGGAGCCCGCAAGGTAATACATTCGAAGATATCCATTGGATAGTCCGTAAATGATAGTAATTGAAGGCGTCGAAGGGATGGAAAAACGTGGGTTTCACAGCGAGGGTGATTTGAAGGTGGAATAGGACCCTGAAGAGTCATTTGAACAAGCTTGGGCAGAGATACAGGGAGTAGGATACATGTCCTCGGGATATTGGAAACCAGATAAAACGTTCGCAGAGTTGGCGCTACAAGTCTTAATATCTGTACAAATGCTTCACAAGCACCAGTCTAGAAGCATCACGATTGTCAGACGACATCAGAGTAATTGGGAACGTGGACTCACGTCAATTTCCCAAAAGCCACGACTCGACATTGGAAATGTCCTCGTTCTCCTGAAAGGAGTTTCGAGGCAGTTTGACACAAAGAGATGACGAACCCGCCTGAAATGGGGAGGAGTCCTTTCCAACATCGACGCACATGCGACTATCTGCGCTACCCCAACGACACTGATTGACTGGAGCCTGACTTCTTTTGACACCTCGTGGAAAAATCGAGAGACTAGAGAAATGGCACGTCCGGTAGAGCCATCGTCCGTGCAGGCAATTTGGAAGATTTGAAGCCATATCTCGATAGGACATTTGTACATGGGTGCAGCGTAACCTGTTGGAGGAAGATACTGGCCGGAGGGAAAGAGATTCGAAACGTCAAGATACCTTTCAGTCGACCCTGGTGATGAAATTAGTCAATCTTTGCCTGGAGGCTTTCATTCAAATTGGGAGTAAAACGTACCACTGTATTAGGTACCGTGTTTGTTGAATGGCTTCATATTTGCAGAGCTGTCAATGACCGGATGAAAACATCTTTTTTTTTTTCAGTTCTTTATGTAGTGTGCAAGCGATCAACATGTCCCTTCGACCCCAATTGGTACCTCGTTCGGTCTGTTCCGGTAGCCAAGGTCCGAGATTGCCGGAATACTTTTTTAACCTTCCATCACGTGAGCATCGTGATTGCAACCTGCTACCATGATGGCTAGTCCTATTCGTGAAAAATTATGTATTGATCTGTTGGCAGATATAGAGCGAAAAGATCCAACATCAAGCCTCCAGGTACGGGGAACCGCGATGAACAACCATCCTTATGAATGTTGTATCAGGATCTTGTTGGCGAATTCACATTGTGGGACATTTTGGAATCTTCCCAGCAGCCCGTACAAGTGGAAGACTCACATGGCATCTCAAAATCTTGGACAGGCTTGCTTTCTGAGGAGGATATAATGCGTTTTGGCCTACCTCCGAGATTTGAAGTAGGTCTCAGACATTAAACTCGCCGGCCGCCATTCACCTTGTCACAAGTTGAGTCCATTAGCCACCAGGAGACTAGAAGACGAATTAGACACGCTTCTCCTATCCATCTCGGATTTCTTCCATGCAGATGTCCGTTGCTCGCCTTCCCTCGCGATCGAATGTCTGAACATCCCCCTGCACACAGAAGATTGACGGGATCAGTGAACAAAAAAGGATGGGAATGGCTCGGGCACTACCAGAGCATATACAATCCCGGAAAATCGAAATTCAGGACCGGGCTTCCCAAATGACGATCACATATGGCCGAATTGAAACCCTGATCGTGCAAATCAACGAGGTAGGTACAACCGGGGCCCACTGATCCCAATCCCAAGGATAAGAATGATCTCCCATTATAGAGCCATGCACAATTGCAAAAAGACCTATCGGACGCGTTGACAAGGTTTCCGTCAGATATCAACGAACGAAACCTATCCTTGAACGATTTGCTAGCGGCGACAATAGAGACCTCCCTAATAAAACTGTCACTATTACGCGCGCGTGCACATCAAGCCCTGTATGGTTTCAAATCATCCACTCAATCACAATCAAGTATGACCGGAGCACTATCGTCCGCTTACGCGGCATTGAAGAAAGAAGAACGAAAACTCGACGAGGAAACCCGGGCGCTAGATCGTCAGACGGAAGAGTACGAGGCGGTGCTCAAGTTGGTAGATGGGGGTGGGGGTGGATTCGCACAGGTTGTCGCAGATTGGACCAGAGTCCAGAAAGAAAAAGAGGAGTGTAAACGCGATTTGAGGCGACTTGGGTGGACAGGAGACTGACAACGTTATACTCTAGACCATCCTCGGCATATATTTCAGCATTATTACTACACACAATCACAAATTGATGCTGCAGCCCAGGGCCTTACCAAAAAAAAAAGAGACCCGCGTTCTTTCATCAGTCTTCCATAATGACTTGCACAACAAATAATTCACTAGCCGCGCGCAAGGATTTACGCACCCTACGTGATCTGCGGGAAAATACGAATAATCCTAAAACTTAACTCGACAAACCACAATCATATCACTATTACCCGAGTGCGATAATTTATCAAACGGATAGATGTATTGCCCGTCCTCGAATCTACCCATGCATAGTGTTATGCAGATAGTGTTTCATCCAAATATAAACCAGGCAACAGGCCCGGCGTACAGCGACCGACAAGCGACTCTCCAAGGAGTAACCCCGGACGTAAAGCATCCCTAGGTCACAACATCTGTACATAGCACAACTCTGGTCGCCGGTCGACATGGGTGGCCAAGATGCCGGATGTTGGCTCCTTTGGAATCGGAGTAGGGGAAAAAATATAGCACAATGCCCGGCGCAGACAGGGGCGGACTGGGTTAGTCCATTCCTCTGGTGACAGCCGTACCAGGGATATCGCAACTCTGAGACCGCAGCAAAATGGCTGTGATTTACAGTGCTTGTGTGCTTGAGAAGATCCATCCCGATTGGGATACCTGTGCATTTCTAGAAGAAAAAAAATTAGGTTCCATGTTGCTCTCCCACTAGCCACAACCCAAACTTGATGACCCAGAGAAAAACGAATAGCGAAAATTTGTTTTATGTATTTGAACCAGCATCGCAATACATCCATCCTGGGACCTTCACTAAAGATCATGGGGCGTTGATTATTCGGAACCTACAGATTAGCATTAGGATAAATTCCCAAGCAACGATGGGGGAAAGGCGGATGGAGGGGGCGTGAAGGGCGTACCTGGCGATGGATAGTGCTTGAAAAAGATTTGGGCGTCAATCGTTAGGAATCGTTGGTTGTTTCGTCGGGGATCCTCTTTCTTCCCGGGGAAACGGACCCGTCCATTCGCGTTTGCGGCGGTGAGGAACGAGATTCCGATTGCCTGATACGATGCGATATTTTAGACAGCCCTGCTGAAATAGGTAAGGGGGCACTAAATTTCTGCTAGATTCCAAACCCAAAGCCCAAGCCCAAGCCTAAGACTGTAGATGTTGCGCAAATGTGGCTATCTATGATGTGATGGGCCCTGGGCATGATCTCTGTCTACATACAACGCAAACGCGCAACGCGTGCTGGAGTTGAATGTGACATGGAGTGGTTGCTCCAAAACCTTTTGAAATCTGCGAGGGAGGTAATACCAAACCAGAGTAGAGGGAGAAAATGGACCTAAAATGCGTCATTAAAATGTATATTAAATTTTGAATTGGACCAGGGCTGGCGGGCGTGAGCGGGTTTTTTCTGTAAGGGGAGGGGGAGTGGAGAAATTAGCGACTGCTCAGGCCCAAGGAGGATTAGGCTTGCGCAATCACGTGGGGGCGTCGCGAGGGAGAGGGACTACATACATGGTGGGACTAAAAGGGGTGGCACAAGCGAGGGAATGCAGCACGTCACTTTGTGGTCATTGGAGCTGCGATGGCTTGGGGGGTGACCCTGCTGTGATGATGCGCCCATCGCGGACGAGGATTAGCCCCGCAGTTCGCAGCTGCCAGAGGAAAGAGTCCCTGAAGCTCCGGTTCCCTGACGATGCAATTGCCTATATGAGGTGGCGCCCCGAGCTCTGTACCCAGATGGGTGTAGTGAGTGGGGATAAAATGTATTTTTGGTGAGTCGGGAGAATGAGCCGGCGTATCCACCAACACCTGAGAGAGTTCAGGGGAGAAGGGTCATAGTGGACCCGGTCACCCATCCCATGATTCAACATAGCTATTGACCTTTGTTGACTCTAGTGGAATTATGAACGCATCAACGACTGTATTGTACCTATACGGGCTCGGTCGACGGGGGCTATAATTTGAGCAAGGGTGAGTTGGGGTGACTTTTAGTTCTGTGTAGAATTAATTTTCGATGGCTTGGCCAACGGCTAGGGATCGAGGGGGAGTTGATATAGATATTAAAATAAATCCCTCAGTGGCAGCGATGGATTTTAGTACGGTGATAGGGTGCTAGGGCGATGTCACGGATATCAGGACTTTCAGGATACTTTCTAATCCGACGATCGGGGGTCCTTTCATTTGGAGAGCGGGGGGCCTGGCCTGGCGGGTTAACTTTAGCTCGAACACCAGTGTAAATTGAGGGTAAATTGTGGCGTATGGATAATCTCCGATGTTTTGGCCGAGCCTTCGAGGGCCTGGGGTACCGGTACGGCACCGATAAACATGCTTTGTGGCAGAGCGGGAGAGGCTGCATGGGGTGAACATCAGAAAAAAAGTTAAGCTTGCTCTTGCCATGATTATACTTTATGCGGAGTGCCGGAGTGGCAAATTGCGAGCGATAGATAATGCTCTGCGGGCCCTCGTTTGTTCCTCGACTGCGTTCGGATTTTCTTTTCGTGTTTTGGGCGAGGTCATGCACATGTGATAGCTGTCAAAGATGGTCAACGCTGGTGGTCATGGTGCACCAGCACCAGGGTACACCCGAGGACATTTTGTTTGTGTCAATAAGACAGCGATTGCTTGTGATCGAGTGGGTTTTGAATGATCCCCGGCCGGGTATCAACACAAGATCCCATTGTCCTTTCAAGTGAATAGGGCGGCACCGGCTATGGGCACATGGAGGCAATATCGACTTAACTTACGGGTACTAGTATTCAGAAACACGAGGGGGGGAACAAAGGTATTACTTCTTACGCGCCTGCAGGAGTGGAGACTCAGGAGGTGATCGTATTTCTATAGCATGGATGTAAGTAAGCTGAACACCCGTCAACCCTGGGCTGGTGGTGGAGTGTCGTTGCGTTCCGATATCGATAAAGATCGTTATGAATGGAAGATGGATCAGAGTAAGGGAATGAAGTAGGTAAAAAGAAATCTGATTCAAAGGGGTTTCAAATCCTGCCTGCAGGTGGTAGGAAGAGCATGGACAGGTCACCATGCTCTGAACACGTTGCAGCGAAGCGCCCTGTTCTGGTCTTTTCTCCACCTGCCCGGCTTGCCAAATCCACATAGATGGGATGAGCACATGTGGGACACTTGGTCAGAATCACTTGAATCGAGTCAGATTCGTGGGTGTAAATTGTAAATCTACGGCTAGAGAATACGGGAAGCGCATATAGGGACTTTTAAGATTTAATGATAAGATTCGAAAAAGAAGTTTGGGATGGATAAAGGAATCAGGCAACTTCATAAATCATTTAATGAAAAGTAAGACCGCGTCCTTCTGACTCAGTGTGGGAGAGGGGTGTGGAGGTGAGAGAATTAATGTGCGCTCGTGGTTGGTGCGAGGTTGTCGGTCCCCAGGTGCAATGGTTGCTGCCTGCCGGCAAAGGGTCACTTCATTAGCCTCGAGTCCCCAATACGTGTCGAGAGCTCGTTTCAGCCAGCGGATGCCTAGTTACGTCGGGACCCTTGAACCGGAGGTCGACTAAGAGTTCCGTCGGTCAATTAAAAGGAAAAGATTTTTTTTTATTTTTGAGCGTTTCCGCTTAGTAGTGGGCAATACGTGGCAACGTCGGGAGCTAGGGCCGAAAAGGCAAAAATTGGAACATGGCGCCATTCGGGTGTGGTCCTCTTACCGGGCGCGCGCCTCGCATGGAGGGGTAAGGGACCGGAGCGAGCAATTTTCGGTTTTAGTTAGCCGTGTATTAGATGTTTCACTGTTTCACCCATTTCACAAGGTAAAAAAAAAGTGTGAAAGCGTGAAAAGGCGGAATTCGGAAATCAGATCACAAACGTTGGAGCTGGTGGCACTTTTTTTTTTGTGAGATACGTCGGAATAGTTACGATCTTACGAGTGACGGGGGTAACGAGGAATGTTGGATGGGAGGACAATAGCGGTTGGGACGATGCCTTGTGTTATTGTGTCCGGTTATAGAGATTGGAAGATATGATACGCGCAAATGTAATGAGATGTAATAATGTAGGAGTGTAATCTGAATCTGAGGATCCGCTGGAGTGACCCACGGATATGTGTGTGAATAAAGCGAGATTTAGGAACGGCGAGCGCTGACTCGAAACTGAATTAGCACTCGAGGAGTTGTAATGCCGGATATAGAAAAAGGCGGGAAGATTGATGGGGGAGATTAAGAGGGAAAAGAGGATCGGGACAGGAGGACAAGTTCCATGACAACAGAAGGAGGTTGGATTGGCATAATAAGGAATATTATTGACAGAGATAATGTAGTATAGTGAAGTGATAAATTGAGATTGAGTAGTCAACTAGTGAAAGAGAAGGAGATGTTGAATGTACGTTGGTGTTGACATGAACCCAAAGAGTGGAAATTGATGGGTGGCGTAAAAAGAGGGTGGGAATAATTATCGGAAGGAATAAGTGAAGCCCGATTGAATCTTGTCGATCGGTTGCATGTGAAGAAATGTGAAATGTAATAAATTTATAAATTTATCTCAATCAACTTATAAAACCGGGTTACTCTAGATACTCTCTACTCACTCTATTCACCCCCTCCTGGTCGCAATCATGTTTCGTACTGGCTCACCTTATTCCCCTTTCTTCACTTCTGGTCTATTATCAGAGCCAACTTGTATCCCTTCCTCCTCTCGCTCTCGTTCCCCTTCACCAAAACCACCTATCCATAATGGTGTTCGTAGAGGAAGTCTTCCCACTGACTCTCCTCCTACTCGTACTCCTTTTGCAGACGAATCATCCGCTTTTTATTTCACTCTCCAACCAAAGCGCGACCAAATCGAGTACAGGTCTTTCCTCTCACTTGACCTAGCAGAGTCCCAGTCACTTCGTTCTGCAAGCCTCAAACGCAAAACATCCATTACTTCAAAGACCACTTCAGGGTCTTCGAGGCCTGTGAAGCAACAAATATCCGTCTTTCCGTACGTCTATTCATTTATTTCATTTTCTCGTTCATTCCATTCATCATTTTTATTTTTATTTTCCCATCTCTTCTAGTCAGATTCCAGAGGTCCCGGATCGTCTTTCACCTCCCTCTACTTCTTTGAGATATCGTCTCTCACGCGATTCCATGCGAACCATCCCATCTCCTAAACCCGCTCCCTCCATCACTCTCCCTGATGTGCCTAAAGAACCCCGTCAGCTCTCATCGCCTCCATCACCATCATCATCCGTTCCTCCGCGTTTACCGTCCATTGCCGTTAATCCCACCCTGAGTCTTTCCCTCGAACCTGCCTCTCACTCTGCTCCTTCCCTGGTCATATCACGGACACAAGCACCGCCCGCCGTCTACCCGCTCATCCATCGTCTCTCCACCACATCATCCATTTCAACCCGCGTGCGCAAAATTAACCGCTCTGCGGCCCTGGCCCGCCTGGAGGGTCGTTCCAAATCCGCCGACCTCCCTACTTTCAAACCCCTGGCCCAGAACACCGCACGCAACTTTATGAGCATGAGTGATGACGAGGACGCCGACTCGGACTTTTTTGACCTCGGAAATACCAATATAGAGCAGGTTACCCTTAACGTAGCACTTGAGCCCGAGGATGTGGTCCTACCCGCTCTTTCCCCGATGCGCATGCTGCAGGCTTCCAAAAGTGCACCCCTTGCGGGGCGGTTCCCTTCGCTTTTAACATCTCCGTCCTCATCGCCGCGTCGGCGGAAGACGAAAGACTGGTTCCCATTGAAAAGTTTCATTGATCTTCATAACGACGATGATAGCTCCCGGTGGAGTTGGAGAAGCTTTGTCGAGGTGGCAGGCGTCTCGTAGTCCCTCAGCCCCCCTTCTCACCTTCTCACTCTCTCTCACTGTCGCTTGGCCCGACACACTCTCCATTCAATGAGTCTCGACTTGTATATCTTGTCACCACCAGCCATTTGTAACATCCCAGGCCCGGCGTGTCGCATAAATGTTCTTCCTTTATTTTTCATATGTCGAAAAGAAAAAAACCGAACCCGAACCACGACAATCCAAGCCGACGTCTTTCCGCTTCCATTGTGCCTTCTTGATCTCGACTGCTCAATATTTCTCTGCACATACAATTCTAGAACCTTTTATAATCGCGTCTGCCTCAACTTTGGAGGTATACCTGCGCGCCCGTCCTTACTTTATGCTTCAATTACACCCGAAATAGCTCAATCCACCTCAAACCACACTCCTTGTACAATCTCTCACACCCTGTTCTTTTTCGTTCTCTCAATTTCTTGTAACCACCAACCACACCCCATCAAAACATCAACGACGTTACCATACGTATAGTTTAATTCGCTCGTTACGCTTCATGGGCTCGCGCTGTCTGTGACTGAATGCGTACCCCCACCCACCCCCCTCTGTACCACCACACTCATTACGTACTTTTTGCACAGATCTATCCTGTATTACATTGGCTCATGGTCTCATGGCCCGGAACCTCTGAATAATAATTGACCGATGACCAGATGATCATAAATTTAGCCCTCATGACAGGAACGTGCACATTGACAGAAACATCACAAGTGGCGCCACACTTCAAAAGTTTCTTTGACTTGAGAGCGTGGGTGGTCCGGCCTACCCGAACATAACCATTGAATTATGAATAATAATAATTCGTTGACAGCTAGCTCCTAGGGTGAACAATGCCTCGTGTCCGCGCCCGAGAACCCTCTTTCCTTGCCTTAACATAACCAACCATCACGATCAAAAAAAAAAAAGATCGGAGAGACAGCATGAATGGTATGGACATATAGACGTATCTGGGATACGGAACACGGAGCGCACAACAACCTGGGTTGTAAACTTGCACTGCGCACGCACGTGTGTCTGCGAAAATCCGTAAAGGCTAACCCATTATTTGACCCATGGGAAATTTGGGCCTCCTTAGGCCTTACATAGTCTCCCAGAGTGTCTAAAATAGTGTCCAAGGCACGGCGATGGAAACCGTGCCCGTCTACACTCGCGCTAAGGTATCATAGCACCCCCCGGCTGTGCACGCCAATGCCATATGAAATAAATTTGAACCCATGCATGCGATGCGCGCTATACACACTAGTGAGGTTACAGAAATAGGCTAGGGCCGTCTAAAGTGCTCTCTGGCCCCCCCTGGCCCCTTTACGCGTCCGCTTGGGATCCGAAGCCGTATTTTACGATGCCCCTGCGGACGGGCCCAGGTCGTGATTACTCGTAGCGCATGGGTGCGGAGTCTTCTTCGTAAATGAATTCCGAATCTTATGACCCAGGTTTTTTTTTATTGCACGAAATGCGTCATTTACAGGCACATTATTATGTAATTGGTTTACCCTTAACCCCCCTTAGCCTTAACCTAACCCGGAATTCGGAACCTGGATTTTTTGGTTCCGGGTCCTGGGATTCCGGCCTCGGCGTCTATGGAATGACCGTTGGACTCCGTTGGAGCGTTCGGCGGTTGGGTGGTTAACCTGGGTGTCGGGTGGCATCGGCCGAATTCTGAATATTTACAAGAGTTGAATGGTTAGGATAAAAATATTATGTAGTTTGATTTGATCCCAAGTCATTCCTGATATCCTTACTTCTCGCAACATCCATATCACAAAAATATTTATGTTTCAATACCATCTTTCATTTCTCATCTCTCATATATCACAGCGCTCCCATTGGCCAAGAAGCGTCCAAGATTACCATTTTCCGAGGTCTTTGTTATTTGGAATCGAATTCTCAACAACCATCATAATAATATGTATGATCACTTGTTTCATGGCTTGAACACATTATACCGTATTGGTACTTAGTTCCACCCGATAAGAGAGCTCAAGACCCACGATGATATCACAATGTCAAAATCGAAAATTGGTCTTAGCGCTGGAGCCAGGTGGAATTCGTATTCGCGCTTCCATTGCTAGTTTATTGCAAATTACCGATATGATACATGACCATTCCAGGGAATTGAAATGTTTTGAGTGAAACATCATAATTAGGGTTGTAGATAGTTGTTCTTTGTCTGAGGAGCCGAAGAGAGAATCGACGGCTCGGCCTGAGGTCGTGGCTTCCACATCCGGGCGAAAGGCTGGGGAAGGCGATCGATGGCGTGTCGTGTAGATAAAAGCGGGAGGAGTACCCCACAGATCGCCAAGAGCAAAAGTGAAGCTTGATCCCATAAGCGTGACCTCATCGTCTCCCTTGCAGTCTTTCAAAAATTCCCGCTACAAGTGAGGACGCGGGTTTCTGCTCTTGCAACGGCGACGGAGACGGAGGGTTTGCAGATTGCCATGGCGGGATATTTAGACCGTGTGGAGGTTGTAAGCCCCCGTGTTGTGGTGGAGGAGTGTATGAGGTGTAAAGGCTTGGAGAAGCTGTCCCTGCGTGGAAGGAGTTGCGGTTCGGCCGGGAGTGTGGGTTGGGTGAGGGTGGGGGAACAATGTTAGGCGTGTGGGGAGCGGGAAAGCTTATGGATGGAATGCTTGAATGCGAGGGACGGGTGGATTCGCGAACGGGGGGAGGGTTAGGGCGATTGCCATGATTATTGGGTTGTGATGAAGACGAAAGTTGGTTCGAATAGGTACGGGAGCTCGGGGACACAGATCGTGCTGGTTTCCCGAGTTTTTTGTTCGGAGATGGATCAGAAGACATTGTGTTTGGTTTTCTGGATGCTGTTAGTGATCGGGGAAGAAATTGCAGACGGGGGTCAACGATTCATGTTCACGCGACAGGGATCATTTCCACCGACCCTTTTTCTCTTCTTTCTTTGGCTCTTCCTTCTTTTTTGGCTCCTCCTTCTTCTTTCCCTCTTTGCTTGAACCATGTTGTGGCGCGGCTTTGGGTTGGAGTTCTGGCATGTCGATTTTACTGAGATGCACAGTGAGGGAATTCGGTGGGGTATATTTTGTCTTTGCTGAATCGTCCAGCACGATCCGTTTTGGGCCTACTTTTTTCGTGTCGTAAAGTACGTATTGATGAAGATCGGTTTCATCAGAAAGACCTGTATGGAACATAAGAGACCCCATCAACCAAAATCGATTCATAGGTCCTGACCTTCTTTGTGCCGAATTCGTTTCGTTTGCTCAACGACTTGCAGAACCTTGGGCACTTGCTCCGCCGCCGCCGAACGAAGCGTTACGAATAAAATTGCATCATCCTTCCATACAATCTGTCGTCAGTATTCGATCTAATTCTAGTAACGAGAAGTTACACACCTTGATAAGATTGGCGCAATACTCAGCATAATCATTTACGTGACCCTCTTCCTCGACCGTAATTTCATTGTAATCACCCTTCTGTAGCTCTCTCACCCTGTCAACTCCAGTCTTGGGTGCAGGCTTCGGAGGCGGGGTTGGCCGCGGTGGCGAACTCGACGTTCCCACCGGTGGAATACCTGAGCTTGACGATTTCCGACTGGCTAGGATAGGGGTTGACGAAATGGAAGACGATTCTTCCTTCGGGGTATGATAAGTCTCGTTAGAATCTTGGAATGTCAAAAGTGCTGTTAAAATGACGATCTCGAGACCCTTTCGATCGTTGATATCAAACCTGGAGAATCGGGTGAGATGATCAGTTAGTGGGAGTCAAGTCGAATACATACCGGTTGAGGTTGTAATCCAGTATTTGGACGGAGGTGGTCTTGAGCCTGCCAGCGGGTTCTTTCGTGATCGCCACGAGGACAGGAGGGTCTGGTTTGCGTAACATGAAGCATTCTTCGCGTTTCCATTCGAAATCATGGCTTCATAACTGATAAGAACCCTTCATAATTGCAAAATTGAGTTACTTACTCTTCCCATTTGAAACCCCATCTAAACGATAATGTCCCGGTATATTTGAGTTCCACAATAATGGTAGGATTGCACAGTTCGAGCGTCTTGTGTTTGGTCGTGGCTGCCGGCGCCGTCGCCGTGATCAATAGAGATTCAGACAGCGGATCTAAGGTATATTCAGTGGGTACTTGGGTGCATAACAATAAACCAAGCGGAACAACGAACCATATACTTCTACTTTGTATTCCACTCCTGGCATGCGCTGTTTCCGATAATGAACCATGCCCGCAGGGTCCACGAGATCGATGACATGTGGATTGTCTTTATTTTGGGTGAGAAGGAGCGTAAATAGGTTCTGGTCAAGACTCATGGTGAGTGTGTGTCGATGGAATTGCCTGTGAGCGATGTTTTAGAGAAATAGGCAGACTGCGGCGCCTGTCAGAATGCCACTGATCTCTCGGCGGCATAGCCCCCCCGCTGAGGGAGTTGATGGCAGGGCGCGTGCCTGTAACTTGGTTTCTATTACTATCTCGCCAACTTATGAAACCAGGAAGAATCAAGCCTGCGAGAGGTGATTTGGATTTATTCCCAGCCTCTTAATTGCGCGGTTAGAAATGCACTGTACTGGGGGATACGGCATAATTCTAAGCGCTGCATATAAGCTTGTTGAAACGAGATGGCGTCGTATGTTTACTCCAAATCTGAGCATCCGCGTACCGAGCCGTCGAACGTGCCCAATTCCGCCGACATCCTATAGTCTCTGGCTTGAACTCCTTCACCGTGATATCCACGTCTGCGAGACCCAAATTCCTACGACGGTCCATGTTTCAAAACCATCAATCATACCGTATCAGTGACCCTTAACTGGTGATCGCAGCGTTCATTGCTATCTGACTATTGTATGAGGAGATGTGTTGAATCATTGCTGATTGAGGCTAGAATGGTGCACAATACTGTGCCTAATCACTAGCACTGGCCGGAATTCACCTTGGTAGTCCGGTTCTGATTACCAGATAGACAAAAGACGTTGCGCAGATCATTAGTTCTGTCAGGTTTTCGAGAGGTGACAAGAACGAATCTATCCAAAGTTTACCACCCTTTCACATTTAATCAACCCTTTCTAGTGCTGATTATTGACCCACTAATTTTCCATGATGCCACCATAATCCGGCGCAGATTTAGCACCTGAAAAGCGTCTGACGTGTTCTTCTTGCTGCTGCACAAGATCGTATCCTTACCAACCATCTCGAGAAGAGATCTGACTGCGAGCTTTGAGTGGGGAGGTATCGAACGGAAATCTCTTCTGCGGATCCTATGGTTGGCTCAGCGACCGTTCGCACTTCTAAGTTCTTGTGCCGGCATTACCAAACCATTGGTAAATGCAGATTGGAGTGCAATTCCTTCTGGAGATCTCAATCTTTAATGAACAGCACAAGGTCTGAGAGTTCTCAACTTCTCCATCGGTTCTTAGGAATCTCTTGGTTGCCTTATTTTATCAAGTAATGCGGGTGCAAATAGTCCAAGTATTCATTAAGGTAAAATTCCATTCTAAGATGTAGTGTGTATAGAATGAGGGGCGGTCGACAAGGAAGGGAAGTACCAATAATCTAAAGATTAAGACACTAGGCATAACAGCGATGATACAAAGATGTTTTTTGCGCACTCGTCCTATAGTATGTGTGAGGCTCCTGAATGGATTTTTATAAAAGAAAAATCTTACGACCGTAAAGCGCAAATTTTTTGGGAGGGGTGTTACATTTATTTGCCACCAGTCGTTCCCATACCCATAGCGCTCTTGAATGAATCATAGATCCACCATTGGAAGCCAGTAAGAGTACCTGGAGCCTCCAATCAGACAACTGTCCCAATAGAAATAGTCAAAGTGAAAACATACCAATCATGATAACCCTAGTGCCGAGACCCTTGGTTGCCAAAGACATGACGCCGACTTCACTTGCGATCTTGCCAACAGACTTGCCCTTGTTCTCAGCCTTGCCAAGGAGGGAAACGAGAGAGTCGGCGGGATGCGAGACGATAGCGCAGACAACACCAGCGAGATAACCGGAAGCGAATGTAACACCGAGTTGAGTGCCCTTGCTGTAAGTGTTTTTGGGCTCAGTGAAGACGTGGGTGTAGAAGAGCTGGACGATTTTTTCGAAGAAGAAGAATTTGGCCATGGTGTAGGGGATCTAAGGTGTCATGGGCAATTGAGAAAGAGTCATGGGTACCTGGTAAAGGGATACTAACCTGACGAGACCAGAGGGGAACGAGGGAGCCGAAGGGGTAGCGTGTCTCGACCTTGGTTCTGCTCATCTCCTTAAGGGCGGCACCAAAGGCAGTGGGGAAGCTACCTCCTTGGCTAGTTTGGATTTTAACCTTGGTCATCTCGAGAGGGCAGAGGGCAATGTCGGCGAAAACTTCGGCAGAGGCGGAACCAGCGAGCCAAATGAGGGGCTTGTATTTTTCAGCAGCCTCCTCACCAGCGAGGTTGCTGTACCCATCCTTGAAAACCTCATAGAGACCATACTTGAACATGCCCTGTAGCGAGTAACCGACGAGAGTGGGACCGAAACCTTTCCAGATACCATTGGCACCCTCCTCCTTCAAGAGCAACTTGACGGAGGGTACTAGACCGCTGTATTTTGCCGAGTTGACCTGAGAGTGGTCGAAGTGTCAATGGCAATTTTCGGGATAATAGAAAAAAAAAAAAAAACGGGTTACCTGCATGTTACATTTTGCAACGTCAAGAGGTGTGATACCGGCGTGAGTGACACCACATGCAATGGCACCACCAAGCATGCACTTGGCATAATAAAGAGCATCGTGAGGGACGGGGCCAGCAAACCTAAAGCAAAAAGGTAAGTGGAATTCCGAAAATGAGGGGGAAAAGCGGACCTAGCATCCCACTTTGGAGAGATGTGCGACATTGTAATGAATAATAAGAAAGGAAGTCTAAGGGAAGTCTATAGGCTTGACTGAAGCAGTCGAAGCAGTGAGCGTAACTCGTCGGTGGTGGTGACGGAGAAAGAATACGATGAAGGCCAGCAGATCCGACCAAAAAACTTGTTAACACAAATTCCTTCCGGGATCCGCCGTCCCCATCATCAGCCGCACATGCCGGCACCAAATACTTGACCAAATAAAAGCCTCCAAGCACGTTTCTTGACCAAATCTCTTCATCCAAAAAGTTGTGATAAAAATTTATATAAAGGAAACAAAAATTTAGAGAGGATCGAGGGCCGGGGAGAGGAGTCAAAGACTTGAATTGAAATTGAGCAAGGGTTTAAGGTTGATTGAACCCTAGGTCACGATTTATTAGAAATCGTGAGTGTAAGCTGAGTGAAATTTATCAGCTTTTTGAGTAAAATGAGTGACCTCGATATCGTGATTTGACGAACCTGCTTGAATTACCGGCTCAAACTACCTCCCACCGTATGTCACGCTATTTTATTCCCTTATGATTATATAAAGTCTCTCAACAATCCATTGTACATACCTCCGACTATCAAAATTAACATCTCCTCCCGGAAAATTTTTATTATGGCTCCCATCGCTTTACCTCCTACCCCCATGTCTCATACTTCCCTTAAACACCCTCAATCATCTTTATGGCGACCAACCGAAATTATCAACGGCACACCGCGGACCGAATTCGCTTTCGACTCCATGCCCGACGCACTCGCTGCCTTTGCTGCCGGTGAATTCTTGGTCGTAATGGATGACGAGACCCGCGAGAATGAGGGTGACCTCATCATCTCCGCCAGCAAGTGTACTACCGAAAAGATGGCCTGGATGATTAAACATACCAGGTGCACGCTGGCAACAATACAATATCTCATCTCCATGTGAAATTAATATCTTTGCAGTGGATACATCTGCGTAGCTCTTCCGGGAGATCGGCTAGACGAACTTGATATCCCGATGATGGTCCCGGACAACCAGGAACGCCACAGGACAGCGTACACCATCACAGTGGACTACAAGCATGGTGCGTTCATTCGCTGCCCCGTTCCCCTTACTTCCCTGTCTGACAGGATGTCACTAGGCACATCCACAGGAATCTCCGCTTATGACCGCAGCACGACTGTACGGGCACTGGCCGCCCCGACGTCACAACCTGATGATTTCACTCGTCCGGGGCACATGGTGCCTCTCCGCGCGCGGGAAGGTGGCGTCCTGACGCGCAAGGGCCACACAGAGAGCGCTGTCGATCTGTGCCTGCTCACTGGCCAACCTCCTGCAGGGGTGCTATGTGAGCTAGTGAACGACGATCCTCAGGGAAGCATGGCGCGTCGGGACGATTGTCGTGCGTTCGCAGATCGTTGGGGGCTAAAAATTATCAGCGTGGAGATGTTAGTGGAATGGAGGAGACAACATCCCTTTGTGGATGGAAAACTATAGAGGACTGTATTTCGGACGGATTTTCTGGGTGGTCAAATGTAACTATTAAATTATTGCCCATGACTATGCTCTTAGATGCTTGATATACCCTAGTCCACGGCAGAAGCATGTCAACTTGACAGAGATGTCTTCTTTACACACAAGCGAACTCGAAGACGGGTTCTCATTCTATGGTGCGCAACGCCTAGTCACCACCAAAATTGTGCACCGAAAATCCCGTGACCAAATCAGCCCCGATTTCTTAGCTACTTGGTCAAAACACTCTAATTAGCAAGCTGATTAATATGTCCAAGCGATTTTTTGATTGGCTCAAAACTGACAGAGTTATATTTTTTGATGAACAAGGAATCACCTCAACATCACTATTTGATGGGACAATAAACTTGCCAAAACACCCCCTGTTCGGCAGGTTTATTGTCCCGGAAGTCCGTTTCTTCGCACATTGCCAATATATGTTCAAATACTTTAGAATAATCCTAACTAAGAAGAGCTATTGATGCCTGGGAACCGGCCCACATGTCCATCGGATCATCAGCATCCCATCCCGCCCACCTCCCATCATTTGTCATGCTCCCACGCCCCTCACAACCATCAAACCCCTTTCCTCACCGTCTTTGACGACGCCCAGCACTCTTCCCACGCCCCTGCTTGTTTACATGAAAAAACTTACAAGTCCGTTCCGTGTCCCGTGCCGAACTCTCTCAGGCCTGTCCACCCATGACCTAGACCATCCCCAATGGGGAAGGATTGCGTCACGCTCCATCAACCATGTGGTCCCGTCATCGCCACCATCGCCAAGACCCCCCGAACCTTGTCATCAACACCAACATCTCCCCCCCACCTTGTCGTCATCGTCGCCATCGACGCCAAGCCTCTCCAGGCGACCACCTTGTTGAAAAAACCAAACGATGATACACGTGACTGTCACTTAGCAGCATTGCGCGAGTCGCGTCCCCCACGTGTCATCGTCGAGCGCAACAAGGTGTGTTTTTCATTCTACTCTATCACTCAACTCCCCTGCTTTAACAGATCCCACAAGCTATGAAGCTTGTGTCTACGTTCTCGCCGACCCCACCATATCATTATTCCTTCACCTCCCTCTTTACTAAGCCCGACACATGCCAAGCAATAGTGTTCCCACGTTATTATCAACAAACTACCTAACAAGTTTGCTTGTACCTCCACTCTTCTATTGCAGACTCACAGCTCACGACAGAATCATGGGTAAAAAGAAGAGCTATCAAGGCGTTTCACGAACCGTGACTCATTTTCGGGCATCAGCGATGACCCGATTCCAAGATCGTGTCGAGCGTATGGGGCCACAACGATTGGCGCGAGAACGGGAGGACGCACGCCTCCGTCTCTTACAAAATATATCGGGTTCGTTTTTTTTTATTAATTTTTGGCGCAATTAACACTACAATATGCAGGCCTGGGGACGAATTCACGAAACGCATTGAATGTGTCGCCAGAACCCGTGGCACACCCAGCGGACGACCCCGAATGGTTTGATATACAGATGGCCGATACCTGTGGAGAAGAAGGGGATGAAGACTCAGGATTAGATGGAGAAGAGGTTGTACACGACATGAGAAATCTATTATCTGGCCAGTATGTCGTCCATTCAATGTACATGAGAGTCTCTAATATTTTTAGTTCAATGTCTCGTCAGTATAAAGACCATCGCTCTTGGAAACTACGCCAGGATACGCTTCATCAAAATTGGGCCCCTCTCATGGAAGAATTGATGAACACCTACCTTGCCTGGCGTAACGGCTCTATCCCAGCCTCTGCCACTGATGAAGCAGACAACTATGATTTTACAATTAACGTGGTTGACATTTACAGCCTCACCAGTTCCACCGTCATACCCCGCTCCGCCAGCTCCACTTCCCCAGCCGTCGCGCTCGCTTCCGCTGGTTATATGAGTGCTTCCCCAGTTTCGCCATCCCTTGCCATTTCACTGAAGACTCTCGAGCTATTCCGAGTCATCCGGCTCTATCGGCCCTCCTTCAGTGTTGAAGCGTTTGCGAAAGTCACTTGTTACTTCTACATGGTGAGACATTTGGATTTGATGTTTATTCAATTAACAACCGTCACCAGAGGCCCTTCAATCAGCATTATCACGCAGTCCTATCAGATGCGTTTGACATCTACCTTGCAATCCGGCGTATGGTGGATCAGCGCGTCATGGTTTTTCTTGGCAGGAACACTCCGAATTATCGGGTGTTGAATGCATGTCCACCGTGCAACTACGAAGTACGTTCTTTCATGCATATTTTTTGAGACACAACAACTTATTGGCATTAGTTAGAGGGAGAGCCAGAGTTGCACTTCCGTCGCATGTGGGTTATGGACGCCAATGACTTGTTAAAACGTATCAAGGGTTTTGGTAATCGAGAAGTTGCCGATACACGGGTTTTCTCGGAATCCGATTATTTTCTCCCTACTGATTTTGTTGATCAATATGCAGACGAGGTCAAAGCGCGCGCCAAGCCCTCAATGAAGGTACCAGACATGCTTCCCCCCACTGACAATGATGACGAAAACAATGACGAAGGGCAAGTAGATTCGGCTGGTGACCCTACTGATGGTGACCCTTCACAATCAACATGCACTGCCAATTGGAAGGCAGCCTCTTCAGATGAGAAGAAAAAAATGTGGGCCATATTTGCAGAATCAGGTATTTTTGCCAGTGCATGTCGTCATGGATTTATACTTTGGCTTGCTGATATGATTCGGAGCGGTGAACTGTGCGTATTCCGAGTTTTTCCAATTATTTTTTTTTTGATAAGGATGACGTTTTTCTAGAGCAAAATATCCCCTTGCTGTAGTCGCCAAGGCGCTCGCCCTACTCGGCCCGAAGCAACTCATCGGCTACGACATTGGTTGTACGTTCAAGACCACAATTGCCTCAAGTTCCCTTGGCTCCGAATTCGCATCCCAGAATTGTCGTTGTTGCGTCAACGCCTTCCATGGATATACGCACCATTATCTCTGTCAACTCCAAAATCACCCGAATACGATTGAAGGCATGGGCATTGAAGATTTGGAAACCATGGAACGCGTTTTCAGCATGTCCAATTCCTTGGCATCCATCACCCGATACATGACGGCTTATCAGCGCCAAATGTTTATTGACTTGTACTTTCGTCAATGGGACGCGGATAAGTATGAAAATCTTGCCACGATGCTTCATCAAAACTATGTTCAAGCCATCAAGATCATTCAAATTAACAGTCTTGACGTCAATCACGTCCTTGAACTTCGTCAACTCACTACAGCTGATCTGGACTCATTCATTAACGACGAATGTCAATACTTTGGAGCATTAGGGAAGGAACCTGAAGATGATCTACACGCAATTGCGTATGTAGAATTATTACAAGAACTCTGGGCACTTGAGTACGCTCTCGCAACTTCAATATATTTTGTACTAACATCAGAAATGATAGAGAAAGATATGACGACGCTTCAGCTCGTTTCCGTACCCATACCCCACAAGACTATCAGTTCATTTCGGCCAAACTATCGTACGCGCGGGGTCTATCTGAAACTCGACGTGCAGATACCGCCCGTCGCGCAATCAACGAACGACGGGAGCGGGTTACTCTTGAGTTACTACAACTTGAACAAAGCATGAACATTCAAATCCGATGGACGCCAGCAAGTGTGGAATATCAAAAGACGGCTACATATATTAGAAACCAAAAATACCAACGCGCCGTTGATAATTTGCAACGGCTCGTCATTCAACGGCTTTTCAAACTTCACAAACTCAACTTATCGCAAACAGGTAGAAAATTTCTGCTATATGGCCATTCTATTTGTAACTCAACAGTATTGATTGATAGGGTACCGTATGCGTACACACATAGCAAAATCATTACAAACCCGTTCAAAGGCTATCCGAAATGCCGTCAAAGAGTACAATGATTTGGCAGCACCGCTTGATCGTCCAACATTGGACTGGACAAAAGTTACCCACTACAGCTTCTTGGATGAGTTCAACCTTCTTCGGGACACACGAACCAACGTTCGCGAGAGGCCATGGGCAGATCCTATGATTCGCGAGACGATGCGGAAATATCAACGGTTACAACGCGCGCGGGAGGAGATTCTTCGATGCAACATCGAAATACGGCGTCTTCAAACATATATCATTGATGAGATGCAATTCTTTGCATGCACCCTTCTCTCTCTTGATGCCGAGCATGCTAATCACCTGTCAGGTGAAATTAAGGAATATATACAACGACGTGAACGCACCAACGTCAAACTCCTTACTCAGATTTCACAAACACAGTCACTTCCGGAGTATTCAGGGGATTGCACGCCAGGAATACGCAAAGGTACTTTACCTCGAGCGAACAACGATCTGCCCAACATCTTGGATAGAGATGGACATTCGCAAGTTGATGCAGAGGAATCAGACGGTGACGAACTCGATGATGAAACTTTAGGTAAAATGGGGGGTATTGTAGATTTTGTATCAAATATAATGTAACACTATACGCTCTTGAATACATGATCTTGAATGTCTATCTATACGAATTATCCTCGTTTACATGAACTAATTGAACAGTATAGTATTGCATTTCGAGGACAGCGCTTGTTGTGTTAATGTTCATCTAACACAACAAGCATCCAAAGTGTTTCAATCGAGCTCGACTTACCACACAAACCTCTACTATAAATCACTAACAACATAATGTACTTCCAGAGAATGAGTAGTCTGTAACGAATGCTTATATCAGAATAGTAAGATTGACATCAAAGTGTAATTATATAGCGTTTGAATGGAACCGGAGTTGCGAATGCACATTGCATGTCTAATCCGACACAGTAAATTCTTTGCACCTAAGTAGATTACAGCGCAAATCATAGTCCAATCATGACGGCGTTGCTTGTAATACACAATATAATACCTTAGATGGTGAGATTTGACTACGTTATCACATATCAATCCCATTAAGACTGTTTTTATACATAAAGTACGTGATAACTTCAATATTTGAAGTGGTTGAAACTAATCATGCAGTTTGATGTTCGACTTTCAACATGAGATCCGGCTTAATTGTGAAGGACTTTATGTTCAACAAAAATGTATTATATCAATTACTACCACTAACTAATATATGTAAACGTTTCAAGCATCTACTACATATATTTATGTTCATTCTAGCAAGATTACTCTGTAAGCTGAAGTTGTGAATTGAACGGTAAGAGATTGGACCCTTGAGTGTTGCGATACGGATCTGATAAACGGAGTTAAACATGTGCCTTGTACCTGGAGATTTTGCCTCTTGTCACTCATATCAACGATTCAACATTCCTCCCAGGCCCTAGCCTTTCCCCCCCCACTATGATCCCCCCGAAAACTTTTGTGTACATCCTTCCTACCGGAAAGTCCATTGGTTTTGGGAAAGTGACTACAGGAGTCTATGCCTCAATGTAAGCTCATCTGGCACCAACCATTGTGACGTGTCTAACTTTTTTTCAGGCAGTTTGCTATCGGCGGATCTTCGCGACCGCTGTTTCCACTTAATTTCGAATGTAGCTCGGAGGCTACTGCTAGGAAATGCAGAGCGCTCCTGCAACCCATTGTTGATGCTCATGCAACGACAATGCTGGATGACTTTCTCAAGGTCATAGAACTGGAGCCTGCATTTCACGAGGTGTGCCGTGTTATGGACCAGCAAAGTGAGGTTTTTTGGGCTGTCTTGATGGGAAAGAAAGTAGGAATATTTATTCATTGGTAAGTTAACATGCTGTTACAATATTTCTCTAGTCCCTTCAGCGTTATAGGTCCGGGGCTAAGGCTAGTTTTGACGAAGCGAAGAATCCGATTTTTCGACACTGCGAGCGCTTCCGCGATTTCAAGTCAGCTTTTATCTTCCTAATCAGTCAAGGGCGGATATGCAACAACTCCTTGGGAGATGGTATCAGCCCACCTGTTTCAACAAACGAACCATCACCACTGTCTACCTCTCAGTCCAATATATCCAGCGGGATTCGTCCTCGGCCTGATCCTCCCATGACCCCAAAGCGCTCAACAGCGTTTTCTTCTGGTGAGCCTTTCCTGACGTACCAACGTCTTAAAAATCATTTGTTTATCAGGCTCGGCTGTTGATACAGCTGTAGAAATGTCCCCAACTACTGTGGCCTCGCTTCAAGGTATCCTTTTCCATGAAAAAAAAGAGTTGTTGACTTAATATCTCACAGAATCAGACCATTTCCATCGGCCGTCTCAAGTCCCTCCTAGCCCCTCCCCTCGTAAGGCTCTGCGTAAGGGGAAGGTGGTCGGTAGTCCCTGTGATCATACCCCACTTCTTAACTACTACCTCGAAACGCACGACTTCACAGATGACGCAGCAGAAACTCTCAACAATATGTACTCAGAGTGTAAGACTCACGACAAATTTGTGCACAGGTTGATTACAGAAGTGGGGGATCTAACAGCAGGCCAGGCCTCATTCATTTTCCGTTTGATATCTGAACGGAGTTTTTTATCTGACATATGAAATACAAATATCCTCGCGTAGATTTTTCTCTGACGATGTTCCATGTGGTTGATCGTTGTCCGTGCCCTGCCGAGACCTACATGTGAGCGATGAAATTATTCTATCAAAAAAATAGGTTATGATTGGGTTACAGGCTAGGTACTGCATCAAGATCGTCGTAAATCAAGATCGCGGTTGCACCGTCAGTAATGTTGTTTTTCTCCTTCAGGAAGTATAATCAAAACATCCATTGCCAATTCACTGTAAGCCGTTCTGTTCCGTCAATCTTGTACACACATTAATCGCGATTCATTCTCTTTAAAGGTGGGGATTGCTCTTACCGCGATCATTCAACATTCATCAAAGGGCTTGGTTTACACTGTAAATTAGTTTGCGAAAATAAATTTGATCCTCTTTTTTTCTTATAACATGGGGATTAATTGGTACTCCAAAGCACTCAGTTATGACTAAAGTGAAGACTAGTCTTGCCTTTCAGCGTCTTCTCAGTGCTTCTCATAAAAGGTCAACACGTCTTGCACGCACCCCTTGGCGAACACGAACTAAACGAGTCAGTATCAAGCTGACCCCTATCCAAAAAGCCGCGCGTAAAGCCCAACGACTTGAGGCTAAATGCCTTTACCAGGATGCCCTCCATGCCGCACAAGATACAATTAAAAAGCTTGCTGAAGATCTCCGTGTGCGCTTCAAGAAGCACTCGTACCAGTATTATCTTCAGGAACTCATGCAAATCAGCCGTTTACAAAAGAAAGCCAGAAGGACTGGGCTGTGGAACGCGTTTGTCAGCATGGAAGTCAAGCGCATAAATGACGGTATGAACCCCTCTACATATCTTTCTATTATAGTTATTTATGATAATATTAGAGCTCCCTGAAGGTGAAGCGAAGAAAAAGGTGAATGAAGTCATAAGCACAATTGCTGAGAAATGGCAGGGGATGTCGGTTGAGGAACGCACTGTACATACAGCTGCAACGCTTGAGTCCCTGCAAAATGTTCGGGAGATGCGTCAGCTAGCATCCCATAACGTGCCAATTGCTGCATTTCACGACGTTCGTGTGACACTTGAAAATGTCAATGAAGAGGTACGTTAGTTACCACATACTGAGACAATGATTAACTTAAATTATTTAAAGATCATGCGTCTTCACGAACGAACTGGCATTGAAGCCCTCCTGGTAGCCGTTCGTTCATCAAAGGATCAATATTACCGTCCATACATCACAACCACTAGTAACCGTGTAGCGGACTTCTTTAAACTTACAATGAATACCACTGCTGTTGACATGGCAATTCGCATGGAGGCGTATATGCTGTCGGGCGTCCAAGGTAAATGAGTCTTGATTTTTAAAGGTTCGGTTGAATTGAAGATCTGTCAGCTGTGGTACGAAATTATGTGCAAGAAATGATAGAAAATCGCAGCCAAATTGCTCAACTCATTGCACTCAAACTCAGTATGTCTTAATATATTTCTCTGATGTATATGTTATGGACCAAAATTGATAGAGGAGGCCGCTCGGAGTGAGGTCGCTAAAATGTTCTATAACAATTTTGACACAAAGGTGACAGCGAAATATGGAGTCACTGTCAAGGGATGGCCGCTCCAAAAATTTTGTAGTCCGAGTCAAGTTCAGACGCGTACTGAACTTGAGTTATTACGGAACGCTTGGACATCAGGTGCAGCCCGTTTCCACAAGATGTCGCGGGATGAGTGGACGGAGTGGCTAGTTGCGAAGGGGAGTGCGCGTTCTGTGTCAAGCGGCAATTCTGCTATCAACTCCAGGACATTTGCGCAAATCTCAGACCCACCACCCCAGATATCCACTATAACACCACCTACTGTCCCCTCCATGGATGCTGTCACTCCGGCGGCTGGGGTAGCATTGGACTTATCTCAAGCTGGAGGTGGTCAGCCGCTGACTTATGACTTTGTAAACAATGTTGTGACGGGCACCGGTAATGAAGGGATTGGGATCGCAAAGAAAGCACGGAAGGTACGGAAGGATAAAGGAAAGCCGCGCAAGAAACGCACGGTATCGGAAAATGATGGTTCAGTGTAACTTTCGTCAAGGTACATACTAACAGGGATGGCATTACAATATATATATTTACTCGTCACTTGAAAACATGTCCAACATGAAATAATGCCTTACGAACGTGGTCCATGATGGTGTATAAACACTGGTACAATAAGAAATGAGAGGGCTTGTTGCACTCGCCGATGACACGCGGGGAACACGACTCGCGCGAGTAATAGTCACGTGTGGCGTTGTTTGGTTTATTCAACAGCGTTGCCTCTTGGAGGGGTTGGCGTTAATAGAGACGATGCTGACATGGTAGGGGAGAGGCACTAGATGATATGGTGGGGTCGGCGAGAACGTAGACACAAGCTTCATAGCTTGTGGGATCTGTTAAAGCAGGGGAGTTGAGTGATAGAGTAGAATGAAAAACACACCTTGTTGCGCTCGACGATGACACGTGGGGGACGCGACTCGCGCAATGCTGCTAAGTGACAGTCACGTGTATCATCGTTTGGTTTTTTCAACAAGGTGGTCGCCTGGAGAGGCTTGGCGTCGATGGCGACGATGACGACAAGGTGGGGGGGAGATGTTGGTGTTGATGACAAGGTTCGGGGGGTCTTGGCGATGGTGGCGATGACGGGACCACATGGTTGATGGAGCGTGACGCAATCCTTCCCCATTGGGGATGGTCTAGGTCATGGGTGGACAGGCCTGAGAGAGTTCGGCACGGGACACGGAACGGACTTGTAAGTTTTTTCATGTAAACAAGCAGGGGCGTGGGAAGAGTGCTGGGCGTCGTCAAAGACGGTGAGGAAAGGGGTTTGATGGTTGTGAGGGGCGTGGGAGCATGACAAATGATGGGAGGTGGGCGGGATGGGATGCTGATGATCCGATGGACATGTGGGCCGGTTCCCAGGCATCAATAGCTCTTCTTAGTTAGGATTATTCTAAAGTATTTGAACATATATTGGCAATGTGCGAAGAAACAGACTTCCGGGACAATAAACCTGCCGAACAGGGGGTGTTTTGGCAAGTTTATTGTCCCATCAAATAGTGATGTTGAGGTGCAAGGAATTGGCCAGATGACGTAATTATGTCCAAATATAGTAGTTTAATCAATTACATAATTATCACTAGCTATATTTAGTCAAGGGGCCATAATTTTTGACGTCCCATTCTGCTTGCAAAAAGGTGTAATTTCGTGGTACATAGGCATTGCAATTTTTTTTTGGTATCTTACAACTGTTAGGCGGCACTTATATGCATTTTACATACCAGTCCGTTGAATAAATCCCAATTGGTTGATCCGCCAAAAAATTTTTTTTTGTCCAACCAAATTGGCCACTGCACAATTTTGGTGGTGACTAGGCGTTGCGCACCATAAAAAAAACTAGATGAATCTCCCCCATATCTTCGCCACCCCAGCAGTTCCTTTTCACTCTTCAGTAACCCAGTCCACTAATATGAATTGCAAACGATGTGTAGAAGGCTCTAACCTGCTCTAATGAATGTTCATTTCTCGGAAGCCGTACCGGTATGGCAGTGAAGACACCGGACCTCGTCATGAAGAACTCGAGAATTCCTTCGTCATATTCAGCGAATGATTTGGCATAACAAGAACATACCCATATGGTACCGCTCGGCTCGACGTACCATAACAGAGGAAACTAGGATCTTCAGGCGAAGATTGTCACCTGATATGCAGTATTTCAAACAGGACAGAGTACGTTAACTTCGAGTTGCACATTCTCCCTTTGAGTAAATATTCCGAAAACTTGAGTGGCACACCTTGACAGAGGTGAGAACTAAATATGTGTAACATTTGGGGCTGAACTCTGATACTTATCCTAACTGAGTTCTATGCAAGGTTGCTGACTGCATCGACTCCGAACCATGATAACACCTCATTCCCTTTGACAATGCATCGAGGCTATGAGCGAAAATGGGGGACGTCAACTCAGTCGCCCCGCCTTTCAA
Organism: Collybia sordida; assembly: GCA_037014335.1. Taxonomy (NCBI): domain Eukaryota; kingdom Fungi; phylum Basidiomycota; class Agaricomycetes; order Agaricales; family Clitocybaceae; genus Collybia; species Collybia sordida. Next base: position 248,716 of record JAYKXK010000011.1, on the reverse strand, counting down.
GCAGAAGGCGTTCAGGCATCTTGATCCCGCGAAATAGAAAACTTATATTGGACCTGGTACTACAACATCCAATGAGCCTACCAGCAAAACCTACATAAACTAGATGAAAAGTCTTGAGAGGTGACCATGACATAGGTAAAATGCATATCAAAGAGGTATGAAAAAATATCAACTCGTCCGGGTATTACACGCACGCTACTCATCAATAAAATGGTAGGGATGGCATACGAACGTCAGCCATTCTTGAGCTCCAAGTCGACATTAGACCGTTCCTCGCACGTCAGCCCTCCATGATACTCATGGCGACAAGTAGAGCAGACGCGCATTGAACATAATGGACACCGGTACATGCAGTTTTCTTCCCTTGTCCTGTAAACCGTCTCACAGTTAGGAGTAGGACACAAAAACAATTCTTCTGGATGAGAGCGAACATAAGAAAGAAACGAAGATCGCATAAAAGATGCTTCATCCAAGATCGGAAGAACGTCTCGCACTGTTTCATATGGAATTTTTTCAGTGCATTGGAGATCTAGACTGCCTTCTATCATGGCAATACACTTCGGTGAAGTAAATGGCGGGCCTATAAACGACCGCAAGACGTGTTGCAGGCATGCCTCACAATAGACATGACTGCAAGACAGCTTGGTAGGGGGGCTGGGTGGACGACCACAGACAACACAGCCCGATCTAGATCCCTCGAGCGTCGCATTTTGTGGAGTCAAGAACGCTATCAAGCCCTGCGCCTTATCACGAATATCTGTGTCTCCTCTGATGATCAAGGCTGGAGCTCGAATGTCCAAGGTTAACTTATTTTTTCCGAGCGTGTCAACCAAACGCTCCAATGGCCAATCAAAGAGTGGTCCGAGGACAGTTTTGTTGAGCGGCACCACGTGTCGGGAGTCACGAACCTTCTTCAACAGTCGAGGGATGAAGGATCGCGCTTGTTGTTGTCCCTTTTCATCCCCAATGATTCGGATGGCCTGGTTTGAGTTATCGAGCAGTATACAATAAGGATTCTTCGCGTTTAACTTTTCTACGGCCGTGGCACCGCTAGGGAGATCAAAATATTCGTCCCATATTTTTTCACCATCCAAGGTCATTATCTCGCCATGCAACAGTGCTTGTAGTGCGACATTCGCACGGCCAAACACTCCAGCATTATCGAGCGACGCGGAAAGGTGGACGACAGATGAATCTCCAAGATCATCCACATGAACGGAACACTGGTCTTTGTATTTGCCGCGGAGTCGGGCAACTTCATCATGAACAAGCTGTAAATGTTTTTTAGGGACATTATACTTCACATGATACACCGGCTGGATCCATAATGGTCCATCCCCTATGAAAGGATACTTTGTTCCGTTCAACTCCATAAGATCCGATAACGACGAGGGGTCAATATCGTATTGGGCGAAAGCAATGATTTTGGTGGTGGTCCTGTCAGATGAAAGAACATCAAGGAGGCGAAGGGGTCCGAATTCCTCGAGAAAAACGCGGATATCTGACGTAGGCCATGAGTGGTATGCAGGTTTTCCGAGTTGCACAAGTTTATGGCCGTCACACAGAGATTTGACAGCCTCTACATCTGTGTCCACGGGTAAATTAGCGATTTTAAGAGGATAGGGTCCAAGGTCCTTGGGCCGAATCTTTGGAAGCTCGGTTTTGAGTTTCCTACCTTCGAAAAGTACATCTTTAAGCCGTTTCTCTTCAGTCTTCGCTGCTGTGATCGTCGGGTAATATACCCAGGCGAAAGTGTTAGGGGCAGACCAAGAAACCTTAACTGAATAACTAGATAAAGGCGACGATAACCTCGATTCTGCCACAGAGTCTAACCGTGCGGATACCATCATGGAATCGTATGTTTGACCATTCAATTGCGCAACAGCTTCGGCGGCTTTCCCATAATCATAACATTCTATTGCAGCACTGGCGGCCGTTTCGGTCTCGTTGATGGCGATATCATTGAGAGTACCATAAAGACCAACTATGTCGATCCGAAACTCTTCATCATAAGGAGCCTCCGGCGATAAATTGGCGAGGAGAACACGACAAGAGTCGGATGCGGACGTAATTTTCGTTGGGAAGCATTCAGTATTGAATTCCACAGAGCAACCAAACATTAACCGTTTGATGATAGGTTTCACAGGCTCTGGTGATGAATCCTGAGGGTCGTAATTCTACCAGATGTTGTTCAAGGGAGACTATAAAATTTAGTTAATTTGCGTACCTCGTCGGAAGTGGTCTCTAGAGAATCGCTCTCTAGCGGTGAATCCTGTGATTTTTGTTGTTCAAGAGGTTACAAAAATTGTAGCAAGTTATGCTCACTTCTTCGGGAGTGATATGCAGAAAAATGCAGTCATCGCCCCATTTACAATAGCCCTGGCCAAATGCCAGGCAAGGCTTATTTTGTCGAGAAGGCTTTGGGGGTGTAGTAATACCATCCCACGGCATAGACCACGTCTTTTCGTCGTCATCACTGAAAGGTCGAGCCTCATCAACCTTCGTCATATCTGTCGCATCTTTTTCGTCTTCATTCTGTGTAGGATCTTGGGTTGATGAGAAGGTGATTGGGGGTAATCCTTGTTCTTCTTCGACCCATGTTGGGTGTTGATTTGATTGGAAGCTTTTTTCGAAACGATGATCGTCCGAAGTAATATGCAAAAACTCGCAGTTATCGCCCCATTTACAGTGGCCTTCATCAAATGCCCAGCAACGGATATCGCGTTGGTAATGCTTGCGGCCAATCTCAATGTTGTTATTCCATGACGTAGACCATGTCTTTTCATCATCATCGGGAGGTTGATTCCAATTAAATGTCTTCGCGTTTGCTGTAGAAGGTATATCACCTTCATCTTCTTTTCGTGTAGATTCATCGAGATGAGTATCACTGTCTTGGGGCGCATCCCAGGGCGTAGGCTCTGCCATTGCGATACTCCACGAATCGATTGGAGGAGCATCCCAGGAACTTGCGGGAGGATCACCCCAATCATCGGCATCCCCATTGACATCCCCCTCTTGTTCATGATCCGCCTGTTCTTCCGCCTTTTCATGGCGGAAATCGCATTCATCACCTCTTTGGCAATAACCAGATCTTGAATACTCCCAACACACCCCTGGAGTCTGTTCAGGCTGTTGTGGCATATATGTGTCATTCTGTGAGTCCAGATCACCCTCCTGGTCGCCCATCCATTCATTGCTCTCCTGCTCCGGAAATTCGGGTTGTTCATGCCGATAGCGGCAACCGTCACCTCTCTTACAATAACCCCTTTTTGAGTACTCCCAGCACACTTGAGGATCCCTGTTAGGTCTGGATTGCACACGTGCATCATTTTCATCCCATATATCACTCTCTCCTTGGGGTGCAAGTAGGAGTTCACTAGGGGGCACGTGAAGGTACGTACAAGCGTCCCCGTTGCGGCATTTTCCAAGCGGATAGAATTTGCAAACACCAAAATCAGATGTTGACACTGGTTTGGAATAGTTTGCACGCACTCGCTGAGCCTGTGAACTCCAAAGGGTTGGTTGGGCTTCACGGAACAGCAAGGCGTATTCGTTGACTGATAAAGAGTGCCTAAACTTACAAAAATCTCCTTGAGTGCAACGCGCTTGGGCATAAAATTTACAGAAAGGAATTGTTGGATCTATGAGCGGATCGGCGTATTCACTCCAGTGTGGAATAACTTCAGGTCCTGGAATTTCTGGAGGTTTTACACTTTGTACCTCCGGTCCGTCATCATTTATGTCCGATTTCTGAGTATCTTCACCTAGATCGTGTGTCGATACAACAAGAGGTGGAGGTAGGTAGGTGTTCGTATCACTATGAACCACCGTAGGTAATTCAGAATCCCATCGGTGGGAAGTATCCACTAGTGGATTGTCGTCTATTGGAGAGAGATTTGAAGCGGGCGTGCTAGATATGGGGGAATTTTGCTCTCCAAGAGTACCGCCTTCACGATGAGAAGTACTTCCGCTTTCTAACGGGATGGCGGAGAGGGTCATACTCGGCGTAAAGGTGTGCGAGGTTGAGTACCCCATGTCGTTGCTGTTTGTCGGATTGTCATCATTAAGTGGTGCATCTGAAGCGGGATTGACATCTCCATCCTCATTTACCCGATCCTCACCACTAGTTCCGATGATACTCGATACAGGAGTTGTTGAATGCATGAAACGGCAGGCATCACCGTCAACACAATTCTCTGAACCCCAAGATTTGCAGGGCTCTAACTGTGCCTCACCCTTGGTGGGCTCTAACCCCGATTGATCATGAAACTTTTAGGGTTATGGCTAGTTAATGAGAGAGAATACATACCAAGTAGGAATCTAGGACCGCTCTCAACAGTTTGCATGGGGTTGCGTATGGTTTCTTGATCATCCAATTCTTTCTGGGGAGACAAAAGTGGTGAATTGTTAACACTCTTGTCAGGGGAAGTGTCTGCCAAAGAATAAAGAGTCGTTACTTCTGGTCCCTCTGCAATGTCTAGGTCAAGTGCACTTGTGATGGAAGGATAGTCTCCAGACCCTCGATCATCTTGTCCAAATTCTTCCTTTTCATCCATCTCGTTTCCCGAAGGACTAGAAGAGTGCGCAACAATTCTTCCAAGAGATTCTGTATGTTGATCATGAACACCGTTGTGTGTGCTCTCATACATACTATCTCCCCGAGATTTTACAACTCGTGTACTATCGTTCTCGTGCTTATGATCTGAGAAATCGGGTTGAGAGGAGATTTTGTCATGGATCGTGTCGAGAGCCGGAATGTCACCAGGTTCTTCGGGAGCAGAAAGATGGGAAAATCGGCAGTCATTCCCATGGATGCATTGCCCTTTGAGCCAGTACTTGCACGTTGGGCCACTTGTCATCTTATCTCTGGTCTTCGATTCTGAGTCTAAGTAACTCAATACACGAGCACCTGTAAACCTGAACAAAACCACACTTACCAGGAACAGTCCTATTACCAGTGGGGAAGGAATGAGAAAATTTACACTCGGACCCAGCTCCACACATCCCTCTCCTAAAGAACACGCATGGTGACAGAGAAGGTCTACTTGAACCAGTGTTCGGGGCCCTAACATGGAGGTTTTCACAGGAATCTCCGAATTTACATTGTCCACTTTGAAAGAATGTGCACACTTGTGCCATGACTGAGCTTTTCAACGCTCACCAGCGATATCTGCAGTAAGTCAGTGAAGTAGAAAAAACACCGAATCCTCGATTTACATCAGTTGTTTTGGCTGCGACGTGCGTGATGAAAATATCAAGTTGCATGTGCACTCACGCGCTGTTTTGGAGGAAGAGTTCTATTTATACTTCGCGGGCCTCACATGCACATGCGGCCCTTTCCTTAACTCGTTGAGGGACACAATACAAGTATTTCAACCATCCTGGTGATGACTTCGCACAGCTGCGCAGCACCCGAAATTCAGAACAGACCCTTCTATGCCGATACCTACTTATAAAGCCACGATTCCTTGATAAAATTCTTTGCGTTTGCTAGGTACGGAGTCTAAACGTCGTATGCGAAAATATTTATAGAACCTTTTCAACCCCAGCAGGAAAGTTATATTTGCCTTGCCGGCGAACCTGCACCAGCAGTTAGTTGGAGTAGAGTTAGTTAAATGCATCTCGATTGTTACCTCGTCAAATATCTCCATTTCAAGCAAACTCTTATTATGGCCCCACAATAAACTCTCTTTTTTACCGTCTCGTACACATCGCGCGACTTCATCTGCTTGGAAGTGCCAACCTCCTCCAGTATACTCAAACACTCTTCTTTCTTCTCTAACGACCCCTTTTTTACCGAAGTATTGCACAGTAAACTCTTTGGGACAATATATAGGTGCAGCAATATTGATCGTGCCACGCTCAAAGCGAATAGTCACTCCCGGGGAATTTGGGCTTAGGTTGATACTGCAGCTCAGGATCGCCTGGGCGGCAAGGTCAGCAGCAGAAAACGTGAGTGTGAACGTTGTATTTCTGTCGACGCCAGTGAGTGGAGTCTTCAACATTGTTCCGGTAATGGATGAGGGAGGGGCCAATTTATTGCTTGGGTTTTCATATAATGCCACGATTGCCTTCCAAAATTCATGAACAATTAGAATATTCGAGAATCATGAGCATACCCAGACAAGAGGATAGGGTCCGCTGTAGGGTACACATGAGGTCAGGGTTACAAAAGGGCTATCTACATAACGCACAGGTCGAGCAGAGCCCCTCCCCCTAGAGTGGGATCGAGAATTCTGTGAGATTTTGGAATGTCTGGATGGTTATTCAATGAGGTGTATCATGCTGATTGAGCAATAGACATACTATTAATATCAAAATCTCCGGACAAATCTGCATGAAGAAGGATAGGTGCTCCCAGTGAACCTGAATCCACTATCTTTTTAACTTCTAAGGTCAATGGCTGGAACCGAGTCCAAACGGCCTCCATAAAAAATACGTTGTGCTCTTTGGCAGTGGCGATAAGGGATCGCAACTCAGCAGAGTTGCATGTCACTGGTTTTTCGCAGAGAACGTTTTTTTCAGCTTTTAGTGCCGCGAGTGCATTGGTGTAATGGAATGTATGGGGTGTTCCTATGAGGTATTAAGTTACTGTTTTGGTAGCAGACTGTAACATTAAGATGGTCACCGATATAAATAGCATCCACATCCTATAAAAAACGTAAAAAATGATAGAGATTAGAACAATGAGCCCAACCTTGTCAGAGTAAACCTCTTCGTAAGTTCCATATGCCTTGATAGATTTATCGCCTCCAGCGACAGCGTCGATGAACCTGTGAGCGGTCTCAACACTCCGAGATCCAACAGCAGTGACTTTATGAACAACATCGTGAACATCACGGCTAAATATTCACAGTTTCAGTGAGAGTCAATTGAAGGAGCCTTCGCACGTTTTGGGGTCAACCAGAAGATCCTATATACGAAAGGATAGTCAGAGAAGCCAAATCATATCGATGGGAGCGCTGACCTTGACAAAGCAGGCGGCAATTTTACCAGTCGAAATGACTCCCCAACGAAGTTGAAACTGTGTTGTCATGGTCGAAGTTACTGATAGAAGTTCAAGATCAAGCTGAAGCTCCCTTCATTCACTCGAGTTACCACCGGGAAGTTATCGCTCGGATAAACGGCCCGGCTTGATTTCCACCATGATAGACGATTTACCACCTCTACCAGGAATGATTGTGGATACCCCACAGAAGGGATCCACTCTCGGGAGAGCCCTAGCGATATTGTTTGAACCTTCACCTATCCTTTTATCGAAGCTCGAGCCCCAATTAAATCTACTCCGAAGGCCACTATCTTCATATTCCGAGCTAATAGATATTGCTCTCGATACAATCGCCAACTGGGACTTGGCTGCCCAATCGGAATTTATTACAGGTCACCCCCGCATTGGAGAGAGTAAAAACCTTTCGAACCTCAGTGCGAAGGAACAGGGTGGCGCCGGTGCTACTCCAACGCCTCCAGAAGTCCTTGCCCGTCTTGCACACCTCAATGCATGTTACGAAGCAAAATATCCTGGTTTACGCTACATTACCTTTGTTAACGGAAGATCTCGACATGCCATTGCTATAGAAATGGAAGGCCTTCTGGGATTCGAACATTCTTTATTAGCAGATCATCCGGCTTTGAGTGAAATTGAGAGTGTAGATACCACGGGCGATTTGTGGAAGGCGGAGTTGCACAGAGCAGTTGAGGACGTTGGAAAGATCGCGAAAAGTCGATTGGTGACTTTAGGAGTCAAATGAGGTATGTATGTCGTCAATTATTGCGGGTGACGCTAAGTAAATATTTGGTAGCAATTGGACGCTCATCTTACACGCAGTCTACAATAGACACAGATAACACGAATACAAATAAATCACCATAAGAATATGTTCCGTTCAAAGTTCACAGGGGCCGGCTAGCTTGTTTTGCCTTCATTTCCCGTGCCCTTTTTTTCTGATATTCTTTTTTTAATACTCAAACATACACCAAATGAAAATTTACACACCTGTTCTATCTGTTGCTTCCGTTCCAACCACCCTGGTATTTCCTGGTTCAGCTCATCTACCATTTCATTCACCAACTTGGCCATCGTCTCGAGCTGTTTTGCTTTAGCAAGTTGTTCTTTCTGACGTTGACTCCTGAGCGCTTCAGTGCGCAAGTGCCGTTGTTCTTCTTGCTTTTGAGCCCATTCTTCTCTATCTTTCCGACGCCTTTTCAGGTCTTCGGATAATTCCCATCGACGTTCATACATGCGCGCATCATACACCTGCAGTTACATAATGAGGTGTGTTGTGACTAAAGAATATTATATATATTGAACGTACACGACGCTTCTCTGCATCACCCAGCACTTCAAAAGCTTCGTAAACCTGAAAATTGCCTTGTATGTGTGTTGATTAATAACGTATGAGCCCATTATACCTTGCGAAATTGTGCCTGTGCGATTTCTTTTTCTTGTTCATCAGCTGTTGGACCTAACTTGTCTGGGTGGGTTTCTAGCGCTTTCCGTTTATAAGCCTTCCGAACTATATTATGAGGTCATTAACAGGTATAGAGGATATGAGTAGGAGTGACCATAGGCATACTGACCATCTTCAATTGAAGCTGATTTATCGATTCCAAGGATATTATACAAGGAATTGTGTGGTGACGACGGCACTGTTTGAGAACTCGAGACCATTGGACTACTGCGATATAGATGAAAGTAACACCAGCATTAGGCAACTTGCCTACTAAATTTAATCGGTATGTTCAACTTGGCTACTGCCATGTAGCCGAGCACCTCTGAATGGGTCACATGATATTACCGTGATGGCGACAACCACATGTGACCTCGATAACTCTACTCTCTCTCACCAACGACGCCGTCTTGTCAATATTCGAATCTGTCAGTATTGCTCGGACGTGCATAGAATCTTAAATTATATATATGAACGTGATCAGAATACTCAGGACAAGTAATGTTGTGATCACTTTTTCTTATAAAGATAAGGTCGGTTATTGTTCATCCACTTTAAAACACCTTCTAAATCCGACCTCGTTTCAAAAAAAAAATTATTGACCTTTTGTGGATCTTTACTAATAAATAAATAAAATTTCTCAACGTATAGGTGTATATTATCTATGAGATGCTTTATTCTTTTCTTCTTTATACTTGTTGGCGAGAAGAGCGTAGGAGGGACTTGGAGGTCGTGTTGAAACTTGAGTGAGACAAGTGTATTTATTAATAGTGGTTACATAACATGCTAACCCCCACATCAAGACAATTAATTTTGGACTTACGGCCCCTTTGTAGGGTGCATGCATAATCTTTGACTCACCTATAGAACTCCAAGGCCCAGAAATAAGCTCATTTAAAGACCAACTAGCCGCAACCTCGGAAGGAGTAAGATTAACAACTCAAACATCTGATGGATGCTGTTGAACGAGCCAACATAGAGCGGCAAAGGAGGTGGTAAGTGCCTTCACATCTATCCATTTATTCACGGTGCCCAAGGGGTTATCACAGGGCGAAAGACCAGAAGGTTGGCGAGGGTACTTATGCTGTTGTGTACCGGGGTGCGTTTACTCTTCCCAACATTTCGGGAATTCGGACAACAATACGTGTATAGGAAGGGAGGTTGCAACAGATCGAAAGGTGGCTATCAAGAAGATTAAGGTGGGACAGTTCAAAGATGGTCTGGACATGTCTGCTATCCGTGAAGTGAAATACCTCAGAGAATTACGACACCAGAATATCATAGAGGTGAGGACGGCTGCAAGTTCCTTTGGTGTTATTAATTCAATCTTGCCGTCCGTCCATACAGCTCCTCGATGTTTTCTCTTCAAAAACAAATCTTAATCTCGTCTTGGAATTTCTCGATTCCGACCTCGAAATGATTATCAAAGACAGATCCCTTGTTTTTCTACCCGCGGATATCAAAAGCTGGATGGCCATGACATTTCGTGGTCTCGAATTCTGTCATCGTAATTGGATTCTACACCGTGTAAGCTTCCTCTTAGCATATTCCAACGTCGTAGAATTTAGTTGGGGATATCTATACAGGATTTGAAACCGAACAATCTGCTTATTGCTTCTGACGGCCAGTTGAAGATCGCAGATTTTGGTCTCGCCCGCGATTTCGCTGATCCAGGCTACAAGATGACATGTCAAGTGATTACTCGGTGCGGCATATCCACTCTTTCATGCAATGATCAACTCAAAAAATGTATCAAGTTGGTATCGCCCTCCTGAACTCCTATTTGGCAGTCGTTATTACAGTTCGGCAGTTGATATTTGGTCTGTTGGGACTATATTTGCGGAGCTCATGCTTCGTATTCCCTATCTTCCCGGCGAGAGCGACATGGATCAATTGAAAACAATATTCCGTGCACTGGGGACACCGACAGAGGAAGACTGGCCGGTACTTTCTTTTCCCAATGGAAGATGCCTCTACTTAAGATACTGTCTAGGGACACACTAAATTGCCTGATTATATCCCAGTGGGCCAATTCCCAAAAACACCCCTTCGTGACCTTTTTACGGCTGCTAGTGCTGATACTCTTAACCTTTTGAGTAAATGTCTTATTTATGAGCCCAGAAAACGAATCACGGCAAGAGAGGTAAGTCCACCGGGTTTTGGTAACAATAAGCTCATAATTGTCCCAACAAGGCTCTTTTTCATCCTTACTTCACCGCGTTACCTTATCCTACGCATCCCTCCAAGCTTCCTAAATGCACTACTCAGTTATCCGGACGTCTTCTCGAAGAAGTTGACGGTAATGTCGAGATGAATTCCACGGGACCAGGTGTGAAAGCCAATAACCGGCCCAAACGTAAACTTTCTTCTCCCAATGACAATCCGAAGACCCGATCCATTGCACGCCGTTTAGATTTCACAAAACACACCGCAAGTTCGTAATGGTAATCTCTTTTGGGTGGGATGTCCCATTCTCTGAGGGTCTCTTCTATTCAATCTTGGTGTATGTATATATGCTATGGTAACAAAAAACAATAAAAATGGGAATAAGTGTACAGTTGTGGTCGAGGGTGAAAGTAAGAGAAGTTTTGCATGTGAGGGTGATGGGGGTTTTGAAGAATTTTGGAGAATTTATAGCTTGTCTCGAGGTAATGTAAGAAGATGGGGGAAATTTTTCGTGCATAATGGTTATCGAGGGGTCTCACAAGCAACGCATTGACTTGTGGCGGTTGCAGGATTAGACACCATACAAACCGAGCAGGACCATGTTCCCTCCGAAGGGGGCTTTACCCCTGCCGCAGCCCAGTCGAATGTTTTGACAGGGGGCGTGGCTTTCTTGTCCGCTGGCTTCGTAAATTCAAAACAAGGCAGAGAATCCCGTGGAAGGCCCCGGGCTTCCTTGAGAGCCTTCACATGATCTTCTGATGTTGGATAAACAAATGGCTGAACAGTGAATATGAAGGTAGGCAACGAGTCAACAGGAGCGGAGAGAGCGAGATCTGTGGAAGAGGTAGAAGAGGCTATAGAAGTGGAGCTGCTCGGTAGGTGGGGCATGGGTACCTGGGAGGGTATCGGGGTTAAGGGTTTTATAACATCCCCTCCGTCGGGGACGGTGGAGGATGTAGTCGCATGACTTGACAAGGGGGATGAACTATCAGCTTTGACGGACGCAGGAGAAGAGACTGGAAGCGATGGTGGACTTGCTGTTTCCGGTTGATAACTGAAACGAAGTTTGCTGGGCTCCTTGGGCGTTGAGGTAGGTTTGAGAGAGGCAAACATAGGCTTCCCAGGGTTTGTGCCCGGCATGGTAGAAGGTGAGCTATGTACAGGAATAGAGGGTACGATTATCTCAGTGGGTTTCTCGACTACTGTTTGCATATCAACATCTTCAGTGACCTCGACCGTAATCCCCGAGCTATTGCTGTTGGTGCTGGGGAGGCCTCTCCCGTTAAGGTGAGGCTTGGGACGTTTAGTTTTAAGTTGGTCTTCTTCACTATTATCAACCTCCTCAACAATGTAAGGTGTTGTGTTCTGGGGTTTGGAGAGAGGTTGTTGAGGAATGGGGAGGTTGCTCGAGAATGAGGTTTCGGGACCGAACGTCGACTGTTTCTGGGGGTATGTAGGTGGTCGCGATCTCTTGCTTCCCTTAAAGAAAGTGAAATATATCAAAATCCACAGCAGAAGAATCCATTACTAACACACCTTAGGTAGAGTTGCCTCAATAATGGCCTGAGGTGAGTGCTCCTTTTCTTCCTTTTTTTCCACTTCTTGGTCTTTCTCTTTCGCCTTAACCTCTGGAATGTCTGGTGGTGCGGGTTTTCCTGTAGCCCTGACACGTTTTACCCTGGGTTTTGGCGGACCAAGTTTGCCAACCGGGCTCGCCGTCTGATATGGGTTACTCAAATCGGGTCGTTTCGGGGGTGTAACCTCCTTTATTAACTCAGCCATGTAATTCGCTGCCTTCGTCTTCTTCTGTGCTCCTTGTACCTGAGATGGTGGGGAATCACTCTGAGAAGATGATGAACCCCCTGACCACGCCTGCCGCAAAGGAGATGGGATCACAGGAGCAGTGGGCTTCGCTGAAAGTTGTGGAGGACGGAGGCGCGACAATGATGGTCCAGCTGGTGTATTCGGCGTCTTATTGGGTGTGGGGGGACCATTGGATATGGGAAACGGTAGACCCTGTACCTGGGAAGTTCGTGTAGGTGACGGATCAGGCGCAGACGAACGATGCGATACATTTAAGGAGTCGCCAGCAATATTGTTGGTGGTGAGGCCATCGACTACACCGGAAGATTGGGATGTGTCATTACCTAGCCTTCTTCGCTTTGTGTCTTTGGGGATTTCAGCGGCCGATTGAGCCTCTGTTAAGACAATGCGGTCGTTAGAGGGGCGAGAAGGTCCAAACGCGGGAGACGAATATCGGTTCCGTGAGCGAGGTAGTCTCGAGCTCCCACCACCTTCCCACCGATACCTCCCATTGGGATTTTTTGTTAATGTCTTCCGCGGAGATGGAGTCGATTGTATTGTTTGTGGCTTAGGTGTAGTAAAATTGAAACTGAATCCGTTGGGCTGGGTTGACGGTGAGTTCCCGCGAGCTGGAGTCGACGGAGTACTGCTGGCAAACCGGAAAGGTTCATGATAGTCGGCTAAATGAGATCTGAGCACATTCGTGTAAAAAGGATGGCTCGAGATTACGTACGGGGGGTACTTTTGTTAATGAGAGATATCAAGCCTTCGACTTCAACGGTGCTGATTCTTTGACCAGCACGCTCAAAAAGAAAATTGCTAACAGCTTCCAAATTTTTTACAGGTGAAGACGTTTCAACCAAATGATCAGAGTGAACTGGTGTTCGTGATGGTTCTAATTTCTGAGGGGTTGAAGGGGCTGGGATTGACCGCGGAGGGGATACAAATGCTTTGTCTGTATCTCGAGTTGTATTGATCTGATAACAAGAGAATGATAAATCGTAAGGAAGGGATTAATAATTCTACATGCGCACCTGTTCTGCACGAGCAGACAGAGAAGCCACGGAAGGTGCTGAAGATTCGAAAGATTCGTCGTCCTCGTCAAATTGGTTCAACGATTCAGAGGAATCTGTCGAAGATCTTAGCCGTAGAGGATTCAGGTAACTCAATAGTCCTGTAATACTCCAAGACTGGATTCAATAATCAGTTAAGTCGCGGTAGAAACAATTGAAAACCAAACCACACCGATTTCTTTGCTGTTGGTCGGGCATACGGAGAAGAATGAGCAGCACGCGACATTGACCTACGACTTTTTCCATTGCGAATTGCGCTCATTGAGGGCAATGAGATAGTTTGTATAAAAGGGATGAAGTACTTGGAACAAGGGCGGCCAGGGCAGCAAAATGGTCAAGTACAACAAACCCCACTGGTCGGAGCACGACATGAGGGCCGGCCTCTATAAACGTCACGTGTACTCTGACTTGAAGCAAACCTCCGCCATTGCCCTCCACGACGAATAATTTCATCCCGGCATAGCGAGCTCCTAACAAATATGCCACACAAGGTCATCGAGACTCCTTATCCTCTCATTGATGCAGACCCACATGCGTCTCGAGTAATTCGTTATATGAGGCCCTCGGACTATGCCACTTGGGCTGCCGCAACTGCTGCTTTTCCTTCAGCGTTGTATCTCTGGGGTATGGTATTCTCAGCGCACCTTCTGTCAAATCCTCACATCTCGTTCAGAAATGGCCGATCCTTCTAAATACAGAATGAAAACCTCCCTTCGTCTTGGTGGTTTCCTAGGCTTTGTAGGTGGATTCTTGCTAGCATATCAACGGTCGAGTGGTGCGTAAAATTCGCTCCACCATATCGCCGTTGGATAATTTTAAAAACATTCATTAGTCCGCTTCTGGGGATGGTCTGAAAACAAGCGGGAAGAGGACATGGACATGGCGGAGCTAAGCCAACGCGCACGGGAGGGTAAACCTTTGTATGGGGAATCACCCCAGCCCCAGTGGGTGCAAGGGACTGCATTCAGGAATTCAGCCTTTTCACAACTCAAATTTTGTGCGTCATTACATTACAAAAATAAAAAAACCCTCATCTGATCATATATTTCACAGCCGCATTCCCTATGTTCGTAGTTTTGGTAGAAAGCTTCCATTATATTAACCTCTATTTCTAGGTTCAATCTTGTAAACCATCCCCACCACGGCACGGACCCCGCAAAATACAGTGCCAGTTCTTCAGATTCCACTTAAGAATATATATAACTTGCATGTCCTCCAAAATTGAAATCGATTCATTTTATTTGACATGAAAATGCACAAAATGCCTGAAAAACAAACTATTCACAGGCTCCGTTTCTCGCCCAAATTGCCCTTAATATAATAATCAAATTAATTCAATCCCATCCACATCAGGAATATCTCTATAATTTCTCAACACCGGATCCTGCAATACTTTCTCCATGATGTCTATTCTAAGGTGAAGTGATATGTTGACAGGATTGGCATACCACTTGGAGCCAGGTCCATCTAAGTGGGAAGGAACTCCTTCCATAACTTGGATCAAGCCATCTACGCTAGGCATCACAGCCTCAGCGTAGACCGGGACCCCTGTACCGAAATCGACGTCGCGAACTCCTAGCCCGAGCCAGGACGTGACAATAATATTACGCTGGCCAAAGAACGCGTTCCACATTCGCCCGGAATCAGGTTCAAATGCATATTCGTGTAGCAGAGCTGATAGGGCAGGTGGGTCATACGCATTGAGGGAGGTCCGGATTGCCTTCGCCAATGCCCCTAATTGGCGCATAACCCCTTGTCTTCCTGTTGCCACAACCTTCGTCAACGTAAGGGGAGAACCTAAGTAATTCTTGGGCAACGGGGGACTAAGTCGATCCCTCAGTCCAAAGGTGACATCAAGATAGTGTGGTTCATCTTGGCCAAGTCCACGGGCACGTATAATTGATCCCCAAACGTGGGCTAATAGAGCATCCAGATGGCTGACACTGTTTTCAGATGATGCGTCCACCCATATTCCATGCAATTCGGCAGCCGCAAAAGTAACAAATGAACGAGTAACTGGAGCTGCTCCGTCCCAATCTGACCAAGGCAGAACATTACCCATTGGACCAATATCTTCGGGCGACAGGGCAGCAGGTATCGATGTAGCAAATTTCAAGGAAGGGGGACAATCTTTAGCCGATGCCCATAGATCATACCTGTGCTGAGGCAACTTTTGGGACACTGCTAGAATGGCAGGGTCAGCGTGTGACCCATCTATCTCTCCAGCGGCGGCTTGGTCTAATAAAAGTGGATCAAAAACGGGTGAGAGCGGAGGCCTGGGAGCACCGGTCAGCATCGATTTATTCACTGACGCCCAATCATGTGTAAAACGAAGTAGAGTCTGCGCGTCGGCTATAGGGTGTGCCATTTTAACTGCTATCACTACACCCCCATCCGAGAATGTCGTAACTTGCACCACCACAGAGGGTAGCCCATCATATTCAACTGAATCGTGCAAGGCGAGTGAGGTCGTATGCTTCAGCAGCTCGTCCGATGGCAAATTAGATATGATATAACCATCAACTGGTGCTTCGGGGTATAACGAACGCAAAAGGTTGGGTGAATCCGCGAGAACATATTCGATGCCAGGGTCGGCCGACGTCCCATACGTGAGCATCAAACGACCGTGCCGCTGTGTATGATTCCCATGGCGAACATAGGGTGTTTGATGAAGCTGTCCGGCCCATTGTGGGTAAGAATTGATGGTTTCTTTAAGGCTGGTAACGAGGACATCGAGTGGAGGGGTTTTTTTGTAAGCCCATATCGCCGCAGATGGCGAATAGCGAATCACCGTCGAATCAAGAATGGAAAGGGGAGTGTGTGTGGCATCTGGGCGTGTACTTGGAAAGAGGCGGGTTCTAGATACTAATGTAGTAGGAAGAGTACCCATGGACATTTTTCTAGTAGAAATAAGTCGTTAGCTGATGATTGTCTGTGAATGCCTATGAGCATTGATTGATGGGTATCGTTTGTTGGACACCTTTGCGACCATGATCATACTCACCGGATACTGGTATTGGTGTTCGCCTGGGTTTCCTGAGATATCGTCGGTTAATAACTTTGTGATGGTTGATCTGGACTTCGTTCTCTCTAACTCAATGGCCCGATTTTATAAAGTAGATAGCATGACTCGGTAGATATCTCGTTGCCTTCGCCCTCGGAGCCGACTACCCAAAAGACATACGCAAGCCATTAGGAATGGAAGTGAAACGTTCAATGGGCGTCGTAATATTACCGAATAATATTTGTGATGATTTTGCCTTGTGTCTGTCAGTATGGTCTCCGGCTATATGGGAGAAACCTTGGCTTTTTCACGTATCAGCTGAACGTCTACCAAAGTTCTCGATGCAAGTGTCATACGATGAATATATATACCTTTCCGAGATTGTAGCGAAACATATATAAAAGAAGTAAGGATATTGCTCAACAAGAACACGGATTCGAGATGAAGCTAACAGCCCTGTCAACCTTCTTTGCATATTTGGTGGCCGCGAACGCCCTAGCGTTTGAGAGTCGCGCCACGGGGGGATATATCCAGAGTGCGTCAGGCACTGCGTCGTTCACGATGTACAGTGGATGTGGTGCTCCAGGTAAGACACCGTTCCGCGAAAGTAGGACTGTTTGGCCCCAATCTAGGTATAGCTTGTGGAAAAACTGCTAGCGGATACACCGCTGCTATGAATCAGCTTGCCTTTGGTTCCGCTCCCGGTGCAGGAGCAGGAGATGCATGTGGTCGTTGTTTCGCTGTCACAGGCAAAGCAGATCCCTTCTCGCCTGCGTATACGGGGCCCTTTAAATCCATTGTCGTCAAAGTTACAGATTTATGGTGCGTAGGTTTTTTTTTGTAAAAACGCAACGTGTTCAACATGTGACTCCAGCCCAATTGCCGGGAACCAGGTATATCCATATGTTCCCTATAGGCTGAAGCATTCTTCCTAATGCGTCCATAGGAATGGTGTGGCCAGACAACGGCCAACAGAAACAACCAACACGGCCAACCATTCCAGTTAGTAAACTTCTTTCCACCCTGGAAATTTGGAAAAATAACAGTAGCCGACTTTAAGTTTCGACATTTGTTCGGATACTGGTGGTGCCGGTGCATTCTTCCCATCAGGTCATGGAGCATTAACAGGGACATTCACCGAAGTATCGTGTAGTCAGTGGTCCGGCTCCGATGGTGGCGCGTTGTGGACAGGAGCATGTTTAAGTGGGGAATCCGCGGGAAACTGGCCCGCAGTTGGATGTGGAAACAAAGGTAACTGAAACCCAGGCAGATTCGAAGCGTTTACTCACATCTCCTCCGAAAAGGAACGGCACCCTGAATTAGCCATTCTATATGGAAAATCTACGTTGATAGTTGAATTCGGGCTACGCATCCGTTGTAACATACTTGGGTTAAGTTTAGGCCAGGCATAAGCCATCCTTAAATGAACCTGTCAACGAGACTTGCCAAGGACTCAAGAAAGAAACGCACGATTTCTGTTCATGAAATAATTGATGATTAAGAAATAATTTCCAGTTGAGTCTGGGGCCAAGGTCATAGATACGTTCGTCGTCCAGGACGGGGAAAACACAATTACAATCAGACTGTTGGTCATCCGTGTGCATTCGTTGGGTCGGTATGCACACAAATCTTTCATATTTCCTTCCCTTAAGGCCGCGCTGAAGGGGCCGAGGTGTTAATGTTTCTATTGCTGTCATACCCCGTAAAACCATCCGCGTTGATATCGCAGCCAGCCACTGAGGCAATTAGTGTTAACAAGGCTGATATAATAGTGTTACACAACTTACAAGTGAAAAAAGGGATATTATCATTGCTGGTGCAGCGATGGCAATGATTCGAAGGTGAGGTTGGTCGATGATATGACCTGGAAGGCTGTGGTTATGGTTATCACGGTTATTGGCCTGCAAAATGCGAAATCCAAGTACAGCCCCCCAAAGATATCGGCCAATAGGGCCTCCGAAAAAGATCCAGGATCCGTACCAATTCCACCATTGTTCTATGGCCCATGGATCAGACTTCGAGACAGATAGGGCGAGTAAGATATGCTTTAAAAGAGTCGAAACGATGGGAGCAATGGCGATTATGAAGGTGGCTGGGGCAGTGTACAACAAAGATAAAAAGGTCTTCATACGTGATATAGTGACGCAATTTCCAATCTAATATTGCCTTGGGGTTAACTGGTCACTCTTCCACGAATATAATATAATAACAGACCCATGGACAGTGATGGTCGAATTCGAGCCGGCAGACACCACAGGTTGAACAATGATGCGCTCTGGGAGGTTTCCAGGATCCGTTGCAATCCTGTTTCATGCAGACAGCAAGCTCTCCCTTCATATTGATGCACTCATAGGGTTCCGACAATGTGGAGATGTCTGGTGTGAGGCGACTTGGAACATTGTGTGTCCTTCGGCCAAGGCATAGCGAAATATACAGTATCGCCACCGTGGAAATCAAAACATTCACGATTGCCACATAAAGCCCTTGGATTGTTGGAGATATATACGAAGCGAGTCGGAAGAGGACACACCTCCCCAGAACCATTTTCCGTGACCACAAATCAACCAACCTACTACAGATAATGAGTGGAATAGGTCACGTTGGTAGGAGTTAGGACTCGAAGATAGCAGCAACTTACTTCCAATGTAAAAAGTTGCCGTATACCAACCATATCTTAGATTGAGAAAGGTCGCCAAATAAGTGTGGAACGAAGATGGAGAATCACAAAAACGGCTCACCCAATCATCATAACAACAAGAATTTGTATAAACCCTTCCACCTTCCTGACCCCTCCTCGGAGTGATCCCATTCTATGTTATAAGACCCGAGAGGGTATGTAAGAGGGTATAAGATTCGGGTGAGTGACGAATTCACGGCCCTGATGGTATGATGGCACCGGTTCTATGTATGTAAGAGCACGGCAGGACCGGCTCCGGAAGCCCGCCGGAATGAATTCAACAAACGCGTTGATCCTCCCTCGCTTCCACCTTCTCCTCATCTCAGCGTTCGACATTTACTTGACAAAAGAACTTGTATTATCGCACAATGGTTTGCCATATTCATTTACCTTACAGATAAATCTCTGAAGAGGGACCTGATCAATTAGTCGGCTTATCCTGCTTATACTATGGGCGGTTTGTGTATTATTGGTGGCGTCATGGGCTTTGCTAGGACAAGGTCTATTCCTTCCCTGGTGGCAGGTGTCAGGTGAGTGCACATAATACGTGAAATTTACCTTGTTTTTCATGTTTGGTTAGTGTTGGACTTCTATACCTTTGGAGTGCGGACGGCATTCGCAAGGGTACGGGAAATAGCCTAGAAATGGCGCTCGGTGTGTTGTTTTTCGTTGTATGGACGCTTATTCTGATTTTCTCATAATCATAATGCAGGCGCTTCTGCATTATTGCTCTTGTCTTCGATTCCTCGCATTTCGAAGGGTCCCGTGCCTGCCATTCTGGCTACTACATCTACAGCCACTGGTCTCTACTACGGCAACGTCATCTATGCTTTGCGCCGATAGAGGCAGCACATGATATAAACATATCCACATCTCGCCTGTCAATACTGTTGAAATTGGAATATCGTTCATCATATTTCTCGGGATTCTAATTCCTTCCGCCGTTCTCCATCTGAAACTCGTGTCAGTGTATCTATTTAGGGCCCGTTTATTCGGTGATGCTTGATTCCAGCGGATATTCGTCGACTTTGGAGTTGCTACCTCTGCCTGTTTAAATATTAGGATTGTTGAACCGCCTTAGGTGGATGGAATCGGCAAATAGCCATCGGTTTTAGCACAGGGATGTCTACTAAATGCCAGACAAAACAACAGGGTGTGATCGTGGCAAATGATTCAGCATGTCGATTCAGCTATATAAATGAACGTTGGCATTGTTGACGCTCTGCGACTTTCATCATAGTAAGTTGTTATATTATGTATAACACTTCTGGTCTTAAAGTATGGAGGATTACAGAATTTTAGGATTCGGCTGAATTACTCAGCACTCACTACTAATATTCAATACTCAGGTCCAGGTGCCTCCCACGTCCTGTCTGTCCAGAGCTAGGATATCTTATCCATATCAGGCGGTTCCGGCGTATGTTAGGGTCAGCTCTTTGCCGGATTTATATTTACCTTAACATATCAGGTTCACTTGACCAGTGACTTTGTATGATTGCCAATCCTGTGGCAGAAAACATCCTTGGAACCATCGGTATGCATAGGCTTATTTACTCAGCGGGTGACTTACTTTGCAAATCCCGATCAGGTACAATCTGTTGGACTGGCCAACTAATTCCCCAGGTATGGAAAAGTTGGCGAGAGCACTCCACAGCAGGATTGTCGCATTGGCTCGTGTGAGTCATCTTGAGTTCCTTCCGGGTACATGGCGTTGATATCTACTGTCCTTGATTGAGATTAATTTGGGGCGTCGGGTCTCTCTTCCTCGGAGTCTACGCAATAGTCCAAAACTTCAATATTCCGCTCATCCTACAACCACAGTTGTTTGGGTTCCTATCTTTATGCTCCTGGGGACAAGTTGGTTGATTATTAGGTTTGCGCCATCCTTAAGCCGCTTATACGATTTGTTAGTGCCTTTATTATGACAAGAAGAAATCAAGGATGGCCGCTTTTTTAATTTCAGGGTCCGTCATGGTCCTGGTAGGCGGATTGGAGGTAGCGATGGTATACGCCATCCGACCTTCAATGAATCAACGTGCTATTACCTTTTTTGGAGTGTTCGCCTCGGTCCTCATATCCATTGGACTGTTTCCCCAGTATTGGGAGATTTACAAACGGCGGGAGGTCATTGGAATATCAATCCCATTTCTCATAATTGATATTTTAGGGGGTTTGTTTTCGGATCTTTCGCTCGCGTTTAGACCAAAATTCGACGTCCTTGCAGCAATTGCGTATACTCTTGTTATCGTAAGTTTCTTGTGGTCTACGATGTATGGACACGGTTCATTAGTCTAATTAGGTTTTGGACGGGATCATTATCGTTGCAGCTATAGTTCTCAACCCTCGTGCTCGGAAACGCCGGAAGATTGAAGCAGAAGCAGAGATAAATACTCTTCCTCCTATGAGAGAAGGTTCGGTGCCTCTGGAAAATACCAACAGTTACCTCAATTCTGAAGGGACCAACTCTACTATGGCAACCGTGCCGTAGCAAAAACAATCATGGATGCGCGAATTTAGAATTCCTTGCGGTGGACAAGGGTAATATGTAACAATGGCTTGAATCCAGGGCCGACGATTAGATTATAGTACTTTGCGATGATAAATACAGTTTCCGTAACAAGAATTAATGATGGGTCGAAAAGAGTGATTAATCGCGATTTTTTCCTCGCTCGTCATCCGTGCCAACAGAGGTACTGGTCTCGTCTGTGCCAACTTTCGAATGCGTCCGTGAACTCGATGCATACGCCGTAGATTCCGTTTCGTCAAAAATTATGTCTTCTTCGTCCTTAGCCCGATAGTCCCCGCTCCGTGACCCAGGCCTACTCAGGGGCTTTGTTGGCCTCCGGGCCCTCCCAGGTGCAGCGATGAAGTCAACCATACTGGAAACAGAGGTATTTGCCTTGTGAGTACGCAAGGGAACACGGTAGAAATCCTCGACTTCTTCATCATCGTCCTCAACCAGTCCTGTAATATCGTAGGCATAATTTGTCCCATTTGACGAGTTCAAGGGAGTCGAGCGGGAGAGAGGCAGCGATCGATATGACCCTTTACGGAGATGATTTGCGTATGAGTAGAGGAGAAGCGCAAAGTAAATCTATACAAGGTTAGGTCAAGATGAAAAAGACTATGAGTCTCTAACCTTGAACAACCAAGATGCTACAATAATAGCAGCTGCAGTACCCTTCTCTTGATTCCATATATTCGTGGCCGCTTCTTTACGTTGAGCATCAGTGAGTACGGGGACGGACCCATTTCCAGCTGGACCAGCCTCCATCATCGTTTTCTGCGCTTCTGAGTTGGCCTGGCGGCGACCATCGTGGGGCGTATATACCCACCAAACAACAGCAAAAAAGACAGTCCATGATGTAGAAACGATGTGGTCGGCGAAGAAGATATGGGCGAAGTATAATGTTTGTTTAGCATCCTCCTACAAATTGTTTAAAAACTGGGGCGACAGAAATCGATTTGTAACTTACCTCTTTGACAGCCCGCAGCCCCCAAACGAGTCCAACAAGAGCGATAACAGAGTATATGTACAAGCTAAGCTGTGCAAACGACCCT
The DNA here is from genome assembly GCA_037014335.1 of Collybia sordida. NCBI lineage: Eukaryota > Fungi > Basidiomycota > Agaricomycetes > Agaricales > Clitocybaceae > Collybia > Collybia sordida. Next base: position 225,985 of record JAYKXK010000011.1, on the reverse strand, counting down.
CCTGAACCAGTGAGCATGGCAATCAAGCCATAAACACCAGCAACCTTGTTCAAGAGCTAAATGTTGTGACTGTGAATAGAATGAGGGATTATATATTGAAGAAACTGACCACAAACAAAAGGGCGATTGTTACGCCAGTTTTAAGGTCTAGGAGACCAAGGAACGAGGAAAGAGGCCAAAGGCGCCATTCAGGACGAAGCATGAGTTTCATGGCGATGGAAATCCGCGTCCACGCGCAGTCTCTGGAGGAAGGATGGCTTATGTAATTATCCAGTTTTTGGCTTTGACGACCCTGATTTCACTCAGACTCTCAAATTTACATTTCTTTCCAACTCACTTTTCCAGTGTATATCTCAAGAATATTTCATTTAACCCTCCTTTATGGCCAATTACTTTTCAAATCATTCGCAGTCAAGATTTCTCGCAAATAGCACAGGCACAATTCAACCCAGCGCCACTTCACAAGCCCCGAATACTTCAACCTCTGTTACCCCTCGGACACGATTACCATCCTCAAAACATTTCTCCACAACAGTTTCTACCACAGTAACAGCGGAAAGATCTAAAGAAACGTCCCCGAGTGCCTCACCAAACGGTGCTGCTGTTCATCCCCTCCGAAACACGTATGTTCGTACTCTGTTCCGTGTCACATCCGGATTGTTCTTGAACCATTATATAGATGGGTGTTTTGGTTCCGTCAACAGCGAGCGCCTGGAAACAAGATAGTTAGCTACGAGGAAGGGATAAAGAAAATATCTGCGTTCAGTTCTGTATGTCACCTCCTGATCTGATAAGAATTTTCACTCACAATTGTAGGCTGAATCATTCTGGTCGCTGTGGACTCATTTATCCCCACCTTCGGCACTCCAACCTACAACGGACTATCTGTTGTTTCATACTGGAATTCGGAAACCGGTGTGGGAAGACCCTCTCAATATAACAGGGGGTAAATGGATTATCCGCCTCAAGAAAGGTGTAGCAGATCGCATTTGGGAAGACCTTGTGTTGGCTATTATTGGTGATCAATTCGATGAGTGTCGAAACGCGGAGGAAATTGAGGGGACCGGAAACTGGGACGATAAGAGCGATAAGAGCGGCACCGAATGGCCTGAAATTTGCGGTTGTACCATTAGTGTAAGGCAAAGTGAGGATATTGTGAGTCTATGGAATCGGGTTGATGCCGACCCCAAAGTTAGAGAGAAGATTAGGTATGACGCGTTGCCATTCTTTATCCAAAGCTAAATTCTTGGCAGGGATACATTGCGGAAGGTCCTCAACCTGCCTGCATCAACTATCATGCAATATAAATCCAATAACGGTAAGTAAAATGTCTTTAAACTAAGAACAAAAAGCTAACTTAAAGTGATCTCAACAGATTCGATGCAGGACAAGTCGAGTTTCCGAAACTCGGCGATTGATCGAACTCCACATTCTTGACACGAATCATTGCACACAAATAGATGAGATGAGGGCGATGTGCGATGTCTCGCTACGGAATACTATCTTGTGTAGCCTATTTACGCAGTATTATCAATGGTACCATCTTAAAGCAAAGTTCCCTATTCATTTCGGGGACCTAATCACGTGGATTGTACCTCATGATCAATTGATTATTTGGAATCCCTGTCCAATGTCCATATAAGATGTCATCGACCGCATGCTTACCCACCAGCTAGCCCGAGTTACCGCTTCACCATTAAAACGCACAACATTCTTAATTCCTAGGGTGCACTTTACTCCTCCTCTTACATACAACTCTTTACTTGTCCAACGGAGAGAGATGACTACAGTCGGCAAGACAGAGGAAGAGTGGAAGCTTATCCTTACCCCGGAACAGGTAGTGTTTGTGTTCGCGATCGTTTTCATATCCAACATGTCCCCAGTATAGAATCTTACGCAAGAAGGGTACAGAACCTCCAGGGACTGGCAAATACGATAAACACAGCGCCCCAGGAGTTTATTCTTGTGCAGGATGCGGCACACCTCTTTACAAGAGTCCTACTAAATTCAACGTTGGTCGTCACTGATGTACTAGAGTTTATTGATATACTGTATTATTAGAGTGGGTGCGGCTGGCCTGCATTTTACGACGGTATGCAATATGCCTATCCGGAAGATCTTCGGATTGTAACCAATCATCCTCTGTAGCAATTCCTGGAGCTGTTTCCCGGCACGAAGACAAATCGCTTGGGATGACTCGAATTGAAATTACCTGCACAGCTTGTGGCGGACATCTAGGTCACGTCTTCAAAGGCGAAGGATTCAATACTCCCAGTACGTGTCCGCATCAACCAGAGTTTAGAGGATCCAAATTAACCAAAGCCATCCAGCAAACGAGAGGCACTGCGTTAATTCAATCTCTCTCAAGTTCCATGATGAGTAATAGACACGGATCAGTGGGACATGTGCATGAACTGTTGTATTATCCTTATACGTCATGTTATATTCCTGAACACTACAGGTATTAGCCGAGACATTGATGTATCAAGATATAGAGATCTCATTTTGTGCTCACATTGTGCTCAGATTTGGGATTAAAAGGATTAACTTATGGGAACAAATGTTCTATCATCCTACGCCAACTTTTTTAATTGGGTCTGGAACAAGGTTCATAAAAATTGAGATCATATCCACGGCAAAACAAGTGAGATCCAAAATTGTGGAAAGAAACGAGAGGAAATTTGAAGATCGTAAAGCTGAAATAATTCGCGCTATTACAGATCCTGCATGCTCGCTTCCAAGTCGGCCAGTTCTGCTTGAGATTTCCGCCATTTCTCTTGGGCCTCCTATGAGATCAGAAACAAGATAGAGTGAGTGAGAGCCAATAGAAAATGTATATGAAACTCCACGAACTTCGAATTTCTTCTCCCATGAATCGCGCTCTTGTTCGACGCGCTGTACCTGTCGTTCGAAATGCTCAGCCTTAACATCAACTTGCCGCAGTCTAAAGACAACGACGCAGATCGATCAGCAACTATTTCAGTGTCATAAAACGACGCGCACTTCTCGACAGTTTCCTTGACGTTCTTCTCAGCAGCGTCCAGCTCCTCTTCCAAAAGTTGAATCTTTCTTGTTAAGCCCTCGCTTGTCATCTTCGAATGTTCGCCATCTATCTGAGCTTGTTTGGAATCGGCCACCTTTGCTTCAGCTTTCTCGAGTTCTGCGTCGAGAACGCTCAGCCTGTGCTGCAAAGATGTTATCTCTTGGTCTTTCTCGAGCAGTAGTTGTTCATATTTCTTGTTCTTTGCCTCAGCCTCTTCAGCCCGTGTTACGGCATTGTCTGCCTCGACGCGCAGCGAATTCATTTTCTAAAATGAGGTAGCATTTAGTATAGACCGCAAAACCATTCTAGTGCGAGAAATAGACCTCTCTGATTCTGTCGGCCATGTTGATTAATGTGCAAGGAGGTCTCAAGAATGATGTTTCTAGTTAAGGGAGCTTGAGTTGGGCTAGGGTAGGGGCGCGGAGTTCGGACTCCGGAGATTAGATTATCGCACGTGGTGAATTACTCGAATTTATTATGTACATGTTATTTATTTAAATTGGAGACTTGGAGCGGACCCGACAACGCGACGATATGTGTGAAGTACTCTAGAAAGTCCCCTGATCCACCAGTAGCTGTCGAGAATACATGCCATAGTCAATACTGGCTTATAAGTGCACTCAATACATAGAACGAAACTGTTTGAGATACAGAAGTTTGGCAGAGCCTTGAGGATAACCCGACAAAGACTTTACGTTAGTAACTCAGTTAATTCCGCCTCGACCTCGCGCTGTTTAATACGAAGATCCTGAATGACACATAAGATCGGAACATAAGCGAAACCCCCAAGGAAATGCTGCCCACCATGTATTGCGTTTGAAATGCGTCCGCCTCATTCTGGACGCGCTCTAGGTGTGTGCTCAACGTTTCAACTTTGGCATCGGCGACCTCAATTCTGGGGGACGGAATATTCAGTCATCACCTAAGTATTTAGCGCGTGGAACTACCTCTTCTCTACTTCTTGTAGTTTACGCCGTGCCCTATCCCATTCGTTGGCCAATGCGACCAGCCTTCTACTTAAGCTGAGACGGTCTTCAAGAGATATAATCTCTGCATCTTTCTTCTCTAGGTCTGTCTCCAGAATCTTGGTCCGAGCTTCCGCATCTTTCATGCGCACCGAGCTCTTCTCTATTCGAAGACGGAGATTACCCAGAGCCTGTAAGCAAGTAATTCAATCAGAAATCAAGTACCAATAAACCATCGAAGAGACTTACATTTCTGACGGCTTCCATGAAGGATTAAAAGCAATTATATGTGTCAGTGAAATAGTAAATGATAGAACATGATTGAAATGACTATCATTTAGGCTCGAGAAAACAAAAAGAGGTGAAAGAGGTGACCGTGGGAGGAACAGAGTTATTATATATGTAAGTAAGTAAGGATCGTCAATTAAGCACTACTCACCGGATCTCCTCCCTGGCACGTCAAGCTCCTTCTGACTTGACTCTAGCCCATATCAATAATCTAATCTCCTGGTTCATGGCTGCGCCTGTCCCTCAAGAAGGTCGGCTGATTAGCTCCCTCGTCGTCAATTTCACTGTATTGATGTCATCTTAGAACTTCCTATTCTCGAAGCTGTCATCAAGTAAGTTAACATTCACCATCTCATAAGGTACATTGATATTGATTCCCTGATTTACAGTATACGAAATAGGCTTACCGCACTCAAGAAGAACCGTGCCGAGTATGTCAAGGCCGCTGATGTTAATTCTCTCTACCAAGCAGTGGTCAAACAAGGTCAGTTTCACTAAGCGACCACATTCGCATCCTTAACGCTACAATAGTGACGAAATTGAACGACGTTCGTGATGATAACACCACCTACAACAACAGACTAGACACGACACTCGCCGATGTTTTCAGTCTACTCTCCCTTTTTTATCTTACAATCGGTAAGACAAAGGATACGCTTGCAACGTATTGCCAGGTCGCATCCATGAGAGTCAGTTTCTACAGATGTATTGGGGAACTCAGAGAATTCATGCTCACCAGTGTCCTACAGCAAATACTCAATCACATGAACGAATCAGCCGTTTATAACGAATCAGATCTCGCCCCATTCCACCGTCGACTAGGGGAGCTCCGACACATTGTTCAGCACGATGGAGAACGGGGGAAACACCCAGGGCCTTTGATCAAGCTCCTCGAGCGACAAATTAACGAGTGTGATGCCGTCTTACAAACACTGCAAGATTCTCTTGCAGTCCTTTCCGTCGAACTCATTCCGGTGCACCAGAAACTTGTCACAATTCGCCGACAACTTGTCGCTCTCGCTGCTAAAGAAGGCTCCCATAAAGGGGAACTTAAACCACTTCAGGAAGAGCTCCGAAAGATTGATTCGTTGAGTGCTCTATCTTTGCATCTACTCGGAATTCTTGAAGCTGACCGAGCACCATCGTCAGGGCACGCGTGGATGGTAATTTCCTTGGCCCGGGTGGGATTGTTCCTGCATCACAGGCGCTCTGTTCCTCCCTGTTAGAAGAGTGCTTCGAAATATCGCAAGAAATCAAAGCAAACGAGGAGTCAAAACACGTGGCATCATCGCTCAAACCAATTTATGACCGTCTCAGCGATATACGCGCCGAATTAGAAAGCCTCGTTTTGACTCATCGGTGGAGTCTCCGGGAGACTGATTTGTGGAATTATTCCCTAAGCTTGCAAGAGATCGACAAGATGCGCATAGATGGCAAATTCGTTGATGCGGAAGGGGATCGACCTCCGGGACAATACGTGGGTCTACATGTTATCCCTGGTGACATTTCGAAACAATAACCTTTCAGGTACTCCTATATCTTCTGAGGCGATGTTATGGCCTCATTTACCGATTATTGTCATCAAGTGAACCAGTTTCCGAGGAACTCATGCCCATAGTACGTTCCCTTTAGATAAAAATGAATTATTGGCTCAATCTATCCGTCAGGCGAATAAATTATCGACTGTCAAGAAGTGTCTGAACGAGGTCCTTAAATATGGAGGTCCTTTCAATGCTCGCGATCTTTATCCTGTGCGCCATATCCCGTTCTCCTGGGGGAATTTTAAGTACTTGTTCAAATACTCATTCTAACGCCCCAAACCCCTAGTATCAACTGGCCCTTTTCCAAATTGATTCTATGCGACAAGACGGGAAATTTGTAGGTGTTGATAGCACAATTCCAGAGGGGCAAGGCATATTGATGGCCCACCTCAATGAATGTCACGAATTGGTTGAGATGGTGAGTTCCGGAATATAGGCCTTGCACAATCCAGGTTCATACTATTTCTTCAGTTGAAAGAATCAATGGAAGAAGAAGATGAGGAAGAGGAAGAGGAAGAATTTGAGAGTTATGATGAAGGGGAGACGATCACGGATGAAGACAACCATTGATGAATATTACTGACATCCCTACAAAGCACATGCAATAGCGGTGACGGCCCCTTAATTGGGCAATGGACGCCATTAATAGAAGATCCATGTATTTTTCGCTTGTTCTTAACCGTGCCTCACCCAAAGCCCGATATCTATGTAATCACTATCTTGTATCCCTACAGATGTGTCTTCCCACATTCAGAACTTCGACTACATTTTAGTGTATTGTTTTTTGGGGGGGGAATAGGTAAATATTATGATTATGTGTTAAATTAAATGGGTTTGCGCAACGTTGGTGGTGCATTCCTGGATTTTTTTACACTCTACTTATGTACTGGACCCCCAGGAGTACTGTGCTTTCTCTGATAAAGCACCAGCGTGAGGAAAATGACTTGTGAGGAGTCTAACTATATCTGTTTTGGTGGCCATGCCGGTCAGTTGTCCACCTTTTGTAAAAAGAATTCGACGGAGGTTCTGTTTTTGGGAGGTTATTTAGAGAAGTTGAGTGAGCAGCTGGAGACATACTAGTCTTTGGAACATATTGACAACCAGTTCCTGAGGTACCTCTTTCCGGAGTTGGAGAACCGCCTCTTCTAAAAATCCCGATAAGTCCCTCCGGGTAGGCTCTGGTAATTGGGAATGGGCAGCGGAAAAAGAACACTTGCGTGCCCGCTCGGTGTCTCCGGGAGGGAGAAATCCTGGTGATGGATGAAAACTTTTTCTTTGGATGAGAAGGTAATAGGGTTTACCAATTGCTTGCTTGAGTTTGTCTCTGGTGATAAAACCCAAAAATTCTCCTCTTCTGACCACAGGGAATCCGTTGAAATCATGATTAATCAACAAATCCTCTATTCGATTCATCAATGATTGGCCATTTTCAAGGTGTTAGTCGATGATTACCAAAGTCACCAAGCGAAAATTCTTCATCTTCGATGACAACTAGTTTGTCTACAGGCTTCATGATTTGGGCGCCTGTTTCTCCTTTATCATAATAGGTAACAGGAGGGAGCCAGGGGTACTGCCGTAATGCAATCCAAACGGAGTAGATTCCATCCTTTCCAAGAGCATCGCCAACCCATTTTGAGGTCATTACACAAATCATGATAGGAAGTACATGAGATAAGGCCCCCGTTAACTATCGTGGTGTTTCATTTCAGAGCTTCGGTACAGGATAGGTACATACCTCAAAAAGAATGACAACTAGTGAGACTATATGAATACGTTAACGCATGAATCGTGATCAAGAAGCAGCCATTGGCACTTACTGGTCATCCGGGTAACACCACCTAGCATAGCAGAAGCGCCTAACACTGCATAAAATCCGGGCGAAATACATCGCTCTGAAGGATCTGGAGGACAAGATAAAAATATCCAAGCTGTTGGGTATGCCCGGTACAGGCCTTGGCTATTGTACATTATTACTGACAGCTCAAAAATGGTGGATATAATCTCACGTTAGAAGCCCTACTGCCCGACCCAAACATGCACCGATGGCAATTGTAGGTAAAAATATCCCGGCAGGTATCTGTCCGGAAAGGTGAATCTTGCGTATTGGCCAGGGGTTGCAAAACCTACCATCATCCCAAAAGTCCAAGCCGTTAATCCGACTTTGACAGTTGCTGTTAAAACTAGCAAGAATACGTTTTCCCACATTGCAGTGGGGCTGATAGGATCTTTCGTCAACCCGTGATCATAATGTGCACGGAGGACTCACTTGCAAAGACCATGATAATCACCCTTTGTGGGGTCACATTCTTGGAACAAGTTTGCAACCAATTCTGATGCTTGTACTCTGCACAGCTGGTGAGGATGAGTGAGAAAAAAAAATGGATTAATTTTACCGAGAGAATACGATCTAAAATTTACGCATAAGTTGAATCAAATATTCTCAAAATTCATCAAACATACTAGGTAGCTTATACCTGCAGTTATTGCACTGACGCAGACAACTTCCAGGACCGGCCAAGATGCGAGGTAACTGTTCCGACGATAAATTGCGACTTCGACGTTGAGTTTAATTAGGCACGAGCCAACAACACCCTGTAATACTTTGTAAAAAAAAGGCATCTCCTGAAGAAGCGTGTAACATACACCGATGACGCCAAGTCCCAACCATGGGATCTGGTGTAGATTAAGGACTTGTAATCTAGGATAATATGGAACGTCTTACTAATTCAAAAGCTCGCCAAGTGTCACTTGCATTTGTGACCTAACTACCATAAGTCATGTTTGAGGAGGAAATTGAAGATTAATACCTGAAAAAGAACCAACTTTGCAGTACCAAAAGGGTTTACCCATTGCAGAGAAACAGCTGCTATTGCGGAAGCTACAAAACCCCGCCACATAACGTCAGTTTCGTTGGCGAAAGTATCCAATTCTAGTAAAAGGTATTGATTAGGATATTGTAACACTACGAGAGATGTCAAACCTTCCAGTCCGAATAATACACCCCCCAGGGGACTACCGAAAGCCACCGAAACGCCAGCCGCCGCGGCTGCAGCCAGTAATTTTCGTTTTTGAGCTGTCTTTATTGAGCATTTCATGTTACGCTGTTTTAGGTAAACGTTACCTTCGTTATATCTAAATTGGACAAAGAACTTAGACAGTATATATGCCATGCAGCACGCAACATGGACAAGGGGTCCCTAACTTTATAGTTAGCCAGATACCCAAATCAGATGGGGAGAAACGATTACTTCTTTCCCCAACGATAAGCCTGATGCCACAGCAAGCGCCAGGCCTACTGCTTTGATAAGTAAGGTCCATGGGGTCAGAAACGCGTCTAAAACATAGCCCCCAAGAATCTAATGTCTCGTTAGAACAGCTTTAGAAGTGTTTGAGTTTCCTACAGCCTTAATTTCGGGAACTACAGTAATATCTTTTAGAAGTTTGGTAAAAATGGCTTGTGACAACTTACTCCCAGTATGGAACGCGCTGGTAATCGTATTAGATACCAATATACTCGATTATTAGGAGTACTCACTATGGTGCGTACGTCTCTACAAGGACTGCAGCGCTTCCGGCGAAGGCAATCTAGTATGAAAGACTTAGTGGTGACTAGGGAATATAGTCACATTACTTGCTGCAAGTATAACATAGATGAAGCATTGTAGTAGTGACTGAGCAAATATAGATTTCACGTCGAAAGCGTTGCTCCATGTCCACCACTCATGGCATATTTCTCCGGCTAGAACATAGGATGAGTCGTCGGTGACATGTGGATATGAGGATGCGCGCACGATCTAATCCACTACAACAAGCTACCTGGTTATAAAAAAGACCGTAAGAACACCTCCCTTCTCTCAAGTCCCCAAGCCTTAGTTTGAATAATCATGATAAGTATATTTGATATATTTTTAAGTCCGCCTGCGTACCATTTGACCAAAACGTCCAACCAAGCTCCAGTGATACCAATCCCTATGCCAGTCAAAATGACAATAAACCATAGCTTGGATGCTTCTATCAATGGCAGAATTAGTCCACGAGCACCGGCCTGGGATCTAAGATGTTGAGTTCTTGCTCGTTCAACCGCCTCTTCATGTTGCCAATCAATGGTACTCCCGTCTTGGTATTTCCACGTGCGCTTTGGCAACGAGTTGTGTAACTGACCGTCTTCAGTCAATTCGTATATGTGTTCTTCATAATCTGAGGGTGAATTGGGGATGTGGTCACCAGAGGGCATTTGCAGACCAACGATTAGGGCGGAAGGCGAGGAGAGGGACATCATGAGGATTTGAATGCCGTAATTCGCGAAACATTCAGGTACAAGATTTGACTATATTTGGCATCGGAGGCTATTCCAAATAACGCTTCTCGAATGGGATCATTTCATTTTGGTGTGAATTCAAGAGTGCTTGGATGCAGTTCGAGATTAATAAAATAAATCCAAATGCCGTCGCTGGCCCTTCAAATGCATCAAACGATGAATCTTCCATGTCCTCAATCCTAATTACTCCCCTAAATGAAATTCAATCCCTTTCTCATACCCTTTTTCTCTCACTTTCACCTGTCCATGCAAAACCACCCCCTCCACCTCCCCTGTCGGCATTTCTAGCTTGTGACAAAGCACTTTCCTCCGCTGTTAATTTAGCACACAGGCATCAAACTAAGCAACGCCAAATTGATGCTTTGGAAGACGAAATTTTGGAGCTTGAAGCACGATGGCGAGAGATCACGTCAGAACTTGAAAACGATAAGAGAGAACTAGAGGAAATGATTGAAGAAGGAGAGCAAAGGATAAAAGCAATCGAAGAGGCAAAGAAAGGCAAGTTATATTATAGTTGATCTATCATGTTCATCTCGACGTTAACTTCGACCGCTAGCGTCCATTCCCTACCCTGAACTGCTTGCCTATGCACAAAGTATTAGTGCCTTTACATCAGCTCCGCCTAACATGCCCGACCTGAGCTTGCCTGGACAACCCCCTCCGCCATTATTCTTCCCACCATTTCCAAATGAAGAGAAGATGCGCCGCGGTCATCTTAACGCAGAAGCTCCTCTGGGCCTTCTGGGAGAAACACATTCTGTAGGACGACGTAAGCCATGTGTTTTATGTAGTTTTGTTGAAGCTAACTCTTCCAAGCGCCAACCGTTTCTCCGAAGCCGAACGATACAAATCAGCACACGGGACATGGCGCAAACCCATATCGTCAAGACATACGCGCACCTCATCCCCAATTTTTCGACTTGGACTTGGATCTGAATCCAGATCTATGATTTGCGCGTTCCTTCTTTGTCCTTCTAAAACGAAACGAACAGTACTTGTTATGAAGACAAGATATTATGACCATTCATATAATGTATGTATATCGACAACACGAACTATCAAGATGACAGACGACCCGTTTGTAACCGTCGTATCCGCACAGCAATATCTCCACTGATTTTAGCCACCTTACTCTCTCGACGTTGAAAACGCTTGCCAACAAATCGGTGAGAATATGTTTCAAGCTGTTTCCGGAACCCTAGATTTGGGCACACAATACCACGCTTAGCTTGCGTGTACGCAACGGCCTCTGTGGCGGTCATGCCCAATGAAGCGATTAGATATGCACAAACGACAGTCGCACTACGGCTAATGCCTTGAAAACAATGAACCTGTTGTATGATGATGTTATATATTAGTCGGTCAATTCAGACAAGCGAGTATTGTTATGACGTACAAGAACTTTGTTCGTCTCGTTCTCTGCAAGTGCAGATGTGATAAAATCCGTGGTTTCATCCAAGTGCTCCAAAATGTCGGTGTTCATTTTATCAGCAAGCCGAAGGTGTAGCTTCTGCTCTTCAGGGATGCAGTCTGGAATGATCGTGTCATGTTCTAGCACAGATATAACATGAGTAATGCCCAGCCGATGAAGTTCGTCAGCATCGCGTGCAGTGAAATAATCAGAAAGATAGATTCGTGGTATAATGAGACTGGCGACTCTGCCGAATCGTGACCCTGGTGACCGTTTCTCTTTTGATTTTTCCACAGCGTTCAGAGCTGTTCGCCATCTCGGAGCAGGAAAAGACAACATGGTTGAACTCTGGAACCGCTGTCGACTGAGAGGTGAGTTGTGGCAGCGCCCGCCTGACCCGGACCTTGATGGTGGATCATAATAAGGGCGCTGGTTGTTGTTTGTTTAGACACATCCGCCAGCTACTCTGTTGCATGGCACTATCCTAAATTCCTACTTGTAAGTACTTATAATCTGCCCAGAGTCCAGGCATGTTCGGTTCAGCTTAGAAACATTCATAGTTCGATAACTCGTTCTGATCACATTCGAAAGGCTCTACATCTGATCTAGTATATTCAATAAGGTTAGCTAGGCGCTTAATCACGGATAAGCTTGCGCCGATGACTGCGGCGACACGACATCTACACAGGGCGCCTCAAAGATAATATCTGAACCCAAACGAAGTCATCTTTGGGAATGGCTGCTGTCTCAAACATCTCGTGGAGTATCCTTGATCTCGATGACGATGTTTTATCTCTCGTCGTGAGCATGCTGGAGACAGAGACGGGCGGCCTCGCAAACACATTGGTTTTTTCTAAACTCTCACGACGATTGCGACGGCTTGCATGTTCTTCAATGTTTCATGACGTGAAATGGCCTCCACGGGGCCAGATTGAATTTTACCCAGCTTCATTGTGGCCGTATATCAGGTATGCTAATACCTGCCTGTGCTATATTATACATTATGGGGTCAACGATACTGTGACTCCAGGAAACTCTCTTTTCTACAAGTTGCTTGGCGCTCGCATCACCTGAAAGTCTGCGATACACTCGCAAGAATTCTACCACAACTACCGAATATTGTATCATTTAACTATTCTGCTCAAATACTCCCTCCAAATACTTCACTCATATCCTCCTTGGCTACTGCGTCAGCCTCTCTGACGACCCTCGAGTTGACCACTATGTTCTTTTCACATGATGCGCTTTCCTCGTTCCCCCAATATTCTGGACTTTCTCGCATAATAATTCATCAGCCAGATCGCTCAACTTTGCTCTCGGCAACAGAATCAATACGAGAGATATCAGTTAGATGTGTGGCTGGTCTTGTGCTCGCATGTCAGGAATCCCTCCGTCACCTTGAGCTCCCCGGAGAATATTGTCCTATGGATGCTTTTGGGTTGGGTGATACCACTTTCCCCGTTCTACAAACCCTGATTTTGCGTGGTTACCCTCCGTTTGATGCGGATCGATTTCCTGCCTGGAAGATACTGCGTTCAATGCCGCGATTACACCGACTAGAAATATTATGCAGGCTCCGTGTAAAAGGAGCAAACGCCTATCGATATGCACTTATGCCTCAAAGTGCATCACCTGCTCCAGGCGAAGTATTTCTGTTCCCCTCACAACTAGAGACACTAACGATAGCAAACCCGGCTCTAAATGACCATATCTTTCGACAGCTCCCTGCATCACTTAAATGTCTGTTTCTGGATTTTGTTCCTGATTGGGAGAACTTGCTGTCGAGTAAAGATTCCCTTGCATATCATCGGCCTACGGCGATGAAAAACTTTTTGTCAATGATGCACAAGTGTCATGGATCATCCGGAATTGATAATATCGAAGAATTGCATATCAAGATGGGATGGTGTGCTACCCCAGAAATCCTCAAATGCATTTCTTCATTGTTTCCAAACCTCAAGGTTCTAGAACTGCAGGGGTTGCGTTATGTCGATCGAGCAACAGAACCGTCATCGAACTTGGTATGTCGGTGAAAACATGACGGGATATAAACTAATATCAGTATAGGAATTTTGCGTATCAGGCCTAGCACCTTTGCAACGACTACGAACATTAATGTTAGCTATGGAACTACAAGAGGATGCCTATGAATATTCTGTAGCCGGTGGCCCTCGCACTGTAGGGTCCGTCGACCAGTCAGCTCAAATGTGGGCAGATACTCTGGCTCTTCAATTGCCAATGCTTGAGTCGGTTGCTCTGGAGACCCGGCCACATACCAGGCGTGGCATTGGGAACAGGATAATCGTTGGTCGACCAAGCTGGATGCAATTTTCTCGACGGGGGCGGGATCCAGCTCCAAATATTATGAGTCGTGTCGATGTCTACGAGAGTGTTCCGGTAGAAAAGCCCAAAGCCAAGGCTCGGATAGATTCTACCCAAACGCGTAATTGTGACTCTCAACTTACTATGACAGCACCATCCGACCAGATTGTCGATGGGATAGTACACTTTGTATAGCTTCAAGGTAAATATCATTCACATTCTTGTATGTAACCTATTCAGGTGACCCCAGACACTGAAATATTATCCCATCAATCCTTGAATGGTACTGAATAATATCTAGCATTGATCAGGCATTGCCAACTTGGCCTATTGAACCTCCCGCAGACCCGGACCAAACAGCTGGACCAGGAGCTTTGTATTGGGACGGGGCTCCACCACCAGTGTAGATGTTCCATTGAATTCCTGGAGTGGAGTCGGTATATGAACCTGGAAAAGAAATGATTGATATTTTTGACTAGGCAATCCTGCTCAATTTTGACCTACCAGGGAATGACGTCCCACCGGGGAGCTGCAAGGTGCCGGAAGATGTAACCTTGATCTGCGCACAACTCATGTAAAGCTGAACCCCTCTTATGGGATTCTGGGTGTATAGCGCGTCGGCCTCATGGAGAGCGACAATTTCGGCTAGAGGGAGGATTCAGCTACGAGGGTAGAATTCATCTTTTTGACTTACCACGGAGGAGATAGTCTCCGGCGGGAATATTGGGGATGATTACACTATGTTGACCATGCGCAGCAATGAGGCGATCAACACCCCAGTTGCTAGTGTAAGTATCTTCGAAAATTTTCGTCCATACCGCGCCGGCACCATTCGACGATGCGGGGGCAATATAAACCAAGACTATGGAATTCACGCTTCATAATGATTGATTTATTTTTATGGATGATTTAGCCTACCTGGACCTTTGTGAGATGAGGCGATGATATCGTCGTTACGGCTGGTTAATATTTAGTTCAGGGAATCTTTCCTTGCTGATGGCTAACATACCTAGAATGGTACCACTCAAAAGTAAACTTATCTCCGGCTTTTACGGAGAGGGTGTTTGAAACAACTAAGTATGGTCAACCAAGTTCGGTGACACAGCGACGTATCGTCGTTACCTCGGTTGTTGACGTTACAGGCCATTGCACTCGATGTAAGATCCTTAACTGGGTTGTTGTTGGGCGGGGAGCGAATCTGTAACATCATCCCCTTAGTTTCTGATGAAGAAATCATGAACATCCCGACGAACATATGTATTCCTGCCGTCTCCTTGGAAGACGCCATTAATCCATGCGCCATAGACAGTTGCGTGGGCCGCAGCGCCAGCGACGAGGAAAGCTAAAGGAAGAATTGATTTAAGCTGCATGCTCGATACTTACGAGATTATGTTTGACATAAGAAATCAAGTCGAATTATATACATGAAAGCCTCGCATCAATGTCGCATATTTAATATCCCGAGTGCTGGTCATCTCATGTCCGAGAGCCAAGAGTCCTTGGACTATAGTGATCAAATAGGCGAGAGAAGGTTGGATGGTGGAGCCATTCTTGACTGAACAGTCCGAGATAGTGCCTAAGCGGACGATTTTGACACCCTTGAATTGAACGAAGATGCTGAATATGGGAGGAATTATATATACCGCAAGTATAAATGAGCGCGTCTGTATCGTGAGGGATTGATGCTAGATTGCCATTAACATGAGGTTGATAAGCCACCTACCCAACTCGAGTCGGAAGACCGCTGCAGGAATAACCTCGACTTATCCACGTGGGAGCAGTGCTGATAGTCAAGGTTTTATGTCGGAAGAGTTTTGCCGCAAATCACAGCCAGGAATGACTTCGCGGAAACGCCTTAATAATGATCACTTGCTTTCATTGAAAGATTTTGCCTTGGCAATGCGACAAAAATGTATTCGATCACCTCAAAGATGTCGCGATGGAAGGTCAGTTGGAGGACAGGGACCAACTCAATGGGATTTTCATTGTTTAACTGTCACAGGCGAATATCTTGAAAACAGTAATTGAGAAAACGACAGGAGTGACCCCGCAGCGAGAGAGGTCCTATTCATCGCTCAGTAGATCGATTGTTTAGATTAAGTAATTAGGTCAATTTTTGGACCCAGTATTTTTCGATATGAGGTGCATCCAAGTTATGGTGGAATAAATGGGGCGGGCTTTCAGATGCTAAGTCGCTTGAAGATCAGCCTGCTTGAATTTTTGGAATAGCCACTCCATTGAGCCACTCTCTAATATTTTTTAATATTTTTCTCACCTATCATTTCTGCGAAGTATTATGTTCTTCCTCTTTTCCGCACTCTGTCTCCATCACCATCACCATCGATTTTCTTTCTATCTGTGCTGTTCACGGCATTTTGAACCATTGTGTCCCACATTACATCATTGATTGTTTTAGCCTTGCTGAGTTGGCCTTTCAATGTTTTGACTTCTTCCTCGAGTTCGGATAATTTGTTCTGGAAGGATTTTGCGTCATTGTTAGGGTTTGATGGTGGTAGGGCGAAGAACGCGTGGTCTTTGATCAGCCTTTCAGGATGATAGCTTGAGGTTTCACTGTTCATCTACGATAATAGTGAGATATTGGAAATTATTGAAGAATACACCCCCATTCAACCCACATATGTTTTGGGAAGCAGGATTGAAATTTCGTGAGTTTCCCTTCCCTTCGGGTCTCGCATCCTTTGGAATGGTAGTATGGGTTTTATCGGAATTATATCTTTGACGTCGGCTGGGTTGCCGGCGTTTAGATGAAGACTAATATGGCCTGTCAGATCGAAAGGTTTAAGCATGGATGCAAGGTGAGTGATCATGAAGCCCTTGTGGGTTGATATTGTCCGAAGTAGTTGGTGGGACGGAAGGTCATAAAGGTGAATCAACCCCGTGGATGTACCGACTAAAAGAAGGGAGGACGTTATAGAAATTGTAAGTGCTGTGACGGGATCTCTATAGGGGAGTGGTCAATAATGGTCTAAATGAAATCCAATCGAGATTTTACCCGACTGAAATTAATCTTTTTTTGCTTGCATTTCGATCTTCTTCACCAACACGAATAATATCATTGATTCCGGCTCCACCGATAGCTTCAGTGATTTGGGTTCCAGAATCGGAGGTGCGTTGACGGAAGAGGTTTACTTGGTGTATCGAACCGTCTGTTGAGGCAGCTAGAAATGCACGCTCTGTGAGATCCCAGGCGAGGCATGAGATGGGCTGAGGAAAGTGGAAAGTAGTCAAAAGAGATCTAGAAGAAAGATCCCAGAGCTTAAGTAATCGTTGGGTTAGAATTTCACGTTGCTGGTAATAGATGTAAAAAAACCTTGACTGAATGGTCTATTGATGATGTGAGTACTCTGCAATTGGGAAAGGGTCCAACGCCACAAATGATGTTGGTTATAGGAAGTGTATGGTCTGAAAGGGTACAATATGGGACAGGGAAATTGTTTTGTATTTCATCATCTAGGAGGCTAAAGTGGTGATTCCGGTCAACAAATGAAATACATTAAGTAGACAAACGGTTAACCTTGACATGGACCAGACGCTTATACCAGAGTCTTCGCTTCCGGAAAGGAGAGCATGGCCATCGCGGGTGAAACAAAGCGTCGTGATTTGTCGGTAATGGGCGTCCCACGAGTTATACATTATTCCGGACGCAACCTAACTCCTTAAAGTTGAGGGGGCAAGCACGATGATTTTATTCCTGTATTCACCTCCCACAGGTATATGCGTCCCTGTGCGGTTCCTCCTGCACAATAATCACCCCTGGAATCAAGAGATATACAGGATAATTTTTCAGGAAGGACGATTTTTAAGCTGATTTGATCCTACAAGACTAAAAAAATCAGACAACCCAAGTCGAGATTTCCAACATCGTTAACCTTTTGGAAGGTGTAGACGTTCAAAATAGACTTGTCTGGTTGAGAAGCCAAGATAAATCCACCTTGAGCGTTTCTGGATTCGAGGAAAGTTGTGCAGTGGGGGGCAGCATTGGTCTGCCTGAAAGATGCGAGAGTCGTTCCATTTTGGATATCGTGAAGTGAGATTGTGCCAGAGCCCGAGTTTGAAGATGAGGGCGCGGTCGCGCATAATATGCTCTCTTGCAACTGCATGTCCCACAATAGCCAATAAATAAATTGATGCCCTCAGAGTCAGAGTTCAATTGTCAAAAAGTACAAGTCATGTGATTAGTGGAGGGTGTGTGTGAGGCGTGCCGAGGCAGTGGGGTAGTATACAAGTAACTTATCATCTAGAACATTCCCTTTATTCCCTACGTTACACCCTGTCCTTTGTCGTCCTTGACCCCTGTAGTCCGCGCAACTTGTTATTATGACTACTACAAACCTTTATGAAATATTGGAGCTATCCAAGGATGCTTCTCCTGAACAGAGTATGCCACACTTGCAGCTTGTTTGTGACAAATGTTTTTTGAGCTCATTTATCTGTGACACAGTACGAAAAGCGTACAAAAAGAAGGCGCTCAAGACACACCCAGACAGACTTCCACCTGGTGCTACTCCTGAGGATAAATCTAAATCTGAGGAAGAGTTCCGGCGGGTAAGCTCATCTATACAATGTTCACACTTATATTCAATCCCATTCAGGTAAATAATGCATATGAAGTTTTGAACGATCCCCAAAAGCGCAGAGTAAGTACTTAGTGAAGGACGTATTCGATATAATGCTCACGAAACCAGGTGTATGATCTACATGGCGTTTGGCCACCACCCGAACCTGAGGCACCACCCTTCCCTCCTCGAAATGCCCATAGCCGCCATAGAAGTCAATCGCAGCACCGTTATCACAATACCAGAGGTTATCACTTCCAAGATCCATTGTTCCAAGACCACTACGACCCATTCGTATTCACCGACCCTTTCACCCTCTTTGATTCTATTTTTGGCGACCTGGATCACCACATCCCATCTCCGTTCCACCACCACCGCTCTAATACTACCAGGCATGGTGACTTTGAGAGAGGTCCATCCCGCTTGCCACCAGGATTTGGAGGCATATTTGGCCATCCCATGCTCTCCAATTTGGGGAGTGTATTCCACACTTTACCATCCGGGGCTGTTAACTTTCCTTCTATTGAATCATCACACTTCTCCGACGGAAATCGCGGACGCTGGGCGGGGGAGAGTTATATGACAACCACTGTCAATGGGGTTACACAGAGTGTTCGAAAAAGGCGTGACTGGGATGTGAGTTCCATTTTTGTATTCCATCCTCCCTTCTGTTCACATCTAAAATGTGACGGTTGTTTTTAGGGAAATGAACATGTTACTCGTACTCTCCCTGATGGGCGGGAGGTACATATGATAAATGGTGTAGAACAACCCACGCATGGATATATTTCTTCTCGATCAGCTCGGGATGCGCGACATTCGCCGTCTCCTGCAACAGTAAGCCAGCCTCATATTACTAGCACGCGGGGTTCCACGCCCGCTGGGCCTACATATTTGCCGCCGCCACCATATCCAGGACAAACAGGTGGTTACACCTCCCCTTGTAAGCAGTACCTGTCCTACCCCTGCGACCTGCGCTAATCCTAGTTGAGCAGCGGCTAGAGAGCCTGAATATCGACACCACAATCGCAGGTTCTCCGAGACGCGTGAGTCGACTTGTTAGATTTCCCTACTTATCTTACCTTGCTTATAAGGTCCCCTGAATGCAGATTCGTTCTCCCCTGGTGATTCATGTTTTTAGAGATCAATAGGTCAAACAAATTCTGATATTTATATAGGCCCCGATGTTGACCACCACCGCAAGGATGGACACAGGAAGAGATGGTGGCGGTAACAATGTACTTTCCCTATTTGTTTTGATACTCTAGCTACAGTTTCCTTTTAGTCTCATCATTCGAACCGAGTTCCCTTGTATCCAAAACTCAATATTGTAACTATTATGTATGATGATGTTACTTTACCTCAACTTTAATTGCTGTTTGCACGATAGGGCTTTTGCTTGACTTTTCTGCTCTTGTATGTACGCCGACAGAACTGGTTTTTAGTCATGTCATATTATAAATTAATTACCTAAAGCTGTATTCATCATTGTGAGGCCATCTTAAGAGAGGGGAACTCGGGCAGTTGATAGGCGTTTAATTAATGATTTTGCCAGTGATGATTCTGACGAACCAAATTACATGAATGTTGGATGTGACTTATCGGATGATGCACCTAGATATACTTGTTATCAAGGTTGTAATGCTCAAGAAAGGTTTATGCTCTGATGTTAAATCCCTTCGAAGAACGATAGATCTTGAGCCGACAGCCCTCCAAGTCCAGCTGTTGAAGGGGATGTTGAAAGTGCACCTGACAAATTAGGTTTTATATTTCCATTTTGCCGAGCAGCCATTGAGGACGAAGATGCCCTAAGTTGCGGCGGAGGCGATCTTGCAGGTTTCATCGGAGGTGGGATGCTGTTTAACTGGGAACTCATATCGGGATCGATGAAAGTTGGCGGAGAGGAAATAGATGAGGTGAGAGCCGAAGCGCCATCAAGATGACCGAAACCTGCTGGGGTGATATTGGCTGGTGGGGGCGGCAGGGCATGAGGGAGGGGGGAAGCCGGGGCTGGCCACCTTCCTTGGCGTGTGGCAGCAATGTCAAGTAAGCTCATTGTCCTTTGATGGTCGGCTGCACGTGAGACACGGCGAGGTTGTGATTTGGTCTGAGAGGAACTTGGGGACGGCAGTGGTTTTTGTGATGATTTGTGTGCAAGCAAATTGAGTTTTTCTGGGGGACGGGGAGGTAAAGGGGTTGGCGACGAAACAAAGTCATCGAAGTCATCAATGAAGTCCCTCGTTCCAGATGTGCTAGCACTCGAGGATGATATAAGGCTTTTGTCCGAAAATACAGAGGAAATGTTGGATTCAAAGGACGTTGTGGCGATGACTGGTGTTGAATGGAAATCGGAAAAGTCATCGTCGCCTAGGGATCCAAAAGCATCAGATTCTGTTATAGTTAATTGTTGGGGTCTTTGGGAGGAAGTAGACATTGATGTTTGCGTTGTCGATTTCGCTGTAGCCGACCCAGTATTGAGTGACGGAGGTGGCAGGATACGTGATGAGGGGGGAGGAGGCAAAAAAGTAAATGAGGTATTAGGAGAGGACGTGGATGTCGCGGTCTTTGACATAATCGCCACGGGAGTCTGTTTTTGGGGAGGAGTATAGATCTTAGGTGTAGAGGCGGGGGGAGGTGGAAAATCAAATAGTGAAGGGGTTTGGTTGGTAGATGGAGAGGTGAACCCTTGGGCCATGGAGGTAGAGGAAGAAGAGGGGTTAGCCACCAGGGGACTCATGAGGCGTGTGCTGAAATGTGGGGCTTGAGGTTCGGAAGTCGTTGGACTTATGGGTGACTTTGTCACTGATGAGTTAAACATTGACAAAGGGTCGTCATGGGCATCGGATGACTGTATCACATTTCTGTTGTTCGGAGTCAAGTTATCTGATGAGGCAGTGGCTAGCGGTAAAAGGCGGGGGGGAGGTGGTAGAGGAGGTGGCAGTTTCGTTGGAAGCGGTGATGATCCAATCATGCTGGATAATTCCCTAAGCTGAGATGCTTCGTCCACTTCATCATTCGCACTCGGAACAATATCAGACAGGAATTCGAGGTCATCCGTTGATAAGGCAAGAGAGTTTCTAGGACTGGCTCCAGTTGTTCTACTCCGAGAGAAACGGTTGAGAAAACGTGATACTGCAGATGTGGGGGTTGCTGTCTCGGGGGCGTTTGGTTGTGGAAGTGAAGATGATATAGATGGGATAGAATTCAGAGCGGGTACAGGAGAAGGAGACTCTAGGGGTGAGGTCACTGGTAGTTTAGTCGATGAAAGGAAAGCTACTGGTGTACTGGGGCGTATCTGTGGAGTGTTATTATTGTCTACGCTTGCTCTCGAAGTGTCAACATTGGTCGATATAGAAGGAATCGTCACAGAAGCACTGCTGGGAGGACGAACTGGAGATTCAGGACGACTTGAGCTCACTGCTGGTGGCGAGGCGGGATTTCTTCGTCCGAAAAATGATAATAGGCCGCTGCTTGTTTTCTTCTTGGCATCTGCCACCGGTTGGGTATCGTCTTTCTCTTTCTCTATTACTCGCCAACCTGGAGGCAATAGATCGTCTTTTGAATTCTCTGGCCTCGACTTTACGAAGGTTTCCCACGCAGATGATCCCTTCGATGCTAAGTAAATCGCCATAGGACTTGAATGTGTGGTTGTAACATGTCGTGTGAAACGAAGAGATTCTCCCATATGTTTTGAAGTGAAAGTTTTGGGAAAATGGACATGGGAAGGCAGCATGAGATTTTGAGGAATGAGCCTTTCAGCAGCACTCATGCTAGCGAGGAATCTGTATAACTAAAATATAATTATATCACTTGAAGATGTACTCACAGGCCATTGACTCCTTCAATTCCAATTTGCCGATCCTGACTCCTATTAGAGCCATCTTGATTGAATCCTTCTGCATCCACTGGCCACAATTCAAGGGAAATTTCTTCAAACTGGTGCAAAATCGAAGCTAATACTTGTGGTGGCTATGGATAGGTGAGATGATATGAATGAAGTACAAGGGAACAGACGAACAACATGGCGGTCTTGCTTCTCCTTTTGTTGCTTAGCCGCCTCCCATTCATCAAGAGGATGATCGTCTCCCGGGATATCCGCTGCAGAACCCGCTGCGCCCCACCCTGGGCCACCCCAAGCATCAGTTTCAAGAGATGTTGTATTAGGAATGACCTCGGAGTGTGACCAAGGATCAGTATTGGGCTCTTCATTATCAAGAGCAGTCTCGAATGTTCCGAATGCATCGGGACTGCCTGGAGGCGACATAGACTTAAGCGATGATGTAGTTGGCGACGAGGTGGGTGTGACATCTTCTGGTTCTTCATCATTTATGACATCGACTGTCGGTAGTGGTGGCGATGACGGCGGTGGCGATGGTTCAATAGGCTCTGGTGGGGGGAAGCCGCTAGGTTGCGGAAGCTCGTCCACGGACCCTTTGCCTAAATGGATATTATCATAAGGCGATACCGACCATTCTTTCGCAGGTATAGTGGCGTCCCATGAAAAAGTCTGTACACCCGACGGTCCAGCCCATCTCACGCCGGCCCCAGTCGCCCAGGAAGGCATTGCGATGTCAGCTTCCGAATCCTGAACATCGCTGGTAGCAGTGGATGAAACCCAATTGGCAGAGATGGAATCAACATTAGATTTTGCAGGTTCTCCCCAAGCATTAGCCCATGGGTTATCCATAAAGATAGTAACTGTGAGTCTAGACTAGACAAGCAGATACATAAGTGACCATGAACTGGATGATATTGAATAAGTTAAAGACCGCTTAAAGTGTGATATGTTTCTGCCGAGTGGCACGTGTTCTCATCGCTAATTTGAGTGAGCGAGCGGGCTTGTTCATGCTCAAGTCTGTTCTATCCTGAGTCTCGACCCTGTATTCCCCTTTTTACTTACCCACCATTCCATCCTGTCTATACCATGGATGTCCCTACAGGAGACCGCCACATTCTCGAGTGGGATGAAACAGACGTCCATAACTGGTTCTCAAGTTTAGGGTACCCGCAGTATGAAAGTCAAATTCGAGGTTCATCATCGCAGACTTAAATTCGCCCTATCATGTACTCATACTCTCTGTAGAACATACTATCTCTGGAGATGTCCTATGTCTTCTTGATTCGGAGGGCCTCAAGTCAGTCGGGGTTACCACAATCGGTCAGAGACTAGCGATTTTAAAGGCCGTTTACTTGGTCAAGCTCGCTCACAACGTCCCTATCGATGCGGATCATTATGTACCGCCATGTGAGTAGGATTTTAGCACCCCATAATACCCTTATCTCATATACTATAACAGCCGAAGCCCTAGAGCGCGTTGAAGGCCTGTCTATTGAAAGTCTACATACAATGATAAAAGATCAAGGTAAGACCTATTGTTCCTTAACCCTTACCCCAATAACTCGGGAATTTCCCTCAGGACAACGAATTCGCAACTTGGAGGAAGATAATCGCAATCTCAACAACAGCCTACAGTCGTTTTTAGAGGAATTTAATCACATCCGAGCTTCACTCCCACGTTCAGTGCGTTCACATCTCCGTTCGTATAGAGTCAGCGATGTAACAGCTTTTTTAGGACGAACATAGCCCCCTACATAGACAACCGTCTTTCAAATGGGCTCAATATATCAAGCCTCAGAAGTCACCAACGAAACTTGATGCCGTTGAATCACCACACCCCTCTCCACAACAACTAGAACATGACATTCCACCTCTTAATCGCGTCGCAGGACCCTCGCATTTAGCATCTAGCTCAACCTCTTCTGATAAATCGCGACCGCCCGTAAATATAACTGACTCACCTAATCCCAACCAGTCTGCGCCAAAGCCACAAAAGCAGGAGAGTTCTGAGAATCTCAACAAGAGCTTCAAAGTCAGCTTGGAAGATCCTACATGGAAAGTCCTTCCAGCTGCTTTGAAGAAGTATCGCATAAACAACGATAACTGGCAAAGTTATGCCATGTTTATCTGTTATGGTTCGGCAGGTAGGATACGCTTCTGACATTCAAGCCGCAATATTAAGCATCAACATCAGGGAATCGAATAGAACGCTGCCTGAGTTATGACGAAAAGCCCTTGTTGCTATTCCAAAAACTCAAAGATGCTAAAAAGAATCCTGTGTTCATGCTAAAACACATCAAGGATATACGATCTCCAATTGCTGTTGCCCAGCAGAAACATGCGGCTCGGAAGGCCTCCTCTATAATGACCGCCGATTCGAGCATAACAACCGCAACCCATGGTCACACAAAGTCGCCTTCAACCACACGTACTATTAATCGACCGCCAAGATTGGAAGTGCAAGATTTATCAGCTCCTACACCTATGGTGTCCTCTTTGAGCCCCCAACCCAGCTGGCCGGACTCGGGCGCTCTGTCCCCCGCAGTGGAAGGACACGGAAAAGACGACACAGCGGTGACACCTGCCTCTGCGACTCAACAAGGTGCACATCTTTCCACTTCAACAACGATGTCCGGTACTACTCTTGTTGGTTCAACATCACATAATAGTGAAGCATCCAAACCACGGGGATCGGAACCAGGCGATCAACCCCCGAGTGCCAGCACAAGCGCAAGGGACATTCCTGTGGCTTCCACTGGTGTATCATATGCCGTTGCTATCTATCCTTACATGGCTGAACAGGAGGACGAGTTCGATGTAGTTGTGTAGGTTTCCCACTACTTCACATGTTCACTACTCACAAATTCCTCCAGAGGGGATACCTTTGTTATCATATCTCGTGCACGGGGCTGGTGGGTTGTCCAACGAGACCCAACTGGCTCTGGCGTAGTCGAACCAGACACCGCTAAGCAAGGATGGGTACCGGCCGGTTGCCTGCTCGAGACTAACGTCCCCGTTGCTTCCGCTATCGCCGAGGCGACAGCGGCTAAGGGTTCATCAGGATCATCGCCACAGACGCCCATTTCCAAAACGCCCATTCTCCCACTCAGCATTATTTCAACCAGTTTCCCAGGAATCGCTTTGATGGACTATAAAAAGAAAGGCGATGAAGAACTTGACCTGGTTAAGGATGACGCCTTACGAGTCTTCAAGCGGTACAATCACTGGTCCTACGTATGAATTTTTCTCCGCTTGAGAAATTAAAGATCTCACTGTTTCTGCGCCATAGGCTGTCAAAGAGGAAGGCGGTGATCGTGGCTGGGTGCCCGTGAGTCTTCGTTATTCGTGTACCTACCGTATATTGCTCACATAACTTGCGGTTTTAGTCATGGTTCATTGGAAAACTCACTCCAGCTGGCAACGTCCCGCCCACCCCAATTCCATCCCACCTAATAAATTCATCCGACGACGCCAACCAACCACAAGTGTCACCAATGTCATCAGCATTCCCGCCCCAGTCGTGACCGACAGCATCGGTAAAAGAAATTTTTGCTACATATCAATGTTCATCTATCTCCATTATATCCGTGCCCTCTCCTCAGATTGTATCTTGACTATCAGCGATGCTTTAGCCCCTGATAAGGCAGCCGTTAAGGTTCTTTGATTTTGAACCACGCATCACGGACAACTTAAATCTTTTCGTTCTTGCCAGGTATAATGACGTCGCTACATCATTCACTACTTACTGTATATTCGCATATCTTTTCCATTTTGTTTACCATTACAATCCTACGGCAAAAAGATGCATTATTGAGCGTGTAATTTACCTACCATAGTTTCTAACAGGACTGTAGCCCTATGATTCCCCATCACAGCAAACAAAATAACGGAATAAATAAAGACGGGGTGTTCATCGTATCGAGCTACAGCTGGTTTGGGGAACCATACTAACCCTTTTTATTTCGCTTCTTCTTCACATTGCCCCCAGGCGGCGGTACAGGAACCTCGACCGAACCACCAGCAAGTTCAGCACCCACACCATCCCCATTCTCTATTTTCGTCTTAGCCTCTAAAAAGAACATCACATCCCTAAGTTGATCCTCGAGGTCCCGTATCTTCGATGTGAATTCCTTTCTTTCCACCTCTGCTTCTTCGACCATTCCTTTCATCTTGGAAATATTTTTCATCAACCCTCCACTTACAGCCCTTTCTTCTCTCAAGTCTTTTTCAAGCTTCCTCGCCAACTCAGTCGCTTTTTCAGCTCGACTTTCCGCCTTCGCCTTGTCTTTTAAGGCTTCAGCAATCCTAGCATCCTCTTCCCGTTTCCTACGTAATGCATCATCCACCGCATTTTTGCGTTCTGTCTCGAACTCTTGGCGTAATGTATCAATTAAACCTTTTAATTCGTCAACCTGGCCCTTTAATTCTGTCGTTTTCTCCTCGTAAAAGGAACGCTGAGAGTCCAATTGCGAAGTCAGTAGGTAGGAATATTCAATCCCGATCGCTTCAATCTTTTCAGCACTAAGTGTGTCGGCTGGGCTTGGACCAAGACTACCATCTCTCTGTGAAGCACCCATCGAAGAGGCCGCACTCGGCAGTTCAACCAACTTCCCGTCTGCCTTATTCTGAATTAGGCGATGAACATAACCATCTCCTGCATAGTCCCATACGCGTTGGGTTTCCAATTCCAAAGCGTACAGATGAGTGGTAGCTTGATAGTGCGCCTCTGCATGTGCACGACCGTAACGTCCACAACCAATATTACCACAGATAAGACATATCCAAAGATTCACGGTAGATGAACATGATGAACAAGCCGACAATGTTGCAGAGGTAGGGTTTGCAAAGGGAATAGGGATACCGGGACGGGTGGAAGACGAAGCCGTGGGATGTGACGACATGAGGGTCTGTGAATACCGACAGACTGGACACCTGAAGGTACTGGAGTTGAGCGGATAAGGGGCTGTGTGGTCCAATTCAAGCTTACCGACTGTCTCCCCATTTACTGAGACACATGCAGTGAAATGTATGAGAGCAAGGAACGGTGATCAATCCTGTGATAGCTGAATCCATCCGTTCAAGGCATACAGGACATGTTGGGAGTTCATAGACTGATGCCTGAGTCGATCCCATACGTGAAATCGTTTGAGTAATTGGGTCATCGGTGCCAATGTTGATAGATAAAACATGAACAATGTTGCATATTTCAGGCTATCAAAGATGTTATACCCTAGGGCAACAACCACAAAATGTGCATGGGGAGCATACCTCCATAGAATTGAAAGGTTTACCATTGTACGCTTCCGCGAATTCAGAAGCATCAGCAGGATTGAAGAATTTGATGATAACAATTGAGCGATTAGGGACTGAATCACTATCAGCATAAATCTTAATGAAATATATAACACGCAAATTTGAGTATTGCTTACTGTATTATACGCAGCTGTGCTATGCTTTCGGCTGCAGGGGCCACAAAAGCCAAGAAGTCGGAGGGAGTCATCCACGATGGGACAGCAAGAACTCCTAGCATTACTCCATCTAACCCTTCCCCCGTAGAGGGGGCCAACGCTAAAAGCTCATCTTGAGTGGGTTTGTTAGCAACGTCTCGATATACATGAACCACGCCTTCTGGTAAATTCGTTGACCCAGATTTACTCCCCGTATTAGGAACGAAAGTCGCCTCCACAGGCCCTAACTTTATGAGTAATCAAAGATACCCTCGATGAATATTGCAATTCAGCAAACCTCTTCCGGGATTCTTTTCTTTTCCGCTGACATTGAATGCACCTCGACTCATATCGCCAGAATCTAACCAATCAATTCGAAGAGGACCGAATCTATAATCTTTATGAGATGAATTGGAATACTCGAATGTGTATGAACGGTTTCCAAGTTCATGCGTTGGCAAGCGTTGAAAGAGATTAGATGGGAGATATATATCAGCTGCCTGAGATTGCGATAACTGTGGCTTTTGGTCTACGATGATACAAATATGATAGCCACGCATCTCAATGGGAGCAGGCCAACATGAGAGCCGCTGGGGGATTTCAGCCTCAAAACCTGTCACGCGGAATTATCGTCAGGGTAGATTATGTAACAATCTATAATTTCGTCTTCAGCGGCTCAGCCAATCCTAAAATATCATGATACCAACACTATTTTTGCTCCCCGCCCAGAAAATAAGTTCAGGTGAAATCAAGCTGGGCGGGAAAGAAAATTTTTAAAGCGTAAACTCTAGCGACAACCTAGAAAACCTATTCCACCACAGGCTCCGCCATGATGGCGAATTTGCCGAGTCAGACCGAACCGCGGTCCCCGGGACACATGTCGAACCATCCTTGCGAAATTCTGAGTAGCTTCAACCCTTGTGTCGACCATGAGCCTTGTATCACGACAATATTCCGAAGAAAAACTAGACCATGGCAACAAGAACAACAAAGTTGAAAAAACATTCTTTCGAAGCACACTATTCCAGGTTCTGGTCATTGGATCGTTCGTGTTTTTTTTGTGTTCGATTATTCCATTTTTAAAGCTTTCATCACGTCGATAGCATCAGTTTCCTTGGCCCCGGCCTATGGTTTGTTCTTCCGTTATTTGATGATAGATTGATGGTTCAAATCAACCTAGGAATGCGACGAATAGTTTAGGTGCAGGCGGAGCACTAGAGCCATATCTTGTAAAGTACGCCCCAAAATCTGTTAATCTCACACTATCCACCTACTAGTCTTACAACAGTGCTGGAAATTCGTACGATGACCACTGTGATAGTGCCGAAGTTTCCGGCTAAAGTCTCATTTTAGGATTGTGTTCGCTATCATGGGCCTATTTTGTATCTCGAGTGCTCTTGTGGTAAATCTCATTGGTGTTAAGTATACCCTTATATTAGGGAGCCTAGGTTGGGCTCCGTACTCGGCATCTCTATGTAAGATTGATCAACACTCCTTACCGCTTTGATTATTCACAATATACAATTCTAGATCAGAATAACAGATATGGGACCGTATTTACCATTTCATTTTATAACTCGGCCATCCTTTTGACTATCTATCAAAGGAATGGTTTGTCATCTTTGCAGCGGCTACTTGTGGCATATCAGCTGGCTTATATTGGGCCGCGGAGGTCAGATTTCCTCGGCACAGCCACTTCTGGTTTATTGATGCTGTGATTTTCAGGGCGCGATTGTTCTGGCATACCCTGAACACAAAAAACGTGGAAGATATTTAGCAATTTGGTTAGCATTTAAAAATAGTGGCCAAATTGTTGGAGGGTTCGTCAATATTTTTTGCAAATTAAGCCTCAGCCTTACAAGTGCACACAGCGCCATCAATCTTGGCGTAAACGCTCATCGTTCTACAGGAGGGAAAGTGTCCTTCTCTACACTCCTTGCCTTCGTCGCCTTGCAAGTTCTCACGTTTCCCGCTGCCTTCCTCGTCTCCAATCCGAATATGGTCCAGCGAGAAGATGGTTCAACAGTCAAGGTGGAAGCTCGCACATCCACCCGCGACCAGATCAAAATACTGTGCAAAACAATTATCTCAAGAAAAATGGGTCCTTTATTACCTCTTTTTTTCAGTAATTGCCTATATTATAGGTTCTACTTTCTGATATTAAGTGTTACCCTAGGCAGTTGGTTTTACTGGGGATACGCATCTACTTTTTTAACCTTGTATTTTTCGGTATGTCACTTCTTCCGTCGTCCCAAGAGGTGTATCGATTACTACTCCAGGTCCGAGCGCGGGCCCTTGCGTCGTTTCTCAGTGCCATATCGGGTGTGATTGGCACAACTATCCTCGGTTTCTTTTTGGATAATCAAAATATTTCTCTCCGAGTAAGCTCGCCTTGTATATAAATTAGATTGTGGATTAAGTTACTCTTTTGGCAGATCCGAGCGAGATGTGCTGGTGTTTTCGTCATGTCATGCTTTTCAGGAATATTAATCTGGGCCCTTGTAATCCAGCACGAGTACACTAAGATTAACCCAGGGAAGCTTGACTGGTTAAGTCCGGGTTTTGGACGTGGATTTGGCTTATACGTGATGCTCAACACCGCAGGCAATCTTGTTCAAAATTATCTAGTAAGTTTTGTTTCACTAAAACCATCGGACAGCT
Source organism: Collybia sordida (assembly GCA_037014335.1). NCBI lineage: Eukaryota > Fungi > Basidiomycota > Agaricomycetes > Agaricales > Clitocybaceae > Collybia > Collybia sordida. The sequence goes on along the minus strand of JAYKXK010000011.1, from coordinate 195,574 downwards.
TCCATATCTTAAAACCAACTAGTACTGGTCTGTTGGATCTCTCGGTGACGGTACAAGTGAATTGACTCGCTCTACGGGCTTGCTGAGAGGTGTTGAATCCTGGGGACAATGCGCTTCGTTTGGCATTAACTCTTCGTTTGTTTTTAAATTCTTATAGACAAGCGACCTTCTAAACTTGTCGAACAGAAAATTCAACCCATTTTATACCGTTGTTATCAATGTTGTTTTCTGGGTTGTTTCTATTCCTTCGGCTTGGTTCTCGCTATCGTTGATTGGGGATGAAATCCCAGAGTTCACCCATGATCACACGTTGACGGTGATCCATGATAGCGAGCCATTACCAGGCAAACAGTCCTTGATGTAACATATATAGGACGATTATATCTCTCTTAAGTATAATAATCATTGGTTCTTTTACAACTAGTTACTACATACATAACTACAAATCACACTATCAATGAAAATCTATCTCGAACAAACATTGCCATACAGCTTTCGAGATGCCTGCTGAGTTTATGCATACTCCGAGATCATGTCACCACTTCTTTCGTTAACTCAACCCTTTACCCCCAGAACTCTCGGAGCGATTCGAGAAGCCCTTTCGCGCACTTCGCGATCTCCATCCCAAAAAAAAATTACGGCTGACGATTCTAATGTCGGAAATGCCTCCGTCATGATTCCGTTCTGTAACGTCCGGGGGGTTCCGAGTATTTTGTTGGGGGTCCGTAATAAGACATTGAGGACGCATTCAGGGGAATTGAGGTGCGTCACAAATTTAAGATCAGAGGTCAAGATGGTTCAAAGTGTACAGTTTCCCTGGTGGGAGGATGGATGAAGTGAGCAAATGAAGTAAAATATAAACATTCAGACTGACTCTGACCAGACTGATGTGTCTTTCATGGAAACTGCATTGAGAGAAACACACGAAGAATTTGGAATCCGACCCGATCGAGTGGATGTCCTTGGAGAATTGTGGCCTCCTGAGCTGACCCTTCGAGGTGATATGCGAGTCTGGCCATTTGTTGTACGTGCTAAGTCTTGACTTCACATCCATACTGAACGAATCGTCGAGGGAACAGGGATTCGTAAAGTCATCATCAACTGACACAACAATTTCCGAGAACGACCCACTTCCATCTATTGATCTTGCTGCACTCCAATCCGAAATTTCACAATCAGAAGTCGCTGCTGCGTTTCACGTCCCTCTAAGCTCGCTGGCCGCCCCATCAAGGAAGAGATTAAGTTTATTTCGCGATGAAAGGCCCTATACAGTGTTGGATGTCACAGATTTTATCATTGCCGATAATGGGGATAAACTGGGCATCACTACTGCCTCGAATGAGAAAGGGGAGGTAGATGGGGAAAAGAAAGGCCGTATTGAAGTATGGGGTCTGACAGGGTGGTATTTATCATTATTAATGAGAGCATTGGAGGTTGACCCCTAGGCGGTGTAGCTAAGCCAGTTATACTTTTTGACGACGTACGAGACCATACAAGTGAACAAGTGCTTGCGAAATTATTCTGACATGTGAGATTTCAGTCGAGGACACAAATTTCCTTGGCGGTTGATTGTTCTCTCGCTTGTCGACGTGAATAAATGATAGGATGTCATTGTCGACGTCGCAGTCCGTTTTTTGATAAGGGTCGTGCAGTGATTGCATCCAACGGGTGAGTATCACCATCATCCTTCTTGTGTCTAGACAGGGTGTGCCTAGAACGCACACGACGCGGCTCCGGGGATGATCGTCGTGATGACCAGATAATATATAGAACGGCCTCTGACACCGCAACAACCAATGCTACAAAAAGGGATAAGAGTGCTCTCTGAGTAGTCAGTAAGCCAACTGGTATAAGCCTTGAACAGAGGGCACTTGAACATACCCATTCATTCCTCCAACCTGTCTTGTCAGCTATCCACCATGTAGCAACGCCTGAACCCCCGATGCTCAGCAAAGCGTTTAGTAGCGCTGTAATTTTTTTCTTTTCCAACTGTTTTTCAGCCTCCACTTCTTGGGGGTCCTTGGCTGGCGTATATGCACCAAATTTACGTTCTGGCGAGGTTGTTGTTCCCGAAAGCATAGAAATCATAGAATACTGGCTCGGTTCCAGTGGTGGAGAGTATGCTTGAAGTCTTTCTAAACCGTGTGTTGTTCGTGACCATTGAGAAACATCTTGCAGAATCGAATAAGGAATTGTTGCGGGTTTGATTGGAGCGAGATATGGTTGTAAGGCCTGAGCTAGCTCCGCGGGTACAATCGACGGGAGAGGCCGTAGAATGTCTACTATATGTGTTTCTAGTGAAATGTTAAGTGTATCGTTAACGCTCATGGTGATGGTGATAAATGAAACAAGATGATATGCATATGGCATACGCGCCGGCTGCCAAACAATCGGCGATAATAAATTGAGATCTCTCCTGATGCCTCCCTTCACATATAAGCTTGCCAGTCACGAAGGTTGAATCTTTTCATTTTATGAATTGCCTAAATGTCTGAAGAATTGGATTTATCTACACAATGGAAGACCGCATGTGCGGATTACGATATCGGAAAGAGGGACAATATCGACTCGTTCGTGGAGGCGCTCGAATCAATATCGAAGGCGCTCGCCCAGCGGGAAGAAAACAGGTACAGTTTTTTCTCGCAAAAAAATTTGTGGCTCATGAATCGACTTAGAGTGCATCTCGGTGCTACTTCCTTTCTATGGCCTGGTTTGCGGAAACTTTGGCGAGACCTTGCTCGTGCACAGCTTACTTTCTGGGACGGCGATGATTCGGAAGGAGAAGATGAAGGAAGGAGCAAAAATATGCAGCAAGATATTCGAGCGATATGCGGTAGTCTAGCAAAATTCACTAGAAATTTGGTAGCAGGGGTTGAAGCGAATCAAAAACGTGCATTGTGAGTCCGTCCCTAATAATCAATCTCTCATGCTCATCATGTATAAGCGAGAATGAACCAGATATCAGGCGATTGCTTCATTACTACACTTCCTGGTCCGCAATGGAAGATAGTGAATGTAAGATCAGTGGTTAGGTTAAAAGCACTCGCCAATCTTTGTTACAGCAATCCCAGTAGCCCGAACTCTTGCACAGGCTCTTTCTAACTTGGTGACCACAAATGAACCACTGTTGGGACAATTGTGGACTACCTACATGAACCTACCTGAAGATCAGGTTGTATTGATGTATGATGTTTTGTTCACCAACATTTTTTTTTTCATGCAACTGACCTTTTCGGGGCCAGGACAGTCGTTTATTGGCATCCCCAGATCCCCGTACCCTCCTGACGGCTCTCATTTTTGTTCTTAACTGCGTCCACGGGAGCAAAAAAAGAGCGCAAGTCTTTCACATGTGCTGAGCTCAGCTCTTTGACATTTTCCCCCAGGAAGCTCCTATGTAGAACTACCATTGGCGCCAGAGTGTGTGTGTCTCTATTGGACAATATGGTCAAGCTTTACGACGCGGAAGAGTCAAGTGAAGGAGCCCAGGCATTTGACGTTGGGTGCGTTATTCTGTGATGGAATGCTTTCCAGTGTTGATACTCGACGAATAATAGATATGACATTTTAGCACAGCTTATTGAGTGCGGGTTAGTTCCTGATCTTTATAACAAATTTACAATGTATGTTCCCGTGTTTTGGTTTGTGGATGGGCGATGCTGACTTTTGCGGTAGCCAGGATGAAATCATTACACCCCATCAGACGACTCTCTTGAAAATTGTTGATTCTTATCTCCAGTCCATTCAGATGAACGCCACAACCACCCCGAAAACCATCAAAATTCACACTAAATTGAGTCCAATGCTGGCGAGAATCTTTTTCGCGCTTTCTGGCTATGCGCAGGAAGCCGTGGACCGTGCTCTCCGCCCTCCGCCGCTGGCAACTCTTGATCAACTTAACAGCATATCGTCGGCGCCTGAATCAGTCGAAGCCACGGGAACCTCAGGCTTAGCACAGCTTTCCCCACATCCTCCCGCGGAATTAGATATAATGTTACCCAAAGTCTGCGAAGCTCTTGTCCTTGTGACACAGTGTATCGTTACCATCGCCCTTGAGGCAGACGAACAAAGGAGGAGCCGCGATCAAAACGCATCTGTTTTAGACCATGGGTCCGATCTGAAGGGTTTCTTTATTGGAGTGCGTTCTTCTGGACGTGGAGTAGTAGAGTGTTTGATAGGCGAGTTTACTGCCTCCATTCATTCCAAACCCTCATCACAGCCGAATGTAGAACTCCTGCGTTTATTTGACCTATTTCTCCCAAGAATCAATTTTGGAAAGCCAGTTGTGAGTGCCGGCAACACGACAACGTCAACACAGCAGTCAACTCCAGACAATACTGGTTTCCCATACCTAAAACGAGATCTGGTCCGTCTACTTGGGATTCTATGCCACGGAGTCAAGGCTGTGCAAGATCAAGTACGGGGATGTGGTGGTATTGAAGTTGTCATGAACTTGTGTGTTGTTGACGAAAGAAATCCATGTACGTTTCAAGCAATCATAATATAATTAGTACATAACAATTTGGAGACCTACAGATTTACGGGAGCATGCAATTTTCACACTCCATAATTTGCTAGAAGCCAATCCAGAAAACCAGGCTGTAGTGGAGGCTATAAAACCTACTGGAGAATGGGATGAAAATGGGATGCTTAAAGGAGCCTCCGGGTCAGTTCCCAAGTAGATTATGTACAAACGTATGCAATAAATGATGTTTTATCTGGGAACGGTGAGAAAGATGTCATCGCAGTGATGATTATTCTTCCTCCTCGTCGAAGACGGCTGCTCGTTTACGTGTCCCAGATCCACCTACTCGGCGTACCTTGAACTCTTCTTCGTCATCATCTTCTCCTTCCTCACTTTCAATATCCATCTCATCCCCTTTAGGATTTTCAGCATCGTCCTCGCCCTCAGCCGCCGCAGCTTTCGAGCGCCTCTTCTCTGCATCTTGCTGTTCCCTGATTTTAGCGTCGAGTTTATCAAGTGGATCTTCCTCCATATCGTCAGCGCGTCGTTTTTTCCCAGATCCAGAACCCCGAGGGCCACCCTCTTCATCCGAAGAGTCGGCAACGACGAAATCGTCTTCTTGATAATCTTCTGGATCCTTGCCATCGTCCCCCTTTCGTTTGCTCTTGCGTCCCGAGTTTCCTGTCCTGGCATCATCGTCATCTTCATCGGAGGCAGCAAATATAGCGGCAGCGTCGTCGTCTTCGTCGTCGCTCCATACATCACGACCAGCAGTCTTTCTCGAATACCTCCTCTTCCTACCGTTACCGAGGAGATCGTCGTAATCATGTTTTTTCTTTGACTTCTTCATGCTCTGCTTCATTAGCTCCATTTTTTCGCGTTCGGGGTCCATAGTTGGATCAGGCGCCATTCGTAGGCGCGCGACCTTATTATGTTTTTGTCCTACTGCGCGAACGAGCATCCGATGTGTTTCAGACTGCATACCAGTAGGACGCAAGGTCATGTAACCCGTTATCACGGCTTCAGATTGCAGGACCTGGGAACGCTTATGTTGGGCGACGAGATATGTAAGACCTTGAGACCTAGTTGGTATTTCTGTCTGGGACTGAGAAATAGATTGTTGGGATGATTGGGAGCCAGTGAATTGTCTAGGAATGGAAGCAGAGTTGTCAAGACTTTGATTTATGTCGAATAATTCCTTGCCCAGTCTTAAACTTAGCGTCCCGTCCGACCATCGTATCACGCGACTATTCGATTGTCTTCGCTATGTAACTTGGTCAAGGTATGTAAAAACATCACACAGATTAGGCGCTTACATCTCTGTCCATTTCATCCTTCGTCCATTTCCAGCGCACAGTGTTTTCAACTTTGAGTTTGATCGTCATACTCTTTTCGCGGATACTCTCAGTCTGGGGTACATCATCATCATCATGCTCGGGACCCATATAGGTATCTGGATGGAATGGTTTGGAGTCCACTTTGACAAAATTAGGCATACGGATGACCCAATTCTAGAGAACGAAATCGAGTCATGCCCTGACCAGTATTGAACAGCTTAGTGGCGCTTACCGTTCCATCTGACCCTTTTGGCACGGGAATATTTGGGAATGCCACCTCGGCTTCCTTGACTTCAACAGCAATTTCTGGCGGCAGCTCTTCTTCCTCATATTCAAGAGCTTGTCGACGCTCTCTTTCTGGTGAGGGTAGTCGTTCCGAATCTGGAGCCGAGGCAGATGGCGACGCGGCATCGCTATAACTTTGTGGTCATCAAACATTTGGTAAGAGTAGTACAATTTCCTACAGAGCAGGTTTTGACTCTTCGACATCATTATCATTTCCGAATAGGTCATCCATCGCCTCGTCTGCATCTTGAGGTTCCATCTCCGTCTCGCTGTCTTGCGACTGCATTTCTACATCCCCCATTGAAACAGGAGGTTTAGGTTCATCTTTTATTATGTGTTGGGAGCTTGATGGCCTAAAGTCATCAAGAGCCCCTGCAAGACTGGACATTTTGGAAGAAAGCAGGCTGAAATTATGCAAGATTCTATTTGAATTTTAACTTTTGGACTGGGATGAATTTGAAGCACGTGATGGCGCGGGTACAGATTCCCAATAAGGCAACTGCCCTTATAAGCTGTTGAGCGCGATCACTTTTGTTGGAAACACAGCATGCATAACCGAATCCTTCTCGCCTGCCTGATTGAGATCCTTAACTTTCAATGGACCTAGAGTTTCATCATTACCAGTATATCATTGTTGGGCGTATGTTTCACGAATAGCGAAGTCTTAACCAGTCCTAACTTCATTTTAAATCACGGTTTCAGCGTCCTGCCAACCCATCGACTCATCCATTGGTTCAACCTGGGGGGGAAGGCAGTGCACGCTCTCTCATCTATATTCTCATGATCCAAGTCCCGCCATTTTGGGCGATCAGACAGAAGGGTTCCACGCGAACCTCCCCAAACGGAGCTTGCTTTACGCAGCCTTCCGCCATAATGGGACCATCTGCAGTGCAGGATTTTTCTAAAAGACCTCTTGCTCCATGAGTCACCTTTTGAATTCTCCCCTTATTACGCGCCGGTCCCGACATAATGCTTGCCTGGGATTTTTCTCGTCAATTATTTATTTCGGCCTATCAAAAGAATCTCAGTTCAAGAATGGAAACGGGAGGCTGAGCATATTCAGCGTGTCACCCTGTCTATCTACTGAGGTAAGGACAGGGCACTTTCACAGCATTTATGCCCATTCCGTCGTCTATCCCACCCGTCGGCAATGTTCCCGACAATCGAAGCATGAAACAAAAGCTGTGATCACTATATAAAAGGAATGCTGTTGAACTGGCCTCCCTCTTTGCAACCGAACTTAAGATGTCAACATTACCGCACAAGTGAGCTCAAAAACCACTTATATCTGAGGCGTGTTTTTGTTCTGAGACCCACCTTACAGCCCTCAGGCAATTCTCAGACTATCGGCGTCGGAATCTCCTCCTTCATCTACCTCGGGGCACAATTACCTCCCTCAATATATTTCTTCCCTCCAGTCGGCAGTAAATACGACACCACGTATAATGTCTGACTTCCATAATTTCGTTCAGAGTGTTTCTCAACCTAATATTACTACACCTGATGGCGAAGTTGAAGCGGGTTACGCGACTGGCCGCCGTCCATATATGACTCATGAGGGTTCGGACTTCAACTTCATTGCCATTGCAGCCACACCACCACCACCACCCTCTGAACATTCTTGGGGGCCTACACCGTCTTCAGCTTACATGCACCAAATCAGCATTAACACTTCGGTGGAACCCGTCTATTCTCTGCCCCCCCAACATTCGTCTCATGCAAGTTCCAATCTTTTTACCGCTGGAGATTGGCAAAACCTGGGCTCCCAGGTGGCTGGACCTTCTGAATACCCAGTCGAGGACTTTAGTCCTGAAATGACGTCCCATCGACTTTCTGGGCTCTCAATACAGGCGGTCTCGCCGGCAAGTGGCGGTTCTCCATCCTCCTCAGAATATCAATCGTTATACGGAGGTTCCCCTGCCACCCCTAATTTTGTGTATGAAGCCCTTCCCTTTGACACGGTTCCTGGACAACAGGTTTTTATTACTTTTTATTACGCTTTCCTGAACCTTTTGCTTATTAAAATGTAGATATCGAATCGCCCACTTTACTCCCATCGCGAGCAGCTCCAGTTTTTCAGGGATGCGCTTTCTCTTCCGTCGGCGAGAAATGTCGGAGCATTTATTCCGCAGCCGATGTATCGACCACATACTAACAGTGACCGGCGAAGATATGTGGAGGAGGTCGATTTGGAAGCACCGCTATATTTCTGGATGGAAAATCCTTCAGAATGTGGAATTCCACTTGTTGACGCGCTCCATTCACGCGTAAAGCGCCTTAGAGGCCGTGAGGAACTTGTATTTGAAGGACGCGGGCCTAGTATTTCTGTTAGGCTTCAGGTATAGAGTATTTCTCAAGGCTTAAAGCTTTTCCCTAACTAACTGATTTTGTCTTAGTGGCCGGGCTACCGTCAATGGAGCAGACAGATTCCAACTAAAGACTTCAGAAGCCCCCCCGGACCTATCACAATGTCGAAACTCGCGAAGAACGTTGCCAAATGTGTCCAGCGTTTCATCGACGTACGTTAAATCACTTTGTTCTCCTGATGGCGTATTTCCGAACGCTGATATTGGATTATATAGGCTAATAAAAACCACCCTCTTGAGGATGATACAGACGTAAGATGGAAGGTTGGACCCCGACCGAATGAGATCAAATTGGAAGACCTTATTCTTGTTAGTATGCATCACGTCTCTATGGGGAGTTGGCAGCCCCACCTGAGGCTTGTTCGCCCCTCACATCCCTGACACGCCTGTGTTTCCATATCCCAATTCTGATCATTGTGAAGTTCGCCGCTAATCGCGATTCGGCCTTCCGTTCACTGCCACATTTCCTCGCGTTCTGATCCTGTTTCCCCGACAGCCATATCCTATAACTAGAAATAAATATACCCGGTGTTAGCATAATACTTCTTATTCTTATTCTTAGACCAAATTTCTGCATTCCACCTTAATATTTTCATTATCAGTGTAGCTTTATTTCGCCATATACCACGTACGCTATCTCGCCAAACACCATTGCTCCAGGGACACATATTCGATCGCTTTCTGGATTGTTGCTTTGACATGTCAGCCCATACTGTCATAATGGTGCATGAATCGATTGTAGTTACCGTAAAATAATAGTGCACAATTCACTCTAATTACAGTGTGAATGGTGCACCAGATAGTGGTGCAGCCTGTACTGTCAAGTCTTACGTAATTACCGAGAATGGCAATGCTCCCATTTGGGTGATTACTTAAGGTAAAAATTTAACTTCAACGAGATTCGAACACTAAGACTCATGCACTTAGACTAAGTTTGTGTTAAACCACTGAGCAATAGTGGCTTTTGAAGAATGGAATGTGTCTCACAATATATACAGCAATATCGATAATATTAATAATAATAAATGTCTTTGTGTGCTCAATCTGGATTTACCAACCCCTCACATGATACCGTTTATCAACATTGCATAACTAAGACTTGGTGTGTTATCCTGTCGCGGTGGACTTGTAGAAATAAAGTCCATATCATGTGACAGGTCGGCACGGGTAAATCCGGATTAAGTGCACAAAAAAGTTTATCATTATTATTATTAATATTATTATTGAAAACAGGTGAGCTATATAATAATATATCCTCAAGTATCCAAAGCCATTGTTGCTCAGTGGTTTCAGCACTAAGTCACGCCGCCCACAGTATGCACATGAGTTTCAGTGTTCGAACCCGGTACGGTGTACCTTTTTATCCTCAGTAATCTATCCCAAATAGGAATGTTACTATTCTTGGTAATTACATAAGAAATAACTATTTCGGCAGTAAGGGGTGCACCACTATCTATAATCTAGTGCACCATTCACACTGTAATTAGAGTGAATTGTGCACTAATATTTTACAGTAATTACAATAAATGATGCACCAGTATGCCAGCATCTGGTGGACATGTATCAACACACTTTTTTCTACTATACTACAAAAGAAACATGATCCCGTTCCATCGTTCTACAACTCGCTCGGCTCGCCTTTTCAATTATATACAAAATATAATGCATAACAGGAACCCTTCAGCAAGACAAGAAGCACTCCGACTCATGATTCTCCAGTGTCCGCTACATACCTCGCTATCATTCTAATTGTAACTAACCGCATTTGGTATTTGAGCCAAAAAGAGTATCTTCCGTCACGTTTTTCGTTACGCGACGCGGTTTTCGCTGTCACGTGCCCAACTTCTGCTTTGTTGAAGACCATGGCTCCTGCGCGTCGAGCTCGTTCTCCTCAAGCCTCACAACCACTTTACGAGGACGAAACGGACTATGAATCTGAATTAGAGACTCCTAAACGAAACAAGCAAAATCTAAAGAAACGACTGAGCGAGGTTTATAATCCAGAGACCGATGCTAGTTTCGCCTCCGACTCTGCAAGGCAACCTTTAAGGTCTGTCAACATCAATGATGATGCTGCTGAGAAACGCAGGCGAAGGAAGAGTACCAAGATTGCGGTCATTGAGAACGCGGTAGCAGGTCCATCCTCCGAAGGAACCGCCGATCCAGATGCTGAAACATCCAGAGCGGCAAAACAGAAACACCAGCTCAAATCTGTAGCTCCTCCGCCGATAATCAATGTATCCAAGGACGTCATGAGTTCTAACTTTGAGGAATGGATGAAAATGGCCACAGACAATGTATATTATCTATCCTCTTCATTACACACCTCTAACACTTGACTCAGAAAATCAATGCCGCAAATTCGTGGAATTTCGCGCTGATAGATTACTTTCATGACATGTCGCTATTACGGAACAATGACGATAACTCAATCAACTTTCAGCGCGCGTCGTACACCCTCGACGGTTGTGTCAAAATTTGGACAAGTCGAGTGGACAGCGTGGGCACGGAGACTGGCCGACTACTTAGTAATTTGGCTTCCGATGGTAGGGCTGACGATGAAGATGAAAACGGCTCAGATAACCCCGATGGCGATCCTTCACAATCACGGAAGAAAAAGCCAAACAGATCCGTGGCTACTCTTGCAAAGGATCCATCACAATTGAAGAATAAGAAATTGGACCTAGATCTTAACGTCGACCCTCTGTTTAAGAAGACATGCGCAGATTTCGACGAGGGAGGTGCCCAGGGATTATTGATGAATCATCTCAGTCTGGGAATGGGAAGCGATGGAGGTTTGAGGGTTGTGTTCGATGCTAGCGACTCAATAGGAAGGTCAGAGGAGGACGAGGTTGCTGATGATCCGGATGACGAAATAGATCTGAGTTACCTCCGTAGTAAGTGTTTCCAAATTCTATCCAACCACAACTAATAGCACACAGAGGAATTCCTACCCAACCTCAGCGTTTTAGAGGATAAAGCCATCTCACATTCCCTTGCTGAGTTTGCGTTCGCTAAGGACGCATTCACGTTCGATGAATCTACTTTTTTCCAAGACAACACTCGGAATGGTGATGATGACGATAACGATCTAGATATAGAGGACGTTGGCTTCGGTATGGATGTTGATGGGGGTGCTCCGGCTCCCGAAGATTTCTTTGCTCATGCCAACGATGATTACGGTGGTGGCGAAGTAGGTGGTGATGAATATGGAGGTGACAATGGTTCCAATGGCTCAGTCGGACCGGGCGAGGCCCTGGGACAACCTGGAGTATTTGTGCCGTTTGACCCTCGTAGGGCACCAAACGAACGTGATCTAGTTATGGCAATGACAGACGCCGATGGAGACGAAGGAATGATGGATTACTTCGACCAAAATTTCCTCAAGAATTGGGCAGGCCCTGAGCACTGGAAATTGAGGAAAGTCATCCGACGGCGTAAGTTGTTGTTAGACCCGGCAATATTCTTTCGAGACTCATAAGAATATTTTAGCTGAAATTGGAGCCAATGCTGAAAAGATCAAGCCCCGCCGGGAAAAGAAAGAAGCCTTCAAAATTGATTTCCTTACACCCCTTGATCCAGAGAAAAGCCTGAAAGAGGTTGCTAGTGAACTCTTTGCGCCTGTAACCAAAGGCGCTGGAATCAACCTTCCGGGAACTGGTGCGACTGCGAAGAAAACCAAAAAGAAAATAAAGGAGAAAAGAGATGATCGCAGGTTACCTGATGATATGCATTTCTCTAGCAAACAGCTTGTCACCCTCTTTTTGAAGCCAAAATTCTTCGTATGTTCTTCCTCTTCTCCTCTAAATTAATGATACTGACATGTAGTAGTTAAAAATGCGAGGTCAGAAAGTGAGAATGAACGAAAATGGAGATGGAGAAGTAGACGAAAACTTTTGGGCCCAGGCGGCGGCCGGTCAAGCTGGCCGAGGTGGGGAAGGGGACGACAGTACGTCAAGAATTTTAGATGCTCATCAAAGCCTCATGTTCTTTTAGCCATGGACGGGGCTCCCGCTCCCTTTAATACACAGTTCTTCCACGATGACTACGATGATGGACCGGCGTTCGACGACGGTGATCCATACGACGGTGATGGTATCGGTGTTCCAGACGCCGATGCTGGTGAACAAGATCTGTTAGCAGCCACTGCAGGCCAAACCAGGAAGGTTCGACCTGAATTTGTCAACTACGCGAAGCGGGCCAAGAGGGTTGATGTTAGGAAACTCAAAGACAATATATGGCGTGGACTGGACATTGTTGTAGCGCCGACAAAGAAAGCCGAAGACGAAGATGAGAATATGGTATGTTTTATTTATTTCAGACAGTTCAAAATATTAATGAATATCGATTGTAGGATGTGGATGAGGAATTGCCTCCGCCAACAGACCCCTCAGAAGCCCGTGTCTTTAGTCAGGTTATTTCCGGCCTGCAAAAATCTTATCCTCGAGATAAGATGGAAGAAATCAGCACTAGTTTCTGCTTTATCTGTTTGTTGCATCTGGCCAATGAGCAGGGACTCAAACTCGAATCCACGGTAGATAGATTGGCGCTGACGGAAGAGGTTAGTGAGGAAAGCGGTTCAAATGAGACGAAGATTGGGAATATCTGGGATTTAAAGGTCCACCTCGTTTTTATTGTGTACCGAACTGAAAACTGATGTGAAATATCGGCTAGATCTATCGCGACCCCAATGCCACTCAATCAGCCTAGGACGCTTTTCATTTGGTCCTATCCAAGTTTTTCACCTCGTATCTTAAATATATCATTAGACCGCGTACTGTTGTATAATTGGCTTTCTATTTATGCACTGATCTTTTCTCAAACACAAATTTTCCACATTCATCAAAACGAAAAACAATACAAATCAAACCATCAAAAAAATCCGCCCAATTCAAAAAAATCCTCAACTCTGTCACTCGCAGATGATGCAAACTTCAGGGATTTTGACCCTCTAGAATCACATTTGCCTGAAAAGTATCACCCAAAGAAAGCGACAGAACTCAATGAAATTATCAAGCTTGCTTGGAATTGATATTGAATACGTTGAATATGTACATACAGGATGGAGGAACATTTTTCGTGTCAATGCTACAATGTGTGATTTAATTTGCAATCGAGTACAAGATAATGGTATCAAAGCTCGCATAAAAATCAGGTTTCGTCAAGAGTAAGACTGCTCAGGGCACACTTGTTCGGACGCAGCTTGACACTGGTAGTTTTCCCCGGCGCCTTGTTTGCAGATGGCATCTCGGAGTGCTATAAACTAAGAGCAAATAGAAGTTACTAATTAGCAATTTGGAGAGTTATTCGACGAATCAGGGCCCACCCGTTGTTCCTCACTCAGAGTTCGCAGGTTTAGTTTTCTACTACAGTTTTCCATGTGCACGAGGAGTGTCTGAAAATAAGATTTTAGTAACCAAGTCAGTTGGTCGAGAGAGCAAGAAACTAGCTACTCTGATCGACCGGCTGCTTAGGCCCCTGTAGTTCGTGACGCGCTCTAGCTTAACGGGCTCAGATCCTACTAGTTGGAGCTGTTGGTGAAGATACATGACGTATTGCTCAACACATTCAAGGTAATGACGTTTCTTTTCGTGAGATGATATGGTATCCCTGGGGATAGTGATCAATAGGGAGGCCCATGGTACCTGAAGTAACATACGGGTCGGTGGGCACAAAGCCGACGCTTTGAGCCACAGCTCGTTGGCGCGCTTTGCGAGCGGTCTCAGTCTTCTTTTCTGAGCGGGGCTCTTCAGGGGGGCCATTTTTTGCCGCAAGTTCAGCGAGGAGCTCGCTTGGTGTCGGGAACGTCGCCTGAGCACGTTCCTCCGAGCAGTAAACAGCATTAGTAAAACGTGATTGTGACCCACAGGGTGCGTGAGGCACCGCACCCAGATACATTGCAGACGAGCCAATTTGGGGTGACCGTGGCCGTCTAAGTACAGGGTAATTAAGATTTTCGGCGTCGGAAAAGAGGAGGGATGAGGTTCCAGGTAGGGGTGTGGGTGCGTGAAGGGGCAGACCAGCGGTAAAGGCTACGGCTGGAGCGGTTTTGGGGAGCTGGACAGAAGTTGATATATTTTGATCAGTGTAATAAGAGTCTCTATCGATCCAGGTTTGATGTAGATCGCAGTCTCCCTGGTACATATTCGCAAGCTGCTGATTTGTTACTTCGTCTTGAATGTATGGGACAAGGGCAGGAGATGGAAAATCAGGTGTGTAAGGAGAATTACTTTCAACTGAGGACGAATAATTGCCCTCAGAGGAATAATTATACTTTACACCTCTCGCCGTTAGTCGATGGCGCTCGAGCACAGACTGAAATAACTCACATAGACATCTTCAGGGAGCTGAATAGATAGGGCAGCCACCTCGCGATGAAGATTATTATTGTGGGTTGGAAACGCCATTGGACTTGGAGGGCTCGAAGAAAAGCCGATATTTAAAGCATACGAGAGTTGGAGCACCTCAAACCAGATAAATGAGGTCTTAAAAATTATTACCTACATCTGTCAACCTCTGAAGTTTCCGAGGAAGGACGTTAGATGTCAATCGATCGGTTTTCGAGGGGAATTTAATCGAATTTAAACCTGAATTTTCTCGAAAGAGGAAGTTAGACCCGCTCCTGTGAGGCCCGCCGGGGTGGAGACACTCGGTTTCGTAAAATAGGAAGCAGTCGCCCGTCAAGATAAGCCCAGATCTACACCCAAAATGAGCTTTTAAAGCCCGCGCCGGTTGTCAAGCTAGTGCGAAGCCCAGTTCTTGACAGCATAAGAGTAACTCAACACTCGAATTCAAATTCAGTGGCCCGCTGGTATTGATTACAGAGACTGCAGAGGCCACAGACCGCGTTGAATGCCTAGTCCTTGTTGGAGGCAAATCACAAGTAAGTATACCATAAAACTAAATTGCCTTAGTAAAGAAGAATTCCGAAGAAGAAAGAATTATTTGGTTTGTTCATCTGCCTTTTGAGATCGATCAATAATGTCAATTATTGTGATGTGGTAAGATCCCACCATCTAAAGAAACCTTGAACAGGGCGTTACAAATTCCTAAAAAAAAACAATCAAAGAATGTATCTGTTCTATTCAGTGAGATTAGGAAATTGGGGGTGAGGCGGTCTGGAGAATACAAAGCGATGTAGAGAAATACAGTGGGTATGAATATCGATACAAGGAGAGGTAGGAAGACACTAAGGCTACAAGTGAGATCGAAACTTCGAAAGACGGGGCATGAGCAAGAAGCAATATTAAGTCCATTGGTTTATATGACCGTATGGGGTAAGGAGAGTGGTTTGATTCTAGTGTGTTGAAGTCCACGCGCTCCATAAACTCTCGCATCTCTGCTGGTGGCGAGAACTGAGCTCCGTGAATTCAAAATAGGCTTGTTGTGGTAACTCGAGCATGCCTTGAGCTAACTCGCGAGTGATGTCGGAGGATGGAAAGATGGTCAGAACGTCGGTACGTGCAATGCGTGCTTTGGGGATATCGCTCGCTAGAAATACACGGTCGCCGAAGGGAGAATAGGTATGGACATCGAGGAATTTGTCGCGATTAGTGTGGGATCGAGTGGCTTTTGAATGAGAATTTAGCTTAGAAGGTTAAATAGTAAAGCTCGATGTGGATTTACCTTGCACGACCATTACCTGGCGCTTGACCACTGCGACTGCAAGGTTCCCGGATTGCATCATGATTGTCAAAGATATCAAGCAAGCAAGATCGGAATGACCCAAGAAAGGAGTGACTCGGGCGTGAAGGTTTCGGATACTTAGAGCTTGAAATGAGGCACTGAGCACTTAAATTATTGAACTTTGCTCGGCCTGTTAAATACCATAGTCCTAGCTGTCCCCCTGAAAAGGATGTCACGTTTTAGAATACAATAAATCTTTCGATGCACATCGGCAAGTGTCATAATGTATGGCATAGCGTGGTAAGGAGTTAAGCGTTAGACCAAAGTAGGAACAAGGACAAAAATCATTTCTGTGCCTTGGGATGATTTGGTAACATTCTACTGTTCACAACCCTGAATCACGTTCGTTCTTTGTCTTATCGGAGCAAAAGTAAAATAACATGCACATCGGGTCTTTGAAAACACCAGAACACCTAAAACAAGCGTGTTTATTTATGGGAAAAGGAGGTATGATTGCTTATCAGACTTCAAAGGCATCTCTCCAAGCTCCGATGCAACATTTTACTCCTCAGGCCTTCCAGAAGACATTGTTCCACGATCATAGTTCTTGAACGTTATATGTCGATTTGGCAATGCTAGTTTCAGGATACATTCATAATAAATTTACGTTGTATAGAGCCACTCCATCGCGACACCAGATCTATTTGGGGTAGAAGTAAGTGTGACAAAGGGGTATATATAACCTCAAGACCAAGGGTATTCCGCACACACGTCCTTCCTCACTGGTATACATTAGCTTGTCCAATCATCTTTTCACTGGGTATCGAAGATGCCTTGAGGTCCGCCAGGTACTTGTGTGCTTTCCCGAGCATCCAAATCGGGAACGAAAACTTGAAGTTCGGATAAGCTATCGCACAGGTTTTGTTGAAGACACCTTCAATGGCCTCTTGGGCCCACGATCCGTCCTAGAGGCATAAAATGAGCGATTTGTCCATCTTAACTATAGACATTTTATTTACTGGAAGCTGTCGAGACATAACCATCTGAACAGCCCGTGCGATTGGCTCAGGGTGGGGATATCGAGCATACATGAGCGCCATGACTGCCCAGCATGTTTGCACCACCTGGGTCTCAGCGTGTTCGACCCAGGCTCCTTGTTCGCAGGACTACAATGTCGTTAGAAATGGATATATATAGAACGTTGGAGTGCGGGTACCTTGTAGCTCTCACCCCAACCACCGTCCTTACGCTGTTTACCAATAAGGAATTCACACGCCCTTCGGGATGCTTCACTAGTCGTGTATGTCTCCTCGACCAGAGAAAGACTTTCTAGAGCAAACTGCGTCGCATACGTGAAGCAAATCCCCCATGATCCTACCCAACCACCTTCAGGTTTTTGTGCATCGTGGAGGTAAGAAATTGCTTTGCGCATAGTTCGACTATGTCCTTGGTATTAGCGTTGGAATATCTTCCGACAAAATTTACACCAACTCAATATCGCGCGCCCGGTAATGAGGATAATGTTTTCGGAATATAGCTAGAGAGGTGATGACTGATGTTGTGCATTCTGGGTAACAATACTCAGTCATAATATCACCTGCGCAGAGGTCAAAATCAAGTTAGAATAATTAAAATTGATAGACAAACCGAAAACTTCGGCAGGGTTGAGCCATTCTAGCCATTTCGGCCCCCTTATTAGCTCGTAGCTTGCAAATCCACCATTTGGATTTTGCAACGTCAGCATCAAGTCCACAGCGTCACACATGCGTCGCTCAGAGACAAGTTTGGGCGTAAAACTAGAAATATCAAAGTAAGTTAAATTCTAACAGCAAAGGAGAAAGAACTCACTCTAAATGATTTTGCAGATACATCACTGCCTTGAGACCTTCGCCAGTACAGTCACTGACTGTGTACCCTTGCTCCTTCGTGCTACACGTTAAGTGAATGGGGATGTTGGATAAGCCTGTCCCTTATATACGTACCTAAAACCCCAAGCTCCTTTCGTGGAGTGCCGGTAAGATGTATGATAATGCCGAGGGTCTTGTTGAATTTGAGAATCATCCAACCACTCCAGCGCTTTCAATAGACTATCTTTATTTTCCTCAAGGTTCGCGAGACCAGTTTCGACAAGGGCTTGTGTAATGAAGCCTACATCCCACAGTTGGCTTCCGTTTGTACCGCAGGCCATCATACCATCTTTTCCAATCCACATAAAATCTTGCCGTTTGATTTCATGTTGTTTGTAAGCATGGCTGTTGGGCCCTTCGCGATACGCGCGAGCGACGAGGTTGAACATTTTGGAAACTGGCCCAAGAGTTTGATATTCAGTGTTTTCGTCCTCGAGAACGATGAGCTCATAGGCCTTTTCCACACCCGCGCGCCGGAACGGGGGGAGAATGCAATGCTCATACGCGGCGAGGACAACGTTGATAGTGTCAAACAAAGCAGAATGGGGAGCATAAAGATCAGCTTTAGAGACATTATTACACTGGGCAGGCCAGTCAATTGAGTAATAGTTTTGCGTATATAGCTCCTACAAAGAAGTTAGCTATCTCTCTAGCTTTTGTTAAAATACAATTATATACTTCTCGCAGGGAGAGAATCAAATCATTTTCCTCTGCTTTAAACCGTACACCATAAAGGAAACTCATTGGTACATACACTGTACGCGTGTGTATCCACCAACGATGAGGATGGAAGGGTAACCAATCAGGAAGAAGCCTTGGAATTACGCCTGTCAAATAAGCACAAGACAGATGGATCAATTCTTTACCAGAGCTCTGGGGGCACGGGATTGTTGCCTTCCCATTCATATACATTCAAGAGAGACAGCCAGAATTTTCCCCAGGCGGGGATTGCAGCAGCACCGCCTGTCTTAAGTATAAGTAGCTTGGCCAAGGAGGGTGCGAGGTAGATCTTAACACACCAAGTTTATGCAAGGTGGCACGAGCTTTTATACAAACAGGATGTTCAACGTCAACACCCAGAATTCGAAGGGCAGTGTAATTGAGACCAGTGCCGAAAACTGTGGAATGTCCTTCGACGTGGCTAAATGAATCATCAGGGAAAATTATACCGAATTGATCACCAACACATACATTCCCCAACCACCATCTTCTGGGTGGGCACGGTTCATGAGGTATCGAATCATTTCGCGTCTCTCCTCATCTTTGAACCCCATGCCAGAAATATAAGAACCTATGACAAAACCCGGTAGAAGAAACATGGGCCCTCCATATTCGCCTGGCCAGTGTCCGTCGTGAGCTTGAAGGTTTTTGTAAAAGGTATAACCGTTGTAGGCCGCCTCCATAGGATTTTGGGCTCGAGGGAGTTTGGGCAAATTCTGAGAGTTATATAATAAGGAGGGCGTTAAAGAAGAAATACGTCTCGCGCACTGTGTCCATTCCCAACCAGAATTTGTCTATAGAGTTCTGAGGCCACCTAGCACACTCCTCGTCAGTTTGTAGGTAATGCCAAGTATGTCGGCCGCCATCGTTTACGAGCAAGCGCCAGCGCGAATAATCCGTGAAGGGTTCACTAGCTGAATGACCGATGTCCAAAGGTTCGTACATGGCTGTTGAGGTAAAAGAGTCAAGGCAGAAACATCATACGATGTGAATGATAATTTATAAATATTTTATTTCGTTCCGATCAAACATGGTTAATATGTAGCGCTCTAGCGATCAAATTCAACTCGGATTTAAATAAGTAAATCATATCTAGGTTGGGTATAGTCCCATACTTTCTTTCTTTTTTCAATTCTTATGTCTTTTCGCGATTCAACGGTCATTATAATTGATACGGGTAGAACCCAAATTCGTGCAGGCCTCGGGCTCCATGACTTGCTAAAGACACCCACCGTTGTAAGCCTCATTCTTATTCTTTCCACAACGAATTCTCAACTCCATCTCAGGAATTTTCAGCGCGCGTGGGCATCCGAAAAAACGCGTCTGGAGAACATGTCAATAATAACCAACATCCTATCCCACTAGGGGATCCAGTGAAGCGCGCAGCTTCCTCCTCAACCCGTATTTCCTCGCTACCTCAACAATCCGAACCAAATGCATCTGTAAACGATTATCTTGTCGGGTCTCAACTTGATGAAGCACTGGCATCTGGCCAGGATGTGTCGATATCATGGCCCTTTGCGGATGGAGACGTTCGTGATTGGACCCAGGCTGAGGCAATCTGGTACGTGATTTCCGTTTTGGGTGCCCAGTGTTTGGTCTCAAAATGTGAAGGAAATATGTTCTATTCAACCAACTCCAGCGCCGCCGCGTTCAAAACGAGTCACCCGTGATTCTCACAATCGCACATGGACAGTCCCGGGACACATATGAACGAATATGTCAAATATTCTTCGAACGTTTCAACGTAGCTGGATTTAGTATCCTAGAACGTCCTATGGCGCAGATGTATGCGGCGAATAGCCTTAGTGGCGTCGTAGTAGATATTGGAGAAGAAAAAACAGACATAACCCCGATATATGATGGCTCAATTGTTCGACATGCCGCAACCACCACCCCACTTGGTATCCGTGATTGTAAAAACTACTTGGCGCATCTCTTTCGGTCCAACCAATCCGTTGTTTCCGCTATATCCCCCCCGACGGACCCATTGGATCCGGAAAAACTACATTCAACACTTTTAGAGCTTGTCCAATATGTTTGGTCTGCTGGATACATTAAGGTGCCATCGGATGGCGAAACAGCATTGGTTGAGGATGAGGGTGTCACAGATATTGCCGCCGTGCTTGTTGCGGGTAAAGAAAAGGCGGTCATTGAAAGTGGTATGAAGAAAAAAGCTACTGCTAAAGCTTCTGCAGCGGAACAGGCCCGAGCTCGTGAAATCGAAGCTCTTGACTTGGTGACTATACAATTTAGAGATCACTCTATAACTCTAGGGAAGGAGCGACATCGATTTTCTGAGCCTTTGTACGACCCCACCCTTCTGAATGGAATACCAAAAGCGAAAAACGCCAATCCACGCATGGAGAATGCCTTACCACTCCAGGAAGCCGTCGCCATCTCCATAGGGCAGGCGGACCTCGAGCAACGACAATATATTTGGGCTGGTCTGTTTGTCACTGGAGATATTACAAAGCACGTCAGAGGTGAGCGGTATGATAATCTACTAGGTTGGTATTGAAAAAGTCTATGTCATAGGTATTGGAGTGGCTTTACAATCGCGTTTGGCTCCATTTGTTGCAAGTGCCGACCTTCAAACGGATATTCAAGCACGTTATGTGCGAGCCCTTTCCGTCCCAGAATATTACCCAGAGTATCGAGATACTGGAAACGGTTTTGCAAGTTTCCTTGGCGCGAGTATAGTGGCTAAGGTATATATATGCACACGCTGCTAAGTCGTCGTACGCTAATATAGTTGGACAGATCATATTTAATGACAGTGGAGGCAAAAGCTTCGTTTCGAAAGCCGACTACACAAGTAAAGGTCCCCACGCGATAATAGAAATGTCTTCGGCTTTGTTGTAATGATGCACTTTTGAATCTATTGCTCTAGATGGTCGCACTGAACTGCCCAAATTGGCCTGATAATGGCACCATATCGAAAGGGCTGCGCCGACCATCTATATATCCAACACGGCTACGCTCATACCCGATTGAGGATTACGCTGTTCACAACAATCAGTCCCTCAACTCCAAAACTAGGTGGTCACAACTTGAAGTAGTGTATAAGAGTACGATCTCTAGATAATGGTGTACAGGCGTAATAGTTTCCTTAAGCGTTGCTTCCTTCCGCAAAGTTAAGGAGATCTGAGTCACCCTGGTCGCTGACGGTCATAACACTTTAAAAAATAAGGTGTCAGATCATGATAATTGAGAAAACCAAGATAAGTTACCCAACGCGGAAAAGCTTTCCAGCGGCCGTTCCAAGGGCAACATTGGTACCGGCAAAGTGATGCACAGTAGTCTTCGACAACATGGCATAGTATTCCAATTCAGATTTGCGTAGAGGAGGACAATTGCCAGCGATCAATACAAGTTTGGCTGAATAAACACAAGAGGGTGTTAGTTAAGGGACCTTCTCAGCCTCACGCTCCAGTCCCCGAGAGAGACCAACTAAGAGCTCACCTTTTCCATTGCGCATCTGCTTCAGGGCGGATTTGTATCCGAGAGTGTACTTCCCCGACTTTACGACAAGAGCGAGCCTTGCAGAGATGGACTCGGAGGACTTCGCTGCCTTTGATTTTTTTGTTGGGGCCATTGCAATATTTTTGTGGCGACGGGATGGCTTGAGGATGTCGTTAAATAAACTTTGGTGTATTTTGGCTATCTCTCCCGTCTGGCCTATACAGTTCTACAAGTTTGAGTTCAATCTCCGATCGATCGCCCAGAATTACCCTGCACGTGATACGGAACGCGTTGAGGGCCGAGGTCAGGGTCGAAAATATCACGGGCGTCTGTTTGCGGATGAGGAAATGAGCACTGATAAAAATGGTCTCGCCTAGATTTGAGCTGAATTTTTTCTTTTTATTTATCAAAAATGAAACCATCTAAAGAGGGATATGTTCCCTCTCATTCAGACTTTATCGTAACTTTTGCTGCAGGCGAATTCGCTTCATCAATCAAAACCTTGAGGGTAGGGTCTTATCAATATTGGCTTCTATCTAAACCGATTCCTTTTTATAGGATTTTGATGTCGGAGAGAAGCTGGCATTTTTAGAAGGTTTGACGCGGGCTCCCAAAGCGTACACCACCGTTCAATGCGGGCTTGGACCTCAAGATCACATCGAACTCAATTCAGACTTAGTTTATGGTACTTTTCATGTTCATGATCGCACTCCTTCGTTTCAATTATAACTACTTAGTAAATCACTCGTGCGATCCAAATGTCGCATTCGATCTGTCCTCTCCAGACCCTTCCGAGTGGCATGTTAGGGCTCTGAAGTGTTTGAAGAAGAATACAATTCGTGAGTGTTGTGGCTATTTCAAGTATTTTCCCTGATCTATGATGTTACAGTTACATTCTTCTATCCGAGCACCGAATGGGACATGGATCAAGCCTTTTTATGCGAATGCAGGTCATTCGTAAGTACCCGACATTTTCTATTCACGGATCAATAACCGAGTGAACAATTTAGAATTGCCTTGGAGTTATCCGGGGCGCAAAGTACCTTACGCGGACAGAACTAAGCATTCACCAATGGATTAATCCATGGATATGGCAACTGGTTGCAAAGAGGGACAAGGAGAATTATTATAATAATAATGTGATAAAACACAAGGGCCTGGCAAGGCTTTAAACCAAGATAATAAGTAAATTACCACACATCCGAATCAAATCGTTCTAGGACAGCGCTAGCGTCTTCCACATCCTTTTGTGCTTTCTTTCTCATGTAGAATATTGGGCAATCCTTACTTGTGCAGAGCACATCCTATTGAATACAATTAGATTGATAGACGCGACGAAAAGGGTATGTAGTACTTGGTGGAGAGATCCTTGGCACCGTTGGCACTGTGTCCAGAGCCTCGAAAATCGTACTTGAAGGTCTGATGTAATTACGATTTGTTTCTGGTATAACTCTGCTATCCTTGGGCGGCAGTTTTTGCAGACAGCTCCATCTACTTGCTAGTTAGATAAGTCAGTGATAGGGGAATAATTTTTTTTTTACCTTTTACACTGTTGTTGGCTCTGAGTGGAGTCTTACATCCAAGGCAAGTCACCGTTTTTACTGCGAATTTCATGAGGCCACCGACTGTTGGAGTCGCAATTTGAATTGTTCGCGTATGGTCACCGGACACTGGTGCGCATATAAGCACCTTTTTTTGTTGATAAATATAAAATTACTTACATAACGAAGAAGCCTTTTCTCCGAGAATCGGCTCGAAAATTCGTAGCAGTGGCTTTGAAAGTTGGTTTTCGAGATAATATTTGGTATCAATAGGCAAGTTATTCTCCAGAACATAAAGTGGATCCTCAGATTTCTCATAAGCAGCGGCACCTATGGCGAGTGATGAGCAGGGGCGAGATAGTCAATAAAAATAAAAATACCCTTTATGCCTTTGATGATCACATACGCAACGCGATCACCAAGTGCAGGAGCAGAGCCTTTCTTGAGGTGTAAGTGATTGGAGTGGATCTATCACATTGGTATCGTACCTGCATCGCGCTGTTTCATCCTCTCCGCGAGTTCCACGTGGGCTTGTTTACCGGCATAATCTAGACATGAATTATAACTTAATTGATCGAGTCTAACTGTCCAGTACTTACCACTCTTTGCTAAAGCTTTGGTAATCACCAGCTGTGACATGTCCACTTTGTTCTGAAGAAGGTCCGAGATGGTTTGTTTCGTGTACCTAGGATTTTTAAAATTGATACAGAGTTTTCAGGAGAAAAAATAGGCATACTCTTCAGCGCCTTTGACATCCCGGTCAATCAACATTTTGTGTAAGCAGGTCTCGATAACCGTTGAGACAAGACGGCAATTATCTCGGCGGACCGTCTTTGTTGCAATGTGAGCGCTCAGAATAAGCATAATGATCATGTATCTACCTCGATACCCTTGGAATCCATCTTATCATATTTATCGGGGCGTGTCCAGTACAAGCCGGCATATCTTTTCTTGCTGATCAAAAGATACGGGAAATAGACCTTCTCGAATTCCAACTTGATCGGCTTCACAAATTTCGTTGTTACAAGATCGGCCGCTTCACTTCCTAAGTTTACAGAATAAGCTAGTTTATATGAAGATGATTATGGTATACCTAATGCCATCACTTTCTCAAGATCGGTTGGTCCAAACTTGACCATGACAGAATCAGTATCTCCATAAATGACTTCTGCATTATGAGAACGTCCATTAGCGATGCAATATTCAGCCTCGACTTCCTAGATTGGGTAAATCGCATAAAAATAGCAGCAAGAGACAATGTAGGTTGAACTCACTTGTTTCGTTTTCTCAATCATTTGCCGGCCGTATGCTGTAACGCTCGAAGATATTGGCAGGCAGGGTAGTTTTCCAATTGTGGCACCGGTAAACCCATACACGGAATTGGCACTAATCTGGGACGGATTGACTCACTTGGTGAGGGAAACTTCCACAAATGACGTACTTTAAGGGCTAGCTGACGGCCGTCTAAAACAGCTCGCTTAAAAGGATCCTTCTCGTTCTTCAAATCTATCTTTGCTCTCTTACGCGCGGAAATCAGTTCTTCCAAAACGATGGGAAGGAGCCCTTTACGTCTATTTGTGGTGGCAAAAAGGTCTAGTAATTGTTGTTATATCGGTGTTTGAAATCAAAGTAACAAGCTCACCATTATTTGGTGTCAGAATATAATCAACATCCTTTACCAAACCTAATCGGTCAATAGTGACTTTATCCAATAGAGTTGTGTAGCATAGGTTATGTGCCATCATAATGGAGGGGTATAGTGAGCTGAAATCCAAAGTTGCAATCGGTACATCATAATAGCCCTTCATTGGTTCGATGACCGTAGCACCCTCGTATTGTTCATCAGAGCCTATAAAGCAAGCAATCAATTATTTTTCAAAGACCGAATGAAAAAGATCACCATCTCCCTTCAAGGATGGGACTACATAGCCATCTTCATTCGCCTTTCGAAAAATTTGTGTCAAGACTTTGATGGATTGGCCACGGGATAATAGATAGTTGAATGGAACTCCAGTTACACGAGACATTTCAACATAATTGACGAAGCACATGAGCTTATCCAACAGCCGTTGCGGCAGGTATGCATCCTAATCAACATGTTAGGGAATTCTCGTGATAATTTGAGCAAAATAAACCTTTAAGCAATATACTGCTAACCGTCGACGAGATTCCGGGGTTCCATTCTGTAATTCGGTAATGACAGAGTGATGGACATCCTCTTTCTGTTCTCCTAAAAATTGGGAGCAGACGGAATTCAGAGTGTAACTCCGCAGCTTGTGTTCGCGCTGCATGAATTGAAGAACATCAAGTTGGAGCCGACCATCCAAGGGGGTGTCTTTTGAATCCCTTTGGCCGAATGCTTTAGACGAGAAATGCGTACTTTTGGTCTCCGTTTTTATGTCTAGAGGTGAATGACATGAGCGCTGAAAATTGAGAGCAGCAGATGAAAAAATATACTTCTCAACCTTCCCAAGTAGGGGAATTTATTGGCTTTTAGAGCTTTTGCTCTATCTATGAGATAAGGAAAATCGAAGCCGGCAATGTTGTAACCGATAACAACGTCTGGATCAACCTTTTGGACAAAATCACGCCAACTTTGCAACATTTCAGCTTCCTCATCAAATGAGAGAACTTGGGATCCAACGATGTTCGAGCAAGTATTAAGAGTGAAAATGTTTCGTATAAAAGGTTTTTGTTCTCCTGATGAAGGCGATATGTTATTAGAATTTTTTTTATATGCAGGGCCGAGAAAGTTAAACCTTGACGAGTCACCATGTTGGCAATTTGAATTACTGGATCTGTCTGAGCTTCAGGGAAGATGCCTTTACGGCCCGCACATTCAATATCAAAGCTTAATATTCGCAGCGGCGCAATTTTTGACCAGTTTCCGTCTGGTGCATGAGAGATGAAATTATCATATCTATGAAGAGTAAGTGTAGCCTTGGACGATATTAAATCACAAACCTAACGCTTATTTCTATCTGACAATGGGAACGCTTTCCCACTTCAGAAACAATGTGATATTTGCCTGCAGGTATTTCGATCCAGTTCATACCAACGACCTAAAAAAAATCCTCGTTAGAACAACCTAATGATTAGTCAACTCTTAGCATGGAAATACTTTTGTGTCTATCATAAATCGTAGTGTATAAGCGATATTGCTTTCGAATGTCGCAACTATATCATTAAAGAGACCTTGAAAACGGCACTCTCCACGTTCGAATATACGTAATTATCATCGAAGAAATTTAATAAGGATCGCCGTCACGACAGAAATTCAACACTTATCTCGCACTTTCGGAAGACTTTTAGGATCAGATACCGTGATCTTCAAGAAGGGTACCCAGTCATCGCCCCTATAGCCCCAAAGGCTGCGCCTTAATACCTGCTCTATTTTGCGTACAGTATTATGACCTGCCACCAAATTCTTTGAACGCGTATAAGCATTAAGGTTGTTATATATCAAACAACTTGACCAACATTTAGCTCCAACCGAAAAGATTCAATATCATTTACATCAAATCCTCGTGGCACCGCGATATAAAAATAGGGTAAGAAGTCGGTGATATGAGCTAAAACACTATGGCCAGCCTGAACTGTCTTAAATTATCAAACCCGATAATTAGTTGAACAACGCACCTCAGTTACACCGAACATCCGCAGATTAACTGCTCCAGTTCCTGGGTCAGTCGACTCTTCTACATCAATTTGCTGAAAGACTAGAACTCTAGTCAATGGAATATTCAGGCCATGAAGGTCAAATTGCCACACTTAGAGTGTCCCGCTTTTCATTTAAAGTCGACATGGATGGCCGAGCCCATTCATCAGCACCACCTTCGGCCTCTTCCCAGCAGATAGAACTATGAGGTATGTTTGTGTACTGTGCGTATGTAACGCACCAATGCCATCCCCAGCTTCCTCTTTCAACCGTTGAAGGACGTCGGCAAACGATGATCCCGTGGGTTGAGATCCAAATTCTTGTGAAGGGTCTAATTTTCGACGTTTGGCGGCTGGATCGTGCCCTCGTTCCCTCTTCGTACTTATACCACCCCAGAGTTAGTTGGGCGCGTCGTTCAGATTGAAACAGACCCAAGGCGTACCTCGTGCCTGCAACCATGTTTCTTCTTGTATTTGATAGCGTTAATGTATGATAAAATCCAATGTCAAAACTAAACAGTCGTGGTGACAAATACTCACAATGTGGTGGTACAGATGCGAATTGAAAGCGACAATGGGTCCCTTCTGGCCCGAAGTCACAGATTTAAAAACAAGTCAAGACAAGTCACAAAACGCGAGCAGCACTCATTTGTTAGGGTTTGAAACGCGTTGTTTAGACCTGTTATTTCGGAATCAAAGTGAAGTGGTGGCACAGCAAGTGCAGAATCCAGATATGTTTGTATGTAAAGTACATGTAATAAATAATTTCCTTCCATCTCATGACGAGCTCAGGCTCGGAAAATGTCCAAGTAACACAATCAAATTAACCTTTGGCACGTATATTGTGTTTGATAGGTTATGCGACCCTCAACCTTTTCCCCAAATTTTACGGAAAAAGCTCCTTAAGAAGACGAATCGTATGAGCAGGGCCATCCACGGCATGTCCAATGGTACGCGGATCAATAAATATTTCGTAGTCATTGCCGCCCTTAAGAATAGTATAAACTTCGTGTTCCCACATCATGTTCCATGACAAACCTTATACGTCTTATCGCCAAAGAAATGGATCTCTTCAAAACCTTCATTCTGAACATGGTTCAAAGCATAGGTCTTGTCCCATCCATTTGGAAATATATCAAAAGATATTTGACCACCGATCGAGAAAGTGAGGCCATAGTCGGCAAACTTTTCTTGGAGAACTTTGACAAAGGCTACACGAAGACCATGTATCTGTTGACGAAGGTAAATATTGATTATTCGGTAGGTTTGAGGAAAAACCTTGTCGTGAGCCTCAAAGGCTTTACGTTCTTCAATACTAAAAAAAAAACACCTATTGGTTACTTTTGTATCTAGAATGAGAGAAATGTGCAAGTATACGTTGCGTTACGTCCAATAGGACTGACATTGATCATTCCGTTTCGGAATTCAACAAAGGTCCCGCTAGGCATCGGAATTATTGATCAGAATCATTCAGATCAAAATAGGAGGAATTACCGCTTGATAGGAATATCCATGTCTGCAATATAATGGAGTATAAAATTGACCAGGACCTTATACTTTTCTTCACCGACGAACTTGATGAAGGATTGAGACTCCAGAGGCTTCCCTAATTTATAGGCTATAAGACCATTTTCAGCGAACCCATAGTCGAATTGGTCGATCGCTAGGATAAAGTGTCGTTAGAAATATAAAAAGGCGCGTCAGGCGCGGTTACCATTGGTGCCAGCGACTGATAATTGCTCCGATATCTTCTTGAGATCAGATCCACCTACAAATCCAATGATCACTTTCTTTCGTAGTTCGCGAAGTGTTTCGATCATTTCTGGCGACGCGGGCTGGACACTGCGACGTCACATGCTTTTCATCCTCAGTGGAAAATATCTAAACTAACCTGTCGAGCGGGCGTCAATGTTTCGTCGACATCGAACAAGACTAGCTTTTTTTGAGGGCGATCTGCGAATTCTGGTGATACCATAATGTTTTTTTCGTGTTCGAATTGGTGGATAAAGTCAGAGGCCACTAGTCACTTTTATCAGTCTGACAGTGATTGTGATTAGCTGTCAATAACGTGGATAAGCGTGGCCAGATATGGCGATAGCCGGCTATCATATATCAATATTGACTCAAAAACATTCACTCACTCAAATCTTGCGCTTCCGAGTCATACTGAGCGGTGAACGCGACCGGGGATCTTTCAAACTTTCAATATATATTTTGTTACTATCAATCCTCCCTTTAGAATTACACACGAAACTCGTCCACAACTTATTCATAAAGCGGCTCCAGAGATGAGTTCATTTTCACATAATCATGTCTACGCTCTACCGGTAGAACTACTACAAAACTTAACCCCCCGGAACCTTGTCAACAATACAATTCAACGACCTCCTACGCCAGAGCAAACGCTACCGGTTGCCCCGAGCGGACCAAGGACTTGCAATATATGCCTCGGCGTCACATTCATTGACTTAGAAGCCCAGCGCGCCCATTTTCGATCCGACTGGCATCGATACAATGTCAAAATGCGCCTTAAAGGTGGAAGTATAGTAGATGATTCAACTTTTGCTCAATTAGTCGATGGTACTTATCAGTTTTTAAGCACCCAATACGTTCACCACTAATTAATTATGTTAGAATTGGAAGATTCAATATCGGGGTCCGCTTCATCTTCAGACGAGAGCGATTCCGAAGACTCAGATACGGTCAATACACTTGTGAATAAGACAAAAGGTCTAACCCGACCGTCGTCTCCCGATGACGCCGTGCAGCTTGTGCCTCAGACTGCTTTGACTTGGTTTCATTCGGCTCCTTCAACCCAAATTGGTATCTACAAAGCGTTATTCTCCAACCCGAAAGATCCTTCTTCGTATCTATCTGAACTTGGTGACATGCAAATTACCAGTGAGGATGGGCGCATGTGGGCTTTGTTTATGGTTGCGGGGGGTCATTTTGCAGGCGCTGTGGTACGAGTAAGTAAGTCAAACGGCGACGACGGAACTATGGACACGGGAACGAAGAAAAAAAAATCAAAGGTGCCCAAGCCGGATATAGAGGTTGTTTTACATAAAACCTTTCACCGCTATACAAGTGTGTTTCTTTTGACGTTTAATTGTGTGTTAGTTGACGGGCAGACAAGCGCGTAGGAAGCAGGGTGGCTCTCAATCAATAAACGACAATGCTAAGGGGAATGCCAAAAGTGCTGGTGCACAACTCCGTCGATACGGCGAACAAGCGCTGCGTGAGGTACTATACTTATTTTCAGTTTTTTTTTGCACACGCTTACGATAAGTTTACAGGATATTCGTGGGTTGTTGTTGGAATGGGCCGAAGACATCGGGGCTTGTGAGAGGATTTGGATTCGCGCTAGCGGTTCTAACCGCAAAATATTTCTTGACTATGAGGGGGCAATCATATCAAAAGGCGATGAACGCTTACGTACCTTCCCCTTCCCTACACGTCGACCGGTTCGTCTACCGTTCTCCTGTCTTATTCAAATGGATGACCTACATCCAATAGACACAATCCGAGCTTTCTCGCTGTTTGCTGGAATTGACAAGGGTGAAAATAACTCATTTGACAGAAGACGAACTTCGAGAACAGGACGAAGCATATCTCGCGTCTATCTCAAAACCCAAGCTTGTTACTCCTGCGCCCACTCTTGAGCCAGGAAAACCCAAACAACCGAAGTTATCTAAAGAGGAGGAGAATCTTCGTGAAAAATGGTCGCGGCTGTTAGATATGGTCAGTAAAGACCGGCTTGATCCATTGAAGACATTCTGGGAAAGGGAATCATCTACTTTTGGTTCAGTAGACGTGCAGATCCCTGAGTGGGCGAACGAAAAAACCTCTACACTACTTCAGTTATCGTCGCGCGCGGGAAGCGAGGAGGTGACCCGCTGGCTTCTTGAAGAGGGTCGGGCAAATCCAACAATTCCAGTTCCACACGCCAAGGTTGGTGACCAAGAAGTAGAAGAGCATATGTCAGACGCATCCGATGCACCTGGTTCTTTACCCAAGGGGTCACGGAGGGTTGCATATGACTTAGCACGTTCCAAAGGTGTTCGGGACGTGTTTAGACGCTGTGCAGACGCACACCCTGACTGGTGGGACTGGTTTGGTGCCGCTCGGGTTCCAAGCGCGTTGAATAAGCAGATGGAAGACGAACGCGACGAGAAGAAAAAGATACGGCGGAAAGGCCTGAAAGAACGCGTCAAAGAACGCGGGGCCAAGGAGCGAGAGAGATCAAAGGAGCAATCTCCGGTAGAGCAGATTGCAAAAGCCCCTCCGAAAGAGCAACCATCTATGTTGACGTCGCGGAGGTTAGGTGGTGCTGTGGGTGCTGCAGAAGGTATTGCCGGCCTGACACCAGAAATGAGAGCAAAGGTAGAGAGAGAGAGGCGTGCCAGAGCAGCTGAAGCGCGGATGAAGGGCCTTGGTACACAATAATCAAAGATTCTTTACACGTAATAATAGGACTACTTATTTTGAACGGATGTTCAGGATGCAGGGCCGGCGCTGTTAAGCGTTGCAATTGGCCGATCATTCACGTGATTTACGCGATTTTTTTCTGGGTGATTCGCAATCCAGAAATCCATCAAGGTATGGACTGACACCTTTGAATGTCATTCAGCAAGCAGGAGAACATGGATGCGCCTCGCACGTATTATTTGTGTCTTTCTTGAAGCTTACTCAATTCCTTTCCAATAGGCTTATCACTTGCACAACAAATCGCCCAACTAGATGAGGCAGCTCCAATTGGTGCGATTCAATTCGGTGTCTTTTTTTAAGTATGCATTCACATTGAATTTTTTTTTCTTTGAAGACATAGATCCGGAAGACGTGTATGCGTATGATGCCGAAGGGCAGGATAAGTTGGGAGTAGATCCTGCTGCGAGGGAACATTACATCGACGTTGGGTTTGTATACCCTTAAAGATAACAAATAACATTTAACCGGTAAATAGGCCCAGTGCAATACGAAAGCTTCACGACAATTTATCCGACCCAAAATATAATGGTGTTAAGACGACTCGCAAGCAACTTATGGAGGAAAGTGAAGATGAAATATCAAGTGAGGAAGGAAGTGAAGAGGACCAGGAAAGTGAGGCAAGAGAGATTGATGAAAGATCCGATGCAACGAGTCCTGGAGGTAGTGAGCGCGAGATCCATCCTCCCGAGAGTGACGATGAACGCCCTGAGCCCTCGACGGAGGCTGTAACAAAACGAGCTGTAGCAAGCCCAGAGTCCGTAGAAGACTCATCGTTAGCTCTGCGAATAAAACGTGATGAAGACCGCAAGAAAGGCAAGGCCGTTTCTCGACAAATCGTACGTATTTATAGTCTCATTTATCAAGAGCTATCCATGGCTAAATACTATTTAGGCTATATGGGATAGCCTCCTTGATGCTAGGATATGTTTTCAGAAGACTGTAACAGCCGCCAACAAGCTTCCAGCTGTAATCTATTTATTCTCCTTTAATCTTGCGCCTGGTTCTCATGAAAAAACAAGATGTCAGAACTACAATCATACTCTGCGCTTCCTGAATGTTGGGAGGCTATGGACAAAATGCTAGCGGAAGCAGCGGCCTTGTCCGACGAACTCTTTGAGCTTCAAGAGGTTAAATCATATTTTTATTCCATGACTTGATCTGATAATAAATTAATCTCTAGCATTTGTTAATATCTAATGAATCTATAAAACCTCCACCACGAAAACGCCGAAAAATCAACTCTGGGGATTCACTCTCTGCTTATGAAACGTTTTTCGAAGAAGCAACGGTATCCGTATCCGCGCTTGAAGCAACGTAAGCAGAGACTACTATGGTCGTCCTGGGGGCATCAATTCATCGCCTGGCAGATATCATCCTTATCTTGTACAGACCCTCTCAAAATGGTCTTCAAAGATCCAAGCAGTTGCACCGTCAATACTCCTCCCCTCCAATAGAAATTCTTTTGCATCCAAGGGACCCCAACATTTAAAATCTGTCACAAAACTCATTGATGAAACACTTGATGACTCCGAAAAGCTTCGCGCTCGAACGCGGATAAGAAGGACGAAAGGGAATCGGATTGGCACCCTCGAAGAAGCAGTAGACACTGAAGATCCAAGTATATTCGATGACACTGATTTCTACCAACAATTACTGAGAGACGTCATTGATGCGCGGGGTAACACAAATGGAGGTGACGAAGATTGGATGGTTGCACAGAAACAGAAGAAGTCAAAGAAAAAGGTCGACACAAAGGCGAGCAAAGGCCGAAAGATCAGGTCAGTGCCTTTCTAAACATCCGAAGGATAGAATTTCATCGGTAAACAGGTATGAGGTTCATGAGAAACTCCAAAACTTTATGGTTCCGGTGCCAGTCGTTGGTGCTTGGCACGAGGAACAAATTGATGAACTATTTGCGTCATTATTGGGGCGTGGATTTGGGACGACTGTGACTGTGAATGATAAAGAGGAAGCAGAAAAAGGGCATGGGGAACAACTAGGAGAGGTTATCAAGGATGGGTTTAGAGTATTTGGGTAGATTTAAGTATATATACATACATAGACCGCCACTGAATCGGAACAAAGCCAAATAGTAGTATGTCTTGTAATTGACTCCGTGCCTTCAATGACACCCACTTAAGCTCATAAATTTCAAGGTATTAGTTGATCAAACCCCCTGGATTTCCTTCAAATTTCAAGACTTCAACGTTCAAAGGACATCGAGTTGATTCTGTGGTAATATATTTCTAGTAGAACTTTCGTATGTCCCAAAATTCATGTAAAATGACATAATCTAATCTGTTTGCGCAGCTCTTGCATTCCGTAATACCGCGAGAGGTTGAACGTTGAACCCCCTGTGCCCGAGAAATGGACACTTTTGAAGACAGCAATCCTTTCGACGAGGACGGAGAACACATCCAGTCCGAGGCGTCTTCCGCGTCCAAAGTTGACCTTTCTGACCCACCTTCACCAACCCGCCAACCTTCAAGTTCCCCTTTGAGTCGACCATTCCCATCTCCAGGTTCTCACAAGCAACCTCAAGCAGTGTTTAAGAATGATTTCTGTTGTACCCGTGACAGAATTTTGCATTCGGGAGAGGATATTGAGATACTGGTGCGTAAACTAGTGTTTCTTATGTCCTTGTACATATAGTTGAACATCTCCACGCAAAGATCACTGACGCGCAAAAGACGTCAATGAATTCCACCTCGCCATATATTGCATACGTTATTCTTACTGGAGTATGAGTAGCCATAATTCGTATTGCCAGATACTCATCTCGTTTAGAACACAGAAGCACGTCATCGGTACTCAGAGTTCGAGTCTCTGCGAGCAAATCTTGTTAAACTTTACCCAACTCTTATAATCCCCCCAATTCCATCAAAACAGACACTCGGTGATTATGCCGTCAAGCAAGCCAAGGCGAAGGAAGATGCAGGAATGATTGCGAGGAGGAAGCGCATGCTTCAAACTTTCTTGAACCGAATCGCCAAGCATCCTATCCTTTCGAATGAGCATGTTTTTCATCGTTTCCTCGACGGGGAGGTTTCTTGGGTGGGTTTTGGATTGATGCGGCTCTCAGAGTGACTTCTGATTTCATTA
The DNA here is from genome assembly GCA_037014335.1 of Collybia sordida. Taxonomy (NCBI): domain Eukaryota; kingdom Fungi; phylum Basidiomycota; class Agaricomycetes; order Agaricales; family Clitocybaceae; genus Collybia; species Collybia sordida. The sequence goes on along the minus strand of JAYKXK010000011.1, from coordinate 160,618 downwards.
AATGCAGACCGAGGTTCTGAACTCCCCACCGTTATTACTACTTCCTAAGAACATCCTCAAAGCTCCATCACACAATCCTACTGATCAGAACGCTTCTCCTGCCTATGCGGCTCTACCAAATCCATCTGCTGCTCACCCCCTCAGGCACCCAGATCAACGATTCCTTGATTCAGAGGCTTTCACAAATAAATTTGCGAATCATGTTAGCGGTCCTATGGAGAAGGTCACACGTCGAGTAATAAAACGTTGGTCAGGTATGTAATTTAAAATTGACACCTGCAACTCCAACCAACTTCGATTACTACAGACCATGCGCAAGATCATGCTGACCTCGGGGCAGCATTGAACGGGTTCAGTCTTAACGAAAGTGGAGAGCTTTCGGGGGCTATAGAGAAGACGGGTCAGGCTGTTGATGCCACATATATGTCAACTACAAAACTTGTAAGACGGTTTGATACTACAATGTATCTTGACTAACTGCTTTCCCCCAGCTGCAAGAGCTGGAACAAAACTGGGCTGAGCCCCTACACGAATACTCTCAATTTGCTTCAATAATCAAGAAGTTGCTCGCATATCGACATCAAAAGCACGTCCAATTTGAAATGACCCAGGATGGTTTAGAATCTAAACGTGAGCAATTGGAGGAGTTGGAAAAGAGTGAAAAAGAAGCTCGGCGTTTAGAAGAGGCTCTTCATAGAGGCAAAGTAGATGGGAGCAGGTCCACCCCTGCTTTTAGTCCAAGCGAAGACCAAGATCACAACGGAGGAGGAGAGCGGGGGAATGAGCCTGAGACAACATCTCCATCAACCTATCTACCCCCTCATCCGGGTCCAAACCCGGCCCGACGTCGAATAAAAGCACCCGGGATGGGCTTGCTGAATGCCTTGAGCTACACGTTACATGGCATGATGGACGTTGATCCCGAAACTGCTCGCAGGAATGGTATTACCAAAACTCGTGAATCCATATCACAGGTAAGCATTACCCGAGACCACATTATTCCCTACTGAACATGTTTAGCTTGAGGATGCGCTACACTTAGCGGCACAAGATTTGAAGTATTCGAGTTCTACCATTCAGGCTGATCTAGACAGATTTCAACGGCAGAAGGTTGCCGACCTCCGAGAAATGGCCATAAGCATGGCTAGAAGCCATCGGGATTGGTGCAAAAAGGTATGGGAACTTGGGATAAATATATTTTTTATCCTGGTTTTGACTACAATTCCAGAACTTGGAAGCATGGGAAGAAGCGAAGAAAGAAATTGCAAAAATCCCTGACCACCCCAACTTACCAGCTCCACCCAAAGACCTGGCTGGGGGTGCAGGTCCTTCCAATGGTGTCCGGAGGGATTCAACTGCAACGATCAACGGGCGATGAGAAGGCCCTTCCATTCATTTATCACTCAGTTTCATGTCACTGACGGATGCCGTTTTCTACTGTGGGACCTTGGATACAATTTGGTCTACTATTTACTCTGTAATACCCACTAAAGTATTGATTTTTTTTTTGTTATTCAAACTTCTATCTTACGGTTTGGTAATTTTTCTATATATGTGTGGGTCTAAGGTGAGGCAAGGGCGTCCAGCAAACTCTAAGTTTGAGTCACCCAGACGATGCTTATTTGTCACATACGGCAAAAGCGGACTTAGGAGTCTAATCCTCTCTCAATCATGTCTACATCAAACTCAAGAGAATCCCTTTCTGAGGCAGAGCCGTGGCTTCGGGGACAAGTCGTTCTCATCCTATGTGGTCTTATAGCGTCCGGGAAGGTATGTCCGTGGGATAAGGATCAAATGAGTAATTACTGGTGCTAATCAACTTGGAGTCGACGTTTGCGGAGGAACTCCAGAAATATTATCCCCAGTTCCGAAGGTGTAACCAAGATGACCTAGGAGACAGGCGTCAAGTTGAGCAACTGGCTCGAGAGACATTATCTCAAGGTCTGTCCGTGTGTATTGATCGCACCAACTTCAACTCGACGTGAGTTGCTATCCACATCTAATTGTCCTCAACTCTCGTGACAGTTTATCAGCCAAAGGTCATACTGGATCGAGATTGCTCGCGAATTTCCAGGAACACTGATCTGGGTTATTGTTTTCGATACACCCTACAAGGTAAGCAGGGTATCGCCATCGCTGGGAATGTATGTGTCAGATTGACCAATCTTATATACAAGGTTTGTGCTGCCCGATTGCAAACCAGTATGCATATATATACCAAGCCTTGTATGCCATGGGTGTGTTGAAAGTCTTGATTTATAGGAACCTCTCATCCCACTATCAAAAATCCTGAACAAGGATTGTCTGTATTATCACGCTTCGCTGCTGACTTTCAGCAGCCTACTATCCACGAAGGATATCATCGAAAAATTTCCTTAAAGCACACAGACCATTTATCACCGGTATACTCTCGTTCCGAAATTACTGCTATCCTCCAGCGGGTTCATGACGCTCTTCCTGATCGTTTCACTCCCGCTCATCATAATTCTCAACCTTTCGGAAGAGGGCGTCCCTTCCGGGGGAACTCCTTTCGGGGACAGTCTTTTCGCAGCAATCTTGGCTCCAATAACGATCGTGGGTCTCGAAGCCATGATTATAGGTTTATAAATTCACCCAATCCAAACCCTCCCTGGCAATCCGCCCCAGCCCGTGGAAACCCAAGCGGGCAAGGTGTGGGGCGTGGCAGTTGGCGTGTAGGTATGAGTCAACGGCAGCAGCAGAACAAACCTGGACAGCGCGAACCTTCTGTTTTTTTGGAAGGAACGGTTCGACCTGAGACAAATCTTGAGGTTCAAAATGCAGGTACCGTTCAGGATCTCCCCACATTAACATGAACGCCGTATCGAAAACTCATCGAACGCTCTGATCTACTCGAACCTATCATTGGATTGTGGGTCAATGACTATTGAGCAATATTTATTGGGCCCTGGATCGGCTATGTATTGCCTAGACGTTTGATACGAACATGCTTGAGTTCGACAGGTTGAAACAATAAGACTTCCTAATAACGAAGCGCAACAGCACACGCATCGATGTGCCGTATTGATTGACGGAGACCCGCGAAAGACCCTGGGTTCTGATTTATCCATCTGATTTTTCCGAGTCTTCCGCAGCCTTTATTCGCTGTCCTAAAATTTTTGCGCTGACCTGAATAACAGACAGGCGTTAGATTTAGATTAGTTGCCGACCATGTCTTACGTTTCGTATATGAACTGAGGCGCGTTCCACACCAAAATCTTTGCTGCGTTGATATTGAACGAGAGCTTCCTCTAATTTGCCGGCTACTCTATGTGAACGGGATGGATGGCGGTTGAAGTCAGGGTCAAGACTCACTCGCTTCAAGGACAGCAGCTAGATTGAATGCGATTTCAGGATCTTCCGGTGAGAGCGAGGAAGCAATTCTGAATATCGTGGTCAATATCTAATTTAAGGACATGTCAACCCCGCCTACTGTAAATGGTGTAATGCAAGGTCCGGTCGGGAGACTTGGTCATGGTATATGTTTATCAATACAAGTATTGCAACAGATTTTGCTATGCCCACCTGGGGATATGATGTAAGCACTCGCAAGGTCTATAATATTTGTTGTTAGAAGTCTCCAAGTGAAATTTAGGGTGAGATACAAACTTGTATGAGCATCCGGGCTGGAGGGTTGTAGAGTGATGGATTCCTTCCAAGCAGCTATGGCTTCGTCATACTCCTCTGAGGCAGGACATGAGTTATTAAAATATTGGTAGAAACTGTATATATAACTTGCTCAAGTGGTAGTGGGTCACCCCCAGGTTGAATAGTGAGCTTGCATTTCGCTTTATTTCAGTACTTCGCTTATATAAATCTTTTGCAGCTTGTACGTCGCCCTCCTCCAATTTCGCTGTGCCCTGTTCGAGGCACTGTAGAGCTTCGACCTCCGCTGGATCTGAAGCAGTCGAATGGGGCGTAACCGAGGTTGCCCAACCTATATCAGGAAATTTTTAAGATAGAATAAGTAAAGATGGAAAACAGTAACCTTACGTTTTGATACTGTAGACCAAGATGCACCCAGAGATCTGGCTGGAGTAGAGACCGTTCTGTTGGAGTGGGTAAAGAAGGTTCTCCGTATGATTTGGGTTGGGATAATAGAGCCATTGAATACGCCACAGATTCGTGGAAGATTGCGGGTTGCTCGCATGGAAACTGAAAGAGACATAATTGGGCGGAGTAATGTGACTTTACCGTTGTTGTAAGAATATACTCAAAAACTCCTGAGTGCTTAATTTGGGAGTGACAAAACTACGGCGGCGTCACGTGAACATTCGTAGTCGCGGCTTGGGAAATTTTGGCCCGTCCTTTTACAACTGCCGTCACTGAAGTTTTCAACACCTTCGTCGTTCACCATGTCGTCCAACTCTTCCCAAAACTCCTCCTTTGAGGCTTCGTCTTCTGAAAACCCGTCCGACTACCTGCGCTCGGCCAACTTTTCACGAGCGGATGGTGCTCCCGCTCCTGAAAATGCCGTCACTGCTTCTGACTTTCTAATGGCGGCGTATGACCCCGCGAAATTGCACCCTCTGGCCGACCTCGGTGACAAACTTGACTATTTACTTCTTGATGACGACAAGAAAAGCGAACTTCCCGGGGCTACCACGGCCATGCCCTCTAGGGGATGGAGTGATGACTTGTGTTATGGCACGGGCACCATGTATCTCAGTGGTGCGTGTTAGATCTCTTTCAAATTACTCATTCGAGAAATTGTGTGTTCGCTTCGAGCCTCATTTTCTCCCTGGACCTCTCACCTTATCTCGACATCTCGGATAGTCCATCTTTAGGATCCTTATTGTTCTATCCTATCACATGTTCACCCTGTGTTTCCTAGGTTTGGCCCTTGGTGGTGTATGGGGGGTACGCGAAGGCGCTCGCAGGCCTCTTGCCGTGTCAAATACGAGGCTACGGATCAATAGTGTCTTAAACTCTGTCACAAGGAGAGGGACTTTTATTGGCAATTCGGCTGGCGTCCTAGGTCAGCCGTCGCTGTTTTTCGGTCCAAAATTTTTATTGATGTCCTCTCATCAATCTCGTTTTTAGCCCTTATGTACAATGGAGTTAATTCATCTATTGACGCCATGCGGGGAAAGCATGATATTCTCGGAAGTATGGGGGCTGGTGCAGTGACAGGTGCGTTGTTCAAATCGACCGGTACGTGTTTACGTTTTCTCAAATTATGAATTTTTTTCTCATACCACTTTACTGCTAGCTGGGGTTAAACCCGCGATTGCGGCGGCAGCCTTCATGTCAGGAATGGCCGGCATCTGGAGCTATGTGAAAAAGAGTGTTTGATCTTCTACATGTAATTTACAATTTTAATCTTTCCCTTAATCTGGCTCCGTTATTCTTGGCTAACCCGTAAGCCATATTCTTAAGGAACTTACACGGTACTGCGACCATCGTAACTATTAAAGAACCTGGTTCCCGCCTGTTTGGCTAAGAGATTGGTTCCTGATATGGGGTTGTGATCTGACATACTTCCAGAACCTTAGATGATGTCCGCCTCATTTGTGCACGGCCGTATGCGATGAGCTATCCCTAGCGCGAGTACTATAAATGATACTCCTCTTCAAGCGGTTCTTCGATTCCTCTACACCCAAAATTGATTGACTGGTATTCACCTTCTAGGGGGACACCGCATTCCTGGATCGCTGATGCTTCAAAAGTCCCAAAGGCCCTACCAACTGAATAAAACTCCATATAGGTTAAAGCTCGATCTTGAGAAACCAGATTTTCTAGGTCGGAATTTTGCCAAGTCCCCATGTCCTGTCCCTACACGTTTATCTGAATTACGGCGCGTGTACAAGCATCGATGGAGCCGTGACCCAAAGGTTTGTTATTGATATACCTGTTTCCTAGCTCACATGATTCTTATCGTTGTCGACATTTAGTTCTTCTTACTTTTCAATTCCATCAAAGTCCTCAAAACCTGTCATCATGTGTCATGGTCGAATCAGAATACTTTACCCTCCCGTCGAAACATTAAGGTGCACCACCGGCGTGGAGGGGGCCAAAAACAATTTGCCACCTCCTTAAACAACATCGATTTTTCCCGAGCAAGCAGCGGGCACTCTTCACCGAATTCTTCAGTCACTTCGCCTATCTTTTCACCTAACAGTTCCTCTTCGAGTCGAAGCCCAGCTTCAAGCCAAAATTCAATCTCTGAGGGTTCTCCTTATCCCTCTCACCTTTTCCGACGGCAGCCCCGCATTCAGGTAGCATCTCTACTGGCTGATCCTTTCACAAGGTTCATATAATTATTTATTGTTAAGATACCTCCCTGACACTAGCCGTACAGAACTTACCACCTCGAAGTCGTTCAACACCCCCAAAAAACAGCAGAATTTGGACAAGCTAGCCTCTCCCGTCTCCCATTGACTCCGCCGATTATTGCGCGACTTACTGTCAGGGACCCCTCCGGGAACTCCGTGGTCCCGTAAGTCATTGGAATACGTTTAAGCGTACTCGCGCCAATTTAGCAAACATCTGATTGATCTCAAGTGAAGCGGAGCTGCCATTTTTAATTGCACACTTGTCCCTATTCAGCGGAGACGGGTTGACGGCTCTAGACATGGGATCATCCACAGGACGAGGCCAATCTCCGCCTATCTTATACGGTAACTTAGTATCGTCGGTCGATCAATTGGAGGACCTTCAAGGTAATATGGGACTATTTTTTGTGTTTCCAGACGTAAGTATTCGCTGGAGAGGTTCATTCCAGCTCGGCATTACTGTTATGCGGATCTCGAGGCGAGTCATCTGAGAAATATAAAATATCAATCCTTCATATCCTGTCCAGAAGTGAACCATCTGGAGCAATGAGCGTTTCTGATCATGGTACGCTCCTTGCAGAGGCGCGGACAAGGCCATTCGAAGTCCTACCCCAAAACCTATATACCGCCGTCCGTATGTGATGCCTTACTCGTTGGAAAAATTCTAAAAACCTGACTTTTTACCCAGCTCCGACGCGCCTAACACAATGTTTTCTCCGACAAGGTGTTAGAATGTTTACGTTCATGTCATAATGCGCACAGCGTTTCTCCCAACTTTTCGTTCTTGGAGACACACTAGGGTCATGTGACTCTAGAGTTCAAGAATTTTTTTGATCATATTTCTTTGGTTACCCCAGGCTACAGCATGGGTATTTGTTATAAATTCGTTCGAGGTATATACCCCAATCACAACCTGACTTGCCGTGCGGAGGACAAAAAAAACTTTGATTTCGACGTAATTTGTTTTCTGGTTACATAGAATCTCAAACTTGTATAAAACTAAAATAATATCGAGGTTCAACTTCGGTTATTGATAGAATTTTAAGTATTGTTCTGTAACCAGTTGTTTAATCCGAAAATCGAAAAAAAAAATATTCAGGTGCCCACTGCCTACTGTAGTATCTATATTCCTTGAACATGAGGGGCCCTAAGCGGAGGCGTTGCTGCGGCATGGTTAGGGTAAATATGCACAAATAAGAGTGAGCGTCTCATTTCCTGTGCATCTGGCGACCCGTGTGTGTTACACCTGCGCAATCCTTTCAACCTTCGAGACATGAGTGCCAACGATTATTATGGTTCTGGGAAGCCCCAAGAACAGTATGGACACCCCCCTCAAGGACAATACTACCCCCCTGCCGGTAAGTAATTATATCAATGCCTCACTTCTGGTTCCGGGAGGAGAAGAATAGTTGAATTCCGATACACCCGTCGGAGCCGTCAAATTGGGTACCCCGACGGATACCTTGCATGCTCCCAGACCCCGCTGTGTTGAACTCTTAGCACCGACACTACATGTCCGCAATGACTTACCTGTTTTGTTTCAGGACCTCCCCAGGGTCAGCAGGGCGGCTACTACCCCCAGGTATGTATAGCCCATTACCAATACTTCCAGCGTCTTACAAAGAGAATTTCTGTGTTCAATTATAATCATGTAGGAGCCCCAACAAGCATACCACCAGGGCGGCTACGGCGGGCAATACCAAGGCCCTCCTCAAGGATATCCCCAACAAGGATATCAGCCAAATCCTGGACCTCAGACCGTTTACGTGTAAGCGTGACTAGACTTGTACATATTATAATTCTTTAACTAACGGATTTTTAGACAACAACAACCTGAGAAAGGGGGAGGGGCTGGATCCACTGGCTGTATGGCATGTTTAGCAGGGTGTTGTCTTTGCTGCTGTGCCGAAGGTTTGACCGTTGTGTTGTCCTATCAAACCAAACTGGCTCACGCGTCTTACAGAAATTTGTGATTGCTTATTCTAGGAGTGATCATACGATTAAGTTAGGGGTCAGGACGCCTACGACTTGTTGACTTACGCTTGTGACGACTGATTATTATCTCTAATGTGATGCTTGTCTGCTTGAAATTGTTGAACTATAGATTCGTGCGAATAACTCTGGATAAAATTCTGGCAAATATAACAAGGCGTGCACATGAGATGAAATGTTCATGATGTTAAATATGTAACTGGTGTGATTGATGGTCTTCGTTGACTATGACTCTAAAATGATTTTGAGGTCAACACAGGGCTGGCTGCAGCCTGCAGTGGCAAGGGCCCATTGATGTCAATTTAGCGATCACGTGACCTCAAGAATGAACGAATTCTGATTGGTTGAAGAAACTCTCCGGTTCATCCCGTGAGTTGGTCACACTCGTGACAGGTCAGTATTTACTCTCTTTCTCGAAAAACTGCGACCAAAAATGCTGTCGAGGCTGTCTGCGGGAGCCTTGAAGAAAGCTACCTCTGTTGGAGCTTCGCGCTCGTCCACCTTCTTGACCATTTCGCGCAATGCAAGGGTATGAAAACTCGCCATAAATTTGGCTTGAACTTGCCGCTAACAGGGCTAATAGGTTCGGTTTGCGTCTTCCAATTCTTCAGCTTCGACCGCGTTCGAGGTAGGTCCAGTTTTCAATCATATTTCGCCGTCCCTAATAAAAATTTATAGTCATTTTTGAATTCTCGTGCAACCCTTGCATCAGTGTCACTTTTCACTGCTGGTTCCATTGCATGGTACACTCACCTCTACGGTTCGTTGCCATTTCTCGGTGAGGTGCATGCTGGGCATCTCAGCGACGAGGGCCTTCATCCTGCTTCTTACCCTTGGTCGCATGGTGGGGTCTTGGACACCTTTGATCATGCTAGGTATTACCCCGTCCCGGTTTTTTTCTCATGATCCTTATTCACCGCCTCGGTCAGCATTCGACGAGGGTACCAAGTCTATCGAGAAGTATGCGCCGCCTGTCATTCTCTAGACCGTATCGCATGGCGCAACCTCGTTGGAGTATCTCATACCGCTGATGAAGCACGGGCAATGGCAGAGGAGGTTGAATATACGGATGGCCCGAACTCAGAAGGGGAAATGTTCCAGCGCCCTGGAAAACTTGCGGATTACATGCCGGCACCGTACCCCAATGAAGAGGCTGCCAGGGCTGGGAACGCTGGCGCACTTCCTCCTGACTTGAGCTTAATTGTCAAAGCGCGTCACGGTGGTGCTGTGCGTCAAGCATATATAGTGAAATAAGTCATTTCTGACCTTTTTGATTTCCATATAGGACTACTTGTTCTCCCTTTTGACTGGGTACATCGATCCACCTGCTGGTGTTGAGATTCGGGAGGGTATGAACTACAACCCGTACTTCCCCGGTGGTGCCATTTCCATGGCACGCGTCTTGTTCGATGATCTCGTCGAATATGAAGACGGTAAGCTCGTGGCTTGGTTATACCATAATATGTGTAATGAATTTTGTTGACTCAGGTACTCCGGCGACCACATCTCAAATGGCTAAAGATGTTGCAACCTTCCTTAGCTGGGCTGCGGAGCCTGAACATGACGAAAGGAAAAAATACGGAATCAAGGCCGTCATTATATTCTCAGCTCTTACATTGATCAGTCTCTATGTTAAACGCTTCAAATGGAGTTCGGTCAAGAACAGGAAGATCCGTGAGTGCAGATTTTCTCAAACCAAAACCAATTTATTAATTTCGGGGGTGTCGTGTCCTTAGAATATTATCCTCCTGTAGATAAAACCCACTAGAAGTATGCATGCTCTTAGTCGCAGTTATAATGAACAGAGGAATGAATAGATAATTACCTAGATCATATACGAGCTGGAGCATCGAATTTTGAATTGGGTACTGCTAGTGACTAAATATGAGACGGATCATGCAGAATTCTTTGGATTTGTTTGTGTGATCGGAAGCGGGCTTAGAGGCATCAGTGCCCAGCATGCGCTCTACACATCACCATCATCATTATCAACGACTACGAATCCTTTCCCCTATACTATCATAACTGAAACCCTCCGATATCTTAAATTTCATCCATAGCGTATTCTATGTCTTCAGACTCTTGGCCACCCCAGCTCAAGTGAGTAGATCTCTTCCGTTAACTTTTCGTCAATTTAAATTCTATAAAACAGAGATTGGGTCGCAAAATGCTTAGGCCAAATGACCGACACCAACAGAACTGAAGCCCAAGCCGAACTAAGAGAGGTAATTGCTGACTCTTTTGCTGCTCACACTCTTTGGACGACGGACTGGGCCGGGGTTCAACTCAAAAGGTGAGTCAACTTTTAACGTCTTCCTTCAATGTTATTACTCATTAATCACCTCTAGCCTATTACCCAAACCTGTTCCGAGCTTCACCAATAATCTCAAACGCAAAACGTGAGACATTGTTGTCATCTACTCTCGTTTCACATTGAATCGTAGGCCCGCAGAAACGAAAACCCAACCATGAACAAGAAAGCAAAGAAGAATGCACTCAAACAAGCCGTCAACTCACACTATACGCTGGATCCCAATGACCAAGCTGCACTCACTAGAAGGGCTGAACGTTTTCAAAGAGAACACGAACTTGAACGTACAAAACATTTACGTATTGGTGGCCAGGCATCTTTGAAAGCAAATCAACAACATGCTCATCTTTTCAGTAATATTTCTCGCAGTGGTTCGCCCTTAGGTAGCTCTGATGATCCCGAGGCCGATCCCGTATGTGTCAGTTATTTTTTTCTCCCAATCACAAGTGATTTTTTTGTTTTTTTTTTCTTCCAGAATGTCATTGACTGGGATCGTGCTACAATTGTGGGAACATCACAAGAAATCTACAAAGACTACTTGCGATTGACAACAGTGAGCTTCATCTTTGCTTTCTGCACAGAAAAAAAATCAGAATTTCATCCGGATCGCAGGAGCCAAAGCCAGAACAAATACGACCGTATGCTATCCTTCAACAAACTCTGCTTGAACTTAAAAAGCGTTGGCGTGAAAAATGCAATTATAGTTGGATATGTAGCCAATTCAAGAGTTTAAGACAAGATCTCACAGTACGTTCATCCTTCTACTTATATCTATACATTGGTTATCACATCCACCACCCTTTCTGCCCTAGGTACAGCGGATTAAGAATGATTTTACAGTTCAGGTATATGAAATACATGCCCGTATGGCACTTGAAAGTGTTCGTTATTCGTCCCCACCTAATTTTACCATCTTACATGTTCTGCAGGGGGATATGGTGGAATATAATCAATGTCAGGCCACTCTCAAAACTCTTTACGAACTCGGGATTCCGGGCAAAGTAGAGGAGTTCACAGCGTATCGTATATTAATGCTTCTCCACGGCCGGAATCGGAGTGGTAAGCCCTACAATTGTTTTAAATGAGAACGATCCTCACCTTAATGTCACTTAGAATTAAATCTCTTTGTAGGTCAGCTAACACCCAGACAGAAAGCCGATCCAGCTGTTCGTCATGCCCTCGTGGTGCAACGAGCACTGTCGATGGGGAATTATCATGCTCTTTTTGAATCATACTTGACTGCCCCCAACATGGGAGCATATATCATGGATCATTTTATTGACCGGGAGAGGATCAAAGCATTGATGGTTATTACAAAGGCGTAAGTTGTTAAAAGTCGTACTGGACTTCATCCTGATACAATTTGACAGATATCTAACAATACCTCTCCCATACCTTCAAAACGTTCTGGCTTTTGACTCACTTGACGCTGCACGAACATTTCTTGTGGACCATTCGGCTGCCTTTTTCACAAATCATCGTGCTCCTGATAGCCAGAAAATACTCGAATGTAAACCAGCAATTCCTCAACTGTCACAAGCCTTTGAAGAGAAATACCGCAAAGTCATGATCAAAGGTGCAATATAAAATATTCCATCTCGAATTCCCGGTTCCATCTGTTTTCCTTTCTTGTTTTCATTTTCGCCACTTGGTCCAATCTACAACTTTCCAATCAAGTCCTCCAGCTTCTAGATCTCCGTGCTTGTGCGTTGGGTCACCTCCCCGATGGTTTAACACCGTTGCAGGCTCATCTTGCGTAAATATCTTTATTTCTGTCGTTCATCATTCATTTTCTCCGAATGTCGGGCTGGAAGGAGACCCAGGATGGGCGGATTGTAATAGATATCAAAACATGTATCGTAAAAAGTTTAAAACAATTTTAACCCTAGGGATGGCTACGATAATAAATGGCCCGGTCAACGATGAGGGCTTAGTCGCGCATACGAGCAGGGATGAATCTCCGAAGCGTAACTTCTCGCACAGAATAAAATTGTAAGCATGCGGGCGTCTGGAGCACCTGTGGTGTTACGCGTGAGCGCGCGGGTATTGTCACATAAGTGAGAATGAGAGTCTAGAAAGCATATCTAAGACAAGTTTTCGCACAAATAATAAGGCCTACCTTCTGCACTTGTGAATTGACGCGATTGATTGTACTCAACCACGACCAACCAAAAGGCGAAGAATTTTGAAGATCAAGTTGTGAAGCCTTTTTGTCCTCTGGACATTCATATACAGGACAGATTACAACAGCGAATCTGGATATAATAATATTCAGAGTCTGTTCATGATAAAAACGTGATAACGCACTCTGCATGGGTGAAAACTGGCCCCTTTTTGTATAATAGATAGTCTACACAAAACTTGATTCCTCCCTTGACAACCCAACCAAGGGAACGATAATGGTGATAGACGACATAGTTGACGAGGAATGGGTTGTCAAATTGTAAAGATTGATGTAGAGGAGGACTTGGCGTTGGGAAAAGGTGGGCAGACTGAAAAGCGATCCATAGTTCCTTCAGAGTCAATGCTTCATGCTATTGCAAAGATTAGTATCTGCGGCAAGTTACCATGGAAAAAAATTTACCGTGTGTGGATCAAGTACAGTCAAACAGTCCAAATTCCAGGTCAAGAAGAAGGCTTCCTGTAGCGTTAGCTGGAGGTGTTCGACGTCCTCGAGAGGCTCCTCCGTCAGAGGCACTTGTTCGGTTTCAACCAAAGCAGGGGGATCCAGTTCCCCGACGGACGGGGCTGGTCGCCAGGTAGCTGCTGATGGAATAGATGGTCCCGATAATGCTGGTTTTATGACACGACCTTCAGTGGCAAATATTGCTTCCGCCTCTTCGGCGACAGCTGCAATCGCGGCCGCACGGTCAAGTTTGAATTGTTTCCGTTCCGCTCGACGTTTGGCAGTAATCTCTTCCGATGTGGCATCTATAGCATAAGATGAGATAAATATACCAATTATTTTGAACTTAGATTTTTGATTCACACACGCTTTCTTCCAGACTTTCGGGCGTTAATTTGTCTTGCCAACCAACTGGGTTCACTGCGAGAGAGATCGCCCTTGCCGAAAAAGCCACTCCTCCATAGATGGGTCGTTTCTTTTTGCCCCGAAACCCAGACAGATCGTGTTGTTAAATCAAAGAAACCATTACACCGGGGTTTTATCACTTCTGTCTGAGAGAGCCCGAGCAAACCAATAATCGACCGAAGTTTTGTTGGGGGCAGATGCTCGAACGTTAATGGGAGAGGATTTGCGTAAATTCGATTATTGTCGCTATTTCTCCCAGAATACTTATTCGATCCCTTGGGTCGAGAGGAGGGTGTAATCGTTGACATCTTCCAAGTTGACTGTTCATCGCAATGAAAACTAGACTGAGGGCTGTAATTAAGCGCGTTGCGTGATCGAGTGATGTCATTCGCCATCGGTTCTCAAGGCCTGATGGTCTAGTAGTATGATTCCTTGTTAGGGTACTTCGGTGCATTTCGAGGAGGTCCTGGGTTCAATTCCCAGTCAGGCCCACTCTTTTTGTCTTGTCATTTCATGGTCAGCATCACCACTCATTGCCTTTTTTGGATAAAATCCCAGAAAAAAAGGTTAGGCAGAAGTCAATTGGCATCGAGATGTGCATTATATTAGTATTCAACTTTTGAGAATCTGTTAATATTTCTTCAAACTCGAATGCACAGGAATCACTTCGAAGTTCGAATCGATATCTGACAAACATCACGTGATTTATATTATCACAGTCAGTGGCCTGGGCGGCCTTTTGCTTGTGCAAACTCTTTACTTTGGTGCACGAAAGGCAGCCTCTATTCAGTATGTCTGACAAAAGAAGGGCTGAAATTGAGCTCAAAAGAGCCAAACTTGCGGAGTTGAGAAAGGCCCGCGCTGATCGACAGAAAGCAGATGCAGAAAGAAGGACCTCAGAGGTAATTGTTATCGTTGTTTGTTGCACGGATTTTCTCAAAGAGCTTGGACATCAAACAGGTAGCGGGTCCCACACCAGTACGAAAAGATCTTGATGACCTCGTGAATGCCCTAGTTGGAAGTTCCAGTCGGGTTGGCCTGGATAGTGGCGATCTGACCCCTGCCTCCTCAATACCAGGAACACCTTCTCTTGGGCACAATATTGGATTACCCGGCCCTTCTGCTTTATCTATGTCTGGCTCTGGGCGTGCGAGTCGCCAAAGTGATTTTTCAACGGACCGTGTCAGTCTGGGTACAACACTTGCGCAATCCAGCAATTCTGCCACTGATAACGTCATCGAACGGTAAATTATTTCGATATATCACTATGGTGGATAATCATTATAATACGTAGGACATTGACACCCCGACTATATCCTGATCTAATTGACGTGGAGCAAGAATTGTTCGAACTTCCACAAAAGGTATGGTCATACCAGAACGATCCAGTTCCGCGAATTAAACTTCTATGCTATAGGAGCGTGTCATATACAATAAAGAGGTCCAGACGACAGCAATCGAGACCGAAACACCCCGGTTTGACGAGGATGACTTGCGCCAACGAGTATATCGGGAGAAGGAGGCCGAAGCGGAGCGGGCAGCACGAGATAAAGAACTTGAGGAAGAAAGCGTTAAACTTGAGAAAGAGATTGAGCAGGAAATTCGAGGTATGTCATTCCTTGCATGATGGTAACTTCGAGACTACTTATTTTCCTCTAGAGCTTTCAGAGGAGGAGAGAGCAAGCATCTTTGCCGCTCCGGAATTCTTAGATTTCGTAGAACAGTCCTCCAAAATAGTTCAAAGAGCCCTCAACGACGGGTATGATTATATTCGAGACTATACCATCGGTGCCGAATCAGGAGGGTAAGTGCGCAATATCTACCATGGCCAAAACTTACCATGAGAAAAGTGATGACTCCGAAGGACGCGTCAAGCGCGTATGTGAATTTTGGGATGAGCGGTACGGAAAGAATAGGTCAATTACGGACGTTGATTGGTCCCCAAAAGTAAGTTTGTGTTATTTCGACTGGACTTGGAAGTAACATCAATATGTTAGTATCCCGAGCTTAGCGTTGCATCCTACAACAAGAATCCTGCCGCTCTGAATGAACCAGACGGTATTGTTGCTGTTTGGAACCTTCACTTATTAGAGCGCCCTGAATTCATTTTCCACTCTCAAGTCCGTAAGGGTTCCCTCACAACTATTTTGTACAAACCTAATATTAACATAAAAAAACACTAGTCTGATGTCCTCTCTGTGACCTTTTCGCCATTCCATTCCAATCTCGTGTTTGGTGGGACCTACTCAGGCCAAATCTTGTTATGGGACACGCGTTCTAAGCATCTACCCGTCCTCAAGACACCGCTGTCGGCTGCTGGACACACTCATCCCGTATATGCAATGCAAATGGTAGGAACCCAGAATGCCCACAATCTAATTACCAGCAGTACAGATGGTACAGTCTGTAGTTGGCTTGTCGATATGTTGGCTCAGCCTCAGGTACACCCTGCAGTCAATGCTAACTTAGGCCCTAATGGTTTGAATAGGAAACCCTTGAACTTATCCACGCTGGCCACAATAAAACCGGCGAAGTGGCCATTACAACATTGGATTTCCCGGATAACGAAACAACAACATTTTGGGTGGGTACTGAAGAAGGAAACGTGTATCAAGCCAATCGGTATGACCGAGCTGGAGCCAAAGCGGGTCTGAACCAGTACGATGTTTACAAAGGGCACGCTGGACCTGTCATGGGGCTTCATTTCCATCCTCTAGTCGGCCCTGTGGACTTTTCTGATTTGTTTCTGACGAGCTCCGTGGATTGGACGGTCAAACTCTGGAGGGCTAAGTCCCTCGCGAAGCCTTCCACTACACCTCACGCAATATCGCCTATATATTCATTTGATGAAGCAGATGACTATGTATATGATGTTAAGTGGCACCCGGCTCATCCGGCCGTCTTTGGCAGTGTGGATGGTTCTGGCCAATTTGATCTTTGGAACCTGAATACGGATACGGAGGTGATCTTCCCAATATATAATTTATTGATTCCAGTACCTCATGGTTTTTAGGTTCCCGCAGTTTCCACGAGTGTGGGTAGCGGACGCGCCATTAATAAGCTACAATGGGATCGCAAAGATGGCCGCCGCGTCGCACTTGGAGGAAGCGATGGCAGACTATATGTATATGATATTGGTGACATAGCAATTCCTCGGGAATCCGAATGGACTGACATGCAGAAGACGGTATCGGGTATCGTGGGAGGAGGCCAGACCAATGGTACAACGGATGATCCTGCCCGAGTAGTCGCAGGGAGATGATATTTTGATAGGTAAGCCCAACCTCTACCACCCTAGAACATGAAAGTAAGCGCCCCTGCCGTAAGGTTTACCCCCGAAAATAGTGTTCTATATCACTTAAACGGATCCCAACTCAAACATAAAAGTGATTCGAAAGTGACCGTACATGTCGCGAGGACCTGGAAGGAACATTTCGGCTTGTCATTGTTGTGACTATATTTACAATTTTTGGCCTTCTCCTTTGAAGGCCGCGGGGAGATCCCAACGTCTCCGTTGTATTAAGAAGAGACTTCAATTTGATTGGGTACTTCCCAGATCAGATTCTCGTATCATATGTTTATAGGCCGAGTTAACGTTATGCCGTGTGGTTAGCAGTATTGGCTCATACAAAATTTGCGATTTACCATGCCGACAAAGACGCGAAACTATAGTTCCTGAGGGGCTAAAATATATCCCCGCAGTACCACTTTTAAGTTATAAAGGCTTTTTAAGACCCCTTTTCAAAAACTCGGTGATACTTATTCTTGTGCCACGTACAAGCCGGACTTTTATAGTTCCGCAACGACCCTCCTTGTTAACTCTCAAACACTCCCAAACCCCCCGTTCATAATGTCTCCACCATCTAAAGACTTGAAGGTGCGTGTATGGTATACCTATTTATATGGACCTGTTCTGATAATCATTAACCTTTCAGTACGCCCAGCCGACTCATAAGTGAGCTTCCTTCCCCACACTACTCAACCGGCAAACTGATGCCCCTAATTTGCTTTTGCCAAGACTCCTTGCGTCAGTGCCAATAAAATCTTCGCCATGGACTGTGAGGCTAATACTCTAAATATTGTAGTATTCCAGGGCCAATTGAAGTAACAGACGAGGTACGCCTACAGAAGCCCGGAGTAGCCTCCTAATAACGGTCAAATATCAAGGTCTTGCGCGCGGTGGCCACACCTCCAGTATCCCATGTATCTCCCCAATTTGTTGAAACATTCAGAGATTGTTTGAATATGACTCGGTGAGTTTGTTCAGGTGTCACAAGATGGGATCACTTGCTCAGCGGCTTGCTGACTTGGTTGTCTTACTAGGCAAGTTGTTGATACCAAGACAGGCCAGCCATTTATTATCGCGGGAAGTGGGACGTTAGGTTGGGATCAGGCAAGTCAGCATGTTTAATACGTATTGAAGCCTGGCTCATGTTAATAGGTCGCTTCGAATCTCGTGGAGCCGGGAGAATCTGTCCTCGTGCTCCATACCGGGTATTTTGGCGACGGGTTTAAGGATTGGTGAGCTGCTATTGATAGCTCATAATATTTGAAGGCTACAACCTTGAAATATACAGTTTACGAACTTATGGTGCTAACGTCGATGAACTGAAAGGAGAATTGGGTGTCCCTGTCAACCTCCATGCAATTGAAAGGGCTCTCAAAAGGAAGAACTACAAGGCTATAACAGTCACACATGTAGATACTTCTACTGGTGAGCAGACTCAACAATACATGTTGAGCTCTAAATCCCCATCTTTCGTATAGGAGTGCTATCAAATGTAAAAGCCATCGCAGAAATTGTCCACCGAGTTTCTCCAGAGACTTTGGTATGCGTTATATGTTTGATCGGGCTCAACCCCTCCCTCATAGTGTGAAATTAGGTTGTTTTGGATGGCGTGTGCTCAGTTGCGAGTGAAGAGATAAGGATGGACGCTTGGGGAATTGATGTTATAGTGACGGCCAGTCAGAAAGGTTTGGGTGCTCCCCCTGGCCTCAGCATCCTAATTGCGAGCCAGAGAGCCATCAAGGTCAGAGTCCCCACCGACTCTCACGAAAGTCAAACTTTAATTGGTAATGGCAGGTCTTCGAAGCACGCGTTGCACCGGTCCCGTCCTACTATTCAAATTGGAAGAAGTAAGGGTCTAGGCCATTGATCCTTGCGTGTCAAGCTCATCTCTGATATCCAGATGGCTTCCAATAATGAGGGCTTATGGGAACAACACTCCAGCATATTTCGGAACACCTCCTGTCAACCTGGTACAAGCCTACCATGCGTCTCTCACTCAAATTACAACTTCTTCACCTTCGCTTCAAGAACGCTACCGTATCCATCAACAAGTTAGCCAACGAGTCAAAGCCATCGCCTCGCAACTTGGCTTGAAACAAGTACCTAAGGATTCGGCCCATGCTGCCAATGGAATGACTGCAGTAAGCTAAACAGTATCTATGACACAAACGAAAAAGATGACACTTCTCTCAGTTATACCTCCCCGAAGGCATCACTGCATCCGATGTCGTTCCACGCCTTGCAGCGAAGGGCGTTGTAATTGCTGGTGGACTATTGGGTGATATCAAGAGTGTGTTGATTTCGATGCTTCGTTAGGATCAAAGTGACTAATGAGACTTTTGTTGTCAGATAAATACATCCGGATTGGGTAGGTATTTCGCCCCTTGGTACATGCAGTTCTGACATGTTTATTTCAGACATATGGGAACAACTGCCGTGAATGCAGAGCGAGGAGATATTGAGACTATTGCGAGCTGTCTCCAAGAATCTTTAGAAGAGGCCAAGGCAGAGCGAGATGCCCGATTATCCTCGGCGAAAGTATCCGTTGTGACGGAAGTCTAGGCGATATACCCGATTGAATTGCGGCTTCTCAAAAGGGACCACTTAGAGTTGAGAATCGTAGGATGGAGTATCCTTAGGTGTTAAGTTACAAATCAGACTCGATGTGTACCAAACCAATGAAGGGAATCAATTTGATCCGTGTATTGTTCCGAATATGATGGGAACGCACAAATACATTTCGGAACGCCGCTTCCCGTGGCAGGGGTGTAATTTTGAACGAAAAGGAGTTAGTTCCCGTTAGGACCCTGGGCGATCTGTCGGAGGAAAGTAAACGGAGGAGATTTTGGCTTGGACCTGGGGTATATTCTAATTTTTTTAACCAAAGTCAAAGTTGAGATTCACATGATGTTGTCAACTGTTTTTATGTCACCTTCACCCTCTATCTTTCGGGCAATCGTCCCATCGCTCCGGTCTTTTTCTCTCCAAACCACCACCACTCATCACTCACTCCATAGATTTGGCTATACCAAGCGGACTATGACTACTCGCGACGACTTCAAACAGGTAAGCCTTCCTTCCAACTTTAACATGCGTTCGTCTTAATAAAAAGTCCTAGTTATCTCACAGGTAAGCAGCGAAATCCAATCACTATCATCAACGTTCAAAATATAATCCTTTCAAGGTTACTTGTGTGAGTTTCACTATTTAGACCAACCGATTTTCAATTCAACAAACTCAACAACATCTGTCCAGCATTCCTGGCCCTATCGAGGTCGCCGATGAGGTAGTCATCCTTCACGATGTCCCATTTTACATTTCTGAGAGTCTTTTCTTAGGTGCTATTCGCGAATGCACACCCCTCTATGTCCCATGTCTCTCCGGAATTTGTCCCGATATTAGGAGATTGCATTCGCATGATACGGCGAGTCTACTCCAGCCATATGGTTTCGTACCTGCTCTAAATGCGGCCGTTCGGACTTTCAGGGAGGTGCTCTTCACCAAAAATGCACAACCATTTCTCATCAGTGGTAGCGGGACATTAGGCTGGGATCAGGTGAGATCATGAGTTATTGGAGTGGAGTCATCTTGTATTCATTCCACACCTCAAAGGTTGCAGCTAATCTTGTTGAGCCGGGAGAAAATGTGCTCGTCTTAAACAGTGGTTATTTTGGTGACGGGTTTTCAGATTGGTATGTTTGGCGTTGAGGTCCCATATCACCTCTGATGGATCGCCGTTATTTACAGTTTGCAGACGTACGGGGCCAAAGTAGACCAAGTCAAGGCCGAGATCGGAGCCGCCGTGAGCCAGTCTGAGATCGAGAAAGCACTCAAAGCGAAAAAATACAAAGTGATCACATTCACTCATGTAGATACTTCCACAGGTGAGTTGCTCAAAATCTCACAAAAATTACACTCATCAACTATTCTACCTGATAGCTGTTTTGTCCGATGCTAAGCTTATTGCAGAGACGGTGCGGCGAGTATCACCCGATACCCTGGTTCGTTTGCGGCGAATGTCCAAGACAAACGAATGTATAACATTATTATTTTTCAGATAGTCATGGATGCAGTATGCTCAGTCGCGAGTGAAGAAATTCAAATGGATGCATGGGATTTAGATGTTGTCCTGACAGCCAGTCAGAAAGGACTCGGTACACCGCCTGGTTTGAGTATTTTGCTTGCAAGTCAGAGGGCAATTAAGGTGTTCGAGACACGATCCACACCAGTCACATCATACTATGGCGGGTGGAACAAGTAAGTTTTCATTTACATTAAAGGGATGTTGTTTTGATTTGACTTGCAGATGGCTCCCCGTGATGAAAGCGTATGAAAAGGGTGTTGCCGCTTACTTCGCAACACCACCCGTTAATCTTGTTTACGCCTTCCACGAATCGCTTACCCAAATTACGAAAGCATCTCCTTCTCTTGAGAAACGGTTCGAGCTCCACCGTGAGGCAAGTCAACGTGTCAAGGACGCTGCAGCGGAATTAGGTCTTAAGCAGGTTTCTATTGACCCTAAACATTCGGCAAACGGAATGACCGCAGTAGGCTCAGTTTTCTGCTTGCAAGTTCCCAGAAGTAAAATTACTTTCACAGTTATATTATCCTGAAGGATTTGGTGCAGCCGATCTCTTGCCACGCTTCGCGAACCGGGGACTTGTAGTTGCGGGAGGCCTACACGCTAGCATTAAAGGTTAGTATTACTCCATTGTGTTATTCTTGTTGAAGGGCTAATATGCTACCACCGAATCTAGACAAATACTTCCGCATTGGGTGGGTAAAACTTAATTAGTTTGGTTGATTTTGCTGATAGTTGTTTTAGTCATATGGGCATTACCGTCGCAGACTCCACCAGGGGAGATGTGGACAGTATCGTCGACGCCTTGAAGGCAGTGATAGCGGAGGCCAAAAGTCAACGGGCATGAACTTTTTGGCCATAGAATATGTGCACATACCACAGAAAAACGTTAATGTACAACAGAAAATATCACATCCAAACCTCCCTGTTATTTCGTCGAATGTGTGGTTCGACCGGGCTGAGTACTCTGAGCCTCAACTGATTTTACATTCAATACATTGATCGGATTGCGTATACGATAGTTATGACACCTGTTCGATTTGCAATTCATGCTTCGACTGATTCTCTGTGTTCCCCCTCGCCTCCAGCCCCAACATACCATTCTTTCCCCGATGTCGTTGCCGAAATATAGCCGGCCCTGATCGTCCAGTCTCCGAATCGCTCCCCTTCGTTCCTCTCTAGTGCATAGCGTTTAATCATTGGCTCCAAGATAGCCAGGATCTCGGGCTCCGTCACAGTGTCTACAAACGATAAGTCTTTGAATTGATGACGGAATTAGTACATACCTCGGTAGATCTTGTTCATTCGTTGTCCGTAGAACCCACCCCCGAGCAGCATCGAATATGTCCCAGGAGCCTTACCAATGAAAGCGATTTCTGATGGGCTTGTTTAATATTGGATGCCGGTGTGGGACGGGCGACTTACCGGCAACATATGGTCGTGCACAACCGTTGGGGCAACCAGTCATGCGCATGACAATCGCGTCATTGCGGATGCCACTTTCCTCGCAGATTTTCTCGACTTTATCGACCAGAATAGGAAGATACTGGTAAATGGGAGTATGTTAATGAAGATTAGGTAACGGCAGGTAATATGTACTTACGCGCTCTGATTCTGCCATCGCCAGGCCTTAAAATCATCATGAATATTGGCATAATAGTATGTAAGCTAGGGAAAACAAATCTACTCACCACAAGTGGGGAACGCCACGCATGCAGACGACGACAAACGAAGCGCACTGTGAGTGAGATTGTCGAGCTTATATTGTGAAAGAAGTCGTTTAATTCGGGGAAGATCGTCGTCCACAATGTCCGAAACGATCAGGTGCTGGTTTGTCGTGAGCCGGAACGTACCCTTGTGCACTTTGGCGATTTCTCGCAGTCCAGTCTTAAAGTCTCTATCAGGCTCGTCCTGGATTCGTCCGTTTTCGATGAACATAGTGAAATGATGTCGTCCGTCCTCGCCGGTTGACCAGCCGTAATCATCGACGTTCCGATCGAAAGTGTAAGACCGAGGTGGTTCAAGCTTGTACCCTAGACGTTTTTCGACTTCCGCTTTGAAAACGTCCAAACCCATGCGATCAATGGTATACTTCAGACGGGCATTCTAATGGGCAGCGAGTCAGTACTGGCTAGAATCACCGATGAAACAGGCAAAAATCACTTTACGGCTGAAGCAGTGCGTTAAATAAGTGTATTATTATGAAGTATAAATGGACAGACGTACTCAGCGCGATTCCCATTATCCCGCTGGGTTAACATAACGCATTCAGCCACGGATTTGCCTTGGTCAGGAGTGCAGAAGCCGATGATGTCTCCGATACGAGGATAGGTTTTCTTGTTCCCGTGTGTAACACCCATACCTCCCCCAACAGTAACGTTGAAGCCAGTTAACTCACCATTATCCCCAACAATGGCAATAAAACCAAGGTCATTTGCAAACACGTCAACATCATTAGTTGGGGGAACGGCGACAGCGATTTTGAACTAGAATTTCTAAGAGATCAAAGCCTTAAATATGGAAAATATGTGCTAACCTTTCTGGGGAGATAGAATTCGCCATACAGAGGTTCAACATCCTTCAACGCCTCCCCCGCAACGAGCTTTTTGTCGAGCCAAATTTCGTGGTAGGCAGTAGTGCGCGGAATAAGATGCTCGCTGACTTCCTTGGAGAACTGGTAGACTTCTTTGTGGAGTTTCGACAAAGTAGGGATCGACGAGCAGACAACATTTCTGGGCGACCGTCTATTAGTATTTTTACAAGACTCCGAAAAAAATATTTGTACCTGTTAACGTCACCACATGCGGCTAACGTATCAAGAAGAACCCGGTTAATATCTTGGATCGCGGGCTTCAGGTGACGCTTGATCACTCCATGGAACTGGAACGTCTGGCGAGTAGTGATTTTAAAGGTACCCGATCCATGTTCATCAGCAATTTGGTCCAATTGAAGCCATTGATTAGGTTTGCAAACACCACCTGGCATTCTGACGCGAATCATGAAGCTGAATGCGGGCTCGAGACCCTGAGCTTGACGTTCATCACGAATATCACGATCGTCTTGTTGATAGATACCATGGAACTTGGTCAATTGGGTGTCGCTTGGCGCTAGATAGTCGGTCGTGGTATCCTCGAGGCCCTCAGCAATGGTGCCACGTAGGTAGTAAGAAGCCGCCTTAATGTGCTCGTTAGTGATGGCTTCAGGTTCTGCCTCCGTCACCTCGACTGAATCAACACCAAGAGCTTTCCAGACTTTCGGCTCCCAAATCTTGTAACCTGTTTGTGGTCCATCCGCATCTTGATCATCTCCAAGCCCAAGGTCAGCAAAACGCTCGCCCCCCAACTTCTCAAGACGAGCATCGAGCTCCTTTCCTGCTTTGTTGTAATAGTGCGCGTCCTCTGGGCGAGGCCAGTAATGGCTGTCGCCCATTCCGAAGACTGTATACTTCAGGTTGGCGAAAATCTTGTCCCCACGGGCAACCGCAGCATTCAGCGCCTTAAAGAACGTGCGCCCATTCTGAGGAGGCTCTCCTTGACCTGCTACTGATGTAACAAACGCAACATGTTCTTCCTCCGCGAGACTCTCCAACGAGAAAGAATCTAGTGTAGTGATAGTAGTATTTAATCCCCGAGATTTTCCACGATTCGCCAGCCTCTTCGCCACCTTCTCGGCGGCTCCCGAATCGGAAGCATAAAGGATAAGGAGGGGGGGAGCGTCAAGGGAGGTAAGGAGTTCATTGTAAGACTGCTGCGCCTTCTGTTTTCTCGCTTCCTTGACATTTTCACCAAGGCTGCTAACTAATTCGGTTGCTAGCTCTGGTTTAGAACGGGTTAGCTGCGAAAGGTGATTTTGTCGGTCGAGGAATGCCTGAAGATCGTTCTTGATAGCGTCAGAATCGAGACTGAATGGCTCTTTCCCATCTCGCTCCTTACTTGGGTCCCATCTGTACAGAGGCCAATAGCCGGCATCTACTGCAAGTTTAGTCTCCTTGAGGATGTCGAGAGCAGAGGTGTTCTCTGTCTGATACGGAAGGTATGCGAGGACTACACTGGGCCCATTGAAACGGTCGGCTTCGATCAAGGACTGCAGTACCTGAGAATAAGACGAGAAGACCGCGACGCTGGCGACGAAAACATCCCCGTGGTTCATAGCATACAGGCCAACATCGTGTTTGCGTCTGTGAGGGTCTGCAGAATTGCGTGCAGAGTAAGGGAGGGTGTCAAGAATGAGAATGTTGACGTTGAGGCCGGAGGCGATGGCATGATGAAGTCCAGACGACCCAAGATCATACGACCACGCATCAGAACCAATAATCCATCTAGACCGTGCAGGGAAGTGAGCGCGAAGGGACAGGACACGCTCAACAGTGGGGTGAGTGGATGACGATGCTTCTAAACTCTGGATGATTTGATTGCCAAGAGTCTTGCTCTTGACAGGGTCATCTTTGGCCAAGCTCCATTTACTTAAGAGTGAGTGAACGTGAGCGTCGATATTCCCATCCTGTAGTAGCTCTTGGACAGAATTAACAAGGTCAGTGCGAAGGTCTAATTGTCCACGGACACGACCAAGAGCGTATTCAGGGCTAGTAGCAACGCCACCGTTTGAAGCTACAAGTGAGGGAGAATTGGATACTTCAAGTCGATCGTTGAAAATGTGGGAAAGAATTTTGGTGTATGCGAGCTCATGTTTCGGAATGTGAGGCTCCTTGGTGGATTGCTGACCCTGCTCAGGAAGAGCACCGAGGTGAAGATGTCGAGATGGAGGTGTCGGAGATGAGGCTTGTTGAAGCAAATCTAGAACGTCCTCCGACGTTATATTTGACGAATCGCCAAGGAAGGCACTCTGGACGACAGGACGTGACTCCACATCTCTTTGCTGCAAAGCACCGACAACGTCGAGGTACAAAGGTGACCACTTTGTGGTTGATCTGTACACTTGTTCAAGAACAATGATACGGGTCACAGAAGGAGGAATGGCAGCTAAAAGATGTGATTGTGGGAGGGGATTGAATAAGGAGATAATCACAAAAGCAACACCTTCCACAACAGGGAAAGTAGTTTCGCGTCCGAGGACCAGGATAGCTGTATGAGGTTCAGAAGCTCCCTGTGTCGCTAACGGACGCAACTGGCGATGCAATATCGCTGTAGTCTCCGATCCCGCAGTCTCGTAAGACTTGAATAATGCCGCCAACGAAGAATCTAGAGAACTTGGCTGCTCCGTCGCGGTCACATGTTTTCCAGGAGAAGATATTTGCTTCCCACCCAGAAGGAACGGGAGGATGTCATCTTCTGGAGCTTCGAGTGGCGATTCTTCACCGTCTATGTCATAAAACACGTGAACAACGGCTTTCCGTTCGCTCCGTGCTAATCTTGCAGCCAGTAAAGCATTGTCATGCGCTTGTTGGGATGTAGAAGAAAGTAGGAAATACGGAACAGCGGACCGGAGAAGTAGGGCGTCCGATAGGTCGTCCTTGACGGCGAGATGCAAAACAACGGGTAATGCAGATAACTCAGCTAAATGCAGAACCAGTCCGGTCAAAACTTGCGTATGCGATGAAGTGGTGAAGGAAACCAAGTTTGCATTTGAGTTACGAAGGACAGTCGCTCCCGGATCTGCACCGAACGGCACTGTAATGATTTTCGGCCTTAGTCGAGACCTTTTCTCTAGAGAAGTATATTTCTGAGAAAAAGCGGAGGTTTCTGGTGGAACTGGCTGTGAATCGACCACAACATCAGAAGAAAGATATGCTATGCGAGCGACGGCTGTTAGGGCTGCCATGTTAAAAAAAATCCCCTGGAAGTATATTTGTCAAATTCACTAGAAAATGTGGCCGCAAATAAACTTACAGCAAACGGGAAGATGAAGTTGAGAGAGCTGAAGAAATGATTACATTTGAATCTTTGAATCTATAAGTCATGTACCTTGGAATGAGGTTAGATTTGCATGAAAGCACCTCATCCCTTTGCAACTGTTTGGAATCCAAAAAAAACTCAATCTAATAGTCGCATAATCCGTCATCCGATCCATTCTATTGGTCTGATGGGCTTAAAAATACCTTTTCATGAGAATTCGGTCCTCTACCTTAGCCTAGAATCTTACTTATTATCGCCTTCCTGACGGATGCTAGGATCAGTGAGGATCAATAGTTACGTTGTCTTTCTCAGCTTTTATCGAGCCGCCCGCACTCTATGTATGGCTCATCAGTTATCCCCTGCTCACGCAATCAAGTCCAAGAAACCGTCCAAGTTTACCCTAAAGGCTAGAATCTAATACAGAGCCGACCAGAACGGTACTTGATGAAACCTGTAATGAACCACGGTATTGATCAAGTTGGGCCGTGCCATATCAAAGCATTCAAACCCCACCCAGCAAAGGGCAAAAAGAAGAGGCCGCACACGTTTTCGTCACTGGTCAGGCAGACTCACAAATATATAAATCAAGCTGTCGAATGTCATTTCCCGAATCTCTCTCCCAACGGACCTGACTCGAAACAACCCACATTACTCCAACCGTGTAGCCCAAAAAAACCGCTTGTTCTCAATATCCACCCTACCAGAACTTGCATATGAAAGCTGAACAAATGAGATGCTTTGGTCCCGTCAATCTGTAACCATTCGAAGCCTGTACACGGAGTAAGTCAAACATCTCTGGCGTTGTTTATCCCATTGTGATGAATCAACGGTGTTCTTTGCGGCACAAATTATACCCTCCTTTACCTCGTGGGGTTCCGTATAATAAGCATGATACTGACGTCAAAGGCCAGGGTCCACGTAGTGAAGAAGACCGGGTTGTCTCCCTGGGATGGGCCATCTCCGGCTGACCTTCGCGCATTGTCAACGTCTAGGGTTTCGAAGAGCCTTAGTTGCACATGAAATTTTTGGAACAACTCCTTTTATCCGCAAAGTCGACAGAGTCTTGTATTCAAAATGCAAACCCCTCCAGTATACGTGATGAGGAAGGCTAGGCTCTTTCTCCGGAACGAGTTGATTCCGTCTGACCTAAACGCAACCTTGACGTTTTTTGTTTAGGAAGGCTTAGAATGAACGCAAAGTTTATGAAACAAATCTTTGGATCTATCAAGTTGACCGGGTCTTGAATTAGAAATGCGAGTCCCTCGAGTATCTATGGCAATCCTGGGCTGCGTGGAGATGTAGGGCAATTCTCTTTTTGATGTGAACGTTGATTCTTGGCTACAGTTGTATAGCAATGAATACATCGCAAAAAAAATTTTTGTATGGAGAAAATTAACATTCAATCGCACTCGTTGCGCGAGTGATTCTGGGAAAAACAACTCAAGGTTCGAGGTGCTGCTGGCTGTAAACAAAAATTCGGCCTTTTTTTTCATACTGGATAACTTCCGTAGGGTTTAAAAATACAGATTGTATTTCTAAAGGTCTTGTAGAGTCGGAAAGCTGTGCTACAGATGATTAAACATGGGCGTCCACCCTACGCCTGTCCCCTCCCGAGCCCATGTACCGGTACCAAAAACTTCCATCGGTTTCGAGACTCCGTAGTAGCCCAAGACCATTCGTAGCGTGGTATTGGGCACAGGGGCTACCAATGGGAATCGTTCAACCTCACGACAAATCAACTCTATCAGCCTGTATGTGATCCTACATTTGTCTTACATTCTAGGAACAACAGGCTTGATTATTTGAACCGCGCAGGTTTTTGTACTTCTAAAAAATCTACGGAGGGTTTTTCTTGAATTCCTAAATTCACGGTAAACAGATTGTGGGACAAAGCTATTCTTAAAACCATGGAAAATTAACATCATATAATAGGATATAATTATTCTAGTCGAGGGATAACAGGATCGCCAACAGGCAGACATAGGTTGGACGCTAAAACATGACTATATGGTAAGGCAGCATAGGGTTTTGGAGTCGAAAATGAGGCCAAATGGGGATGCCGAAGAGTTCAGTCAGGGTTGATCAGGGTCACACGATCATGTTTTCAAGCACCTCTCAAAACCACCGTCAGAAAATCTTGTGAGATTTGAGGTTCATATAAAAATAACTGGAAAGTAATGGCAGGTAGTCCTCAGGAACTGGGGTGAAAGAGAAAACTCCCAAGTCAAAGCATGATTCTGGCTGCTGTGAGGCCTTTGAAGTAGTTTTTGGACGAAAGCGTGGCTCACGCGCCAAGTGCATGGTGAAGAATATGTTCGGTATTAGTCAAGGGACCTTTTGTCCGAGAGCATGGGGTGTAAGTATTATGGCTGAGCGGACAACGGAAGTGGGGCAGGCACAAGGCTTACGCAGTCTTTACAGACGGACCGGAACAGGGTGTGTGGATGAAGAATATCTGGATGGAGAAACGCTTGGAGATTATGTTCGGCACTCATTGATATGATTGGCGTATTTCGCCGAAGTTTCGAGCATGACCAGGCATGACCGCTGTGGAATTAATTTCACAGGAGTTCAAAAAGATGGAGGAGGGACGTGACGAGAAATAAAGGAATTATGAAAAACTTGATAGAGAATTGATCGATCATGGAGAGACATATCGGGGCCATCTATGACAGAGAGTTGCGCTGTATATGGTGGAAGCGGCCCCGATGGGCGTTCATCAGGGGCGGAGCAGGATTACATTGTCAGATAGTGAGAGAAGGAGGTGATGGATTGAAATCCGAGTCAGCAGATCAACAACGTGTCTGTGAACATGTTGCCACAGTTCGATGAGGGGTGTAAATGATCAGGGCAAGCAATACCTGGGGAGTTTGTCCCAAGGTTGGCGGAGAATAGCAATAAAGCAGATGTCTTGTGACGGACGAGGGGAAATCTAAGAGGGAACAAAGGATCTAAAAAAGCGTAGATGAGGCCCATTAAGTCCGCTTTTACAAGCTTTTAGATAGAGAAAATAAAAAAGAAAAAGTAGGTTGACCGGATCTGATGATGACTGACACGGGTTCGAATTGTGTGGTTACACGAGATTGTGACCTCGAGGCAATTATAAAGTGGGTAAGTTATAGCCGGGGATTGGCAGATAAGTGTGGAATGGTTGTTTTGTTGACATGCGGTCGGTTGAAGGGATTGAAAAATTTGGAAAGAAACGATTATCAGATCAGGACAAGTGTAATTACCAAATAAGGAAGGACCCTGAGTCTGTAAGATAA
This sequence comes from Collybia sordida, assembly GCA_037014335.1. NCBI lineage: Eukaryota > Fungi > Basidiomycota > Agaricomycetes > Agaricales > Clitocybaceae > Collybia > Collybia sordida. The sequence goes on along the minus strand of JAYKXK010000011.1, from coordinate 130,503 downwards.
ATTTCCATCAAAAAGTGGAATTTGACCTCTCAGCGACCGATTTCTGTGGCAACTAGCCGCAATCCACCCCTTCTCCTCCCCCCTAAAAAAGTCTCTTAATCCTGGATCTAATCGTTTCCCCATGTTCTATAGTACATATAGATGGCAAAAAATCGTTTCTCTGGTGTGTTTCTTTTCCTTCTTTACTTCGACATATACAGCCTCCAAAATTTTTGTCACACGCGCCAAATGCCCCCATCCAATTCTCCAGGGCTGAATATCACCGCTTTTTGGGCTCTTTTATTGTAGTAATCTACCATTTATCGTACTACAAATCCATTTTTATATCTTCCTATATAATCTCTTCTCCCATTTTGCCTTGATCTTTTGATTTTTCTCGACTAACATGAAGCGTCCTCGTTCCATAGTGCTTCCAAAACAACAGACTCCCTCCTCTCCTCCCGCCCATACCGTAGGCGCCGTCGCAAATCCATTCCTGATCGACGACGAGGAGGACAGTGACATATGTCCTGTTTGCGATGGGGAGTGTACTTGCGACAACAAGCCCAGAGCTCTTCCTACACCACTTACCATGACCCAACTCAGTGCCCTCCATGCAGCATCTGCCTCCAGATCGAATCACCATCCATTATTGACCCCAACCCCCAATCCCAAACCCGTTCTGCCTCCCTTGAAAATCAAACTCACCGTCCCACAGAGTATGTTAGGCAAACGACGGGCACTCCCAACCGCAGCCAAAAAATTTAAAAGTATAGAAGAGACGATGTTCGCCACCGAGAACGATGGGGAAAACATGCCTTCCTCTTCCTCCGCTGTAAGGACATCATACACCCCACAGCCATCCACATCCCAGAGTGTTTTTACTTCACATCCCAAACGTCGCGGCCGCCCTCCGAAAGCGGTTGTGGCTGCGCGTGAAATCGCCGCAAGATCGGCACCCGACGCCCACGCGGCACCCACATTCCCGTTATATCCATCGCAATCGTTCAAGAACACTAGAGTTAAAAAATTCTCTGGCTCCCGGCTTCCCAACAAGCTCAAGGGCGCCATCGTCAAAAAGTCTTCCTCGACGAAGCGCAGACGGGTTGTCACCAGCGAATCATCCGATCTTAGTGATGTTGATCAGAACTATGATTTCGATGACGATGATGCCCAGTCGGGCCAGTTCCCGACATTTGTATCAGCGTCTGGTCTGTCTTCCCGCGCGTCCTCGTCATCCGATTCCGACGACTCTTTATCGAGTTTTGGAGATAGCGACTCATCCATCGAGGCGGAAGAAGAAAATTTCATATTATCAGAGATCCATGATCGGGCGCGTGTTAAGCGCGAGCTCCTAGGCGATGAAAATTCCAAAAAAAGGGATCAACATAATGCATGGGTAATCAGGCCTCGACAGAAGAGCGCTGGTCCTAGTGATGTCGACATGGATGTTGACTCAGACGCGACGGAGGATGAAGACGACGAGCAGGTTGAAGACGACAACGAAGATGATGAAGAAACAGATGGTCGGCGGGCTGGCGAAGGCTATGTTGGCTTCGCGACTGGGTGGTCAGAAGATGATGACGAGTCCAGTTTCGATGCAGACCTTTTCTTCGCCAACTTATCGGACTCGGAGGGAGGCGGTGGCTCATCGTCGACTTCTAGTGATAACGGGGGTGATGATGGTGACCAATCTGATCTCGAGTCCATGTCATACGGAGAATCTTCCATCGCCAGCCTCCCGCCCTTATACCCCGACAATCTTGCCTTTGAGGTCACAGAAGGTTGGGATGGGCAAGTCGTGTTTACCAACGGGTTCAGAGACGGACAAGGCATCTTGGACATGGACTTTGAGGCCAATGCAGCTCAGTTTGTGGCAGAGACCAGTGCCTCGCCCAGCCAGGAGAGTGATATTGAGATGTCCACTTCCGAAGTCGACGATGGAGGGTACGAAGAAGACGCAGATGGTGGAGATGGTGAGACCACTGATGAAGAGCTTGTTGGAGAGGACGACCTACCCAATGAACGTGCGATGAGGTTATTTAACCTTCCTTTGAGCGTTTCTGCGATCAACCCCATGTCCACCATGAGCCCGACCGTCAGCCCAGGCCCACGCGATCGTATGCCATTTGGCTCCCACAGCCTGGACTCGCCGAAACCGGCGGACATCCTCTCCGGAAAGGTCTTCTGGGATTCAGACGACCACGACGAGTTCGAGTCAAGTACCACCAAGAGCTATAGTCATTCTTCTTTGAGCATTAGCGGACCACGCACCGGCCAATTTGAACCAGCCAAAGAAGTCCGTAGGGCCATTATTGATGACTCCCACAAAGAGGTACCTTCCCCGCATCCGAGATTCCGCCGTGCTCGAGGGGCGTCGTTTACCCAATTTAATAGTGTACGTTTTTATTTTTATTTGCTTCCTCGTCTTCGATTGTTCTGATCAAGGGCGCTTTATCATTATCAGGTGGAGCACATTCTACGCAAACATCTCATGACGCCTAAAAACTCAATGTCGTCCACGAACTTGCCCTCTTTCCAACTCACACCTACTCCCGACGAGGTCGGCACAACGTCGCCTGAAATGGGAGCCTCTGAACTTGTTGACCTTAATGATGTCCTCGAAGCGTCCTTCCTCGATGCTGAACTTACAGACTCTCATTCTCAGAACGGCTCGACGGACGGCGAGTCGCGAAAATCGTCTTCGAAAAATTTCAATCGCTGGGATCTTATCTCTGTTGGGGCCTTCCGCCATACCCGCGAGCCCGGGTCGATCAGCGAAGGGCCAGGATGGGGTTCGGACCCCCCTGCGCTCAATACCGACTATGGCAGTATGATGAAAGCCAGCCCCCTTAGCACTATGCTCTGGCAGAACAAAGGCAAAGGCCGGAAGTTTTCTCACAAAATGGAGGTTTCCCCCGTCATCTTACCCGTCCGTGAACGCGATGGAGACCGGACCCCGACCAACGTCCCTCCACACCACCATACCCCCCCAAACCACAATCACAACAATCATCCGCATAAGAGCAGGAAGGAGCTGCGGAGGGAGCGGAAATTGAAACGTAAGAGTTGTGGACCCGTACACCACCAATACCAGCATCATCAACATCACACCCATCACCATCATCCCAATTTGAAAACCCGTAGCACGAGCTCAGCTCAGCGCACCAATTTCTTTTCGTCCGTCCCCCCGCTGAATATTTAATAACTGCCATCGCTCATGGCCAAATCCAAATCGCATCAACTGATCTCTGGCAAAAAAAAAACCTGCCATGTTCGTTCTCTGTCCCCTGTTTCTTATATCGTGCCTCCCCCCCTCTCAATCATCAGCTAGCCTTACGACCCCGAGTTTCGTTATGTATATCATTTCTTTCCAGTTTTGTGCTTCGTCGCATTGTCTGAACTACCACCACTACCCCATTACCCATCCAGCATCTTGCATCAACCACCCACATTTTCCTTTTCTTTTTCTGTTCCCCCATCCCCAATCCTAGTCCCATGTCGTGATCCCATCCCCCCCTGTATTTGTTTGTGCCACGATAAAAAAGCCTACTTCCCTGAAATCTTTATTACACTTTTACAATTTTTTCACGACCCCTCCCACCCAAAACTGATTCTGTACATAACTCAGTGGAAAACATACACCTTGCTTTTTTCCCCTCTTTCTTTTCTGGTCACATTCATGCTCAGACCCTTTCGATTTTCTCTCTGTGTGTAATTCGGAGCGAGACACCGTGCTCATGTGGTTTGGTGTATAAATTTCCATCATGTAATGAATTACAAAAAATGAAAAATCATGACAACTACATACAGACGGAGATGTTTTTCCCTCCCAGCACATATATATGTACACGGTATCTGATCATGACCATCCCAAGTTACAGCCAAGTGGCTGTGTAATTAAAGCTTGATCCGGATCGATTACCTATCGTATATCATTCATCGATGGCGATTAGCTTATCTTCGCTGTCGTTGTTCGTGGCGACCCCCGAACAGATAACAGAATCAAGAAAGAGAACATGGGTTCAATGGGCACGCGGCATGTCTCAAGAAGAGTACCTGGCACGCGACGCATTCACGGACAAACTTGAAAATGCAGTTAATGGAAAGTTGATCACTTGGTACGCACTTTTCTGACAAGTAACTGAGCAGGAGGATTTATTTTTGGAGGAGGTAGGGTTTTGGCGGAGAGGAGTGACCCGACTTCGTTAGCGTTTCTATGTTCCTGCGAGACGTACGTGATGATGATATATCACTATAGATTGTAAGAAATTTCCATAAAAACTAAAACAAAACTCGCGGGCAGGTTCCGTCGCGAAGGCGTCGTTTGGCGATCCACAGGGGATAATGATCCGCAGGCAGAAACGGTACCATGCTATGCCATCGCCTCCGTCTTCACGCCTCTTTCGAATCGTAAGAAAGGCTACGCGAAGCATATGATGAGTCTCCTGCACTGGGTGCTCGCCCGTCCAGAGCTCCTCCCGCAGGAATTCCCCGCGGAATGGGGCGCGCCTCCTGCGCGGGTACCAAATGCGGGGGAGGGGTGGTTCTCTGCGCTGTGGAGCGATATCGGGAGGGACGTGTATCGAAGGTGTGGGGTCGTCCCGGGCGGGGAAGGGTGGGTAGTGATGGACCCAAAATCGACAGTGTGGAAAGTCCCACCACCATCAGGAGCCAGAGGAGCCAGAGAAAATGGCTCCGCGGAAGCCGTGGGACAAGGGGGGTGGGAGTGGTTGGATGAGGATGGCGTGCTTGGTTTATGGGAGCGCGATGCAAAGGATATTCCCGGGTGTGTGGAGGTATCAAAGACGGCTCCGGTCTCGGTTACGTTCCTCCCGAACGGAGGCGTGGCTGCATTCCAACATAAGCGGTTCGAATTCTTCATGGGTGATTTCGGAGAGGAGAAACATTTCGGGATCGTTTCTTCTGGAAAAACGGGTGTGCCTTTCGGGGAGGATGAGGCAGTTTTCGCGACGTGGACTATGGAGGTGTTCGCGGGTACGCCAAGGACGCTGCTCGTGACGCGTTTGCGTTCTGGAAAGAAGGATTTTGGCCGGCTTTTCGAGAAGCTTGTGGAAGCGGCGCAAAAGTATGGGTTGGAGAGAATTGAGATCTATAATCTGGGAGAGGAATTGGAGGAAGTCGCGGCATCGCTCGGGGGGGATACGTTTGAAAGGGATGAACACATGCCTAGTTTGATGTGGTATGGACCGGAGAGGACGGGAGATGTTGCATGGATGTTGAATGAACGGTCCGTTGAATTGTTGTTACGAACCCCGCGAAGGTGTCTGACAAGACTTCTAGATTTTGCTGGTGTTGATGAATATGATGAGTAATAATAAGTGATGGAGAGGAATCTACTTTAGAATGGGAGACCGAAAAATGGCTGACAAATTTTATGTAAGCTCTTTGTAAGAAAGTGGATATAAAAGGGTAATTATCTAAGCAGCTTTTGGGAGGCCGCAGGCCGACCTGGGCCGGCACGGCCCGCTGTCCCTGCAAGCTTTGGGAGGCCGTTAGGCCAACCCCAGGGTCCATCTAAGCTATTTTTAGGAGGCCTTTAAGCCGACCCCAGGGTCCATCCAAGCAATCTTTGGGAGGCCTTTAGGCCAACCCCAGGGGCCATCCAAGCAATTTTTTGGGGAGAGAGGAACATGATGTGAGCATGATGGTTAGATCATTTGTATGGGTATGATGGTATGGGGAAGGGATGGGGTGTCAGTGTAATAGCAAGGGGCTGGAGACAGCATATGGGCATGATGGGATAGGGGTGAGATGTTATGTAGCTATGATGGGATGGGGGTGGGGTGTAAATATGATGGGATAGGGCTGGGGATATGTATGCACACAATGGGTGGGGCTGGATTGTTGTGTAAATATGTCAAACTGGGGTGATGAGATGGGGTAGAGTATTATATGTGAGTATAATAGGATGGGGTAGGGTGGGGGGGGGGGTTAAATGCCATGATAAGATGGGCTGAATTCTATGGATATGATGGGATGGGACAGGGATGCTGTGCAGGTACAATAGGATGGGGGTAGGATGTTGGGTGGGTATGATGGGATGATAGGCTGGGGCTGGAATGTCATTTATGGAATCAGATTAGGAGGGGGGGTTAATGGGATGAGAACAGATATTACATATGTGAGTACAGACTTGGATAGGATAGGGTCAGGACATTGTATGGACATGATGAGATGAAAATGGGGTGAGGTGGGAATGCTGTATGAGTATAATAGGATGGGGCAATGATATGAGGGAGAAATACTTATTGTAAGTGTAGGATGGGATGGGAGAGGAAGGTTGTAAAAATTATATGAGCATGATGGGGTGGGGGTGTGGTATGTACACAATGGAATGAGGTAGGGATATTGTGAGAGCATGGTGGGATGGGTCAGGGCCATTGTATGGGTGCAAGGGGATGGAAACAATCTGTGGACAGAATTGTAAAGAGCCAGGAAGTTTGGACAAGATAAGGTATTGCATAAATACATTGGAGTGAGTGGACATGTAATATCAATGTGATGGGATGGAGGTGGGATGTGGTGTGAGTATACAAAGGGATGAGGTACAGATGTTGTGTGATATTTTATTGGAATTGGAGATTGCATGGGGCCCATGCTGAAGGTGCGGGCTATTACTACATGATAAAATTACAATGTTAGTATGAGTTATTATTATGATGTACCCAATGCCAGATGAATATGGACAATCAGCACATGGTAAAATTATAATACACTCCATATCAAATATCAAAATTAAGGATTCCATGGGGGTTGGGCCATTAATATACAACAAAATTATTATAATGTGCCTAATATCAAATATTTGAACTAAAGATTGCATGGGGTCCATACCTTTGAACACATAAAATAAAATATTGTGAACTCAAATATAGTTATAATTGATAAAGTTGTAATGTGTTCAATGCCAAATATTGGGATTGAGGGTTAATGGGCCATAAACACATGGAAAATTTCTAATATGCTTGGTAGCATATACAGGGATTGGGAATTGCATTGGGCCATGCCAAAGATGTGATGTTTAATATCAAATATCTGAATTAAAGAGTTTATAGGGTTCATACCTTTGTAACATTGAATGTAAAATATTGTGAACTCAAAATATTATTATAATTAATAATACTTAACACCAATTATTGGGATTAAGCATTGCCCGGCACCCGTGCTGAAAGCACGGGCTATTCACTCGTTATTGTAATGACAGAGGGTGAAATGTATTCCGTGTGTTTTGAATTACTTACAAGTGGGGACAGTTGTTGTTCCCGGACCGGCCAATGTTGGCTGGCTGGAGATGGGATCGATGAGAACTCGTCGACGTATTGTTTCTGAAAGTTTACTTATGTAAGTATTTTTTATTGTTGTCACTTGTGCATGAGGGAACCAATGTCAATTAGGGGGGGTCATGGAGGTGGTTTTACAAAAATGAGAGTACAATACACAAGTCATCGCATGCCGCGTAGAGAATCCCTGACAGTGCTTCGCTCTGCGAGGAGGGCGACGATCTGCCAACGCTGGTCTCTGACTTCTCTGTCCTTGAGGAGAACGATGTCATGATCGTCGTCATCGATGAGGTCAGATTCTCCGAGTGCGAGACGCATAGCGGTGGCACTTTTATTAGGGAGATCGGCAGGAGAGAGAGTGAAGAGAGTGTGAAAGGCCGCGGTGTCGAGAACGGGTGCGGGACGGTTTGGGTCCCTGACGGAAGCAATAGATGATATTGCGTTGGAAGCAGATGTGAGTGTGAGTGCATGAGTGATGAGTTGTTTCAATTTAGCCTCGCAGGCAAGGTTCATGAGGGCGGGAACATTGCGACTAGGCGGAGCGAGGTTGTTTTGTGCGCATATGAGGTTAATGCGTTCAGCAATGTGCTGAGGAGTAGGGGCACGTGTAACGGAGTAGAGGTGAACGGGAAGTCTGCTACCGGGAGGGTCACCACGTTCTGGGAGGAGAAGGACGGGACGATCTGAGGCTATTTCATCACGTGGAACGGAGAGAGGGCGGGGAGGGGCGGTGTGTAGAGAGTGAATACGTTCACGTTCACGTTTACCGACAGCGAGTGACCAACGTTTTAGGCGTGAAGAGCGAAGATTTCGAGATTCGTTTGGATCTCCTTGAAAAGGGAGTTGAGTTCTTCTTTTTTTTGGTGGAGGAGGAGGTAAATGAGCTATTGGTGGAGGAGAAGGTGGAGGACGATGATTGGCTGTAGCATCGAATAAAGAAATAATTAAAGCATTATGAAGTTGAACTAAATTCGGTGAATCAAGTAATTGTCGAATAGAATCATCAAATTCTAAACGTGAAATCTTTCCAGAAACAAAACTTGTTAAAGATTCAAAATAAATTGGAGATTTATTTGAACCTAATTGCGTTCCAAGTTGTTCCTTGATCCTCGATGTACTGGAAAGAGACATAATATGATCACGTGAACCACCCAAAACTCGACATGAACACTCACCATCATATACCCACAAACGCGACTCAAGCCAAAGATCGACTTTATACTCAACTAGCTGCCAATCTTAATCGCATGTCACGCGCTATCGGTCAAACTGCTGACCTCTGTGAACAACTCCAAATCGATTTACACGCTATGAGAACTTTTGCTGCCTTGGATGCTGCAAAGTTCGTATTCTTCTGCCCTCAATTCTCATTCTAATATACCCTTATCAACTTAGGTTCATGACTGTCGCTGCACAGCTCAACCCCGATGACCCAGATCAAAGCGAGACCTCCTCAGATGCACACAAGTCGTGATCAACCACCAAGATTCCATTTGTACATGTATTATGTTACATATGCTACGCGTGTAAAAGATAACAAGATAATAACCCTCTCATCCTCTCAATAACCGTCCCCAATCCAAAAAGAACGCCAGCCCTGTTATTCGCGATCCCAGATGCTCGCTCACCATCCGTACTACACGATCACATCGCTCCATGTATCCCGGTCTTCCCTTCCACGAATCATCCATCTATTATTCAAAATCAAAAAAACAAACACTTTTCAAAGTTGACAAAAACATACAGAGAGCCTGCGCATCGTTGACAGCATCCCCTTCACAAGGTCCAAGTACTTGTTTCTCTCTGCCGCACCCTCATCACACAGCACAGCAATATTCACAAGAATCCCTGTCAAATAAAAGCCATGAATTTTTTGAAAGAGATGGACACAACCATCGTCGCGTACTCTGCAAAATATCCAAGCTAGCCCTCTCAAACTCTTCGGGCACCAGTCTGAAATCCACTGTCTCAGACTCTCGCTCGCACGGAACACCCACCAGTAACGCGTGCCGCAGCCCATCGATGGAGAATAAAATGCTGACAAATTCGCTGTCCAGATCGACTTCTGTCGCGATTAGACAGGTCATTAGCGTCTTAAAATACCGGTCTTGGATTTCCTTGACGTCTCCTATCAATGGCACGACCATAACATAAAGTGGAATTAGATACGAACCAAATAACTCATAGGTTCTAACTGCAGCAACCGAAGCATAACCGTGACATCGACCCGCCGCTGTCGTCGGTCCAAAATATCACGTTGCAGCGACTCCCGAAAAGGATCCCAGAGTTTCAAAATCCACCCAGTTGCAGTTGCCTGAACGTTCGAAATAAAGCTCAGCGTTCGGTAATCTAAATGATTGGGACAAACTCACCCGCTCGTTACCGCCATCAACCCCCAGCAACGTAGCGCCTACCCAACAATTGATCCAACTATTAACAGTCCTGAAATATTCACGATCTCTTTTGTGTGTTTGAGGATCCTTGATAAATGCATTGAGGCTTCGCCAAGCCAGGAATTGGGATTGAGTGGTTTTCACCGCCTATCGTACTCCGTTAGAAAAAGTCAATTGAGAATCCTGATTTTTCGTACCTGTCGCATTTTCTCTTCCTTCCCCGCATGCTCAGTCTGTTCTGCAGACAAACCCTGCACTTCGCCCAAAGCAGCAAGAAGAGTCGGATCGTCGAAATCGAGGTCAAAATTCCCATAGTCGTCTTGACTTTCTTGACTTTCAACCGTTGGCATGGGTGCTAGGCGGGGTCGTGCTGGGGGACCCATCACTTTCGCTCTTGCTTTGAGGGCAGTCTCGATCAAGAGTCGGAGTTGGTCTAGTGTCTTCGTCTCGCTTGATAGGGATGAGATAAAGAATATCCGGACGAGACTCCCTAAAACATAACGTTAATTTTGAACCACAAAATTTCTTGCGTTATTCTTACCAAGTAATGTCGGCTCGGGATACACTGAGTGTACTTGATGCGTCTCGAATATCTGGCGAACACACCCAACCAACAGCTGAATGGTGATCAACAACCCATTTCGCTTCGCCGAATTCTGATCAGTCCTCGGAATAATCTTCAACTCATCAACAAGCACGCCCGCCACCGCCTTTATCCACTCCGCGATCGCATCCAAGGGGACCTTCCATGTTACCATGAGCGCCGCGAGGTAGCGTATTCCGCGAATGACGGCATTGCGCGTCGTATCGTCCGCGTCGGAGAAGTCGATGTAGGTACGGGCGTGGGCGATGCGCGACGCGTGGCTTGTGGGGTCTACGTGGATCCCGACCGCGATGGCCGCCAGGCGGACGGAAAGTGTGGATAAGTCTTGGATTGCTGTGGGTCGACTTTTGGAGAATGAGAGTGACCCGACGGGTATGGCAAGGGAGAGGAGTTTCTTGGCTCTGGGTGAGGGTAGACGTGTTGGGTTGGTTGGGTCGTAGTCGGCGGCTTTGACTAAGAGCCGGAGGAAGAGAACGAACGCCGAGTCTCCGCGTCTGTAGTCTGAATCAAGATCCCATTTAGTGTTTCGCATGAATAGAGGGTAATCCCAGGTCTCGTGTCGGAGGTTGGCGAACTTGCGACTTCGGAAGATCTCTGCGAGTTGATTAAAGAGGCTGGAGGACTGCTCGAGTGACCAGTCCCAGCGGTACGATAGGTCGACGCATCGCCGAACGGCGAGATTGGCATAGATATCACGTTTATCCAGTTGGGAGTTGGATTGTGAGCCGTCTGTCGTGGGGTTGGGGTTAAGAGAGACTTTTTTGAGGGCGAGGACAACTAGGTCCCAGTTGGCTGGGAGCCGGGATTTCGCTAGCGTCATTCCGTGTATGGAGAATTGTGTCAAGGCGCATAAACTGAAGATGCCTTTCCAGACCATCTCGCTTGCGGCAAGTGGGTTCATACATGAGCTCGCGGATTCCAGCCCTTTTTGGAAGACTAGCCAGAAAGGGTGGGGTTGTTTGGGGTTATATGTTGGGCGGTGGTGCACATCGAGAGTGTGGAAGAGGCAGACCCATAGTTCGGCTGTGTATCCGGCGGTCATCGAACTATCAAGAGGAAGTCCATCCACAATAGGAACCAATGTTTTTTCAATGTCGAACTCCAAGAGATAATGGATTAACAATCCAACTGCCTCACTTAAACTGTTCGAGGCCTTGGGTTGTATCGTTTGACTGAGTCGTACCGATAGCTCAACCATAAACCAACATAGCGAGAAGGTAGGGATGTCCAGTCTGTTTGCCTCAAGGCGCAGTCCCCGCAGCTGCCGGACCGATTCTGACACCAATGTTTCGACTGCAGTGCGCAGCTTGCTGCACTCTTCTTCCCCCCAAGTGCTCAACTTCCATGACAAGAATCGACAACAAACACGAGTCAAGTCTGACCATTCCTTCCCCTCGTCTACGCTGTCGAGAGTTGGCAGACCCGTGGCGAAATCGAATGAGCCTCCAAGGACCTCTCTCAATGATTTCGTAAAACCTTCGAGGCTCGTTGAGGGTCCAATTTCTATTCCACGCAACACAGTTGTTATAGACACCGCAGGCGGGGGTGGATCAGAAGATGAGAGGATTTCGCACAACTCGCGAAGTCCCCCTCTACCCACAAACGTCGTGGCTGCAAAGCTGAGTCCCGAATGCAACAAAGGCACTCCAAAATCCCCCGGTCGTTTGATTTTTCGGCTATGGTGCTTGGTGGCAGGGTCCCAGATCTCTATATCCGGCTCATCGAGGGTAGAATTTTGGATATCTCTCGACCGGGGCCAGGAAGGAAATTTCTCCCACCCATCGGCGAATTCGGGAGCCCCGGGCGCAACGCGTTTTGGAGGCGCTGTTGCGTAGCACCATGATGGACCCACATTAAAATCATCCTCTTCTATATCAATGGTAACCATCCCTCTGGCTCTCCGACCAGTCACAACTTGCATGTCATTTGAGCCAAAGGTATAAACACCATTGGCTTTCGCTCGGGTACGCCTTTCTTTCGCCTTATCCTTCCTTACCTTTTTCTGTGAAGTGGCGTTGCCTAATGGTACATGGACTTCATCGTGAGGGTGGTTGAAGCTAAAATCGTCTTTTTCGCCGGCATCGGACTCGCCATGCGCTGCGGGGCCTGAAATAGAACCTACACCTCGATTAGAGGGCCTCTTTCCAACATATTTGCTCTGATGGTCAAAATTCAACTTGGATTGTCGTTCTCGACCTATTTTCTTGCCACGATGCGTAATGATATCCAATTTATAATTCGTGCCGCGAGAAGCCTGCATTTTTCGAACGTCGCTTGATGGCCGCTTCCTAGTCTTAACTTTTTTTGGACCACCGACGGTTCGGGCTCTGTTCAACATCCAGTCAATGAGGCTTCCTTCTCCCCTTTGATTTCTACGATGGAATGTTTTAGTCACGGCCTTTCCTTCAAGATATGCTTGGATTGTCTCATCATCCACTCCGTCATCAGAGCTATCCTGATCTTCAGAGGAGTCTGAAATAGTGATGACCTCAGGATATGTACGCATTTGGGATGAATTTTGATTAGAATGGTGTCCAACTAACATCCCTTCTGAGTCTGAATCAGTAAGGGATATTCGTTCATCATCAGAGCTTTCCGTATCTCCTTTAATCTCCATGTCGCCCTTGGATTGTTTAGCCCAGCGGGTACGCGTTTGACCAGGCCGTAATTCCGAACTCTCGTCATTGACGCCATCACTTCCCGATTCCATAGGTGCAGAACGCCGATCCTTGCGTGCCAACCGCTTGGATGGCACAGCGTCCTTAGCCAAGTGTTTTAGCATCATAGTAGGGAACAGGCGATTAAGAACTTTCATGCTTTTACGATCAAGCGCGCCGTCTAAAGCCTCGTCGTCACTTTCATAGTCAAAATCATGCCTGGAAAGTTCAGGGCGCCCACCACCGGTATCGTCATCCTCTTGCTCTGATGAAGAATCAGCCACACCGGTAAGAATACCAGAATGCATCTCAAGGGAAACCTCCTCGCGATCGTCTCCATTCAATAATTCCAAAGGTAAAAGTGGCAGCGAGCGATCGCTTGCCTGGGAAGAAGGACTAGGAGATTGGCTTGGGTGGGTTTCGTGAGGCATACGGTGGTGTAAGGACCCGGGGCTCGTTGCGGTAACATGCTGCAAAATATAATCAGTCACCCTCTCAATGTACGAAATAGTTTTGATGGACGTACGGTACCGTTAAAATGCCCGCTTTCTCTTTGCGATAGAAACCTACCCGTAGGCATAGTGTCGTTTGTAAGTGGGAACGATTTGGGTTGCTTCTTATAGAGTTTTTGTTTTGTTTCCTTCTCCTTACGTTTTCGTGCAGCTTTCTTTGCCTCTTTTGATAGTGCTTTCAATTCTTTAGCTTCATCTTCATCAGTAGAAGGTAGATCCTGCAGGAACTCTGAGAACTGGATAGGGGTCCCAGGGACACCATCAAAATTATGGCTTCCACTCAAGTCACCTCGCAGGCCTTCCTCAAAGGGCAACCGTTGCGACTCTTCCCAAGGCTCATCCTCATCAGGTACGTATGTTTCCCATTGCTCTTGAGAGTCCTCCGCAGCTTGGCCGTGGAGATATCTTCTTCGGGGACTACGAAATCTGACTATAGCATCTGGATTGGAACTAAGTGCCATTTTGTATTGAATTTTTTCAATAGTGTAAGGCTTGAGTTGATTTGCACCTCGTTGACGAAGGGAGTATCTGGGTGGATCTGGGATGTTTGTGGTATCGAGCTCTAATTGAGGTGCAACAACATCATCGTGATTGACCTCGGCTGTGGAAGGGACAGCTTGGGGATTATCTGAAAGGGGAGAACCAAAAAGGGAGTCGTGACTATTCATATGGATTTTGGGTGACGTCGGAGTCAGAGGAGAAGACAGGACGTTGCCCATTGGAAGATCTGAACGACTGGATGCAGGAGGGGAAGGCAAAGATATGGGAGAATAAGACGAAAATAGCTCCCGCACTAGTGGGGAAGATGTCTTCGCACCAGGACTTTTCGAGGAAACTGGACTGGGAAGTTGAATATTTGAGCTCGGTTTGGATGAGTTAGGCAAAGAAGGTGGCGGCTTCGCAGACTGCATCGGGCTAGACGGATTTTTTGGCGCCGCATGGACTGGCAAAACGAGTGGTGGAGGTTCCGAATCATCTGAGTGTAACGAGTTTACAGGAATGAATGAGTGCACCAAAAAATCAGGCTCCGGTTTTGATATCTGAGGGCTTGTTTGAGAGGCTAATAGAAGTGGGTCCTGCGAGTATTCCTGAACATTACTTTCGTTGTGGGAACCGTGATTGATATTCCAAACATCACTACCACTTTCAAAAAGATGCGATGGTGGGGAGGAGGCCGGTGCACTTGATTCGGGCGTATTGTTAAATGGAGTATATGGGGATGACGGGATGGGGTCTAACGCAGGTTGAGAGCTGGATGGAGTTTCTAAGAGACTTTCACGCGCATGGCCCAACTAAAATACACGTAAATTCATCCAAGCCAACTTGGTCGAAACTTTACTCACCTTCAGTCTCTTTTTAGGTGAATTGTCATCGTTGCGATCTGAAGCCTCATGCTTAGCCCCCTTTTTCCAATAGATATAGTTGGATACCTGAATCTCCTCTTCTTCAGCGTCGGATGTTTCGACAACATCTCCTTGCATAGGCATGCAAATGTAGACTTTCAGTATGAAGAAACAGAAGGGCCTACCATGTGACGCACGCGCCAAGTCACAGACACGTGAAATGAGATAACATAGTCACAAAGTTGCATCGAGATCTGATGTCCTACATACTTATTATGAATCACTAGTGATCTTACAATTACAAATTAGAAAAAATACAGAATTATGGATACACCAAGCCAAGTCAAAAAATAGTGTCGAGGACACGTCCGATTAGAGAACGAGGAGGGTCAGGAGAAGATCTTCCCTCGTCATTCTCGACTTCAAAAGAATCTAATGAGGGGATAAAATCAACAGTATCTGCTTTGCGGGGTCCTGAATTACTCCAGATCACACGCCCTCGTCCATCGGTCATGAATGGTGGTTCCTGAGGCACAGGAGCAATGGTTGGAGAGCCAGATCTCGCCGTCACAAAGAGTTCGTGATGGTTGTGATGGCTGAAATTGTCCGAAGGCTCAACGCTGCTTTCTTCACCGCTGTTATCGTTAGTGAGCATTTCACTCTCATCTCCTACGATGGTCAGGCCAAAGTGCTGGGCCGACACCTCGGCGGGAGAAACGACAGTGTCATTACTATTCGCATCATCGGTATTGTTTGCGTCGATGGGTCGAGGCATGCCATTCCAAAACCTAAATAGTGGCCGTGACCTAGTGCGTTCAGGGCTAACCTCTAAGTTCCTGCTTGTGTTAAAGGCAAGATCAAAGGCCCTGACCGGTTGCGTCTGGTGTGTGTCCTCTGCACTCTCGTCAGAATATTCTTCTCCCTCGCTTGCGCTGGAGTTAGAGGATCTTTCAAAAGATGATAGGCCATCACCCTCGCTACTAAGGCCATCAACATGTGCATCTGATTGCTGGTGGTCTTGTGAGTGGATAAACCCATTTACTGCCTCTGAGGCAGGATTTTCAGCACGGGAACTATCTCCCCCTGGGGCAGGATACTCCAGTTAAGAGAAGATGCTCATGTTATGTTGTGGCTCACTCACCTCCATCTTCTCGTCCCATCGATTGTAGGGATGTCAACATTTGCTCTGCCTATCCCAAGTGAGTAATCGCGGATTAACCAAATAATTTTTGTCCCACCAGGATTTCCAGTCTTTCCAAAACGGCCACTTCCTCACCATTAGCACCAATGTCGACACCTGAAAACAAATGGTTCCAGCCGCCTCGAATATCCGCGTTGTCGCTGGGCATGCCATCCATTGCATCAAGGTCCCATAGCGGGGGAGCTAATGTTCCAGATACTATGACGGGCCTTGCTTCGACAAACTGGACCCCTCCTCCCCTCCCAACACTTTCCAAAACTGCGGTGCTCGCATCATCTTCAGTACGGCCCGCCAACCCTCCCAATCTCACCAACTCCGATCGAATAGCTGCTATTGCACCAGCGACCATGCGGAGTCTGACACGATCGGGCGTGGCTTCCTCAATTCCCCATCCCCGAGCCAAACCATTTTCCCGAGTCTCAGCAACCATTTGATCAAACATGTCGATCGCGATATTGCTTGCTAAATTCATAGCGGTCATATCACTTTCATTTGTATCGTCGATGCCAGCTACTGGCATTCCAAATTCAATATTAAACCCACGAGCGAAGCGAGCCGAACGACTAGTACGATACTTCTACATGAAGAATAAGACTGACTGATAGAGGCTGAGAGACAGAAGAATAACGCTTACTCTCATCGACACATCTATCCCATCAGTGAACACAAAGTTCGTTCCATCTTCATTGAGGTGTTGGTAAAAACAGTCTTTTCCGAATGGACAAGCTGGCTTGGCTGAATTTTTGTTTTTCGATATTTGGAAATACCTGTGATTGGAAGAGTTATATGATTAATGTAATGGAAGAAATAAATAGGAAGCTCACTTGCAAGGTATCTTGGACATACTCTCTTTGTACATCTTTATAACGTGGGCCTTTCCTTCCTCGCCCTCTTTCCAGAATTTCGAAGACGGAGTAATAAATTGTGAATTTGTGCGACACATAGGGCATCGTTTGAAATTCAGGTCGGAGGAATCCTTGTCCTTGGCTTCCCGCCACCGACGAATACACTGAAAACATCAAAGAGATGGACAGTGGATGACCGCAAACCTACATACACTTATACAAAATATGTGACTACATCCACCTGTGAGCCTAAGGTGAGTGACCATGAAGCGAGGGAATCGGGGAAACATACTGAGCAGCCCATAGATCGCCGGCCGCTCAAAACAAATGCTGCAATCTTCCTTTTCCAACGCATCCTCGGATTCTGCGTCATGAATGAACCAGCAGTTCTCTCCCCGTTTACAAAACCCTAAAAGTAAATGTCAGTTTTCATAGGCTAACATATAATCCGCTTTACCTCTGAGATAAAACTTGCATCGCTTGGCTTGATCATATGGTGTCAAGTGAGGCTTTGATTCCTCCGAACATTGAGAGGGATCAACATGGAGAAATTTGCACGCGTCCTTAGCATAGCATCCCCTCGGATGGTTATAGTATCGACATATCCCCCGTGCCTTCGAAGTTGCAGGACGATTTTGGTTCATGTGAAGTCAAAGGAACACACATAATATCAATGGAAGTAGAGGATATTTATATGATTACGTATTTAGGCAACATACATACTTAGAATACCATTTATTTCGACAAAAGTGAATTCGCTAAGCTTTGAACCCAACGAGTAAAAGTTAATGGCACATACTATCGTTAATCAGGTTTTGCAAATCGAGCTAGATAAGCACTACATATGTACAACATATATTCAGGACCGATTCCTCGTTATCAAGAGTTATACAACTTTTTTTGTATTAAAAAGAACTATTCAAGCCGTTGTCAGTGGAACATCTGTAGTGAAAATTTACCAAATTTTACTTGCCTTGACAATACACCTCGATAATGGATTACTAACAATCCCCCGGGACATATTCTCATGTGAAGAGAGGAGCAGAAAAAAAGAATCCTACATATCTATATTCTTCGAAAAAAATCTCCGACAGGATTACAGACTTATCTCTGACGAGACAAACCCTCAAGGCGTCATTACATAAATAAGTAATCATTTCTTGGCTAAAGTCGCATGGAAAGAAAACCATTGGTGAAAATTTGAAGGGATAATTACTCTCAGAAATAGTATGTTAGCCACTATATATCTAGTCATATTTAGGTTTTACACGTAAACTATACGAAAGGCATTCTAACTTCCACCCATTCATTAACCCACATGTATCTGGAAAATGCAACATACAAATACCGGAACCAGACAAGTTGGCTTGCATGTTCCCACATAGCCTTGATTGCAAGACCATATTCAGATATCCCAGACACGAAAACAGGCATGGTATCCTGATTTGGACTTGGATCATTTAGAACGGCGAGGTTGAGCTCAGGCCCGAGACGAAACCTATCCAGCAGAAACCCAACATATTTAAATAGGCGATGTGTGTGAAGATTATATTTAGCTAATAGAGCCCCAACTATACCCGTATATTTCATTGCTACGGGTACCGTTGTGAGTGTGAAAAGCCTCGGAGGTAGGAGGGTTGGATGACGATAATTTTTGAGGAAATGTAGGACACCTCCCACCAGGGATTTATGATTGGGATGGTTGGATATGCCCTCTTCGTCGAATGTAAGTATCTGTGGGGATTGAGTAGTGAGCCATATTGAGACAAAGAATACATACTGAAGAAATTCGGTGTTCAACAATATAGCGTTCCAGTACGTCAGCTATGACCGTCGGACTCCAGTATGCCGTTAAATTATCTTTTAAATTACTAGAAAAGATAATATATATATAATTTAGGCGGTGGAATGAACGAATGAACAACATACGGGTGGTCCAGAACCCATCTATTACTCTTTGGAATCCCCAACACGTCCAGGCTATGATCTAATTCTTCCCTTCTAACATGCCCTAGACTATCGGCGTCTCCGATGGACATACAAAGCGAATATACGGTAGCTCTGTTGGGCTGGCTGGTTTCACCGTCGTGAATTTGAGAAATACTCGCGCCTGAAATCAACGCTGTAATGGTTGGTGCAAAAAACATGCACTCGTCATCCGGATGCGCCGTTAAGAGTAGCACACGACCACCGCCCTCGTTTTCCAAGTTTGATATGTTAGAGTATGCATTGTGTGACTCTTTTGGAGGATGTAGGACGGCAAAGATAAAACAGAGAGAAACAACCCAAAGGGAAAGACGCAACAACATCTTGTTGTATCTACAGTCATTCATGGGTCTATGAGACATCGGGGTCAATGAGACAAACAGTGCTCATGGCCTCAAATCACCTCCAAACCTCTCGGAGTTTTTTGCAAGTTCTTAACATAGGTCTTAGGTATATTGTCTTGTAATTATAGAGCTATCCATTGGGGGGATCCCATGTAAGACTATGTTGATGTGGATTTGTGTGAAAAAGCGAAATTTAATGGTCTAATTTCTCAAAGAAACAAGCTTTTACCAAAATTCTTTCGGGTACATTTCTTGTACATGATATGTATGTGACTTTTGGCATAGTTTATATTGCCCCAATGGCATCCATTCTCTCAAAATCCACTAAACAATGAATTCGTGTTGTTTTGAGTCACACCATATTCCGCATTTGGATATGTCAGGGGCCAGCTTCAACGTTCAACGTTCAACGCCGATGGCTGTGTCATTGGCCCAATTTGGAAATCACACCAAGATGTGACGCTGTCTCATTGACCCAGTTTGCACTGATCTGGACTTTTCACACTGATTGTGTTCATCGGAAGGTTTACCCCCTCATATCACCAAATTTTAAGTACCAAAAATGTAGTTTACATTCTATTCTTTGATTTGTACAACTCCGATTTTATTTACTTTCAATAATTATTTTTTCCGAGCCCATTCAAATTTGAGTGTGTCATTGACCCATGAATGACTGTATGTATTTGTGGACCATTTTTGAAAACCGTGTCCAAATCAAATACAGCACAAATAAACTTGAAGCACAACCGTGATCATCTCGGAGACATGCCCACCTTTGAGGTATTCCGCTATAAACGCGTCCGATGGTATTTCTTGTTGCTGGCGAGATTTTCATTATTTGTTTCTTTTCTCTTCATGCTACAGTTTGCGATCAGCCAAAAAACCTCAAATCTAGGACATATCGGCACGCAAAACATCACACCTGACATCACAGCAAATTTAACGACGGGAATTAACGCAACCCTACAACAATGGTCTTCCACTCTGGACAATTCCTTAACGGCGATTTTGCCGATCAACCACCACGCCTTGTCATTACTTGGCGAGTTGCTTTCACCATTTTTTAAGGCTCCAAAAAACCTGCAAGAAATCGTGATTATCTGCCCAGAAAACTTAACACTTCGAGTAAGAGGCGCACTCCATAACACTGTTTCATTCAGCGTGGATCATCCGGACATTTCCCTACATACAGTTCAAGGCAGTTTAAATCCTCAGTTAGGCGTCCTCGATGCGGCATCCCGGGTTTCAACTAACTGGGTACTCCTAATGGATTATCAAGGCTTGTCGCAACAAAGTGATTCCATAAGACAAATTCTACTCCATCCTTCGAGTACTCTTATTCCCATTGGTCCAAGAGGTGTCATCGCCCCTCCCTTAAACATTTCCTGCTTTCCTTCTATGGACTGTTCTGAAAAGGCGTCTTATTTGGTGCCCCCGTTTATAATGCCCTCACTTTTTGCCCGAAATGGACTTTTTGAAAAATCGGACATATGGGCTGGCCTAGGACGACGAGTTTCGGACTGTAATTCTGATAAGGTTGGAGGTCTTATCATCGGAACTCGCGACTATAACACCGGTTGGTGGCCCACGTTATCTACAACGCAAGCAAGTTTCGACTCCCCAAACATCCTCCCATGGATTAGCTCTCTGATTGACGACAACACCTTTGATTCTTACGCCCTTAGGTCTCAGGGTACTGATTCCGGAGTGTTTGCCATTTTACTTCCGGCATTTCGTGATTTGCAAATCCTTGGGCCATTAATGTGCTCGCTTCGAAAATCTGGCCACAGAGTCAATTTGATTGTCTATCATGACTCCAATGGGCCGAGCGACGTGGCCGGCCGGGAAGAACGTACGTATCTGTCTGACGAATGTTACTTGTCGTATACTATTATTTTTGGACCCCACATATCGCCTCGAACGTCTCAACTTCATTCATTAGTCTCAGACTGGTTGAATACATTAGGTGTACTACCCGATATTATCATTGGGCCAAGTCACGAAGATATTATCGACAGAGCATTTATGACCAACCCCAAGGCTCTTCAAGATGTTACAGTTGTCCGTATACCCAAAGAAGATTTTCCTTACTGTTTATGGATGGGTTCACTCTCGTTGTCTGAATGGAGAAGTCTGTTATGTTCTATTCTTCTTTCTTTCTCCTCACTCACCATTCGGGTAAAGGTTGGAAAACCCCACGTGTTGATATCAGTATCATTACCAAAGATAGGCCTCAATCCCTCTCACGGCTTTTACGCTCACTATCAAATAGCAAATACTTCGGTGACATTCTCAATGTTAGAGTGCACCTCGAACAATCAGCGGACATGGAGACTATGAAAATAGTGGAGGGATTCTCTTGGCCACACGGAAGTATCTTTGTTCACCATCGTGTAATTCATGGTGGACTCCTTGCTGCCGTCGTGGAGTCCTGGTATCCTACGTCGAACAATACCTACGGATTACTCCTTGAGGATGATGTTGAACTTTCTCCCCTCTTCTATGCGTGGATAAAGATGTCGCTTTTACGATACAGGTATGTATGTTCAAAGTCACTTTTCTTCGTTTTACCTATCGCATATCAAGACATGGAGACCCCAACAATCGTTCTGCTCGTATGTTCGGTATCAGTCTATATCAGCAGAAAAGCCTCGAGCTTTCACTAGATGGGCGTCGAGCCTTTAACGCGAGAACTCTTTTTAGCAACCTCAATCTGCCAGACCCCAACATTCCTTACCTTTCTCCGGTCCCCTGCAGTTGGGGTGCGGTGTATTTTCCGGAACACTGGCGAGAATTTCACACGTATCTTTCTTTTCGCCTATCGGAACACTCCATGAAACTGACCCAAGTCATTGTACCTGATGTGCGTTCGAATAGATGGAAAAGATCTTGGAAAAAGTACTTCATTGAATTGGTATATCTACGTGGATATGTCATGCTGTACCCGAACTATGAAGATTTCTGGTCCTTCTCCACCAACCACCTAGAGGTTGGTTCACACGTGAAGATTCGTACCAAAGAGAAACAAGATCTTTTTGCACTGCCTTTGATGCAATTGCCGGGGCCAATCTCTCTCCGAAAACCCTCGCTTTTGGACCTGCCCTCTAGGACGCTACCCAGATGGGATGCGTTGCCTGTCCTCAACTTAACTGGTTCCTTGACGACTCTGAAGGCTTTGGTCGATGTCGGAGCTTTACGACGGACAGAACTGACAGGCTGTGTCTATAGCTCGACAGCGTATAATGTTCGGGACTTGATGTGCATTAGTGGTGGAAGTCCTTGATATTGAATTAAAATTTGTAGAAATAGAGATGAGAGGTATATCGTATCGAAAGCGTTACAGAGCAATTTGAGAACTATCTAAACCAACTGCATGAAGGAAAAGGTTAACATTAGCCAGTTTTGTCTGACGCTCGTCCTCCGATTGGACCCATCCCTTGTTGGCACTCATAACGTTATCAAGAATTTTCTCACGTAGAGCGGCGACGAGAACGTGCTGTTGTTCAGTAACAGCGTGTAGTGCCATCGCAGCCAACAATTGCCAGACTGGTTGATCCACATGGTCGGTAGGCTTGGTGTAGCCTGGGGGTGCAGTAAGAGCTATTCTAGTAGAAGGGAAGAGCGTGGGGAGGTGAGGTGCAAGAAGTTGGAATAAATGATCAAACATCAACTGCCTAATGATGATAATTTGAGCAAGCATTATATAAGAAAATAGGTGTATTACCATTGTTGGGCCTCTTCGGGCGTTGGTGTCTGTGCTAACTCAATGCCACTGGAAATAGCTTGTTTCATCACCTCAACCCGACTAAGGAATAGAGTGAGTAAGGCCACACCCGCCTAGACGAGTGTATGCTAAGATTAGAAACATTGAATTGTTGAATATCGAAAATGAAACACACTGAAGATCGCGCAACAAGTACAATATCAGTTCGGTCCAGGAGCAAACCCAAAAGTCCAGTGACGAGCCTTAAATCAGCCCTGGCGACGACTGGCAGGATACTTTGCAAAACTCCCCATAAAAAAGCTTCAGATTGACGCTCAGCCTCGGCTCGTTCTGTAGATTCCACAACGGTATCCATGAGATGGGATTGGCGTACAACATCCAATTGATCGAAGCATGCAACCAGGAGGGTAAGGAGGGTAAACATCCGCGGATGACTTAGATGGCGAGTGAGTCTTGGTAAGATTTTTTTCCCCTTGCTCGGAATTAGGAGGGAAATAAATGGATGGGGGTTGCTGTATTAGGGTCATTACCATCCCCACCGATATGTTGTTAGCAACTAGACGTACCTTGTTTCAAGAGGTACCATTATTTTCAAGCCGTCCCAGAGTAAATCAATAGCCTCATCGTACTCCTTTTTCCTGCAAAGTCTATCAGTATTCGCATCTGGGCTGTTCCTCAGGTAGGTTTACCATTGCAATGCGAACTCTTCCCCATCCTCCGGGATTGGCTCGTTTCTTTTGATAGCTTCCGTCCGAAGCACAAGATCGTATAGACTTTCTAGGGCAACCAATGTCTGACGTTGAGTCAAAGGTTCTTTCCGAATAATGTTATCTGTCTGAGTGCACAAAAATAAATTGAATATTGGCAAAAATACGTGAATTAAAAAAAAAAAACTCACGTCTCCTGCATTGCCCAATGTTTCACGGCCCAATTTAGCGGCCTCCTTAGCTCCCTCGTTGGAATTTGCAACAGAATCTTTCGATATATGTGCTTGGGCCGAGGATGTGACTGGGGGCGAGCCAGGGCTGGCGTCAACTTGTAATAACTGGCGGGGAGCCGCCTTGTAGCTCCGACCAGATGTTTTTCCAAGGGCACCTTGAAGACTATGAAGAGCTTGCGGATAAAAGTAAGCGCATAACCTCCGTCGCGAATTTTAAGAACATTCACAATGGAGACCCTTTTCTTCCTCCCGTTTCCTTGCATTGCTAACAATTCTTTCAACTTGTTGCTCCATCCTCAACATCGCATTCGGGCGTCGATTTCCGCCTTTCTGGGTCAATCCAAGACCAACTCCACCACCCGAAGTGAACTTCAAAACGCGTTCATCCTGGGATTGAATACCCATACGAGATCGCTGAATCGCTCCATAGACTTGATTGTAAAAGTCATCTGCATACGGGTCTTGCGTGACAAGCTGAGAGACTTGGATCCGAGTAATGAAATCCTTATCAGATTGGGTCATCAAGTCGTTGTAACGTGCCTTAAAGCATTATATCAAACCTGAGGAATCAAGAGAAAACATGTGAGATTGTACCATGTGAGCAATTTTAGCAGCTTTTGTACGTCTTCTTTCCTCCATCCTTTCTGCCTCTACGATTTTTCGCATTGCTTCTGCCCTTAGAGCTTCCTGTTCGGCCTGAGAAGTGGTACTTTGCATGTCTCGGATAAATTCAGCTTGTGCCATTTCAGACAACATACGCTGCTGAAGTTGTGCATTCTGTGAGAGATATTGAGTACTTTCCTGGGACGATATCGGAAAATGGTTGTGTCCAACAGCTGGGGATTGGGAACGCTGACGGCGTTGTCGCTGATGTTGATGCTGTTGTTGGAGAGCATGCGCCGCCTGAACTTCAGCGACTGTAGGGCCAGATGGTTGCCTGTGGTGACCAAAATTATTTGGACTATGACTCTGCTGCAACCTCAGTTGAGTAAGCATTTGGCGTTCCATCTCCTCGTATCTAAGTTGTTCCTGGAGCTCGACGAGACGTAGCTGTTGCTGCTGCTCCTGTTGTTGTTGTAAAAGAAGGATCTGACGCTGGTGTTCGTGAAATCGAGGAGACTG
Source organism: Collybia sordida (assembly GCA_037014335.1). NCBI lineage: Eukaryota > Fungi > Basidiomycota > Agaricomycetes > Agaricales > Clitocybaceae > Collybia > Collybia sordida. The sequence goes on along the minus strand of JAYKXK010000011.1, from coordinate 105,549 downwards.
AGAGACACCAGGGAGCATCCGAGGAGGGGGCGTTCGTTGAAGGTGTTCCTGCTCACGCTGCTGAAGGCGCTCTTGTTCCCTTTGCAAAAGAAGCCGTTGAGAATTGATCTGGCCATGTTGCTCCCGTTCATACTGGGCTAGTAGTTGTTGTTGTGATATGAAGTGGCGTTCTTGTTGTTGCCGCTCTTGGTGCTGACGCTGATATCGTGCGTTTTCCTCCTCCTGTTGTAAAAGTGCTTGTTGTTGTTGTTGGCGTTGAGCTGCTGATCGGGACTGTTGAGCAGCAACAAGCATTTCTGCTTCGATCTCTTGCAACGTTCGGACACCAGTCTGATTCATACCATGTGGGCTTGCATGATGAGAAATCGCAGGGGACTCCCGCCCTGTATAGGGAGATATTTTAGAATTGAGGGAAGGCGAAGCTCGTTGATAATCTGGTGCAGTAATGCGATTTGGACCATTTGACCGAGGAAGAACAGAGAACGGAGACTTGTCGTCCCATATTGCTTCCAAGGAATGAGGAGTTGACCGGGCTAAGTAATGAAATGCAGAGTTAAACACAGTTCTACGAAGGGTTATAATTGAAATACACATACAGGATTGAGCTAGTTGGTTTCCAAGAGGTTGCTTGTCTTCCAAAGGTTGTTCTTTTGAAAAACTAAGAGCATCCTGCGGTGGACGAATTACGTCAGGCAGAACAGGGTTACCAAAGTCGAAGTCTTTCCCTGCGAAAAATTATATAGTGGGTCAACATACCACTAAAAAATTGCAAAATACACACCAACGCTGCCGATTTCGCCAAAAGTCTCATCGTTGAGCTCGTCTCCTCCCTCTTGAAGGAGATCTCCGAGCCCATCATAACCCTCTTCACCCCAAGTATATACAGCGACGTCGTCTGATCCATGCACGTCCCCATCCCGGAAACGGTGCTTTTCTTGTTCTAAGACGTTTTTCTCGAAACCGAAAAAAGACATATGAGCATTGAAAGAAAAGTTAGAAAGTTTCAACAAGTCAGGGCCTGGTAAAAAGCATCAAGAATTTGAATCGAGATGAAATGGGAGGAAATGTTTGGTCATGACCCAGATACCAAATATCATCAATTCAGATTCAAGGTTGAAATTTTGAAATTCCACTACGGATTCTACCAACAACAGTGCTCTACGTGACATACCAATCTACAAAAAAAATCAAATGCTAATTTCTATACGCTATAGTCCTTGTGTACGGTCTCCAAGAAATCCAGCAACGTGCTAGCACTCCACGCCTGGGTTGGGCACGAATCAGCACAAAATTGTCCGTTCTCGTTGGTCAACTCCGGAATCCCAGCCCATGGGTCGTTTTGGATATGGTGACGGGGACCTAGTAGAATTCCATGCAAATGATCCAATGTTTTCCTAACGTCCTGTTACCAAAAAAATAAACATGGGACCCTCTCCGTCTGATGTGCGACTTACTTCACCGCTCCCTGTGCTTGTGGCAAAATGAAGATATGCACGAAGGAAAAATCCCAAAGGCCAACCCCACTCTGGCCCCTGCAAAAAAACAATGTCAGCGTTTCCGTTGATTTTTTTCTTTAGACCTTAGGAGCCAAACATTGTGATAGTTAAGACCCTTTGCAACCGCGGGATCCGTTGAATCATTAGAGTTGTCATAGACGGGTCGATATTGAAGATCTACAGGGTCCAACGTCTTCATTCCCAACGGTCCTCGGAGGACCTTGTCGGCCAGTTTCAGAGCAACGAGTGCATGACCAATATCAAACAATTCAGGAGCAACCACCATAGCTATCGGAAAATTTGGTCGGAACTGGTAATCTGACCATTCTCTTCCAGGACCAGTTCCATAAACATCCTTATAGATACCTCTGCGATTGATGAGAATAGGATCAAGGTCGTATCGTCCATCTTCAGATGGTTCTGAATGGCATTAGAAAACACCGGAAGTGTGCATGATGACGAACTCACCAAGAGGTACGTAATAACATCGCTCGAACGACGCCTGTATCAAATCGGACCATTCTTTGTACGTGACAAGCTTTTCCCGTCCGTTAACTTGGTGTTGTTCAAGAGATTGGATTATGCCGGAATTGATTGCAAATTTACTCACCCTTTACATGAACACCATTGAAAGGGAATTTCCCGGCTTGTGACAACTCACCAAGCCACCTCAACGTGCTTTTCAGTAACCCCGTAATCTCTACGGGGGCACCATCCCTAGGCGTCCCGGGAACACCTTTTGTTCCTGCTTTCTCTGATTCACCCATTTTATCCATCCAAGTTCCACAGTTGTGCTGGTTGCCACCATACACGAAGCCAGTATTCCAGTCGACATATATATCAATATTAAATCCCTCGGTGGTCATTTGCATGTCCAGCTTGGGTCCTGCATTGTGCTCTCTGAAGTGGATGCCTTCTGCATGACGCTGAAGTACTTCCTGGATGATTTCAGCCACTGTGCTGGAATAAGAGTAAGCTCGAGGATCATCCCATGAAACCCAGGTATCGTCTTTGGGAAACCGGCGTTTTACATGCTCAGCCAATATTGAGAATCCATTTGGGGCCATCTCTACATAATCTTGAATATTTTGCAGCATCCACCACGGCGAGTCGCGTGAGTTGTACCTTAAAAATAGTTATTCATGTAAGAACGTGCGATATGTTATTTCGTTGACTGACCGAGGGTTTCGAACAGAGTCTAGCAAATTTGGTATCAGCCCGTGTTTTAAGGTCGATGCAAAGGCAAGGATGTGTTTTTTCGCTCCATCAAAGTTACCGGTAGTCAAAAAAAGGCCTCTGAGCGAAATGAAAATGTCTCGACCCCAACACCTTGCCCATCCTGTGGTAAAATGCGGAAGGCCAGCAGCCAATGACGGAGTGGCTAATTCAGGATCCAGGGACGCTGATTTTACTAGTCCGTGCATTTGAACAGCACACATGGCGAGATCCTGAGTGAATATATGACCTGAGGTAATAAAACTAGAGAATTGCTCGATTGTAGAGCGGCGAGTGGCTTTGTAGGCTTCAGATATAAGAAGCGCAAAATATTTAGGGCGCATAAAATTGGGAACATTGGCTTTGATCCGTTCTGAACGTTCCTTAAGCCACTGTGCAGGCTTCAATAAGCGAGGGAATGCTTCGAGTTGGCTAGTAAAGCACGGTGAGAATGAAAGAATATATACGTATGAAAAACGTACTGAATGAGGCGCTCATGTATGTAGTCAAATGCCCAGGTTCCCTCCCGAAGGTGTGCGCAGAGAGGATGTCCCAGATCATTGTATCGTATGATATGCTTTAGAGGATGCATCCACCCTTCCAATCCACAATACACCAATTTTCCGAGTCCTGGGACATCATACACCCCAAACTGATTTCCGGTTGCATCGCGCTCTTCTTCGTTAGCACGATATAAGATGATGTTGAGATCTACAAGTCCTAGATCGCTGAACGCTTGTTGAGCCCCGAAGGAGCAAAAATCGTCAAGAGATTCATCGTATTCTTGACGCCGTGTTTCAAGAATCATAATACTACCCGGCGGGAATACTTCTGGTACAGTTATTTCTGTGAAGGAACCCTCTTGGTCGAAGCCCATTGAGATCCGTACGGCGGATACTTCGATAAGGTTGGCTGGCAGGCCACGAATAAGCTTCGGGTCTTGTGGTATTTCGTAAGATGCTATTTCAATCTTCGCACCAAAAACAAGTTTAGCATTCGTTCCTCGAAGCCTGATGGGATCGACTGAAATCCTATAATTGTGACCACGAAAAATATACCTGGATTTGAACTTACCAAAACCTCGGCCTTTGGACCCTTTCGTAAAGGCTGTATGGGCGATTAAGAGGTATCCCTTTTGTGTTGTAGGTTGGACGCGATGAACCAATATGTACTGCTCCTCAATTATTATCCGCCAAGAGGGGTGTGTTGTGATCGACAGACTTACATTGTTGTCCTGATGAACGTGTCCTTCCTCAAACTTATTGAGCATCATTTCGAAGTGTAAGGCATTGAGCGTCCTTTTTACTCTTGCGATCCCACTCTCCGGCCCTAGTCCCGTGAGATCGTATTTTCGGTTTTCGCTTACGAGGTTCAACAGTTTTGGATAGAGGTCATCGAAGCCCTTTACAGATCCGATGGCACAATAACTGAACGCAACTAGAGCTCCAGTGGAAAGAGCATCTTCTGCTGAACGCTTATCGAGAGGTGGCTCATTATCGTGGGTGAGATCGTAGAAAAGTGCGTGCGGTAGGGAACCATTAAGGGGGCTGACCATACAACTGCGCACAGGGCCCTTCCCAGTCGGTGAAGGGAGTTCGTCTTGATGGACCAAGCATGCATTGTCCATAGAACCTAGTAGGCTCCCATATAAAATGTTTCCAGGAAAAAAATTGAAAGAATACCCACCGATAGGTTTTCCAACACCATGTCTATAGATCAACCTTGACATCTCCTTGACATCGAACCCATTTCCACTTTCTCTAACTAAACTATTAATTCCGAGCTCTCTGACGAAGACCAGATCCATTTCTTCATTTCCTGTGAACAGCTCGGCACAGATGTACAGGTCTGGCCGTACGACCCTCGCCGCGTCAAGCATGAAGGTGCCAACTTCCAAGGGGGTAGAATGGCAATTATCGAGGCGGAATCCGTCAAACGTTTGGGCTAGATAGGTCACATATTTGGTCATGTAGTCCCACAACCAAGGATTGGCTGAAGGGGAAGGTCCATAGCGCAGCTTAACGCAATCACCCCAAACGATGACTTCACGGCGTAGGTATGCCTTGGAAGGGGAAAGTGCGAAATTTTGAAGGGGGTCAGCGTTCCAAATCCACCCGTTATTCGCAAGAGAGTAAACAAACGGATCTGCTTCCGGTGAGGGAGACAAGCGCGTAAAGTAGGGTTCAACAAGAGGATTGCTAGATAGTTGAATCATAAAACTGTCTGCCCACTAATTATACACTATCGTACCTTGTAGATATTTCACCCATTTTTGGACCATGTTCGTCCAATCGAGTATATTTGATTCGGTTCCGAACATTGTTCACGATAGCAGTAATATCACTTTCCCACTCCTTGTATAATGGGACGTTAAGGACATCGACTATCTGGGTCCATATATCTGCCAGAATGTTCAAATCGGTGACGTTAGCAAATGCAGCTTTCAAAAGTGATGCTGCTACGGATGGGTCCACGGTGACACCAAAACGAGAACCGAGTCCTCCAATTCCCTCGACCTTTTTACGGGCCTCGATAATTTGTGCGAGTTCTTCAACCGACTTTCCTCCGACCTCAGAGCCTGTCCAAACGCTAAAATTGTTTGACGCCAAAGCGGTTGCGACAGACTCTCGTTGCCGGACCCGGTCAAGGACATAGTATTGCCATAGTTTCAAATCCTTGATGACGATGTCAAACCCGTTCATTATTTTATCTAAATCTTCAATTGTATTGACGGTAGTCGGGAGGCCAAGGGAGGCCAAGGATCCAGAGAAATCAATTATCGCGGAATCAAGCTCAAATGCGGGAGCGAGATGGGGCGAGTTAGCCGGACTATACCCTGATTGACTGGAGGGGTTACCAGGAATTTGTTAGTACAAGAAATGGCCTACCTGCTTCAGGATGATTCAATAGCCATGGACTGTCGTTAGCAGTATGATTCAAAACGACGTCAGTTAGACTAAGAAGCCCATGTTGCTGCTTAGCGATTTCAAGCATTTCTTTTACTTGATGTGCGTCACCCTCGATGCTCGGGTCAAATTTTAACTGATCTTTGATAGAGTAAGGACTCCCACTTTCACCCCTTTCTTGAAGGGGTGTCCAATGTAGCATAGTGTAACCCCTTTGGGATGCCTCTTCGAAATGTTTTGGCCATTCATTGATTGGTCCCATCCATTTCGAAACGATGGTTAGGATTGCCAACCCATCGAGAGGCAAGTAAACGTAGTGATCTTCACTGATGATAGCACCACCTTCAGCGGGGAGTAAAGGGGCAGAGGTTTGAGGGTTGAGAATGGGAGAACGGGCCTTAATCCTGAGGATCGGGTCCACGTTAAAATAGCCCTTTCTGCCTTGAATCCGTTGATCGATCACGTCACTGTCATACTCTACCCAGTACACAAATGCACCTGCGTGTGAGATAGGAAGGTCAACTTGAATGGGTTTAGAGTAGTCAACGGGAAGCCTAGAGATTATGTTTATATATGCACGTAGGAGGAGGAACATGGCCAGATGTACTTTCTTTGCGCAAAACGATCACGTCCAAACGCCCCACCATCCAAAGGGAAATTAGTCTTGAAAATACCATTTCTGGCAGCAGGGGTCCCGGCCTCAATAGAAACGCGAAGAATATATGGAACATAGGCCGGGGGGAGGCGAACATACTAGGGAAGGTGAAAGCGAGGGCGATGTGAGAGAATTGAACGCGTGCGGTTTATGAGTAACTCACGGCGCAATCTTCGCGGGGACCTCCGTCAACATCAAGTTGTAGCTCAAATACACGTATTGGAGCCTCCCCTGGAGATTGTTTAGACTGGAAAAAATCTATCCCTTCATCAGCGGGGGTCTTTGGAGTTACGGGACCAGGAGGAGAGTTGGAGGCCTTTGAGGGTGAAAGAGTAGAGATGTTAGCTGGCATATCTAAAGAGGTTGATAATTTTGGCTTAGCCATCGTGGTTCTGGTTCAAGCTTCGAGCATGGCTTGAACATTACTTACACAATAAATAATTGTCAAAACTCGTTTGGTATAATAATCACCGATGATGTCATCATGGAAATATATATGCTTTAGTTCATGATCATATCCTTTGTTACTTACATAAAGTAAACAGGTGCCAATTAGTCGCTGGTACGTGATCCGTGTAGAATATGCGATGGTGGTGTAAGTGACAGTAAATAAGTAAGATCCCCTTCCCACAACTACTTTTGTTCCTTTGAAGTTTTAGCTTGTGCGAATAGCAGCTTCTGTTAAATTGAATGAATAACAGAAATGACTTTTCGCGGCGGGCTTTACTTACTGAAGAATTCGTAGGAAAGCCAGCACAAAGCAGTACTAGGCATGATGGTCAGCACACGGGGCGTAAGACCCCTGCCAAAACCCTTCAACCCGTCTCTCCGCCATATCACCTTGAATGCGTCCGCCATCCCTCTAACACCACGTATATCTGAATCGCCCGATGTTCCCCTGGTTTGTAGTATTGTCTTCGCGACGTCTAAAGGTGTCGTTACGGCTGCAGCCACTGCACCGGCCACGGCGCCCGAAGTTATATGTGTTGTAGGGGAATATTCTCCGGAAGGGTTCATGAACCGCTTTAATTGTTCGTAAACCGTATATTGAATAGCATTGAAGGGTATTGAAATTGCCAAAGTAGTTGGATACGACACGTAGAATGCCGCAAGGCCTTCATTACGATATACCACGCGGGCACAGGTCATGACGGAACGAAATTCAGATTTATGGACCTGCATCCTTTGCTTGACAACTATAAATGAGCCAATACCAAATTTGTCGGTGGTACTCAATGGACGATGGTGGATAATATAAGGCTTACCATCAAAAGGATTCATCAATGCATCGCTTGCAATGGTGGCTGATGCACCAGCAAGAGCTGAATTTTTTATAAGAAATAGTGGAATGTGATGAAATCAAGGTCGGTGCTCACATGTTGCTATCCATTGGTTTCCGGCCTCGTTACCTCCTGCAAGCTCCTTTACAGCTTCAAGTGTCCCAAAATGTACCGCATGCGCTGGACCTGCACCTAAAACTACTGAAGAGACTCCCCGCCACAAAGCACGCATTCCTTCAGTAGACGATATCCGAGTGAATGCATTGCCAACACCGCTATAGACCGCAACGGGTGATGTTGCGAAAACTTGCATTCGCGTCTAGGTCCATAGGTTGAGACATGCGTAGAAGCGACGAGGGCCTAAATAACTGACTTTGATGCTATCGACGGGGAACATGACCGCATGTTCAGATATACCCGCCTGAATGTCTTTTTAGTTTGAGTTCAGTCAAAAATCGAAGAGTAATTTACCAACGCGCCCGCCAACATATTGACCTGAAAGTTGAACCGATTGTCTATATAAACATATATCCATTCGAGGAGAGAATGACGCGAGACTTACCGCTAGGCCTGCATTTGGGGGGAGTGCCTCATAATCTATTTCCTGAGACATAACTAGAGGTCGAGCTAGGCACCCGGGGGGACGACGCTTGGGGTAGAAGGGAAAAAAAGCCAAAGAAGCCGAGTCGAGTTCGATTTTTGTGTGGTAACTGGAAAAAAAACGACCCTAATTATTTATAATGGGCGAAAATGTTTTGAATCTTCCAGAAGTTGGTCCCAACGAATAAACTCAACCTTGGGAAAAACAGACAGTCCTAGCAACTTAAGAAAGTGAAACAAATCGCCCCCTCTTTATCTTATACATCCTTTGGATTTCTCAAAAGCCTGGAACGCATAAACTCGGCATGGGACTTTTTTTTATTTAGCGAGGGACATTTCTCGGTCAAGGTCTAGATTCACATGGCCAGCCAATCATCTACCCATGGGCCAACTCGAATCTCGAAGGAGACATCAAAAAGGGATACGATCACGACCCAGGACACATTGCAAACTTCAGAGGACTGACTGCGAGGTCTGATAGATCATCGATCATCCCTGAAGTTATCTGGGCTTAACAACACTTGAGAAACCTTCCTGCAGATATCCATTACTAGCCAACAACGAATACGACGAGGTTGGGCCGCCCAAACCCACCCAACTTTAATTCTTGTGTCTTCTTTTCTCTTGGTTTCACTGGTTAATGATTCAGCTAGTTTTGCGAGTGGCAGATTGTTACGGACCGGTTTCTTCCATCTGATTGGCTAATTTGCAGGCCGATGGTGTGTGACCAATCCGCCGTCTCCCGAATCACTTCCGGATTACCATTGACGCTTTGTCAATCGGTGGTCTCGCCCCGGGTCGACTTCAAGAACTAGATTTTTGATGTCACCAAAACTCCAAGCTTCGTCCGTTTATAACCATCATATATATTATCAAGAGGGGTTCCTACCTCGTGCAAAAGCAGCAGTCACTTGGTCTTGGATGTAGGACGTAAAGTTTACATAATACTGAAATAATTACTTTGTTACAGCTTACTTATGTAGTTATCTGAAGTGAAATCCAAATTCCGATCCACTTGGCTTCTCGTTTTATTATTATCTTCATCCTCTGAGTCCTTTCTGAATGCGATCTTTCTTCCACCCTATTAAGTGACTATATATCAAGACAGTACGTCTTTCAGGTTATTCTAGACATAATTGAGGTAAGTCTTTCCTGGAAAAGATCTTTGTGTTCAATGTACATTAATGGCTTATGCTTTCACCCCAGATATATCGTACCTTTATCAGAATTCCGAGTTCGAATAATCCTTCGTGTGTCGTAAGTTCTTGAGCAATACCCTTACATTTTCCCCTTTTCACTGATTGATTGACCCCAAACTCACAAGACCGACTGACCCCTTTAAATTAAAAACCCATCTGACGGATCGGTCATTACACTAGACCAATGGCATGAGTACCAAATAGTTCAATCAATCATACTCAATAACTTATGCTTTGAAATGGCAGCCGGTATGCAATGACTGCGGTGGGACCGTAATTGAGTATGACACTGCCGCTGGAAATGGCTTTTGTGTAAAATGTGGAACTGTGGTAGAAGAAAACACGATTGTTAATGAAGTTGCATTTGGAGAAACTTCCAATGGAGCAGCTATGGTACAGGGCTCGTTCGTAGGCCAGGGAGCAAGTACGTCTTCGTAGTAAAGTTTGAGTGAACCATACTCATTTACTCAACCTATACACAGCTCATGCTAGAATGACTGGACCATATGGAAATCGAGGCAATAATGAATCTAGGGAGCAAACAATTGCAAACGGTTAGTCCTATACGTCAAGGGGTGATGAAACACCTTCGGTTCATTCGTTTGCTCCACTCCAAACAGCTAGCAAGAAGATTCAAAGTATAGCAAATGTTCTAAGGTTGTCGGATATTGTATGCTTAGCTGCAACGCGAATGTATACACTTGCCGTCGAACATAAATTCACGAAAGGTCGGAAGAGTTTGAATGTTGTCGCCGTGTGTCTTTATGTTGCCTGCCGACAGAAAGAGACCAGGAACTACATGTTAATTGACTTTTCCGATCTCCTCCAGGTGAGATCTTGTCAATTTAATATTGCATTATCGTAAATAACACCTCTTTATTTAGGTAAACGTATTTGAACTCGGGCATACCTATCTTCAACTTGTACAAACCTTAAACTTGCGTTTACCTCTCGTCGATCCCTCACATTATATATCTCGGTTCGCTGCGCTCCTTGAATTCGGGGATGAGACCCACAAAGTCGCAACTGATGCTGTTAGACTCGTCCAGCGCTTCGATAGAGACTGGATGACTCGTGGTCGACGTCCGGCAGGCATTTGCGGGGCAGCGCTGCTATTAGCAGCGCGAATGAATAACTTCAGAAGGTCCATAGAAGAGATTGTGCAAGTCGTGAAGATAGCCGATACTACATTGAAAAAACGCCTTGAAGAATTCAAGAACACCCCAAGCGGAAGCTTGACGTTGGCAGATTTCCGAAGTGTGTGGTTGGACGAAGAGATGGACCCTCCAGCATTTACAAAAGGGAGAGAAAAGGAAGATGGCGAACGAGAAGAAATTGGGGGTAGCAGTAATGATACAATAGATAGGCCCGAGCGGTACAAAGTAAAGAAGAAACGGAAGGAAAAGCGTAAAAGATCCAGAAGCATAGACGATGAAGAACTTGACAGCCATGATCACAGTCCTTCGGGCAACGGACGGCGGCAAAGGCTACCAATCGACCTTACCCTCCTCAATGATGGAATTCTTCAAGGCACACTTGATACAGAGCCCCTCTTCATTCCCGAAGCAGAGGACCCGAATTTCAACATCGACCCTGCCCTTTTCGAACATTTCCAGCCGGCATCACAACCCCTACCCACGAAAGCCTCATCAGAGTTAGTGACGACTCTTTCTGGGTCACCAACAAATGTACTGGATGAAACAGCCTCAAATGTTCTAGCAGAAGAAGTATCAAACTTTTTGCAAGGGTCCCAGGGGACAATGCTCAATGACGCTCTCCTCGAAGCAGAGCAACGACGGCTGGCGCAGATCGTAGTAGTTGATGAACTATTAGGACTTGACGAAGAGGAACTAGACCGTTTTTTGCTTTCTGAAGAGGAAGTCAAAATCAAAGAACGTGTCTGGGTCGAACTCAACAAAGACTATCTAGAAGCAATAGCAGGTACGGACTATATCTAACACCATCAAAACTTTCGCATTTTTATAACAGTTATCAATTGCGGAAAACAATGCGCTTTTGCTCAACAAACATCTTATTTTTACAGCAAAAGGCGAAAGAATAGATGACGGATCAGCACCTAAGAGTAGGAAGGTTCGTTTCTTCCGCGCAATCGCAATCAACCTTTCACCACGTTCCCCAAACAGCGACGGAAAACGAACAATAAACCTCGCGACGCCTCAACTCCACATGGCAATACTGCGGCTGAATCCGTCCGGAACTTGATTAAGAAAAATCCAAAATATAGTAAGCGAATTAACTATGACGCTCTGAAAGATCTTTTTGTCGATGGTGGCGGGCCCCCTTCTTTTGCTGCAAACATGGGCCTCAATGACGATAAGGATGATGCTGAACTTTATACAATGGGGGACGAGAAAAGCGACGACCATGTGGCGAACGTGGTTATCATAGAAGACGACCTTGGGAGCATCGCGACTGCCCCTGTCCCCTCAAAATCCCTCGTATCAGATGAGTACAGTCGTGAAGCAGGTGGTCATGCCGAATTAGAGATTGATGATATCAGCGAGGATGAAAAGGGTGATGAACTGGAAAATGGGTGGGAGTTCGAGCAAGAGATTTGATATCGTCGCGTATGGTTCAATCCGCACTATGTAGGACATCTTTTCATTAGTGTGTATCAGATATTGAGATAATGCTCATCAGAGCTTTCAGTCAAGTCGATCACCCTACCTTAAACTAATACAGAACAATGTCATGACCAAGTAAGTGTATGATTGGAATGATTGGATGTCAAAAACATTTCTGAGTATTTTCAAAGGCAACGCCCAACCAATAAGTAATCATAATAACAACATAAAAAAACACTATGGTATCTTATGCCTGTCGATAATATCAAAAATGTGTACTTTTTGCGTCAGTCGACGCAAGTCGATCGTGTTCTTCGATGTTACTAGGTCGGATTTATGTCAGATGCCTCCCAACATGAGAGAGAATGCTTACATTGCTTCCCATGGATACTCAAGCCTGCATTGTAGGAAATATCATTAGATATATTATAAGTATACGTCATATATTGAGGCACCCACCACAAGTCTTTGACTTCCGCACCAGAGTAATATCTGTCATAGGAAGACGAGGATTGGAGTATGTTATACGCGGCGAGAAAAAATTCCACTTACGGTACCTCTGCCGCTAATTTGGCAAGTTTGGGCACAGTTTTATTGTGGACAACGAAGACAGCAAATTTAGTGGCAGAACGCAAGGCATCCCGCTCACTTTCTGGATACAACAATAATTCTTTCTCTACGTCTTTTTGTAGTTCCGATAATGCATAACTAGATATCTGGTAAGAAACGCTGAGGGTCATAGTGCTTCAACTCACTGGAGTGTCTTGCGCGTGTCGTCGATCTCATCCTATAACAGCATCTAAGGGAATGCAAGGCATTTGAAAACGAGAACTCACGACAATGAGGCTCCGCTTTCCAAGTAACAATTTCCCCGAATCAGGTCCTCTGGTAGGATATGAATTGATGATGTAAAAGGAATAGAATAGATCGACGTACAGCCACTGAGTCCTGATAACTTCGTTTCCAAGTTGCTCAGTGGTGGTTCCAGGAAGGGGTTCATATAAAGACAGTCCAATTGCTTGTATCTGCAATGTTTTCCTATCCATTTCTTCACGAAGATACGTTCGCTGTGCCCAGGTTCATCAAAAGGGTTTGTGACATATCACGCTGTTTTTACCAATATACGAGCCGGAACGAAACCTCTGTGTAACAAGATAACTGTTTGAACATGTTACTAAATTGCCCAGAATCGGCTTACCCTCCACCTGCGAAAATGCATGCAGTTTAGTGACCGATGATAGGCGCTTTTAAGAATATACATGCCGATTGCTATCAGGAGGTCTGGATTGAATTCCGCGGCAATTTTTGGGGTTACATTTCGGATTAGATTATGGATGTAATTGTAAGTTACGCGAAAATGTTGAACTTCTTCAGCCATGTTTCAATATACTGCAAGTTGGGGTATCGATTGAGTGTCGAACGTTAACGTTGATGAGCAAGGCGATTCCACAAGATTCTCGTGAAATTTTGCGGTCTCAATGTTATCATGGTTCGATCACTGATCCGAGGTCACATGATACGTGTGAACGGTCGATAACAGATGGTTATTATGTAATATTAAGGTTTCTTAGTATCTTGATCTATCTCGCCTGGGATCGCTTGGGTGAAGCTTTAAAATGTCAGGCCAGGGTATGTTATTATCCACATAATGCTATCTATACTGTCCTCAGAGTGTTATTTTGCCTATTAGATGCACCTTCTGGATCTGGTGCGGCCATTCCGCCAGTAAAAGCGATCAGCAGTTTAGCAAAGAAACAAGTCGATGTAACACGACAGGGTACGCAAAAACTCAAATTTGTGCCTACCTTACCAGCGAGGCGTAAAAAGGAGTAAGAATAACGTAAATCATAGTCAATTGAAAACATTAAATCGTATTTCTCAGGGAAGTCAAGACGGTTCGTTATTATATTCCAATTATGACATGGTCAGCCCTCGATAGATACATAGGAACCTTTAGCGCAAATTATATCTCAATCGGATACCACACGTACAAACCGGGGGAGAGGTGAAGGTCGGGGGCGAGGCAGAGGACGAGGGATACCTCGCCCAGATATGGAAATGACTGCCAGTGGTCCTTTCGCCATGGGACCCGCTCTTGCAGGGAATAACGCTCGGAGATCAGTTCCTCGTTCTAATTTTGCCCCAATTGTACCACCTTCCACGACCACCTCTACTCTAGGTTCGAATCTTACCTACACTGGCGCCCCATCGCTCCAGCGGAGTATAGGTTCTCAAGGAAAGGGCAAGGAATTGGGAAAATTCGAAGAGAACGAAGAAGCCTATTCAGACCCTGACGAAGGAGTTGAAATAGTTGACATGGGAGATGTGCGGAAAATGGATTGGATGGCGCCTGAAAGTTTGCGCAAAGAGCCTCGTGCCAACAAAACTAAGAAAGAAGCATCAGCTTCACATATCGGTATGTATCTTCTCTTACTGTATGTACTTTCTAAATGTTTACTTGGAAGATGCCGATAATATGAACCACGCTAACGCACTTGATCTTAGCGAAAGTGAAGAGGAGGAAGAGCTAGAAGACATCATTGAACATTTCGCAATTCAATCAGAACTTGATCAGGTTTGTCCTTGCATGAGCCTAGGAATGAAGGACTCTAATTTGGAGGCGATAGGATCCCCTTTCGCGAGAGGAAAAACTATATTTTTTTCAGTTTCCAACTCCATTCCCGACATTTTTATCTTCTACGTCACCTGTTGCGGATGCACCGGTTGACGAGAGTAATCCCATTGAGGAGCTTCCGAAAGATGTAAAAGGTGACCCCAAAGCGGTTCCAAACAAGGATAACGAAAAAAAAGAATCTTCTAAGGTTGATGGAATCATTGGTCAACTTGAAACATACCGTAGCGGGGCGGTCAAAATGCGTTTGGCGAATGGCATTCTACTCGATGTGTGTGTCCTTTATATCTCGATTCAAGTTTACATTCGCCTATTTTGCTATAGGTGACTGCAGCAACACAACCCTCCTTTCTCCAGCAAGCTGTATATCTTGATCTCGGAGAGAAACAGCTAAGCGTTCTGGGAGAAGTCAATAAGCGATTTTCTGTTTCGCCCAATGTAGAGGCCCTTTTAACAGCCATGGAAGTGGCAGAGCATGTACCTAAGGCCACCCTCGATAGCCCGGGCCCGGCTCAGAAGGATGTGACATAGTCAACTTAGGTCCAATGACGTCACGCTTGAACACAACTGGAATATAGTTATTCCCCGTTTTATCTTTCGTCGATTCAGTAAAGTATTAAGTAGAGTAATGACTAAATATCTAGGCGCGTCGCCAGTCCTAGCCTCCAAATTCCAGGAGAAAATTTCTCCAAATCTCATCTTGATTTGGTTCCTGGTTCGCAGCTAGACTAAACGGTGCTGTACTTGCATGAAACTGGGGGGGGTTGGTATAAGGTAAGCTCAGTCCTGAGGGGTTGGGGGTTCGTCCTTGGTTATTATGTGGAGTTGGAAATTGTGCTTGCCACACTTCGGAGGACTTGCCTGTTGAATGGTAGTTCAAAGTAGGTGCTGGAAGGCTGTTAGCGGCCACAGATGCTAGATGGCGATTGTTCCGGTAATGGTCGATTGGTGTAGAGATTACGTTTTGCGCCTCTTGATGCATATGAGGTATTAACGGTTTCACAGGCGGAAGGAATTGGTGATGTTCAAATTGCGTAGGGTTCCTGTCCATTTCGTAATCCTGACCCCCGTTACTGGCCATGACAGGGCTCCCTGGCCGATCGTAAAACCCCATCACAGCATCTCCTCTGCTGGCGTGGCTGTCAGGAGTGCTTCTATCCTCGTAGAGAGTAGACGGAGATCCTGGAACTGGATTAGCCGGAGAATTTGTATTTGACCTTTGATTTATGACAGATTTTCGGCCACCGAGGACTTCCAACTCATCGGGATGATCAGAGTCGTATACGCCAGTGTCGTAATCTTCTATCCCAGCCCTAAATGCATTGTATACAGATTCTGCCCGATAAAAGAGCTTTTGAAGGGTTTCCTGAAATTCAATTCCCTCAATTGCTGACTCCCATAGGCAGCATATTTCTCACCGAAGTCGAACGGGGACGGCACAGTGACGAGCCCTCTTCGTAGAACGGCAGAGCAAGTTTGAATTCATGCAGGGCATCTGGCGCAAGAGAACACCCTGGGCTTTCAATGACCAGAGCACCCAAAACAACCTTTTCACCTTTTATCAAGCAAGAAATCACTAGAGTGCAAAACACTCACACACGAGGAAAAGATTCCTGACCAGAAAAACCATACACGCTTGACGGCCGGACAGCTAGGATAAAGACCTCGCAGACTGGAGATAAGATTGCAAGCACTTCGATAAGTAGCCAAGACAGATGGTGCATATTTATGCCGAAGGGGGTCCTCGGAGTCTTGCCGAATTGCTTGAGTGAAACAGCTTCGATGAATGTAGAGCAAATCTATTGGCGTGCGTGATTTATTATTGGGCAGACGATTAATATGGCTGAGACTAACTGGATTCCCTTACACATAATGCACCATATTGTTGCATTGCTTGGGAAGGATTATTCGACCATGACAGTGTCATCCCGGACGCACGGACCGGGGGACGAAGGTGATTTGGGGTCGGAAATTTACGGATGGTTTTGTCAATGTCAAGGAGAACCGAGTAAGGCACCGGCTTGGTGTTGAAGACATGTAGAACAGACGCAGAAAGACACGTCGAAGCGTACCGAAATTTCCAGGCGTGAACTAAAGTAATGTTGAGAGGATTGCAGCCTGCATGATGAAGGGAGAGAGATCGTACACCCCAGCTCAACCTCGCCCGAGGTTTTTGTTGAAAGAGGTTCAAGATCTTCCGGAAATTGGCAATCAGAATGTTGTCTCATGAGTGCCGCGGGACGTCCATTCACAAGGCTCTAGCGCGTAGATTGTGACATCAAGTAAATAATGAAGAAGATCAGCACGAACAGTCCAGGATTCCCATGTAAAAAGCTCCCAATATAACTATCGTATCAAGGTGAGTGTCTCTTCGAGTAAATTAAATCAAAAGGAAACGAACTCGCCGACGGAGTTGAACCTCTCTCGCCTCCAAATTCCATGCCTCACTATCACGCTCTTTATCACTAGATAAGATTATGGAATTGGGTTAGGTTGGGGATGATTACTCACGAAGTCCAATCTAAGAATAGAGTAAGCGATAACTCTATAATTATTGTGGGGAATAGCTCGTACCGTCTGTGCAATCCTGGCGCACAATCCTGTTAACAACCACCTTCCTTCCTTTCCGTCATGGTCTGAATCATAGATGAAGCGGAATATCAAAAACAAGGCTTGAACGGTGGCGCAGGTGACTTCGCGTAACATCGAATCAAGAGACAGTGTTGCGCGGGCCAGTGCATGATACTGTTCTGCTGCTATGTTCTGAGGATCTTTGGAATCATAGGTACTTCCGAATGCGAGGATCATCAGGAAAACAGATAGTTGATGTGAGTGCACATTCTCAGCATTTGCTCTGTCATTGGTGCCATACAGAGGTTTGATGATTGTAGAAAAAAAGTCCTCACGGACAACAGGATCGTACCTTACAATAATTAGCTAGGAAATCTAACAGCAAAAGAAGAACACACATCCAAGCGTAGTTGCTATAGTATAGGGTAGCTAACTGTAGGGCACGTTCTTTTGATGGCAAATACATGTTGAAAAGGCTCTTGTTGTGAACGTGGTCCTGCACGCCAAAAGGAAAAGCATTCACCAAGGCGAGGACTTCCATGGGTAGATTAAGCGGTTTAGACTTTTGTATAGCGAGGTCTTCCTTCGGCAACTGGGGTGCCAGGGTCAGGCTCGTATATATAGAAATAGAATTGTAAATGCACTTACTGGAAGGAGACTTTGTAAGTACTGATAAACGTTCAGCTATTTAAGGGTCGGCAGAAGGGAGAGTAATCTCACTTACCTCTGAGCTTGCCGATTCTCCGTGATATTTAGTCTGTCCATCCAACCCAATCGAGAGAGATCCAATGGCTTCATAGACATCATTAACATCCTCATCTAGCGAAATATCGCCATCTATCGTAATTCCTGGAAGGGGATGATGGGTGTTACTCCCATCGCTACTCGAGGGTCCATGGAGGGTAGACTCAAGTTCGCGAACTCGTGACGTCAGTGTTTTGACCTGTTCAGTGAGTTTCTGAGCATGGGCCATAAGGACTCTGATCACGATATATCAGAGGTTTTCTTTTTGGGTGAGGGGACACGTACTTGTTTCCTTTTGTTGCGGCTAGAGTTCCTAAATGAATATTAGTGTCTGGCGAGCAAATACTTGACAGAGATATAAACCTTCTGGGCATATTCCGGCACATCCACGCCTATAATCGTGAAGAGTATAAGAACGCGGTGAGAGCTTTCAGTACTTGAGCGACATACCTAATGCATGATTGGCAGGGGAATACCCTGCGCAGCTAGAAAATTAACAGTGGTCGCTATACAAAACCATGGCCTACCTATCGCATTTTAATTTGGATCTGAAGTAGGAGATCGTTGGACAAACATCAGATCAATGCTTGTTATTGGTAAAGAAAGTGTGGAGCGGCGCACCTGCGACATTCGGCACAGGAAAGGCCAACTTTTCTGGAGCTAGAGGCCTCAGTTACGCCAGCGCTACCCGGCGTGGTCATTAGGGACGGGGGAAAGTATATTTCTACCTGGCGAAACCTGGTAGTTGAGTTCAGGTTAAGAATTATGTAGTGGCTGGCAAAAAGGAGTGCGAAAAATTGTGCAAGTATTTTATCTGGACCGGATATCCGAAAGTGTTAATTTTCCAGTGGTGTGAACGCTTGTTGGAGGACACTGTATCTTAACCCAGCCGTGCAGAAACCAGTGGCGGCATGTATTAGTACTTACACGCCCCTGAATATGCCGCAATGGCGGGTTTGTCCGGTGCTCCGTTCCTTCAAATTTTCCTGAAAGTGAGCATCATGTATTACCATTTTACTTGGGACCCGTAGCCACAACGGGACAGGTCAAAAAGGATCATTTCTGAATACCTCATGACCAGACACATTTTAGCAGATGGTATGCCGGCAAACATTTGCGCTGAACAATTTCAATTTTGGCTAAAGCTTATGTAAGCAGGGCTCCTGGTATCCCCGAATTGCGTTCCGAACTCTTTTCGCGATTTTCCGTCCACGAAACATCGTTCCGTCATTGACCTTCCGACCCACTTTGACCGTCATATTCCTGGTCATTGATATATCATCAGGGTCATCATATAAAACATATCAAAAATTTTATAGAGATTGGAGGCATACAAAAAAAAAAGATACAAATAAATAGTCAGCATTGGTAACGACAAAAGAAAAGAAAAGTGGATAGAAACTTGCGATTTTGAAACGTCACGAAAAAAAAGCCATGTGTTCTGGCCGTTTTGTTCCGTATGTAGGAATCAAAATGAAAGAAAAAAAGAACATTCGCGTTATTAAAGGGTATACACAAAGGAACTGTCTTATAATGACGTCTTATTAAATGAGGATGTCTAGGGAGTAATGTCAGCAAATTGAAGAGGGATTTGATGAGACAGTGGAAAGTGGAAATTTGAAATTCAGAGATAGCGGGTCAAGTGCCACCAAAGCAGCCTCGCCCGAAGGTAGCTGAGATAATTTTCTGCAGTGCAGGGTGCGCTCCTGCGTAAAGCCAAATGCCTCAAACATCATAATAAAGGGGTAGGGAATCAAGTTCGGGAGCAAAACTCACTGTTAGGCTGGGTTGAGGGAATGAAGGAGCGATCAAGAAGGTTTATGCCAAAGAGACTGATACTTATATATGATTCTAAACTCCGAAAACTCCGAAAACCCCGCCTTCTCAACCACCATCACGTTTTGCTGTTTATTTCATGTCTACCCCTCTTCAACAGGTTCCAGCGCCAGGTTATTCAGTTACACAAAATTATAGCTCGGGTGCACCTCCTGCAGAGCCATTACCAACTCCAGCAGTGACCACAGTGCCTGCTGGGGCCTCATCCGCCGCCCCACCTCAGTCTAGACAGGCCGCAGAAGATGCCCGAAAGGACCGGACGCTTGCTGAATTTATGCTGATGCTCGATGATTATGAACCCCTGGTATTTAATAAATATGTTATCAAGTACCTACTTTTAACCCGTTCTATCAGATTCCAAACGAAGTGACGGATTATTACCTTCAACGCGTGGGTTTTGAGTGTGAAGACGTTCGCCTGTTCGTACATGCGAGGCTTCCTCCACCTGTTCAATTTTACATTCATATTCTAGTAAACGCCTTTTGTCACTTGCTGCGCAGAAGTTCGTCTCTGATATAGCGGCGGACGCCTACCAACATGCTCGAATTAGAATGAATGCAACTGGTGGAAGAGCCCGTGCCAATCAGCCACTCACGGGCCCAGGATCTGCTAAGGTACGATGGGTGTGTGTGAGCTAGGTCACAGTTTGAAGCTTAGTGACTCATACATAGGATAAAACTCGAACGACGCTGACCATGGACGACCTGAGCTCGGCGCTTGCGGAGTATGGAATTAATGCCAGAAAGCCTGATTTCTATCTGTAGATTGATTTGATTTTGTGGATTCCCTCCTCAATATTTATCTTGTACACCTTGTAACAGCATTGTTTTAGTTCAATGCGAAATACACTTATCATGCATAGTTTTATGAATGTGATCCGGCAAGTATATATACAGATATCCTGAGGGAGAATATGAATCTAATGCGTAACTTGAACATCCACTTTCGTAACTGCATGTGCCCAACTCATTGGTTCCTGGAAGGAGATGAATTTTGCACTATCACCAATTGAACCCCACTTAATCCACCAGTCTTCTGCTGCTTCAAGGGCATTGTAGCCGAACACTTCCCCAATTTCTTCCCATTGGGCCCGCAGACGGGTGTCATCCCAATCAGCATCGGTGTGTAGGGATAGCCTCATCGCAGCATCTCGCATATCCCGATCTTCTCCAGGAGGTAGTGTCACCAAAGCTGCGTTGTGAAGTTCCGAAAGTCGAACATGGGTACACCGTGCTTGACGTATATCTTGGAAGCCTTCCATGAATTGTGGGATTTGCTCCCAAGTTCGCAGTCTTGACATGAGGACTCCCATCACAGCTGCGTCCTCGACTGCCAAGGATGCACCGTGTGTAGAGCATGGCTATGCAAAATGAGTTTGAGGACGATACGAATACTCGGGAACTGACCAGAAGTGGATGGGCTGCCTCTCCGATGATGGCAATTCTTCCCGTCTCATCGACCCAGTCTTCAGCAATATCCCGGGTTGTGTGTTTTGTTCGAAGAGCATCTGGAGCAAGTGTGAAAAGGCGTTGTATACTAACGCAGAGAAGATTAAGAGAAGATTTAGCATTGAATGGTTCTAAGACCTACACTGGGTCGTAATTGTTGAGATTTATGCAAGACGTAGGTACAACAACGTCCCAACCCTCTGGAGAATCTAACTGTACTTCGTCGTCAGGCCAATAAAGGTGCACGCAGAATTCTCGGCCCTCGCGCTGATTTCGGAATTTAGTAACAACTATGGGTTGTTAAAAGGAGATACTAACAATAGGATACGCTAAAATAGCCATCAGATATTGATGTTTTTTTGGTACGACAGAAAATTTTACACACCCAAAACACTTCGAGCATGACCCATCCAGACTGGCCACTATAGGAGAGTTTGAACGAATTCATGACAGAGATTCAATTCGCGTTGGCAGAAAGATAAGAATAGCCGGTCAATCGTGAGTAAGACTCGAGATCTACACATAAGTAAACTCCAACCTGAGGAAGATCGGCCCACTTCGCCAGATCCGGATCACTTCGTAGTGTTTCCGAGGGAATAGTTATTCTGGATAAGAAAAAGAAGTAGGCAATCAAGAAAGTCACGAGGCAATCAAAAAAAAAAAGACATAGAAGTCAGCGCGGTTAAAAAGTTTAAAGGCAAATCATGAACGTACGTATAGAAGCTCTGCCCGATATCATCTGCGTCACTTCCCCCCCCATTGACATAGTCTCGTACAATACTATTAGAACCGTCGGCGCCAAGGACAACATCAGCCTCGAGAACGGAACCGTCCGACAGGACAACATATGGACGCTCCCTGAGCTCGTCGATTGCAACAGATGTAATAGGTGTGTTGAATCTGACTTGAACTCCCACTGAAGCTGCTAAATCAT
This sequence comes from Collybia sordida, assembly GCA_037014335.1. NCBI lineage: Eukaryota > Fungi > Basidiomycota > Agaricomycetes > Agaricales > Clitocybaceae > Collybia > Collybia sordida. Next base: position 83,448 of record JAYKXK010000011.1, on the reverse strand, counting down.
ACAAGAGAGCCTGCACATCATCGTGCTGTGTCCATCCCATCAATGGATGTTGATGGATCTGGGGTAGAAGTGACATACTGCCATCAATAGAAAATCTCCTCCGCTTTCTCGAATGATATCTTCCTGCCACTCCAGGAAACCCAGATACTCCCCTGTTTCCACTAAGGCCGAATATCAAGAATGTTTTAGTCTTGTAATAAATAATCACTCACATGAATGAAATGCGGTCTTGCGGCAGGGCCTTGCCTTGGCCAGTTCTTCACCCAAGCCCCATTGCATGAGCAATTTGGCTAAATTTGGAGGTACTCGAATGCCACCAGCACGCTAAACGTGTAGTTTGATTAGAAGATTATAAAGATTATATATTTGCGACATACTTGGTGAAGGCCATTGCTTTTCTCCAGCACTTGGACTCGATGGCCACTCTGCCCAAGTGCGTATGCACAAGCGAGGCCGGCTAGACCTGGTTGAGAAAAAAAATAATTTTAATGAGTTGAGGATATGGGCGCCCAGCAAACGCACCTGCACCAATAATCAAGAAATCAATTTTTAGAGGTGCAACCTTGCTGCTAAAACTCATGCTTCGCATTCGGTCGTTGATTGTATCGGTGATTGACATGAGATGACTTGATTTAGAGAGAGACCTTTGGTGACGTAAAATGCGATTTGTAGAAATATGGGGAATGGGTGGGACAGTAACTCGACCGGGAGGAAGATTGCGAGGGGGGTCTTGGTTAGTATGTGGGACGGAGGAAAGAGCAACCCCGTTCTAGAAAACGGAGTTAATAATATGACGGGAGAAACGGTACACGCGGAATGCAAAACTGGATGGAAGCGGCCCTCGTTGTTTTTTCGGGACGGATGAGTGTGTGTAAAAATGGTGGAAAGATGTTACGATGGTGGTCGCGGGGGATGGTTCATTTGGTAAGGGGTCGGGACTTACAGTTCTGTTCCCATTCAGCTCTTGCTCCGTAGTTGACACCGGCATGACCTTTATTGGTTACAAACGAAGATTGATGGATTGATGGAAATAGAGTGAAGGTGTATGGCGAAAAAGCTATAACGTTCTCAGAAAATTGATATTGAGGTATTGGGATGCGTGACTGGGGGGGGGAGCGAAGAAGTTAGATCCCCAAATGGTGGTACGATTAATGAGACCGAAAAAGGTGATCATGAACTGAAAAGTCAAGAAAAGATTAAGAAGGTGGCATCAGAAGGGCATGATTCTGTGAGTATCAAAGAGGGCTAAAGGCCGTGCCGCGAAGAGACCCATGGAGATGTGCTTGGTATGCAGGGTCGCTGAGATAATTTCTCACCTTGGGGTAGATATTTGAGGGGCGGTGGAAGAGGAGAAAACGCCGATAAATGGCAAAAGAGGAGAAGAAGAGGGGAGACGAAAAGGAGAGACAGCAGGAGATGTGGCGACTAGACAAGTCAAACAAGATTATTGGGCTTGTTATGTTGATCTTGAACCGACAAGACGGGTCTCTTCGCCTCGAGCTATTGAAACCAATTTAGTACATAAAACATCGATCAGGGCTCAATATGCAATCCCAGACTTGGGGAGGTCACAACAATAACGGCATTTAGGACCATTTGAGTCGCATGACCTCAAAAATACACACAAGACCTCCTAGCCCTCGACGGCGAGGTCGCTGTAGAATTATAAGCGAATATAAGCGAACAGGGCCATCTATTTCCTTAGCATGCCCTATTACACGATTTTAACGGACAGACCGTGATGTGACATATCGTGACCCTGCCATATCCTGATCATCACCATGTCCTTGAAGCTCAAACCTCACTCACCATCGTTCATCGCGTCCCCCAGCTCACACCCTCCATTCCAATGGGACGATTATCAACCTTCACATAGTCCTCAAGATCCTGCTTCCCTTCCTTCCCCTCCGACTTCATGGCTTTCTGCTCGTGACATGAAACTCTTTGGTGCCCAGCCTCTCACTTCTGCCTCTGATATTGGACTTGTTAAATGTAAAGAATGCATGAAACCAATCCTTCGCAGTTTCATGGCAGAGCATGCAGGTTAGACTAGTGTTGCCTCTCAACATGTGCAGTATAAATAAATACCATCCAGACAATTGTGCTTCTATTCGTGCTGGTGGAAAAAAGGGTGTTAAAGGGAAATCAGGAATAGAGGCTGAAGGTGATACTCACATCCGAGTCCCGATATCGCATCTCTAAATCTGACAGGCCTCTAGACCTACGTAAAAGCTCTAAAAAACGCAAGGCTTCCCTCACCCCAGATGATACTTCTTTGCCAGCCAAAAAGAAAACCAAGCCCACCACAAAGGTGACAAAGGGCCGTCTCAAAGGTCCCGTCGACTACGACAAGCAATGTGGTGTCATAAACGACAAGAATTTGCCTTGTTCCCGCTCTTTGACTTGCAAATCACATTCAATGGGTGCCAAACGGGCTGTACAGGGTCGCTCGAGAAATTATGATGAACTTCTTCTAGACTGGCAACGTGCGAATAACCCCAACTTTGTGGAGCCTGTCAAACGGGAAACAAAGGCTGAGAAAAAAGAGAAACGAGAACGCGAAAAACTGGAGAAGAAGAGGCTGGCCGATGAAGCAGCAGCTGCATTGGGACTCGACCCGTCCAATGTTTCGAAAAAATCTGTAGTCGCAGGCGCCAAGAAGCCCGGCAAGAAAGCGGCGGCAGCAGCAGCAGCGGCAGTTAAGCTTGCAGAAGATATGGGTGAAGATGTTTCCGATGATTTGGAAAATCTGGACTCGGAAGCGGAAATGGACGACCTCGTGCATGTCATTAGGAATGCGAGGGACAAGGGAGTCGTCGCTATCCCTCTAGCAGTTCCATACGATGCTGGAAGCTGGTTTGTTCAGCGGAGAGAACGAGCCCGGTGTTGCAGGGACCTTCTATTGGGTGCTTTGGGGAATGGGGGAGGCACAGCAGTTTCTACTGGGATCAATGGACTTGGCCTCACGGCATGGTCTGGAAATTTGACTCAAAGCTCAGGAATGGCAGGCACTAGATTAACATGAATGTCATTCATGTTGATATTTTGTCCACTCCGACATTCTAGAATATATTATAATATATGTATTGAGTACCGTGTATTTTTACCAAAGCACGGTTGAACCTATCCCAACCTCTGGTAGGCATCTCCTGCATTAGCCCTTCACTTTCGCAGATTCCTGCATACCTTTCCTTCCATAGCTTTGAGGATTCTAAAACTTTGAACGTAGTATCAGAGATACATAAATATTGTGGTTTAAGCTTCCTGTGAAAATTCATTGAATGATAGATTGAGGTGAAATAGTTTTTATCAGAATGTGATAACTTATCACATTTTGAAACTCTCTATTTCTTTGAAACACGTGATGGCACAGGAACCTTGAACATGGATTCATTTTCGAAACTCCGCACACGTGGCAAAAGGGGAACTGCCCAAGTGCAAGCACCTGTCTTTGACGTTGCCATCCAAAAATGCGAACTTGTATTAGTTCTCTCCTCCTCCTCCTCATAACATCGGCGACAGTAAATGCTTTACACTTCTACTTAGATGCCAACCAGAAACGCTGTTTCATTGAGGAATTACCGACGGATACGGTAGTGGAGGGTTTGTACATCGTCCAACTCAATGGTGCTTACTCAATAATTTTCGTCCTTGAAGGAAGTTATCGTGCCCTTGAATGGGCGGAAGATAAACAAGCTTATCAAGAGAATAAAGAGATGGGAATTGTGGTGGAAGTTGTGGTATCCTCTTTTCTTCCTCAGCTTACTTGACAGTCTGGTAAAATATTTTTATTACAGGAATCAGAGTCGGCCGATATAATTGTTAAAACCATTGGTCCGAACGAAGGGAAGTTTACCTTCACCTCACACGACGCAGGGGACCACTCCATCTGCCTTTCCACGAACTATACATCTTGGTTTAGTCACACCCACATTCGCCTTTATCTTGACATCGTGGTTGGAAGCACCAAACCAGATATTGAGAATGACCGAACCCATGTTTCAGGTCTTGCTGCTAAGGTCCGAGATCTTAACGAGAAGTTGGAGGACATTAGAAGAGAACAACAGTATCAGAGAGAGCGGGAAGCAGATTACCGGGACCTTAGCGAAGCAACAAATGCGAGGGCAGTATGGTACAGTCTTGCGCAGATAGTGGTGCTAGTTGGAACTTGCACTTGGCAGCTACGGCATCTCAAGGTAAGTTTGCCAGCCCCACCTTGAACGATCATATTAAATCGTTTTATAGGGCTTTTTCGAAGACAGGAAGATGCGATAAATCCCTTCATTTCCGTATATTTCTCTTGCTTATTGTAATAAATATCGGACTATCTACTCCAGGAAGTCCAGCTTCAATAATATCTTCTTGCCATGCTGGCCTGCAGACATTTTGACTATTGCATCTTTAACTTTTTGGGCGGCTTGCTCGTCAGATTCGTGAGCAGCAATAGACAGAATCTCATGTCTTGGTTCTTGTAACTGTAAATAGTTTAAAAAGGGAAAGCAACGGAAGTGCATGAAAGTTACCTTTCCCGTCGCCATAAGGTCAACCAGAGTCTGCATAACGTCATTTTTTTCTTTCAAAGATCGAGTCTGATACCACCTGGTTTGCCAGAATCCGTGAGAGGTCAGGTTCTTGAAGATAAAAAGTGATGTTGGCAATGATAGAGGTTGTTTAGACATCGCCCCATAGGAAACGAGATGAGCGTTGCTCCCCAACAACCGAGCCATGAGAGTTGTTTGGTTTCCACCTAAAGTGAATCACGTAAAATGTTATATTTCAAGCTATAATTTGCGTTGGCATTAGGCATACCAACGCAATTTAAACCTAGCCGAATATCCTGTCTATTCTGTTAGTGTGTGATATCAGATGGTAATCATAACCCACACCTTCCCACCCGTCCACTCATTGAGCCTAAACCGCAGTGACTTGTCAGACAGTTCGTCATATGTGAGCACCTTCGTAGCACCCAAACTTTGAAGGTCATCTATCATCTTTTGAATATCGTCTCTGGATGTTGTCGATTGAGTTGAGTATCCATGGAAGGAAAACGTCATGATGCGCACCGGTTGCGTACAAAGTTTAGGGTTTTGAAACCCTTAGATGCAGCGATTTGGATAACAGCTTGGCCAACCTTGTGAGCGGGTAAATATAGGCGGAGTGTACATAGGTAATGGGTACGCACAGCACTATTGGCACCATTCTGGACAACCCAATCGCCTTCCTTGAGAGATATAAAGTCCTGCAGCATATTGTATGCTGTGGGTGGATTTACCTGCCATGAGGCAAGCGAAGGTGATGAGGGAGAATGACCTTTGTAGGTAGCTGTAACGTACAGTCATGGTAGCTGCATGGACTTGACTAAGACCGTGCCTCCAAGGAACTTGAATTATGTCGGAAGCGTCAACGCTTCTGCTTGTACACCAAGTGCCGCTCTGTGGCTTGGTCATGACCACCCAATCGTCGACCTTCAGGTGCTTCACACCATTTCCAACGGCAGTAACTCGAGCAAGGCCTTCATTTCCACATATGAATACCGGCTGTTCTGGGCTACCTTTCCCAGAGGCTGTGAGGGTGGTTTCTTCAGTCGGCTTAGAGGGGTAAACTCCTTCTATAACGTTTATGTCCGCTGGATTGATCGGTGCGAGAAGGAAGTTGATATTGACAGTGCCTGGAGCAGGCATGGATAGCCTAGGATATCTAAGAGAACTGAGGACCTTAGAGGTGTCCCCATTCTGAGTGTAAACAATGGCACGGTTTGTCAACTGGGAGAATAAACGTTGTGAAGCGGAGAAAGCCATGTATGAAATTGATGCCACTACAAATATTCAATATTATTCTTTAATGTTCTAGGACACAGAGTGCAATCGTATGAGGATCTTCTTTTGTCACGAGCCATTTCTTCAAATCCATAATCCAGATTGGTTTGAGTGTTTTTATCTTAATCAACGAAAGACTCCTTCGTCGCTGCCCAACAGCTTCTAAAATGTATTGTTTCCACTTTCTTCCTTGTGCACTATCTTCATCCAAAAATACAACTCCTCGTTCCGCCCAATCACTTCCGGGGGTACCTTCACACCACCCGCATCCCGCAAGTAAGGAATCCACGGAGTGAATTCGTTGTTCTTGTGGGAGTGTGAGTTCCCATAACCGGTAGGAAGAGTGAAAGGTTGTGTTCTTCTTATGTGATTTTGCGATCCAGATCAGTGCATTCTTCAGAAAGAGTGTTCGCAATGAGCCTTCTGAATTGTGGTACGCAATGTGCGTTTGGTCTGCTATTTCAGGTTCGCAAAAAAGGGGGAAAGCGTTTGCATGGGGATAGGGCTCCAGACTTGGCGGAGTCGTCTCCTGCGGAGCAAGGTAAGAGCTGTACAGAGCAGTTCCCTTTGAGCGAATACAGGTGTTACTGCCGTGGTTCGGAATATTGGCAGTAAAAGGGTATGTATGTTCCCCATGCAGCAGAGCCTGAGCATCTTTTTTGTTCATTCTTGATGACGGTGAAACAGAATGTGATTTCAATCGTTTTGCACTGGGGAACGGTGAGAGTTGGTTTTCCGATGCATTAATCGTTCTCTTGCGCTTTAAGGTTGTTATATCATCGGGGGCAATGTCCTTTCTCCATAGATTATAGGACCAGTCAATGATGTCATTGTCTGCAATCCCGAGTCCGACGGAATCCGTTGCCATTCTTTGTAATTCTTCCAGCGTAACCGCTTCCTCCCAACCACGTTCCACTGGTCGGTGGATTTTGGTGACCCGGGGAAAGCGTAATTCATAATACTAGGCATGAGCTTAGTTTTTAATATGGCTGAATAGATGAGGGTAACTACCTTGCTATTGGGAGCTTTCGTGAACCCAGCACCGAAGAGCTCCGCAAGCAAAGGTGTACTTAGCAGCCAAGTTGGTGGTTGGAGACCGGTCAGCATGGTGAAATTATATGGAAGGGATTTCGGGGGCTATACTCATGGAATTTATTAGGAGCAATCGCGGGATTCGTCACTCACTAATGACTTGTGGTAGAGAACGGGGTCTGAATTCTTGATTAAAAAGTTTATCTCTTCGAGCTGGCTTCTAGTTAGTCCATACGACACAGTGAAATAAATATGGAAGTGCGGTTTGTAATTAATCTATATACATCAGATCAGGCCAATTCGAAGCAAGGAACATACTCACATCTTTTTTGCTATCTTTGGAATTAGAAAGGACTCCGATGTAAAGAGTTGTTAAGGTTGAAGGTGGAACTTGAGAAAGACCTTAATTCCCAGTTACTGGAAGTATATTGCAACGCACCTCTAAGTTCTCTACCTCGGGCTTTATCCCAAGTAGCACCTATGACAATAAGATCGACAGCATCGCCGTATCCGGGGATGTAGTCCTTTTTGAGTTTGATCCATGGCATTTTCCGATCGTGATAACAGCTTTCCTCTGCTTTTATCACCAAGCCTTCCTGGTGATCAGCCGCCGCGGCAACAAATATTTTCTCAAGCGACTCTCTTGCAAGGCCATTGTCACCACCGGGTTCCATCACGATGAGGGAGCGCCTCGCAATCATCGACTCGCCGGGGGAAAGGAGAATTAATGATTCAAGTAAGGCGCGACGCTGAGAATAAGGAGTCGACAACAAACTTTTCCCATCAAGTAAAAGAATGTCAAAAAAAACCAGTGCCAGGTGGTAATCTACAGTCGCGTCCGTTGTCGCTGGAGGCTGCGAATCCCTGGAAAGAGGATGAGAGGTTATCCCATAATTCGTCATCTAATCTTACATCCATAGAGATTGTTGTTCTGGTATTCGGCGATGGCGAACCCCACGTGCTGTATTCTCAATTAGGTCGCGAATCCGCCAAAACTCTGAATCATATCAGCTTCCTGGGACGCATAATCGTTGGGAAAATATACCATCTATCGTGGTCCCATTACAGGCAACCATTTCGGCGTCCAGTATGATGTTCCTCTTGACTTTATTCCTGTTCAGTGTTGGCGAGCTGGAAAGGCCGAGAGCATTGCGAATAATTCTATGTACGGCGTATCGGTCCAAAGTCGAGTCTCTCCCGCTTTTGCTATAAATTGTAATTTTAGATTTCTCGCCTGAGAGTATTTCGACGTGGATTTGTGCTCGCTCTCCATCATATTTTATTTCCGCCCACATTCTTTTAGAACCACGTAAGGATTCTAAAACATGAGCGCAGCTCCTCCCTTTTTCAGATTTTGGTAGCTAGGTGACGTCAGCGTACTCGTAGAAGTATGTTGCAATGAGGTGGTACCTGAACAGGAACACCGATGCGAGGTTTATTAATGCCTCTTTGATGTGGGAGTAACTCAAAGCTTGCTGCTGCTTCGTTTATAGTGGCTTTGACCCGGTAGGTGTTGAGCATCCAACAAGTAGGATCCCATACCTTCATCGCATGTTCCAGTGTAAGAGTATGAACTGAAGACGCATTGAGATCGAGTAGGGCTGAGCTATAGTTTTGAATTTTAAGAGGATATAGTACAGGCCGGAGATCTTTCAAAATAATCTGGGTTAAGAAAGAGGCATCTACGGGCGAAAGAGGACGAAAGAGGGCCCTTATTAAAAGATATCGCTCACGGCGAACGTTCTTGGGGTATGCAGTTCGAATTGAACTGTGAGAAAATGCCGAAGTGGACGCAAGCTCGTCTAAAAGAGAATCAACTTGTGATATCGACAGTGGACTAATGTTGTCTTCTGTCCCCTAGAGTGTGGTAGTTGGACACAAATCATTCAAAATCCGAGAATGAGTCATACTGAAGATGTTCGCTGGAGCGCCAGTCTAACTTCATCTCCCAAAGAGCCTGAAGTTTCTCCTAGAACTTTTGGATCTATTCCTAAGCAGTCTACAAGATAGCGCCCCAATGTTGTTTCTTGCATATCGTATTTTCGATATGTATCGTTCTCAGGAAAGAGGAGTTTAAATATAATCCTTGTCGTTCCAGGTGGAATTGGGGCAAATAAATGGTGTAATCGTGCGGTCCATCGCTTGAACACTTCGATGGCAGGATTAATCGGTTTCTTGGCCCGTTTGCCCGGTTGATGTGTGTTAGTTTGGGGAATTTGAGATATTTCTCGGAAGAGGGAACAGAGGCTGATGAATTACTATGAGATGGACGAGTATACTTATAAAAAACTTACAACAAGAATGGAATATCCTTCTTGTTTTCGAAGGACGCGCGGGACATGATGACAAAATTGCATGGACACCCCGGGGACTTACACAATGATAAACACGTGACCGTTGCGTGATTGGCCGCCAAGATTACACGACACTTTTACCCAGGACACCCAAACAGGCCCTTAGTGTGCAATCGCCTTCTTACATATGGCCTTCTTGATTCTTGAACCAGACTAGATATGTAGTTGCGGCCGAGACTTTCGACATACTCCCCCTCTTCTTGTTCATGGCCAAACATTACTTGTATTCATTACAATGAGGAATAACGTGGATTCATGAATACTCTCGTTCTAAAGAAGGACACCAGAGACGCGTACAGCTCCATCTAGCCGAGGGTTACCTTCCTTCTGGGAAATCCTGAAGAGGGCCACGCGTCAGTGCTGGGGAACCAAGGCGGGGTAGTTTATGATCGGAATCCTTTGGGTGCACTGGGGTACCGGGTCTGTTAGACATACGCTTGGAGTGGATATTTGGCGCGTGTGCCCCGATTCGAATCAGGCTAAGAAAGTCTATTTATGTAAAAGTATGTACAAGAATGGTTATGAGTTTAGTTCCTGTGCATTCATATTTTTGACAGTGAAGTGACGTTTAAACCATCCCTTCATCACTCCAAACTTATGTTTGGAAGCGATGGTTCTAAGAGCTTTTTACGAATAAAGATCAGGCAGGTCGCGGAAGATCAAATCGCACTAAATAATTCTTAATCCTAACTGGTATATGTAGTGGTAAATTTCAACAAATTCAAAAAACAGGCTGTGAGGTCGTTTGAATATTCCTACAAAAGATTAAAACGGGACAATAACCAGTGTGAAGCCCAATGGAAAGATTGTGTAAGTACGGCAGAGTGCAAAAAACAGTGTTGAACGGGGTTATGAAGCGTTGACATAATATATAGATTGGAGAAAGGCAGAGATGGGGATATATAAGGACGAAAGCAACAAAATCAGGGGGCTGTTCCACAAGTAAAAGAAGCAGACATGTATCGCAGGGAAAAAATGGGCATGCGTTGCGTTAAAAGCGTGACAGATGAACCAACAGAACCTATTGCTATGAGTATTCCTTCTCTGAGGTCATTTTCTCAGCACGAATAACATCAGAATCTCCCCCGTCGAGAGAATTACCAGCGATGGTAATTCCATGTTCACCACGTAAGTCGTTGGCAGGGGTTCCTGGTCGAGAGGAGGCCATCCCGGACGACGTTCCTGTCGCGGTAGATATAATGTGCTGATTATGGGGATAGTACGAACGCCGCTGCATTTTCTTAAAGTCATACGAAGTAAATCTGTATTTTTCGTTATAGAAAGTTGATTCGTGTGAGCATTGACTACATACTGCTCTTCCATTTGTCTCATTTCGGCGCTGAGGTTATCTTGGTTAGCTTTCCGTGCCTTCGCTTTCAGAGGATTATCTTCCAGAAGTAATTCTTCTAGTTCATGCGATGCATCAAAATTGGCTTTCTTGGCCTGGTGTTTTGTATATGTGAGTGGGTCAGAAGATGGTAACGAAGAGGTTTACATCGGGTACAAAGGGAGGGGTTTGTTCCTTTGACTCCAGCGTGTCCCAATCAATCGGATGGAACCAAGGATGTCGTCGTAGTTCTTGATAACCTTCGCCGTGAGGTTTGCACCCAAACCGTTTGGTAGAATCCCGTTCCAAAAACTGCTCTTTGTTGAAGGAAAACGTTATATTGTGTGTGAAATTGCTCACCCCTTTTAATACTTGCATACCAACCCGGCTGCACTTCTTATCTGCATCCTCAGGCCATTTTAGGGGATCCTTGGATATGCTATATGTCAAATCGCTGTTTGTTCTCCCTCTAAAAGGCCGACGACCAAATATGAGTTCGTATGCACAAACACCAAGAGACCACCAATCAATATAATAAGTATATCCACGTTTGGTCAAAATTCTTCGAAAAAAGTCAGACTTAACGGAACATTGGAAATGGAAATCCTACTCAGGTGCCATATAAGCCATGGATCCTGCGACGCCGGTTAGTTTACGCTCTCCAAAATGGACGGCGATGTTGAAATCAGTCAGATGAGCGTTTCCTCGCTCATCCAGAAGAATATTGTCTGGTTTGAGGTCCCTATATACGGTAAATTTAGTATGAAGGGAAAGAAAAACTGGATGGGGCAAATTAGAACTTAGAAGGGGACAGTATAAGACTGACCGATGCATGATGCCATTGTCATGAAGGAATGCAAGGCCGGAAGATAGTTGAGCGACATAAAAGCGAACTGTCTCCTCGGGTAAAGACCCCAGACGCTCAAGGTGAACTAATAAATTTCAGAGTCCGATATGGATGAGATGCATGGAAGATGACTTACAACGAAGGTCTCCACCTAGCATAAGATCAAGTACAAAAAAACAGTTTTCATCATCTTGGAAAGCATAGCGCAAGTTGACAATGTAGGGGTGGTCGACCTATGAGTGTGAGGTGAAAGTTGTTGGATTGCAGTCTGAAAGGGCTGAGCTTACCTCCTCCAGGAGGCGCCGTTCTTGTATTACGTTGGGAACAGCCTTCATCTTTACACACTTAGCCTTGTTAATATATTTAAGAGCGTATAACTCCCGGGTCTGTTTATGTTGAACGACCCGGACCTTGATGACATTTTTAGCCAATGAGGTTGGAAATTCGGTGGGTGCGAACCTTTCCAAACGCCCCTTTTCCTACGCATCGTAGAAGAACGAAGTGGAATAGATTGACGTCTCCATCAAAGTCGATGGGCTGGTAAATTATAAGACCAAGGTTTATCAGCAGGATGGAATTCTGACCTGAGGTCGACAACAGACAGCACCCATGATAGATCGTAAGTGGTCGTATACACGTAGAAGGAGTGGGTAAGGCTGGCGCAATGAAGCCAGTCAGAAAGAGTGAAAAGCGTGCGCCAGGGCAGAATAGGAGGACGAAGAAATTTAGAGACTTGGTCTCAGGTGATGACCTTGAGAACAGTCGGCGGCGGTTGGAATGGCGTTCGGGGGACTTGTCAGGCATCTCTCGTTACCACATCCAATAATTCCCCATCATTGTTACGGTCACATCACACTTCACCCCACGTGAGCCCAATTTTTCCCAAAGCAAATTTATGCACCACCGATAACCATGTCCCTTTGTTCGGATTTTCTCCGACCCCTGGTTCTTTCTGGACCTTCTGGTGTTGGTAAAAGTACACTACTTCAGCGCCTGTTCAATGATTTTCCGGACAAGTTTGGATTTAGTGTATCCCGTTTGTATTTCTCTTCCTCTACTCTGCGCTGACTGATCAGATTCAAGATACCACTCGGATGCCGCGGCCAGGCGAAATACATGGAAAGCAATACTACTTCGTAACACCTCAAAAATTTAAAGAGCTTATCCAAGAGAATGCATTCATCGAACATGCCGAGTTCTCGGGAAATTTCTATGGCACAAGTTTTCAAACTGTCCGTCAAGTCCAAGGGATGGGGAGAAGGTGTATTTTGGATATTGAGGCGCAGGTGCGCTCAACCTCATTTGATTCTTTTCTATACCCACATCGAACTTGTATCCAGGGTGTCCGTCAAATAAAAAACACCAATTTGAACCCTGTCTACCTTTTCATATCACCCCCTTCTATGCGAACCCTCACCACTCGTCTCCAGCAGAGAGGAACTGAATCAGAGGCAATGGTGCAAAAACGGCTCGCAACAGCCCTGAAAGAGGTTCAATTCGCGAAGGAGTCTGATGTGCACGATAAAGTTATCGTGAACGACGATTTGGATAGAGCGTATGAATTGTTTAAGAAAATTGCTTTGGGAGAAAATATTCCTGGAGATACACTCCCTGCATTGGATGATTAATAATGTGCCTACGTACATTTATCACTACCTGAATTACAACATGTTTATCACCTTGAAAGAGCTCCAGAATTTAATTATGTAGTGGACATGCATAGAGAATTTGCCCGAGTTTGATCAGGCTCCTAAAAGCATCCCCACGCAGCGTCACACGATGACAAATGAGTTTGTCCATGTTTGCTTGTGGCAAACTATGTTTCGTGAACGCTGTAGAGGGGCTGCAACATTACACGCTCCGAGATCCCCGAGCCCTCCGTGGCAAACTTTAAGCGACCGGTTTCGTTCAGTAAAATACGTGGCTACCAAATAACACCAAACCGATTATTTTGAATTTCCTTCGTCACAACAAGTGACCAAAGTGATCCCTAATGGACAGAATGTCTTTTGAACACCCATTTCATGCACACCTTACCAACGTTCTAAAAGTAACCAAAGACTTGAAAAAATTTAGAACTTTCCTCTAGTATCATAATAAATACAGGGGTCCATAATGACAAGATCTTCTCAGTTCTGTAGTTGTGGACCCCATTACATCCTTTTCATATAAGATTGAACTTTGATACCAACACAATCCTTCCCTCAATTAAATTCAATAAGATCCTAAATAATCATTGTGGTCCATTGTCGTTGGTGACTGCCAAACCCAAAGATCTCTTCCTCTGATAGGGATTGTCACTTATTGTGACGAAGGAAATTCAAAATAATCGGTTTGGTGTTATTTGGTAGCCACGTATTTTACTGAACGAAACCGGTCGCTTAAAGTTTGCCACGGAGGGCTCGGGGATCTCGGAGCGTGTAATGTTGCAGCCCCTCTACAGCGTTCACGAAACATAGTTTGCCACAAGCAAACATGGACAAAGCTATTTGTCATCGTGTGACGCTGCGTGGGGATGCTTTTAGGAGCCTGGAGTTTGATATCAATCCATTCCCCATATAGAATGTAATGTGTCATCCAGGAACAGCCCGGCCAAAATTTAAGGGACCGGTGTATGAAGTCTCTGGATCTTTCTGAGAACCAGTCTAGAGCTTGACCTATAATTCTGACGCTACGCAACTCCCATGGCCACCTGTCGCGATGCTGAAGGGTGGAAAGCAGTTTCGCGCATTCGTGAATTTGATAGCACTCTGTGTTTCGAGGAGGGTGTTATTCTTTCTATGCTACTCACTGTCCTTCTTCTTGTGGCGGTTTGGAGGTCCTTACGTCTTTGCACATTGCCTGCAAGAAATTTGACGACAAAAAGTCACTGGCTATTGCGGTTTAAAATTGTATGTAATTTATATCTTAATATTGTGAGGGGAGCGGTCAATTGTTTTTTTAGATTCTCCTTGCCGTGTCACTTTCCTGCAGTATCACCAATTTTGCTCTTGTAGTCTCCTCTCAGAAATCTGTGCCGGTCTTACAGTCTTATGCTCTTGAACCCATCTCCTTTGTTGCGGCGACGTTTTTGACGTATTACAACCACACCCGGACTCGTCGATCATCGTCCCTACTCCTAGTTTTTTGGCCACTATATCTCGTTGGACTGTCGATCTGGATTCGAACCGTGCTAGCTATTGATTTTTCCTATTACCAGCATCTTCTTATTCTCAAAACATCTGCTGCGACGTTTGGATTCCTCGCGTTTACTATCGAGATCCTGGGTCCGGAGCATGGTATAGCACTTTCGTCGGGGGAAGACTCACACATGGAAAACCCAGTAATTACTGCCAATATTTTTAGCATCTGGGTTCGCATTTATCACGTCGAACAAAATTCAAATTCTTATTTTCTGCATTAGTCATTTGGATGGATGACTCCTCTTATGAAGAAGGGGGTCACTCAGTTCATCACAGAGGATGACTTACCTTCGTTAAGGGCGAAAGATGAATCAGTGGAGTTAGGTAAAGACCTGGATAAGGCACTCGCTAAGCAGTCTGTTATCTTTCCCACCGTATACAAAGTGATTTTACATAAATTTCAACAGCACCCTATGGAAAGCACTCTTCGTGGCGTACGGAAAACCGTACGCAGTAGCAGCAGGTCTCAAGGTTATTCAAGATCTTTTGGCGTTTCTCCAACCTCAGCTGCTTCGCTGGCTTCTCGCCTATATTTCCTGGTATCAAGATACCCGCCGTACATCCATAAATCCGCATGAAACTCCCAGTCATCTGGAAGGATTCGCAATCGCTGTACTTATGTTCGTTGCATCAGTCATCCAAACCGTGACACTGAATCAGGTCTGATTAAATTCTACTTTAACTCAATCCCACGATTCATCATTCCGGCAGTATTTTCAACGAACTTTCGAAACAGGGTGCATTATCCTTTTGTTGCAATCCGGTTCTTATTACTAACATACTCACCCTACAAGGATGCGTGTTCGTGCAGGGCTTGTGACCGCTATCTATTCGAAGGCTCTTGTTCTATCGAATGACGAGCGCACTCGCGCCTCTGGTGACATTGTTAATCTCATGTCTGTTGATGCTACTCGGCTCCAAGATCTTTGCACCTACGGTTTAATCGCCATTTCAGGCCCCCTCCAAGTATGGTTGATTAAATCTCATTTTTAAAGACAATTAATTTCCTTTATAGATCACCCTTGCGTTTATCTCTCTCTATAACATACTTGGTTGGGCGGCCTTCGTTGGAGTTGCAATAATGATCGTCTCTATTCCTCTTAATACTTGTACGTTCTCTAGGTATTTCATGTTCGATTTTGATCCCTAATTTTTTTTCTCGAGTCATCGCGCGGATTTTGAAGAAAATGCAGGAGCAACAAATGAAAAACAGGGACAAGCGAACCAGGTTAATGAGTGAACTTCTCGCCAATATTAAAAGGTATATTACGATCGATAATATGTAAAATTTCGACTGAAATGCTTGCGTCAGCATCAAACTTTACGCCTGGGAGTTTAGTTTTGTGAGGAGAATTTTAGAAACCCGTAATAACCAAGAATTAAAAACACTGAGAAGTATTGGTCTGGTCACGGTAAGTTGGTCATATCTTCGTTCTACTCGCACTCACTATTCTCCAAGGCCTTTAATACCACTTTGTGGAGCGGTATCCCACTGCTTGTGGCATTCAGTTCCTTTGCGACTGCTGCTTTGACCTCTTCTCGACCTTTGACCTCTGACATCATATTTCCCGCTATCTCATTATTTATGCTTTTGCAGTTCCCGCTGGCTATGGTATACACTTTGTTCGTTTCTCGAAACTCAGTTAACATCGTTCAAATAGTTCAGTCAAGTTACCTCCAATATTATTGAAGCTATTGTTTCAGTTCGACGCTTGGCGGACTTCCTGCAAGCTGATGAATTACAAGCTGATGCCCGGAAAGTGATTGAGAAGCCACTTTTGAATGAGGGAGACGAGGTCTGCATAATTATCAGATCGTCCGCCTTCGCCATTAATGAGTTTGCAGGTACTATCAATCAAGAATGCAGATTTCTCCTGGGCCAAACTTTCAACAGAACCAACGTTGGAAGGGATCAACCTTACCGTGAAAAAGGGAGAACTCGTCGGGATTTTGGGACGCGTTGGATCAGGGAAAACCAGTTTGTTGTCAGCAATCATCGGTGATATGTTGAGGAAAGATGGTGACCTTACCCTTTCGGGGTCGATATCGTATGCTTCTCAAAATCCATGGTATGCCCTACCTGTTATGTCAAATCGTTATAACTGACAGATTCAATAGGATTCTCTCCGCTTCCGTTCGGGAAAATATCTTATTCTCCCATGAATACGAAGAAACTTTTTATAATCTTGTGGTCGAAGGCATGTCCAGGGATAAAGTTATGGCCTATGACTAACATCGATATCCAAATGTAGCTTGCGCTCTCCGTCAAGACCTTGCCCTCCTTCCACAGGGTGATCTGACTGAAGTTGGGGAGAAAGGTTGGTTTCATTCTTTGATTGATATTATTACAATCTATCTAAAAAGGATATTCTTTCAGGGATTACTGTAAGTTTATGATAGTATTTTTTTTCAATTTTTCTTTCTTGATAGACTTGTTGAATAGCTTAGTGGAGGACAGCGAGCTCGCATTGCCTTAGCTCGCGCTGTCTACGCCCGTGCCGACTTGTAAGTAAACCTATTCATCACGATTGTGGGTACTGACCCTTCCTGATTGCAAGGGTTCTTATGGACGACTGCCTTTCCGCCGTTGACAGCCATGTGGCTCGTCATGTATTTGGTTTGTATAATCCTCCTTTAAAGATTCAGCCTCACTTCATAGTTTTCATCTACAGACCATGTCATTGGCCCTCATGGACTCCTTGCATCTAAGGCACGAATTCTTGTGACGAATAGTATTGCTTACATCAAAGTTTTTGATCAACTTGCCTTTATCCGGAAAGGTGTTATCCTCGAATTAGGTTCCTACGATACCCTTATGTCGAATCCTGAAAGCGAACTATCAAAGCTCGTGTGAGTATTGCCAACACAACTTCTCATGAATGGATCGAATCCAACTCCCTTATTTAGCCAAGGTCACGGTTCGAGTAGTACATCATCCGGAACTTCTACTCCTTTCATAGCTAGTGGTAGTGCCACTCCCAAGGTCGAAGCGCTGGACGCCGTGGACCTATACCAGACCAAAGAGCATGCCAGTGCTCTAACTGAAAAGTTACGTCACCAAGCGAGTTTCGCAAGGGCCAAAATCGCGCGGCCCTTACCACCAAGAAACACTCCACTTACTGGTCTAAGCAAGGAGCACAGTGAGCGGGGCCAGGTCAAAAAACATGTTTACAAACAATATATTGAAGCCGCATCAAAAGTTGGGTTTGCTTTCTTCCTGCTTACTACAGTTCTTCAGCAAGCCGCGTCAGTGTTTGCAAATCTCACCCTACGTGACTGGGGCGAGCATAACCAAAAAATGGGATATAACCGAGGGGTCACCAAATATCTCATCATCTATGGCTTATTTTCTTTTTCGGCAACTATTCTTGGTGGTGCTTCAGCTGTCTTGATGTGGGTATTATGTGCCTTGCGAAGTGCACGACGGCTTCACGATGGCGTACGTTTATTTATATTGCTTGTGTGGGATAAAGTCATAAATTTTACTATCATCACAGATGTTGGACGCCCTCATGCGCGCGCCCCTGAGCTATTTTGAGCTAACACCTACCGGACGGTAAATTTGACTCCTGACGGTTTGATTGGAGCTCAATTCTCGGTGCAGAATCCTCAACCTTTTCTCTCGGGATACATATGTTGTTGATCAGATTTTGGCACGAGTTATTCAAAATGTATGTCGGACCCTCGCTGTTTGCCTCTCAATTGTTGTGGTTATTGGAGCAAGTTTTCCGCCTTTCCTTATCGCTGTCATACCCCTGGGATGGTTCTATATCCGTGTCATGAAGTAGGCTCCTTCTTGGCCAGTTGGTTGTGAAATCTGATGAGTCATAGATATTACCTCGCTACGTCAAGGGAACTGAAAAGGCTTGATGCTGTTTCTCGTTCGCCAATCTTTGCCTGGTTCTCCGAATCGTTGGCAGGTCTTTCAATCATCAGGGCGTTTAATCAGCAAGCAGTCTTTATTGCAGCCAATCAACGTCGTATTGACCGCAACCAAATTTGTTACCTTCCAAGTATTTCAGTCAATCGTTGGCTCGCAGTTAGATTAGAATTTGTTGGAGCAATGATTATTCTCATTGTTGCTTGTCTAGCAATGATGGCTTTGATTACAACTGGAGTAGATGCGGGGTTGGTGGGATTGGTTTTATCATACGCGTTGAATACAACATCATCCCTCGTAAGACTCCTGCTTTCTCCCCGCCACTTTTCTAACATGACCCAGAATTGGGTAGTCAGATCTGCAAGTGAAGTGGAACAAAATATCGTCAGCGTTGAACGCATATTGCATCAAACTGAGACTCCATCCGAGGCTCCGCAAGAGGTACCCGAAAATAAACCTAGTGAAATTTGGCCTTCCCAGGGAAGAATAGAATTCCGGTATACATGATTCCACCCCAACAGCGAAATACATTGATCACCATTTTGCAGTGGGTACTCTACACGGTATCGGTCCGAACTTGATTTGGTTCTTAAGGATATTTCTGTCACAATAGTAAGTTAGGTGGTAACTATCAGTCAACCGGATGCCCAAATTCATTTTTTAGGAACCTAAAGAAAAAATTGGTATATGTGGTAGAACTGGGGCAGGGAAATCTTCTGTATGTTTACACATTTTCTAAATTCTAATGCTTGTTCCTTACTTTACTTTTAGCTACTGCTTGCCCTCTTCCGTATTATCGAGCCCGTTGAAGGAACCATCTTTATAGACTCCGTTGACATCACTAAAATTGGACTTCACGATCGTTCGACATACTTCTGTCCCCCTTGTTCTTTAACTGATTCTTATCATAGTTCGCTCCTCCATATCCATTGTCCCACAGTCGCCGGACTTATTTGAAGGGACTTTAAGAGAAAATATTGACCCTGTGGGAGAGTATACTGACCATGATATTTGGACAGCTCTAAGTCAAGTCAGTCCATCACCGTGGTAGTGCCTACTTGTTCTGACGCTCCACAGGCACATCTCAAGGACTATGTCGAGGAGCTACCAGAAGGTTTAGATGCTCCCGTTAGAGAGGCAGGATCTTCACTTTCCGCCGGCCAACGTCAACTCCTCTGTTTTGCCAGAGCACTCTTGCGCAAGGTAGTCCCACAATCACTCCTCACTATCCCAGAACTTATGTAGAATGTCAGTCGAAAATTCTAGTTTTGGATGAAGGTGAGGTTTGATCAGACCATGCCATGGTAACAAATATTGACTTCTCCAAGCTACGTCCGCGGTTGATCTAGACACCGATCGTGCGATCCAGGATATTATCCGAGGTCCAGCTTTCGCAAACGTCACAATACTCACTATCGCGTTAGTCTTTCTTCCTCCTTCTAAAAGTTCATAGGGATCATAAGCGTATTAGGCATCGACTCAACACCATTATCGAGTCTGACCGCGTACTAGTCATGGATTCAGGAAAGGTGAGAACTAACTTATTTCTTGCCATGCTTGGGCTCATTATGGTATAGCTAGCGGAACTTGACTCTCCCGAGCAGCTTCTTGCAAATAAAGAGTCTATTTTTTACTCCCTAGCTCACGAAGCCGGATTAACAGGCCAGAAGATGGAATGATAATGATAATTTTATAGACAGAATTACGTAGACGTTTTATTGAAAACTCAAAAACTTGGCAAATTATTGATGAATCGATGATGGGAAGCCCCACTTAGACTCGTGACCAGCCAGCCAGCCCTCTGACGTATTTACAGAAAGTAAGTAATAAAGTAGAGGAGCTCCACTGTGTTCGTCATCGAATGAACACCAATCAAGTCTTTAGTTCATCCAATTTCTCACCTTTCTAATTTTCATGGCCAGTGTGTCACCTCACGAAAAAAGTCCCCGTCCCACCCTCACAATTATCAAAGAGCAGGATTTTGTCTCTCACCTTCCGTCTGAAATCAATACTTTTCGAGATGATATTACTCGTTCGGACTCAGATACAACCGCAACGAATTCCTCCGATGAGTTTAATTGGGATGATGAGGAAACATCGAACGGCGGGGAAAATAATGTGCAAGCCAAGCGGGGAAGGGCTATATGGAGGGCTTTCATGAAGCTTACAAGACCGACACGGGTTGTTTTAATTGGTGTAGTCGTGGCTGGCATTCTCATCGCGCCTCTTCTCGTCGTCAACATTCGTTTCGCGGAAAGCTCTATCACCCCCCATATACATGTTTGGTCTTTGTGGTTAACAGTTGTTTGGACGTCGGCTTGCCTTACTTACTTGATAGTTGATGCTGTGCCTCGTATAGTGGTAGCAGTTATCGTTTTGCTTGGGGGCCAGGTTGAGCGCCTAAAGACTCAGCTAGAGGTATGCGATCTAGTCTTTGACTTAACTATCGTCACTAATAGAGACTCCCACTTATTAGCTCACCATGGCGGTTTCGGCTTGGCTCAAGTTTTCCCTCGATATATCCTGGGCTTGGATAAGCCTATCGATTATAAGAGCGATCTACCACCCCCCTGGTCAATACTGGCTTATCATCAATCGCGTAATGCAGGTATGTTCGTAGTTATTGCTCAGGATAATGACTACACCTCCGTACAAGGCATTGTTTGCGACTGGTATCATCCTCCTCGTCGAGAAGCTATTTCTCCAATTTGTTGCTATAAACTTCCATGAGAAGGCTCTTGCCGATCGCCTTCTGGAGAATCGAAAAGGTCTGAGAGCTCTCGATCGCCTCTCGAATGCCCAGCCAACTCCCAATAGGAAATCACCCTATACTAAACGTGGTCACAAGAGTCCCTCCGCTTCGGTCGATCTTCTTGGGGTCTCCCATCGTCATAAAAATAATGGACATAATCCTGCTGGGTCAACGACATGGAGTGAAAAGGTACATTACCCCCCTACTGAGGAAGGGCCGTCAGGTGTACGGCATATAGAGGGACAACAAAAGAGGAAAAAAGCTATGACGAGTGTGATTGTTGATCAGGTTTGTCCCTCAATTCTATTAAAGTATTTTCAAGGACTAAGAATACACAGCTTGGTGGAGTGATCAGCCAAGTTGCGTTGAAAAATTCAAAGTTCAACAAAGGTGGGGAAATCGGGGGTCTTCACTCGGCGCGCAGGCTGGCGAGAAAATTATTTAGTACTCTTAGCGATGTCAGTCCCGCAAGGTCCCATCTCTTGGTAGAAGGTAAACCTTTCGTTCTTCCTATAATGTAATTTTTGTTAAAATGTCAATCTAGATTTCTATCCTTACTTTCGGACCAATAGTGAAGCCGTAAGTACATGTTTAGCCCTCTGCTACATTCTCATCGACCATCCTCTTCCAGCATGAGGCTTTTGCTTTATTCGATAAAGATTCAAATGGAGACATTAGTAAACGGGAGATGCGTGAAGCTGTCCAGCGAATATATCGAGAGCGGAAAGCTTTAGTGTCCAGTCTCAAGGTGAGTGGGCATGCTAAACTATCTGTACTATGGCTAATGTGCTATAGGATGCGAGCTCAGTGGTTGGGAAACTTGATGCTGTGTTGCTAGCGGTTGCTTTTGTGGCCATTATTTTTGCCTGTCTTTTAATCTTCAACCGGGAAAATACGCTAGCTTCTTTGGTTCCTCTGGCGACTATTATTTTGGGCTTTTCATTCATTTTCGGACATTCAGCTCAAACCCTCTTCGAATCGGTACAAAACACAAACACTCCATACCGCTTACTTCTAACTTGGTATCTAGCTAATTTTCATCTTCTCGACTCATGTATTCGACGTAGGAGATTTGGTGATGATTGACGATCAGGTAATTGACCCCTATTTTTTTGTATTTACGTCGTTATTAACGAAACGCCCCAAGGTGCTTTATGTAGTAGAGTTTGGCTTGTTCTCTACTACATTTCGCCGAGTTGATGGTCAAGAAATCATTGCCCCAAATGCCCTGCTCGCTAGTACAAAGCTTGTTCATAACTTGCGGCGTAGCAAGTCGATGTAAGTGATGGTTTTTATTCTATTATTTTGATTAATTTCTAAGTAGGTGGGAGTCCACAAAGCTCATGGTGTCGTACAACACACCCATGACAGTTATTGAGCAGCTCCGATTCCGAATTAACGCCTACGTCATGGCAAATAGTCGGGATTGGTCAGGATGTGCTCTCAATATTGACAAAATGGAATACCAGAATGCAATTCATTTGATAGTAGCAATTGAGCGTAAGTATGATAGTACAGCTTTGGGGGAATACATTCTAATTTAACTTAGATCGTCCCAATTGGCAGGATTGGGGTGGTCGATGGGCGCGCCGTACTGCCTTTATGCGGAATTTGAAAGAAACTTTAGAGGATCTGGATATTCAATATTCTATGCCTGTGCAACCTGTGTTACTTCCTGGAGATTAGATTTTGATATAATGCATCCTCCCTAGCTCAACTTCACTAAGATAAGGCTCATTTTTGGTCCAAAATCCTGTAGTTGGTCATCTCATAATGCGTGATGTCTGTCGAATGCTCACCTCATGCATTATTATATTTATGATGGGTACATCAGGGAATCTGACATCACATACACAGTGTAAGGGGAACACCCTTACCGACCTCCTTTCCACTTTTCCAACTTTGGTCTCCAGAACCCGACCAATACTCACGAACATTCGTGAGCTCGAACTCCCAACTCCAATTACCAACCATACAATTACCAACTTCACTTACCGACTGTACATTACCGACCCCCACTTCAAGTCGAACCTGACTCACACATTCCCTTACACCACATTAGTTAGACCCCACACTCACTTCACCGATGCTCCCTTACCGTTCCCCGACTGATGCGCAACTTGTTGGGAATGCAGGGACATGCCCACGTGACCCTTTACCAACAATGCATGTTGTCGTACTGCACCGGGAAGTAGCACCAGTATATAGACACAACTGACGAAGGCGAGGACCCTTAGAGTGTTCTCTTAGGATCCCTTTTGTCAGGTATGTACATGCATCAGGAAAAATACTTTTGCCCTGGGAAATTTACACGTGATAGAAGGCATCACAGGGCATCACAGGGCTCAACAGGGCATTACAGGGAGCTCCCAGGGCTCTCCCAGGAATTGATGGGATTTTGATAGCATCACAGGGCATCACAGGGCATCACAGGGCATCACAGGGCATCACAGGGTGCTCCCAGGGTGCTCCCAGGAATTGCTAGAGCTTTAACAAAGTCACAGGGCATCACAGGGCATCACAGAGTACCCCAAAGGAATTCATGGAATTTAAAAAAACCTGAGGGCATCACAGGGCATCACAGGGTACCCCAAAGAAATCAATGAAATTTAAACAAACCTGAGGGCATCACAAGGCGTCAAAGGGAACTCCAACAGAATTAAAAAACCCCAAAGTGTCAGAAGGCGTCAGAGGGCACTCCAGGGGTTGTAGTGTACATAAACAACTTTTTATAAGCATTTGTGATCATTAGCAACCATCAGCAACCATCAGCAACTGTTTGTGTGGGGAATTCTCAAATATAAAACATGAAACAATATCAAAGAGTATATTATTCCCTTAAATAAATGGATTACATATGTATTTGTGTTATAAATCTACCAAAGGAACTGTGGTATCATAAAAGGGGGATGGGCAGTCCTGGAGGTGACTAACTTCAATGAAGGAGTAGAAGCAGTGATTGTAAGGGCAACCCAATGGTGGATACATTGACAACCTAGAGTTCGGTTGAAGGGTGTGAACTGGTGGAAAGTTCACTGAGGGGCCAGGGACTGCAGGAATGTGATAAAGGTGGTGAAAAGAGTGTATTAGAGGGAGAGGAAGATAATAATGATCCCAGGAAGGTAAAGGTATGTTATTATATGTAAAACTACGCCTAAAACTACCCTATAAAGTCCGGAATATCCCATACCTAACATGTGACCTCCAGACACAGGTACACTAAAAATAGAAAACATCGAAATGTAATCTAATCAAATGAAGGGGGCATAATCTAATCAGTGAGATTACATGCCTAGAGCATCTAGATGCTCGTCATCTCCCCTGGACTAGATATTGACTGTCCCCAGTCAATCTGGTAGTAAAAGGAACACCAATACATCCAAAAGGTGATTGGTGAGACTGGGGCAAAGGTAACTGGATGGGAAAAAATTCTGGGGGGTGTTTTGATGCAAAGCTGAGTAGGAGAAGGAGTGAATGATGGGGGATAGAAGTTGTTAGTTGAAAAAACGAATGGGGGAGGGGTTAAATGGATGTAATCTAAAAATAGCAAAAATGCGAAACTGGATGTAATAAAAGAATGAGGGGATGGAAGGATGAATGTGGGGGAATTAAACAACAAAGGGGACCATAGAAACTAGCCAGATAGTGTGGGAATATCATCAGGTGGTTTGGAAGGGAATGTTGTATCATAAAAGTGAGAATGACTGTCCTGGAGGTGACAAAATTCAATGAAGGACTGGAATTGGTGATGGGGGATGTAAACGAGTGTAAAGGGGGGTACTAAACGATCTAAATGGTCCTGAGACGAGAGGGAATGGTGGGGAACTGCCTTGAGTCCAAAATATGCAAAATTCTGATGGCAGCATGAAGGGGAATGATCCTGAGCATTCAGGCCTGCTACAGAGCGTTCAAACGCGGTTCTGGGATGATTCTGGACGACTGGGATGTGCTCAAATGGAATATATGCTGGTGGACAAACTGGGATACACCTCTGTGGTGTCTGATGCAATTCTGGACAGCTGGGCTCACACACTGTTGGTGAGTACAATGGGGGACAAGTTAGACGACTGGGAGACAATAGGAGACAACTGGGAACGGTTCCTGACAGATCTGGTTCGGATAAATGGCCTCTGGTGCCTTGGCATGGTGTAAACTCGTCCTGGAGGTACTGGAGAGTCGCTGACTCGGTTGTTGCATCACAGATGACAGGGGGTGATGCCTGGGGTGTTATTTTGTCAAGATCCAGGTAGTATTCATTGAGAAAATTATCCACAGGGTCCCACACTGAGGGAACCACTTGTGGGAGTGAAAAAGGCGTCCTGGGGTCACTAGGGAACGCTTGGAGCGATGGTGAAGCATGGGGATTAAGGGATGCGTCATGTACAATGGGTATGGTGTCCTGAACGCGTGTATCAAGTGCCAAAACAACCGGAAGAGCAGGAGCCAAAAAATCTTCAAGACAAAGTGTGGGGCTATTTTTAGACTTGAAAGGATTGCTTGGGAACGCCTGAGACAAGGGGGCAACGCGTGGAGTGCCAGGTGTGTTGTCTACAAGGGGATTAGTGTCCTGAATGCTGGTTTCAAGTCCTGAAGCAATTGGATAACTCTGAGCTGAGATATGGCCAGTACAAGCAGTGAGGGGGCTCTGGGACATGCAGGGATCGTCTGGGAACGCTTGAAAAGGAGGGGGAGCTCAAGAATCATGAGAGATGTTGTCTACAAGTGGAATAGTGTCCTGGATCTGTGTACCAAACCCTGAAACCATAGAATAAAATTTTCTGAAATGAGTGTGTAAGTTAGTGAACTAGTCTAGAATAATTGTAGCATATCAGAAAGAATAAAATAATGATTGACATGCCACATACCCCATTCAGGAAAATGTATGATTGATACCAGGTTCTCGATGTTGTTGAAAGAGCATTAATGATTTCGCTTTTTTCCCTAGGAAATGCAAAGATGATCAGGAAAGACAATTTATACCTGTGCCAACTGCCTGATTGGAGTATTGGCAATATAATATATGGGTTCTACAAAGTAATACATTAGGTATGTTTATAGATAAGGAGAGGATATAAGGAGAGAATCTACGTTGTTTTGTCTTACAAGATTAGAGGGGAGCTCCATCAATTTCAGGGTTTGCCCAGGTACAGGGTCCAAAGACCCTGTCCAGTGTCTGTCCAATTGTGATGATCACTTGTTGTTCAGGTACAGGGTCCCTAGTCCCTGGCTAGACTCTATGCCCTGAGTGACACGTCAACATATCCCAATGACATTGTTGAGTATGCTGAGTTGTTTAATGTTAAATTCACACATGAAATAATAATGGTTGAACATAAAAAATATATTGATATCTATTTAATATACATGATGTTGTACTAACATATATAGGAAGAGGAGGAAGGGCAGGGGGAATAGGTAATGGCATGGGGGGGCATGGTGGTGGTGGAGTCTGGAGCGCTGGAGGGGGGGGGAGATGATGGTGGTTGAGAAGAAAGAGAAAGGTGTGAGAAGGTATTGCCACATCAAGGATATTCCCAAAAATTTTCAAGTTGGACCTCGGGCATCACGTGGTTATGCCCGGGGTCCAAATTGAAAATTCTTGGGAATATCTCTGATGTGTCAATATGTTCTCACACCTTTCTCTTCCCTCCCAACCACCACCATCTCCCCCCCACACCATTACCTATTCCCCCTTCCCCTCCTCCTCTTCCTATATATGTTAGTACAACATCATGTATATTAAATAGATATCAATATATTTTTTATGTTCAACCATTACACTGGGTACAATGCAACATATCATCTGACAAGGTATTATATAATTATCTTGAGGGTATCTCAAATAATATTAGCATACCAAACAATGGATAATTTATTAGTATTCATAATCCTACTTCAATACTTCGGGACGAGTATGCTGGAAATATGAAGTTAACATTTTGAATACTCGTTTGAATACTAATATATTATTTCCATGATTATATAAGTATTCTATATCAATGGTATGCTAATAAATTCCCAACATAACCCTAGTATAACTAATAATAGGTATTGAAATATTAGTATCCAGGTATTTAGAACTTAATCTCCACGATAACTACACTGTACATTACAAATAAGGGGAGGTAGGTATTTTAATTGTATATAAAAAGTATGATGCAAGACGAGACTGCGCATGTCAAAATACTTGCTCATGAACCTCTATATACCAAGGAAAAAATAATGTAATATTCCTAAAGAGCGCTGCCCACATAATATGAGCCTTATTTTTAACCAAACTTTGAGTTTCCACCAAATCTGTCTGGGCTAATTTGGAAAGGTTATCGTCGACTCTGCGACCTTTGTCGGCGAGCCCGGCTATTGTGAGTTGAATCTGTTCGAGTATTAGCCGCACGAGGGGGAAGTGTGCCGTGGTTACGGGGTAAGGGTGGCGTTTGACGGTTCTTGACTTTCGCAAAGCGAGCCGCGATGCTTTATATGGTTCAGTATTTTTTTGTTGAATAATCTTCAACTTAGGACTCACTAGGTCATATCTGCAGAAAAGGTCAAGTCAATCGGTGGTTGAATGTCGAGATCGTCAATCTCAAAATTATCCAAATCCTGCAGCCACAATGGATCATAAAAATTGCGCGGGAGGCCCCGAGGTGCCGGATTGTATTCTTCAATTCTTCGAGAAAAAACACGACGGTGTGGAAATTGACCCGGTGTAGGACGATCATCAGTCCCAAAACGAGTGGAAAGATGAAGGTGATCGAATGTCCTAAACCACTTTGTAATTTCTTGTGAAGGATTGCGCCAAGGTAAATTTGTGATTGCGTATACTGGTGGGCTGATATCGTTTGATGATTTGTCTCCACTCATAGCCTCGAGTGGAAGACTTTCCCATATGGGAAGAAATCTCTGCATGCTGGCATCATCTTTATAGTTGGCGCACGCTTCCTTGCGACGGTGGCAAAGCTGTCAACCAATTCATCAAATAAGGAACAATAGGATTTAAAAGTGCTAATTACCGCTCGGCGGCGATTCCTGCGAGATTTGAGGGATTTTGCCAAACGTTTGGCTAAAACTGCCTCGTCAGCGGCCTCGGAGTTTGTCGTCGAGTTTTCTGCTAGTACAGAGGTCCGATATTGCTGGCGGAGGCTCCATAAATGTACGGCAAAAGCTTTGATTACAGCCGCACGGTCCTTACAGGTATAATGTGGTGAAGAAACAAATCTACGTGCGAAAAGTTGACCGGCACGTTTATTCCATTGCGATGTTAATGTGTCGTTTCCTAAATCTAAACAAAGGTCATCTAGGGTCGGGCCGTCTCGTTCCTTCAAATTTCTATGAAATAGACTAAGCTGAGCTGGTGTTGGGGTTTTGAGGGGAGTAAAAGGGAGGTCAAGTAGCTCTGCGGCCAAATGGCGGACTTCGCGCTGAGTGAATGTGAGTGGCTGCCTGCCCAAAATCACAACAGAAGCCGTACTTTAAGCTGAAGCTGCTCGGGGCTATTATGACGAATATCGAAGTTTCTATGGTTGGTAGTAGAAAATGTCGGTGTTTCGTTTCTTGAGTCTCCAACCGGTGGTTCCTAGAATGGTGTTAAGTTGGGCGAACGCGATGCTGGCAATAGAAGGCTCTACGCACGGGGGGACTAGAATGAAACCGTGGACCAGTGCCTGAATCATCAGTCAGGTTTCCGTCATCCTCGTCAGAATTAGTCCGGTTTGATTTGACTTCCCCAGAGCTGAGATCCTCCATTTCGATATCTTCAGTTCCAAGGCCCAAGCCCCTAGGTGAGTTTCTGTCAGACTCCACCGCGTCAAGGTTGTCGGCCATCCCTTCGTCCGTTGCATTTTCCCATTCTTCGTGAGCAGCGTCGTCAAACATTGACTCGACCCGTTCGTTGCTTATTTCACCGTAGTTCGACCACTCCCCATTGAGGTGTTTGTCAGCACCTGATGATAATTTATCGTCATGTTCGGAACTTCTCTCGTCCCTGCCCATATCATACCCCATTTCTTCGTCACTCTCCCATTCTTGGCTGACCGTATGCAATTTCTCGTCATCTTCCCGTTCACTATTTCCCGGCCCATCCTCGTCTGCTTCGTAGTTCGTCTTGTCACCGATCTCCGATACTTCACCAATCATCTCGTCATCCGCTTCATCTATTTCACCAAATTCCGATAAGTCATCGCCTCTCCATTCATAATTATTCATTACTTCCCCTTCCATTTCGTGGATAATTTGATTGTTAATCCTCCATTTCTTGTCAGCTTCTTCATCGTCTCTGTCAATCATCTCGTCAAGTTCCGATGATTCGTTATCATTGTACAACCTATCCACTCCCGCTTCATAGCCCATTTGGTCATCACTTCCCTCCCTCTCACTGATAACTTCATTATCCCTTTCAACACCGTCCTTTGAGCCCGCCTCCCATTCGCTATCGGCCATTTGATCCCCGCCCGCTTCGTAACTAATCTCATCATCACTCCCCCATCTTTGGTCAGCCATGTCGTCGCTTCCTCCAATCATTTCATCACCTTCCAATTCTTCATATCCTGTTCCACCCTCATCCACCCCATAGACCACTTCATCGTCCTCGCTTTCCGCGTTTTCATCCTCATTTTCGTCACTAAGACCTTCGTCGTCTGCCATTTCTTCACCCTCCATTGAGTGATTACCTCTCCAATCATCCATCTCTTCGTCGGCGTCCGTTGAATTGCCGCTGTTATGATAATTGTTATCCTCCATCTCCCCGATGCCCCGCTCATTCCCTTCTCTCGCCACGTTAGTGACTTTCATTGAATAGTCAGCAATCTCAAAGTTCCCACTATCCATTTCTCCCCCCTCCATCTCGTATTCATCCTCCACTCTATTGTCAACTGTAAGGGCAACCTCGGCACGCGTACGACTAAGTGGGAACCGACTGGAGGAGGTCGGGTTTTAGCTGACTCGGAGGTCGGGTTCCTTAAGTCGGGCTGACGAGGGGGATCCTAAGTAAAATGTATTCACCGTATACTACACATGTACGTACCTGACGAGGGGGATCCTAAGAGAATACTCTAAGGGTCCTCGCCTTCGTCAGTGGTGTCTATATACTGGTACTACATTAATTACACGTTCCCGGCGCGGTACGACGACACGCATTGTCGGTAAAGGGTCACGTGTGCGTGTCCCTCGATTCCCGACAAGTCGCGCGTCAGTCGGGGAACGGTTGAGGGAGTGTCGGTGAAGTGAGCGTTCGGGTAAACGAATGGAATGTAAATGAGTGTGTGAGTCGGGTTTGACTCGGGGTGGGGGCGGTAAGGTAGTCGGTAATGTATAGTCGGTAATGTGGTCGGTAAGTACACGGTCGGTAAGGTGAGCGTTCGCGAACGTTCGTACGTTCGGGAATTGAGTCGGGAATGGTGCAGAAGTCGGGAAAAGTGAAAACGGGAGTCGGTAAGGGGGTTCCCCTTACATTACCCCCCTTCTAGGGTTGTGCGACCTCGCGCAATGGTCGGAAGGGAATTGCGTCGAATTGGGCACGCGGGAGTCGTCGGGGTGCTCGAGGGTTTGCCTTGTGGAACTCGCTGACCAGTTCATCCGCATGAACATTCTCAGCGGGTTCCCAAGAGTTGTGTTCGTACCCGTATCCTTTCCAGGACACTAGGTAGTGCAACTTCCCCCGGATAATCCGACTATCCCGTATATCTCCCACTTCGTACTCTTCCTCTCCGTCCACTAGTACAGGCGGTGGGACAGTGGTCGGGGTTCTCCCTGGAATCGGGTCGGCGGGCGCGGGCATTAGTTTCACGACATGGAACACTGGGTGGATGCGCGACATGGACCTCGGTAATTTCAGTCGGTACGCGTGTGTGCCTATCTTCTCAGTGATTGGGTAGGGTCCCATGTACCGGTGAGCGAGTTTCCTTGTCGGTCGACTAATTGGAATGTCGGTGGAATCCAGGTACATCATGTCGCCGACCTTGTAATCGGGTGTCGGTCGATGCCTGCGATTGTAGTATCGCGCCATGTCGTCCTTGGACTTGGCCAGCGCGGATCGTGCTTCTTCCAGAGTGGACTTCATTCGGTCGGTAAATTCTCCGACCGTTTCGAGTCGGGTTTCTGTTGCTTGAGGTTCGAACCCCATGCGCGGGTGTCGGCCAGTGTCAAGGAAGAAGGGCGTGTGTTGCGTCGAAGCGTGGACATGGTTGTTGTATTGAAATTCGGCGAGTGGTAGGAGCTCGTTCCAGTTGTTCTGTCTCTCGCCGACAAACAGTCGTAGGTACTGCTCGAGTTCTTGATTTACTCGTTCGGTTTGCCCATCCGTCTGCGGGTGGTAGGCCGTGGACGATGTTAGCTTGATCCCGAGTAGTCGGTAAAGTTCCTGCGTGAATTCCGCTACGAATTGGGGCCCTCTGTCCGACACCACCGCGTTCGGCAATCCGTGGTGCTTCCAAACTTCCTTTAGATACAGTCGCGCGGCTCCCAGTGCGGTGATGGTAGTGTGAGTCGGGATGAAGTGGGATCGTTTGGCGACCGACTCCACCACTACCATCACTGCGTCAAAGCCCTCTGATTCGGGTAGCGCACCGATGAAATCCACACTGATCGTCTCCCACCGTGAAGTCGGGATTTCCAGCGGGTGTAGTTCGCCGATCGGTAATTGGCGTTGTATCTTTGTCCTCAAGCATAGATCGCAAGTCCGACAGTACTGACCGATATACCGCGACATCTGTGGCCACCAATAGTTGCGCGCCACCAACTCCAGTGTTTTCCATCTCCCGGCGTGTCCCGCCACTCGAGTGTCGTGGTGTTGTTCCACAATGCGTCGGCGGAGGTCAGCAAAGTTGGGGACGTAAATCCGGCCCCGGAAATACAGTACCTCTTGTTCCTCTCGCCACTCTGCGCTGTGTACCGACTTGCCTTTCCCTTGTCGGAGTTTCTTTGCCGCTCCCGCAACTGAGTCCTCCTGGTGCCCGCCTCGATTTCCGCGTCGAATATCCCTCATAATGTCCCTCTCCTCGCCTTCCGACCTGATCCCTTCCAGCGCGCGTATGGTGAACAACTCGGGTTTGAGGAGTACGATGTCCTTGTTATCTTCCGCGCCATTCGAGTGGTCGGCGCGCCTGGAGAGTGCGTCGGGTTTGCCCATGCTTCGTCCCGGTTTGTGGTGTAGCGAGAAGTCGAACCGGGAGAGGTACAGCGACCATCGAGCTTGTCGGCGATTGAGCTTTTGAGCCGACCGGAAGTATTCCAAGTTCTTGTGGTCGGTCCAAATTTCGAACGGCTGTCGGGCCCCTTCTAGGAAATGTCTCCACTCTTCGAGTGCCCGAATGATTGCCAGCATTTCCTTGTCGTGGATCTCGTAATTCCTTTCGACCGCGTTCAGACTTTTCGACATGAAAGCTACAGGGTGCCATTTATCGTCTTCCCGACTGAGTTGGGATAGTACCGCTCCTGTTGCGAAATCCGACGAGTCGGCCTCTACGCGGAATGGTCGGTCATCGTCGGGGAATACCAGTACCGGTCGGGAAGCCACCCGTGCCTTCAATTCGTCGAAGGCCGTCTGTTCTGCCTCACCCCATTTCCATACCGAGTCCTTGCGCGTGAGGTCAAAGAGTGCGCGTGCATGGTGAGAGAACCCTTCAATAAACCGACGGTAAAAGTTGGTGAATCCAAGGAATGACTGTACTTCCTTTTTGCTGGTCGGAGTCGGCCACTCTACAATCCCGCTGACCTTGACTGGGTCCATCTCCGTTTTACCTTCTGAGATGATCAGCCCCAGATACTCAATCCGTTCTTGTTCGAACTCGCATTTGTCGAGCTTTAGGAATAGCTTGTTTTCCCGACAACGTTTGAGAACTTCCCGAGTGATTTGCTGGTGTTCCGCTCGGGTTTTTGTGTAGATGAGGATGTCGTCGATGTACACGCAAACTACGCCCGCCGTGATGAGATCCTGAAAGATTTCGTTCATCATTGTCTGAAACGTGGCGGGGGAGTTCGTCAGTCCGAAGAACATCACCAGCGGTTCAAACAATCCTCGATTCGTTCGGAACGCGGCCTTCCACTCGTCTCCTTCCTTTATCCGAACGTTGTTGTACCCCCATCGGACGTCAAGTTTGGTGAAGTACTTGGCGCCGCGTAGTTGGTTAATGAGTTCCGATATGAGGGGGAGTGGGTACGCGTTCTTGATTGTCATCGCGTTGAGTACTCGGTAGTCCTGCACTGGTCGGAGTGAGCCATCCTTCTTCTTGATGAAGAAAAAGGGCGCGGCCATGGGTGACTTCGATGGGCGAATGCGTCCCGACGACAAGTTCTCCTCCAAGAACTTGTCAAGTTCCTCTTGTTCTGTTACCGACAAAGGATACACCTTGCACGACCGAGCCTTCGCGTCGGGAATGAGTTCAATGGCATGATCCCAAGGCCTTTTGTCGGGAAGTGCGTCGAACGAGGTTTTCGAGAATACATCTTCGAACTCGTGCAGATATTCGGGTGCCGTTTCGCGGAACGTCTTGGGTGGTCGGGAATTGCGATGGAAAGCCTCCGCAAGTCGCTGCGAAATGTTCGGGATCGCGCGACACATTTCTTGTGGGCCTCTTGTGGTGTTTTCCGACTTGTCGGGTGGGTGTATGGTCACTGCGAAGATGCGGTCCCCTTCCTCGAGCAGTTCGGAGAGGGGGTTCGAGTCTTCTGCTCCCGATTCGGACTCGTCTTCTTCGTCCAAACCCGTGGTCGGGAACGGTCCTGCGCGACATGCATTCACTCGCTCTTCGGTCTTCCGCTTTTCCTTGGTTTCCGCCTTGAGCTCTTCGTTACACACCCGACACTGGGCTGGGCACCGACTGAGTTTTACCTCGTTCGTGGTCCAGTCTATCTCCGGGTTGTGTTCCTTGAGCCAAGTGTAGCCTAGGATGAGGTCTTGTTTTCCGAGTTGAGTGACCGCGAAAACCGTACGTTCCGAGTGTCCTTTGTACCTAAGGACGAGCTCTACTGTTTCCCGGATGGAACCCGACTCGTTCGGAGTCCCGTCGACATTGTACACGGGGATGGCGCGTTGCAGTTGCCTTGTAGCGATCCGGTGTTTCTCCACGTAGTGTTTGTGGATGAACATCCCCGTTGCTCCCGAATCGAGGAGCGCTGTCACTCCAAACGTCTCGCCCGTGTCGGTAGTCTGTAGTTCCACCTTCAAGTTGAGTGAGCGCGGTCCCGGTACGGCCGCTACTCGATAGTTCTTGGGGAGTTTGCGTTCCCATCGGGGAACTCGCATACTTCGTATTACGGCTGGGGGTATGAGGTCCTGGGGCTTCGAGGTGGGTTCAGATTCGCGCGGCTCCTCGACGCGAAGACTCGCAAATTGATTGTGGTTTGACTTTCGACTTGGGATTGGTGTTGGAGCGATTTCCGACTGAGGCGGTGTTTGTGTCCCCGTTTCCCGACTTGTCGGTTTCTGTTTCTGCGGCGGCTGCGTTGTCGGGATTGGCGTAGTCGGTCTCTGGGACGAAGGGAGGTTGAGTTCCTCCTTGGGTTCGGTGACCGGCGGTGGTTCTTCTACCCGAATCGGTGATGCAGGCTCAGTGCTCGCGAATGCTTCATTGTCCCGGCGAAGTTCGTCATACCTGAGGGCGATGGCGTACCATGCTTGGGGGTCGTCATCACTGGGTCGTCCCGAAGGCATGGTTGCGATTTGCGTCTGAATGGTCGGGTTGAGTCCCTTCCTGTACTTCACGACTATCGTGAGGCCTTCCCTGTATTCCGACTTGTCGATGAGTTCCCGAAACTCGTCAGTGTATTCGTCCACCGAGCGGTCACCCTGGTGGTAACTGCTCGTTTCCAGTCGGATGCGGGCTCGTTGAGCCTCCCCTTGCGTGTAGAAGCTTAACGCAAAGTCGGCCTTGAAATCTTCCCAAGTTTCGTACATTGGTGTACCCACGGTTTCTTCGAAGCGGAGTGCGCGGTCGGTAAAATTGTACGCGCGTCCAGTTTGCATGAATGTGAAGGCCCACTGTACTCGGGCGTTCTGGTCTTCGAATTGGTGGGGTACTAGCTTGATATAGAGTTCGCAGGACTGGATGAATGCTCTGCCGCGTTCTCGTGTGCCGTCGAAGGGTTGTGGCGGGGCTGGGCGAAGTGTCGACTGGTTTACCGACCGAGGAGTGGGTATCGCTGTTGTTACATTGGGTGTCGCTGGAGTCGGTGGTGGTACATCGGTGTGTGGTGAGTGGTTTCCGACTCGATCCAACAGCGTCCGAAGGGTGTGGGTGAGTTTTTGGAGGTCCTCCGACCTTGTGGCGAGTAGTTGCCGTAGATGTTCGAGTTCGGATTCTAGGCGTCCCATTCGGCTGGTGTCAGACATCTTACAGCTCGGGTTTCTACGTTTAACTAACTCGGGTTGAGGGGTGGATTGCGCGGTGCGGGTTTGGGAGTTGGCGGCTCGTTGTTTCCGTCCGTGCAATCCAAGGCCTCAGGTGGGGAGAGTATTCTAATGTAAGGGCAACCTCGGCACGCGTACGACTAAGTGGGAACCGACTGGAGGAGGTCGGGTTTTAGCTGACTCGGAGGTCGGGTTCCTTAAGTCGGGCTGACGAGGGGGATCCTAAGTAAAATGTATTCACCGTATACTACACATGTACGTACCTGACGAGGGGGATCCTAAGAGAATACTCTAAGGGTCCTCGCCTTCGTCAGTGGTGTCTATATACTGGTACTACATTAATTACACGTTCCCGGCGCGGTACGACGACACACATTGTCGGTAAAGGGTCATGTGTGCGTGTCCCTCGATTCCCGACAAGTCGCGCGTCAGTCGGGGAACGGTTGAGGGAGTGTCGGTGAAGTGAGCGTTCGGGTAAACGAATGGAATGTAAATGAGTGTGTGAGTCGGGTTTGACTCGGGGTGGGGGCGGTAAGGTAGTCGGTAATGTATAGTCGGTAATGTGGTCGGTAAGTACACGGTCGGTAAGGTGAGCGTTCGCGAACGTTCGTACGTTCGGGAATTGAGTCGGGAATGGTGCAGAAGTCGGGAAAAGTGAAAACGGGAGTCGGTAAGGGGGTTCCCCTTACATCAACCAATTCACCTGCATCTTCATAAAAACCTTCTTCGCTATCCAACTCTGCCTGCATTCCCTTCAATTTGTCGTCACTTCTTTCCTCGCTATTTGTTGGTTCTATGTCGCCCTCTTGTCCTCTGTCCATATCACTGGCCTCTTCACCATCTGAATCAACTGTCACCTCAAGGGGTTGCTCTTCATTCTCTGTCTCATCAACGTCCAGTTGTTGGCTTTCTGTTCTACCACCACCTTCTTTACCATCCATGTAAGCCTCACTCTCGCGACTCTCATCCTCTTCGTTTTCAGATCCCCCGTTCTCGACCCTTTCTAGAAGACCACTAGTCATTTCGAAACTCCCACCTTCTCCCTCGAAGGTTTGATTGTCAAAGCCTTCTATCGTATCAGAAAATACTTGTTCTGATTGAGATGAATCGACATCAGCTTCCTGAATCCTAACTGTTCCTGGCGCAAAGTCCTCTGAAACCGGCAGATCGTCATCGGCTTCCTGAATCATAACTGGTCCTGACCTAAGGTCCTCTGAACCCGGCGGATCATCATCGGCTTCCTGAATCATACTTGGCCCTGATCCAAAGTCCCCTGAAACCGACGGATTGTCATCACTGGTGGACGCAACAGGTATTTGAGATGCAATAGCCGGAAATTGGGAACCTTCAGAAGTGTCAAGTGTATCGACATCGACATCTGTATCTTCATCCCTATAACTCGCTGGATTCATAGTTTCAACACCATGCCCGATGTGACCACTGTTGGGTAAGACGCTGAGGTGCGCCTGGGTAACTTCCGTCTGTTGGGAATATGCCAGGGAGCCATTCACAGCATGGTTTGGTGATGATGGTAACAAACTCGTGGAATGAAATCCTTGGTCCCTGTGGTAAGCTTGAAGATCAAATTCTGGATCCTTATGGGGAAGATGGTCCTGATAATTCGTATAGATTTTGGTCCTCTTAATTTGCGGCTTCTCAGTATGTAGAGGGACAAAATAACTCGAAGTGCTCCCGACGGAACCTGATACCTGAACTTTTTGTTTCCCAATCACTTGAGGTGGGGGGGGGGGATGCCATAGTCACCCTTTTCGTCGGTCAATTTCCTGTGGTGGTTTCTGGCAGAACGTCATGGGTACATCATACTGATTTAAGGATTGGCCAACTCACGCCTTTATTTTTGAGAAATATCACGCAAAGAGTTATACGAGGGGATGTAGTGGGGGGGCTCGAAGTTGAATCTAGTGGCCAATAAATACCCTTGTTGGGAACCCAATGGACAAACGAAGTCTTTGTCAATCAATTATTTTCTATGTGCGCCCTTTGTTGGTTTTAGCAATACAATTGTTGCCTAGATACCAAAGGTATTCTACGAAATTCCGCTCCAAATATGAGTGGAACTACATCATGACCCGTTTACTAATTTATGCAGAGACGACGTGTGAATCAAAGATAACATTTTAGCTTCGCGAATAACCCCAAGTCCGACACTGGGCTTCATAATTAAGAAATCAAAGTATGATGACGTCAACATCAATGTATCCGGCGGGACATTATCAAACCTTTTATGTAGCGTCAATGGAATCTGCGTGGTACAACCCTCTTGGAAATTAGAAGCTTTGTTCTCAATCCATCAGGGTCCAGTTTGCGCACAAGCTGTTTGAGGCCGCTCAGGGGTCCGCGAAATCCGGCGGGCCCGAAAGGCTGTAAGCTTCGCAACGGGGCTATAGTGGATTTCTCCATAATTATTATGGGTGACAAAGGAATTTTTTCACCATGTTCGTGGCAGAAGCCCCATATGGATTCATTCTTTATCCGACCCTGCAATAGCTCAGTACAAAGTACTATGAAATCGCCACTCATAGGATCCTTTTCAGATCATTAGATGGGTTCGGGTCTGAGTAACGCCACTCCTAGATCCTTCCAGTTTCTGTATGGCGCTATATATACTACCATTCAACCGGCGAGAGAGTTATCCCTCGACCCTGTGTCAAATGTTCGCTAAAAAAAACGCAAAACAATTGACCTTAACTTAGTAGGAAGTGAGAAAGGACGGGTGCGTCGCTGCCAGATCGTTTTATAAATGTTATTTATGTCTAATTTTTTTGTACGCATTTTTTGCTAAAATTTAATCTACAACCGCGTGAAATAATACAGTATATAAACCTCAATCATTAGTATTCTGATAGGGCCAAGGATCTCTTAGCTGGGCCTAGTGCAGTGAGATAGGGCGTGAGAAGTGTGGTGGTTGTCGCGCTAGCTCTGCTGGATGAAAATCTGTGGTGAATGCAAAAGTTTATATATCTATGGTGTTCCTTTGGCGCCCATAGTCGCCGCGCCTGAAATATCACAGAATGGGGTCAAGTGCGCACTAGACTGGATGACACTGGTCTTAATTTTGATTTCCTACTAGAATACAATGTCCAGTAAGTACGAATTGGTTAATCGGAAGCAATCATATATCCGTACATTTTCTACGATTTAAATAACGGGAATCATTAAGTTACAATACGTAGGAAAAGTCAAATCATCAAACCTCAATTCGCATTGACGGACCTCGAAAGTTGAATTTCAAGGCCTAAATTTGATGTTATCAACTTTAATTCCGGGCCTTCATCGTCTAATGTCAACCTTGCAGCGATGGTATCGACTCCGTCTCGATGTATAAGGATACGAACGTTGTAGGCGGGGACAGGTGTAATCTCCTGTCCAACATAAGTGATAATATCGAATATTGTCTGGTCGGAGCAAAGGGAGCAATCTATCTCGACGGTTCCCATATAGCATGTGATGGTTCCCATGGCGGGTAACAGTTGTTGAAGGGGGGTGGAATTCAGAAGTGTCAGATCAAGGATGGTAAATACGAACGTCCTACCCCGGCTATCTTGGCGTAATTGATCAATGGACGCGGAGGGGATAGAGCCTTGTTGTATGAAAACCAGGGCTGCGGCGAAAAATATCTTATACCCACCACTTAACCATTTGAGGGACACAGAATATCCTGGATAACCTGTTTTTAATTCACGAAGGCGAGGCAAATTTAAAGACAGTATTAAATGGCTGAGTTCATGGTTTATATGGAGCATTTCGAGGTGGGGTAAAGATATTCTTCCCGAACGGTGTTGTTCCTGAGGCATCCCGACAACATTGATATGAAGGTATTTGAGCTGACAGCACATTTTCAGAGTATATAAACATTGTTTGATTGTCCAGCCAATGATTTCTAGGCTCAAGGACGTCAGCTGGCTCCAGCATATATCGAGGAGTTCCGGGGGAAATGTTAGGGGAACACTTGGTATGTTCACATCTAGCCGTCGGACTAACTCCGGATCTACCGCATCTCTCGATGCGCTCTTGTCGTATGTCTACCCTACACTCCGATGATCACCCCCTCCCCTTTCCCCTCTTGGACTAGATCACTCCCCAGCTGACACGTTACATGTGGACTAGTGCACGGCCCTAGTGGGCCGGTATAGGCTTCTGTATATCTATAGTAAGATTGTCACACGTTGTACCTATATAGATGGCGCTCCCCTATTCGTGGGGAGCACCTTTGCAATACACTAGGTTCGGGTCTCTCTTTAGTGCGTATCTCTGATCATTCCATACGTTCGCTGCTGCGGTGGGTCTCCGCGGCGCCTACTTGTATCTTATCGTCTTAGGTCAACACTTCCCCTAACAGGAAACCCGAGACGAAAGAGGGCAAGATTCTGGAGTAGCGGTGTGGACAAGAGGGAAAACGGGGACCGATCCGCACTAAACGCAGGAGTTGAGCTATTCAAAGACAATGAACGTAGCCGTGGCATGTCTTGATAACTTGAATGAGCGTTGTAAAATTCCCGCAGGGTTGCGAATGGGACCTGCAGTTGAACGTCTCCCCAAAAACGAGAAAATGACGCGATGGTACGCATCAGCTGGCTAAGACTCGAGTGGAAAACAGATGATGACGATGTAGCCGGACATCGGATGGAGAGTGTGATAGGGAGACCACCGGATCGTTCGAGCCAAATTTCTACAGCTGATACGACACGACGCGAACGGGTGTCGAGTACTCCTGGATTAAGGTCCGCATCGAGGTTATCCCAAATCTTGGGAGTGTACAAAGCGACCTGCCTCCATTTGGTATTTATTTGACCCAGGACATATGGAAGGTTCTCGGCACCGGCCATATCCCAGTCGCACCCTCGAGGTAGGCATACGGCCATGATTTGAGCAATAATTTCCGGTGGCACTCTGAAGACGGAAGGCACACGGGGTCCAGTGATAAAAACAGTGTAGCTCTTTTGTCTAGGAATGACCGTCAACTCGGGGGCTGGGCGGAATCTATCCGGGGAGGGCTCCATCTGGACTTGATATAAGAACTTATCTGTGCAAGATAAGTAGGATATTTAAACGTACCAGCTGGAGTTTGTGGGATATGTAGTCGTCAACTAGAATTGTCTGACAGAGATTGTCAAGAAGACGAAAATCTCAGGGAGCGCAGGAAACTCACTAATTCTCCCCGTGAAATTTCTATATAGAAGCGTTGAGCTTGGAGTTTTTTGATGCTAGCACCGAACAAAATGCACAATAGAGTTTTTGTAACGGTTGGGACCTCGATATTGATTTGTAAAGGATGGGCAGCGATTATGCGAGCATATGCACGGATGAAGCCTGGGACCAACCAAGGGTCTAACCTAGCGCCCCCCAAGCCGTTATTTGCATCAAAAACCGCCTGCAATCCTTCAAATACCGCCACCATATCTTGAACGTCAAGAGGAGAAGTTAAACAAGCGACAAGTGCATCGATCGCGAGACCCCCTCGGGTTACAGACGGATCCCTCGAGATAATCCATAAAATAGTTTTTACTGCCATTTGAATGGCAGTACCTGATAGACCGGTGCCAAATAAAGCATAGCACAGCGGTTGGAGTAGGCAGGAATATAGTTTCGACAGGTCGAAGCGAGTTCGTTCGAGCAGTCGACTTAAGGCAATGATGACTGACGGACGAATGGCTAGTCCACCGTGGCGCAAGCCCCGGTATAAAAGGGCTACTAATTGTAATTCTGCGGGTTCTATTGAAGCCCAGGTCGCATGATCGGTAGTTCCTAGGATATCGGCGATCATTGCAAACGCGTAGAATTGCACCTGGGGACAATTTTTTGGGCCCTGTATTGAATATTTAGGAGGAAGGTATTCAATACGCCAGGAATTCTAACTTACACATCTATCTAAGAGAATTGGGATGAGTTTGGACAGGTCTATTGCGGGTGATTTGCAAGGCGAAGTTGAATTGGACAACAACAGAATGGTAGCAGGGAAGTGGCCAAAACGCTGGGCGATATCACTCATGTTCCCTAAAATAATGTCCAGTTTCAAAACCTCTTAAGAGAGGGTTCAGCGGACAACATGGGCGAATTTACATAGACCCCAACTTACTATTTGACAAAATGAATTGCTGTTCGAAGGACCCTGGAAGATCAATGTCTGTTGTATTAGCATTGAGAAGGATGTTTTTCGCCTTAATTTCTAGAGGAGAGTGCTTGAATCACGTTAGGAGAAGGGTTGAGAAACGATGTGATGGAATATTACCACCGTCGTTTCCTCGGGGGTACGTGTATTCTGCAGCGTAATAATCAGTTGGAACAATGCCTGAATAGCCGTTTTGCGGACGCTTGGGCGCAAGCGGCATAGTAATTCCTGAAGTCCGTCGATGTAGTATCCCGCTAGCGTACGTATTTCACCCGAAGCCACTGAGATCATTAAAAGGATTGTATTTGCCAAGGACTCTTCTTCGTAGCCTATCTGCTGATCAGTAAAGGCCCAAAAACAAGGAACGAAATGCTGAAACTTACATGTAAGATCCGCGAATACCACCTTGTAAATGACGTTGCTAATGCTAGGTAAATAATTGAGGAAATCATCCCTGTAGAACTCTGCCATTATTGCTATGAACCCCAGACCAGGCTCAATAAGTTGGGGCGGGTCCATGAGAAGGTTTTGAAGAACTATATTGAGGGTGTCATCCAGATACGCGCGAAATTCGTCTTGTCCTACGGCCTTCGCAAAAGAGGTGACCGTATTCAACACCACGAGTTGAAGCCTCACGTTGGTTTGTTCATAACGGATAGAGAAATCCCTAAGTCGTCGCATAGATGAATGAAAGTATGGGAGAAAATGGTTAGTCAAAGACGTGGCGACACTTCCCATCAGGCTAACTGGAAGAAACTTGAGGCTTGGTGGTAGAGCCTCAAGCAAATGAAAGGAGTGCATCATGGTATCGTGATGATACCCCCGAAGTAGGCCACGCTCGACAAGAGGGATGAGAACGGAGCATACAGATACGCGAGTATATGTCCCGCGACATAAGGACAAAATAGTCTAAAGGCTCAAATATGTGAAGGTTCACGTAATACAGCGAGAATAACTTACCGGAATCAGTTCAGTTAAACGAGGCACTGCCCACGCCATAAGTTCTGAATGTAATATCCAGAATCCTAGAGAGTAACAAGCAGCCTGGCGGACTTGTGCAGAAACATCTCGGATTCCCGAAGACATGCATTCCCAAAATTCTTCTGCCAACAAACTTACATCGGCGCCATAAAAGTTGATACAATTGCCAACGAGAACCATCACACAATGGCGATAGGAGCCCTCTGACGACGCGGCACATTCCTTAATGACAGCTACCAGTATAGGCAATAGGCAGCTTTGATCGATTTTGCCGCCCAAGGTCAGAACTGTTTCACCCGCGCTGTGCTAAAAAGGAATGCGTTTTCCCTCGTCAAATAGCTTTGGATACTCAAATGAGCCGAACTTACAACTAACGGGGTCCATTCCAAGGATCCAGGGAATCCAGCCACTATGACGTTAGATGCTACTCGTAGGATCGATTCCACGAGGTTATTCTGGACTATCTCAGTGGCATGACTGGAAAAAACCATGGGTAAGACAAATCTTGCTATTTTTAGTTTCCAAAAGTGAACCCACTATCCAATGATTATCTGCAAATATTCTAAACTTTTTCTGCATCTCCTGCCATCCACGTCTGGGTTGCGAGCGTGACGGAGAAGACCCTGAACGAGGCTAGCAACCTTGTTTTTAGGAAGGGATCTCAGCTGATATCAATATTAGCATTAAGTTAGGCCATCTTCCGAAGGAACACTCACAAAGGTATCCTTTATGTCGTCATCGTTGTGCGCAGCGAGGGTGAGGTCCTTTTCTGAAGGTGAGATACTAGACATGACGAAGATGGGTCAAACTAGATTGATGAAACTAGCTCTCGTCCACTACTTATAGACGGCGTTGCAAGAGGCAAATTTGCACTGTAACAAAGCACATAGTGCCCTAGATTCTAGACAAAGCAGCACAAGCGAATGGGTGGCTCCCGTTGCAAACAAGAGCCACGAGGGGGGCGATAGGTGCAGATGACGCTCTAGAATCTGACCTCACCGCCAGGGTCGCCGACTCCAAAAATTGAGGAGATCCATGCGTCAGAGAAAGAGGATCGTCGGAACAGGGTCCGGGATCATGCACATTCACAAAGGTCGAGAGAAAGCTAGACACGTGATTCCCGTAAACGGTGTCAATAATTGGATTGTGCAATTGCTGCCGGACCCCACGCAACTCGCGACGTTTGTCCTCACCCGTCCGCATCCCGATATGTGTAGTCGGTCAATTTTTGTTTGTTCGTTGAGTCTATCCTATCCAATCAGGTCCAGATTTCGGGAATATCTAACAAAGGAATTCAAGTTGATTCTCAAATCCAAAGCTTTATGTAATTCCAGATCGATTTGAACCACACATGTGATGATGTCCACCATTCTTTGGCAGAGTGAATTCAACACTTAAACCTTTCATAGTCAGGTCCAACTTACGTGACCGTGAGTGCTAATTGCTATCTCCAGGTCTGCAGTTGAAAGATCCTTTGAATCCTTCTGATTTAATTAGCTATTTAGCCTCTTTTCCTTTCACACCTTGAGCACTCCTGGTTTCAAGGGAGTCCTTTGTCTACTCATGACTCAAGCGTCACGGGAATTTTTGTAGCTCAACTTAGACCTTTTTGTGAGTCACGACTCGCGCGGCTTTCTTTGTGGTTCCGACCGATGCCTTTGTCAAATTGTATGGTTCACCTTGGACCCTTTGTGACTTTTTTCTGCGAACTTGGTGTCATGACGTGAGCCAGTGGCACAGCGGCAAAACTCGGTGTGATTTGATCAAGCAATTCGAGAAAAGAGTACCGTTTCTCCTCATATGCTTTTCAGCCTTGAAGCAAAAATTGGAGCCTAATGCATAAATCGGTGTTCGGGAATCCTTCGATTGCGGTGAAAAATTTTTAATGCTTTTAAACGTGCGTTCTTTATTATTCATGCGGGCTTTTTGAAGTCGAGAAAC
The DNA here is from genome assembly GCA_037014335.1 of Collybia sordida. Classification (NCBI taxonomy): domain Eukaryota; kingdom Fungi; phylum Basidiomycota; class Agaricomycetes; order Agaricales; family Clitocybaceae; genus Collybia; species Collybia sordida. The sequence continues at coordinate 38,865 of JAYKXK010000011.1, read as the reverse complement.
TTTTGAGTTGTGGGAGTTCAACCCTGATTCCTATAACCCCAACATGATTTATTGATTATTGCTTTTGGACTTGGTTATACAGATTCGATCCCGTTGCTTTCTTGTGCCACCCTGACTCAACCCTGTCGACCCAACAAGCCCTAGCGCTGGCAAGATCTCTGGGTCCATATTTAGGTAGGCGATGGCATTAGTAAGCTTATTGACAATGGGGAAAGGCACGTCCATCACGAAAATTTTCAGGGTCTACACTTTTAATCTCTTTCAGAATGTCTTCAACGCAAGTAGGATACCAGGCAATGTCGGATCATCGAAACGTGTTGCTAAAGCATCAACACGATGGGCGACCTCGAGACCTTTTGGTCACTACTGCTTTGTTCTCTTGGGGGCCGGGAAGAATACCCTTAACCGCGGACGATAAATCGCATTTTATAAAGCTACAAAAGGGATGGAAATTCGATTCCTACGTCTAATCATACTTCTACGATGGAGTCTCTTCCATCCTTGCAAATCCCTGTCAACCTCTCCCTTGACCCTTTAACGAATATTGATAAGAAAGAAGTATTTGTGAGATGAGCTCTTTACTATATTTTTGGCGACTTGACAAACACGTTTCACTCCAGTTAAAAAGTATTTCAGGCAACAAAATATCCAATCTCGTATTTGGCCTCCTTCACCAAGCTTCCCAGCGTGACAATGACCTTACAGCTCGTATCATGAGTTTGGACTCTCTTGAGACGGTCTTCAATTAGTAAGTCCTAATATTTCAACCCTCGCTCACCTCCTAATATTCAAACGCTCCCTCCCCCCCCCCCCCCCCCCATCTTCAGCCATTCTCAAAAGATCTGCCAATGCGATCTAGTCGAACCTATCATAGGGCAAGTGACAGAAATAATTATTACTAGCTTTGATGCGTCGAAGGATATGGCGCCCCTTCTTGTAAGCATAAAACATTCTCGGTGGCTCCAGCTTATTGCTTATTCTGTTCCTCTGTAGCACAGTGCAAAGACAACCCTTCTAATATTGGGCCAGAAAATTCACGCTGAAGATCTTTTCCCGGGAATGATTAAGGTGGTAGAGAAAAACTTTTCATCACTTGAAGATAGCCGTCGTTATTTTGCAATGGTCCTCATTGGTCTTTATGTTCGTGTATACGAAAGATTCCTCGCTCCATTTGCGGACGGAATCTTGGAATACCTTGCTTTGGGGATTGAGGACACTCTGCTGGCGGTTCGCGAAGCTGCATCCTTTTCCTTGGGGTTCTTCGCCCCACATTTTGCATTGACGCCCCATATTATCAAACGAGTTACGCCTTTGATCCCAGTACGTATTTTTATTTGGAATGTTCGACTTCACTTTATTCCATCTCCAGACTATAATAGATTTATGTCGCCACTCGATCACGGACGGCTCGGCATGTACCCTTTTGGTCCCCCTTTTAAAGAGCGGTATGCTCCGAGGATATGAACACTGCATCATGGAAATTTCATTCATACTGCTGGAAACACTGGAACCAGCACAAAAACATCTTTCTGTCAGCATTATTGGTTATATCGCCGCATCATCAGGATCTCAATTCCTACCATTTTTTGATACCACTATGCGACGATTATATGATTTCTCTTTACGCTATGAACTTCAAAACACCATCATGCGTTCTGCAGTGATGAGTACCACTTATCTTATGGCCAGCGCTGTCGGAAAGGACATATTGTATCCCCATCTGGACAACGTCATGAATAGCCTTCTTCGACCGCTCGCCTCGAGTCGACCACAGCTCACCAAACAAAGTTTTACCTTCGTTGGATCACTAGCGCGCCTCTATGGGCCCTGTATCTCCACTTACCTTCCAAGTATTACGGCAGCTATTGCTCAAGTTATATCGACACCCTTGACAGGCAAGCTCGTTGAAACACTATCGCGCTTGCTTATCTTTGATAATTGTCCCAATCTAGAACTTGAGGAAAAGGTAATTGCTGATACAATCCACTCGGTTGCCTTAGCAGCTCAAGATAGTATTTTTCCGTATGCAAAATCTCTCCTCGAGGTACTCGAACCACTGCTTTGTCGCTCCAACCCAAGTATTCGTAAAGCAGCCATCTTATCATCATTTCATATGATGTCTGCCCTACGGCTAGCAACATCATACGATTTAAGGGAGGTATGTGACAGTGGCTATTTTCTTTATTCTGTGTACTGATAAACTCTAGCGTCGTTCCCTGGAAGACGTCGCAAAACGGATGCTTTTCTCCGTTAATACGGAAAATATTCAGTTCGTCATCCGACACACTCGTTTGCTACTTCCCCTTCCTCTAATGTCTCATGTTTTCTTAGGTTAGATCAACCTTTGGGCAAAATTTTTGCGCAATCAGACCGTATGTTAGTTGCCCCACAATACTTCCCTAAAATTCTCATTCTCTCCCAGGAATCTTAATTTTAGATATAATTTTATTGGATGCCTTAGAGGACTTTTATCATCCAAGCCGGTTCCCCGCCAGCAATTTATTTTTCTCGACGCTTTCGCCTTCCGGCTCTTCTACCTTAGATCTTACTCAATATATTCCTACTCTTATCGGACGATGTGTGCGTTAATACTCATGTTCACGCCATGCGTTTTATTCAACTCTTGATTTGCAGAATTTGCAGCTATATCCTCGAATTCAAGCTGATGCATTTACGGCGATTGCGGATATCCTCGGAGTGGTCGATGATGCATCCTGGTCCTTGGCCGACTCTTTTTCGTTTCAACTTTTGATTACACTATACCGGAGTCTATGCAGTGACCTTCATGAAGTGCGCTCTGCAACAATTATTGCTTTAGGATACCTCGTGAAAAGGACACGAGTTGACCTTTCAGGCCTCTACCCGTCTTTCCTTCGTCCTCTGTGTAAAATCCTCGGCATGGAGCATTCTACATCGCGTCCAACTACTCTTATCACCCAAGCTGCAGCTACCACTCTCGCTGTCAGGGCAACTCCGGCGGAGTGCGCGCGAACTTAGAAAGAGCGGACGACGCTGAGGAGGGGATCCTAAGTACATATATATTAATGTAACAGTATATAACTACGTACCTGAGGAGGGGATCCTAAGAGAATACTCTAAGGAGCCTCCATCAGGGGGAGGTGGGCTATATACCTAAAACTACATTAACTACACGTTCCCGGTGCGGTACGACGACACGCGTTGGACTAGCGAAGGTCATGTGACCGTGCCCTTGATAGTCCGAGCGAGTGCGAAGTTCACCGGCAAACTGCGCGCGAAGTAACGAGTGTGGTGCCTGTGGGCATATGTAACGAATGTGCAATCTAAGGAATGTAAGTACGGAGAACGGGCGATAAGTAGTAGAGTCGGGATCGTAGTTCGGCGGGATAGCGAGCGCGAGTGGAAGTGCGCGCGAAGTAAGGTCGGGCCGGCGCGAAGTAAGGAGGAAAATGGAGTTCCCCTTACATTACCCCCCTTCTAGGTTCGCGTGTCTTCACACCGGCGTTGGAATGGGATCTGTGCGAATTGGACACGTTGTACGAGTCGCGGTGCGCCGGGGTTGCGTCGGTAGAACTCGGCGACCAACTCGTCCGCGTTGACTTTGTCGGCAGGTTCCCAGGTGTTCTGTTCGTAGCTGTAGCCCTTCCACGCGATCAGGTACTGTAGCTTGTTCCTGTAGATCCGGCTGTCCATGATCTCCTGCACTTCGTAGTGTACTTTGCCATCCACTAGAGTAGGTTCGGGGACCTCGGTGACTCTTCGCCCGGGTATCGGATCGTGCAGCGCAGGTAGGAGTTTGACGACGTGGAAGACGGGGTGAATGCGCGACAGCGTTGGCGGGAGCTTGAGACGATAGGCGTGCGACCCAACCTTGGCTTCAATTGGGTAGGGTCCAATGTAACGGTGGGCCAGTTTCTGCGAAGGTCGCGTAATGCGAATGTCGCGCAAATCAAGGTACATCCGATCTCCCACTTGGTAGTCGGGTGTTGGCTTCCTCTTGCGATTGTAGTACTGCGCCATCTCGTCTTTCGCCTTGGCTAGCGCGGAGCGGGCTTCCTCGAGTGTGTCTTTCATCCGATCGCGGAACTCGTTGGCGGTTTCTAGTCGGGATGGCGCGGTCTGTGGTTCGAAGCCCATTCGCGGATGTCGGCCAGTGTCCAGGAAGAACGGCGAGTGTTGCATCGAGGAGTGGACGTGGTTATTGTACTGGAATTCAGCGAGCGGTAGGAGGTCGACCCAGTTGTCCTGTCGCTCGCTGACGAATAGCCTGAGGTACTGTTCCAGCTCCTGGTTCACTCGCTCGGTCTGTCCGTCTGTCTGCGGGTGGTACGCTGTTGATGCAGTGAGCTTGATATCCAGCATGCGATACAACTCCTTTGTGAATTCCGCTACGAACTGTACCCCTCGATCGGAGACCATCGCCTTCGGTAAACCATGCAACTTCCACACATTCTGGAGGTAAAGTCTCGCCGACCCAAGCGCGGTGATTGTCGTCGTGGTCGGGATGAAGTGCGCACGTTTACCCACCGTGTCCACCACTACCATGATCACATCATGCCCTTGCGACTCAGGTAGCTCTACGATGAAGTCCACGCTCGCGACATCCCATCGACCTTCCGGAATCGGTAGCGGCTTGAGTTCGCCAATTGGTAGCTGACGTTGCGCCTTCGTTCGGAGACATAGATCGCATGTCTTGCAGTATTCTCCGATGTAACGCGACATTTGAGGCCACCAGTAGTTGCGCGATACCAGTTCCAGTGTCTTCCATCGTCCGGCATGTCCCGCAATTCGCGAATCGTGGTGTTGCGCGACTATGCGTCTACGAAGGTCAGCGTGTTTTGGGACGTAAATGCGATCGCGGAAATACAGCAAGTCTTGTACCTCTCTCCACTCTGCGCTGCGAACCGACTTCCCCGCTGTCTTCTTCAACTCCTGCGCCGCCTTCACCACTGCATCCTCCTGGTGTCCCTCACGATTGCCTCTCCGAATGTCCTGCAGAATGTCCCTTTCCTCTCCTTCCACAACCATTCCTTCCAGCGCGCGGATTGTGAACAGCTCCGGTTTGAGCAGTACTAAGTCGCGGTTGTCCTCACTTCCGTCGCTGTGGTCCGCTCGGCGAGATAGCGCGTCTGGCTTACCCATGGTTCGTCCGGGCTTTGTTTGAGGGTGAAGCCTAGAGCTGAAGTCCAGAGTAAGAAACTATATATTAGAGTGTACATAATGGTACTAACCTGAAGTCCAGAGTAAGAAACTGGGGACTTCAGTACTAACTACTGCTCTATATATATGTAACTAGAACAATGTACATGAGGCAACAATAGAACATGTGGCAACAATGTACATGAGGCAACAATAGACCCTGACAACAATAGAACAATAGAACAATAACAGGGACGGAACAATAGCCAGAAAAGATATATAGGAACCATGTTCTAACACACCCCCCTGACCTAGACCATCTTCAAGCATTGTTTTGTCCAAAATGCATAGAGTCTTGTAGAATACAACTGAGACAGAATTAAGGCAGAATGCCCATCATCTCCCTGCAGTACTTCACTTTAGCAAGAGGAACAGCCTTGGTAAGGATATCAGCAACTTGTGCTTCTCCTGGAATATGATGAGTGGAAATAATTCCATTCTCAACCTGATCCCTGAGCCAGAAATATCTGAGGTCAAGGTGCTTCATCCTCCCATGGTGTTCAGGATTTCTTGTTACAGTGAGACTTGACATATTGTCAATCATGAGTGGGGATATTTGTGAAGCAGGGTACCCCAATTCCTGCATTAGACTTCGCATCCAGACTATCTCTTTGCCAGCTTCAACAGCAGCTACAAATTCCGCTTCAGTGGTGGATAAAGTGACTATAGATTGGAGTTTGCTATGCCAATTAATAGCTCCCCCCCCTAAAATCGTCACAAAGCCACCTGTAGAGCAACCAGAGTCTGGACAATCACCATGGGATGCATCACAATAAGTCTTGAACTCCAATGGTTCACCAGTGTCCTTGTAAACAAGCTTGTGATCCAGAGTTCCCTTCAAGTATCTGAGCATATGTTTGACTGCAGCCAAGTGTTTAGGGCCAGGATTAGAGTTAAAGCGAGCAAATTTAGCAACACCAGCTGCTAGATCACCTCTAGTCATAGTGACAAGGTATTGAAGTGATCCAACCATGCTAAGGTACGGTTCATTTGCCATTAATGCCTTCTCTTCATCTGTTTGAGCACACATTGACTTGTCCAACACTACTCCTGGTGCAATTGGGGTGGAAACCGGATTACAGTCTGCCATTCCATACTTGTCAAGCATGTCTAGGATGTACTGACGCTGTGAGAGGGCTATAGAGCGTTGGGGACGGTTCCTGATGATTTCTACACCTAGTAGAAAGTGGGAGGGGCCTAAATCTCGAAGTTTGAAGTGCTGGGACAGCTGCTTAATGGTTTTGTCAATGGCAGCATTGGACTTTGAAGCAAGGGTGATATCATCAATGTAGATTGGGACAATAATCTTGACCTCTCCCTTGCAATAAAGGTAAAGAGAGCGATCAGATTCAAGTCTAGTGAATCCCATTTGACTTAAGATACCATGTAACTTCTTGTTCCATTGCCTTGCAGCTTGTTTTAACCCATAAAGCGATTTCTTGAGCTTCAAGACCTTTCCACCAAAGTCATAGCCATCAGGGGGACGCATATAGATGTCCTCTTCAAGATCTCCATTGGGGAATGCACTGGTAATGTCCACAGAGCGAAGTTCCATGTCTTCAATTGCAGCAATGGCCAGGATTAATCTGAGTGCAGCAGGACGAAATGTAGGTGCAAAGACCTCATTGTAATCAATCCCAGGACGTTGTGCACACCCTTTGGCTACAATCCTTGCTTTATAACGTTCAATTGAGCCATCTGCATTGCGCTTGACCTTGAATACCCATCCTGAGCCAATAGACTTCCTGTTTGGAGGCAAATCAACCACATCCCAAGTCCCATTGTCAACCAGTGAATTAAATTCGTCTTCAGCAGCCTGTTTCCATTTCAATGCATCTTTAGACTTCATTGCAAGCTTCCATGTCCTTGGATCTGGGTCAGAACCAATTGCAGCACCAGCAAAGTAAACCATTTGGTAGCCATCCTCATCAATCTCTCCAAAAGCGAAGTTAACCTGTTCCTCTTCCTCATCACTGTCATTAAGGACAGGAGTGGTATGCCTGACTGTCCACCATTGCCCTGGAGGCTGTCTAACTCGATTTGATCTCCTGGGCATGACTGGAGCATCAAAGTCTGGGTCATGGTGTTGATTAGGAAGAGGGACATTGGCTGGATTGATTGGAGGGATTTGTATATTAGCTTGCATTGGAGGTGCTTGATTTACTGGCTGGTTTGCTGTGGAAGTGGACGCTTTAGGGACATTTGGAGTGCTGGAAGGTGCTTTAGACATGGATCTAGTTGTTCTAGGAACTACTGGAGGTGCTGGAGCGTTTACAGGAGGTGCTGGAGGTGCATTTGGGACATTAGCAGGTGGTACAATTGGTGCAGGAGCTGGTGGAGTGTAGTTTGAGTGAATTAGACGCATTTCTGGCTCTTCATCCCCCCCATAATCAAGTCCCCAGTCAGAATCTGAATCAGACTCATTCCTAGAGGTCTCAATTACTGTTGGTATAGACAGGGATTGTTGTAGAGTGGTTGGGGACTGATTAGACGTCTTAAGGCCAGGGAAATATCGCTCATCAAACTCTGCTGTGTCTGCAATGATGGTTTTCTTGGTGGTAGGATTGTAAAACATCCATCCCTTGTATCCTTCAGGATAACCAATGAACACACACTTTTCCATGTGAGACTGTAATGACTTCCTCTGATCCTTTTGCACAAACACATAAGCAGTGCAACCCCACACTCTGAGATGTCCAACATCAGCTTTCTTTCCATGCCATGCAAACCAAGGTGTCTGTGGTGATGTAGCTGTTGGAATGCGATTCCAGACATGCAAATGAGCCCCCAAAGCGAAACCCCAGAAGGACATAGGTAGATTAGACTCCTTTAGCATTGCTGTAATGTCATTATCCATTGTCCTGTTAGCTCTTTCTGCAACTCCATTCTGCTGAGGCCTGTTTCTGCAAGTGTGTCTCCTGATGATCCCACATTGATCTGTGAATGCAATGAACTCCTTAGACATGTATTCTCCACCTTTATCATCCTGTAATGCCTTTATCTTGTGGTCCTTGAAGTGGTTCTCAGCATATGCTTTGAACTTCTTGAATGCAGCAAAGGTGTCACTCTTTTGCTTCAGTTCCATGACTACTTTGAAATCTGTGCAATCATCTATCCAAGTAATCCAATACTGGCCTCCAGAATGCGATTTAGTTGCAAGGGGACCATGGAGATCAGTGTGGATGAGTTCTAGTGGGTTCTGAGCTCGATTTCCAGTAGAGGGGAACGATTTAGAGTGCATCTTGCCTGCTAGACAAGGCTCACAAATAGGATCAGGCTTGTTGGGAGAGGTAACATCCATTCCAGTGACCAGTTGTTTTGAGACCATTTGCTTGACTGTAGCATAACTGTGGTGGGCAAGGCGACGATGCCACAATGACAAGTCCATTGGAGTGGTAGAGACTGCATTAGCATACTCTGATACAGGTTCTACAGTCCCATCCAAGTGTGCACAGTTGTGTGAGTTGATACTTGCACAGAACAAATTGGTGTTGTCCTTCCTGAGTCTGAACCAAAGGGCCTCATTATCAATTAATACATTGAAGCCCTTTGTTCTGGTGAGGTAAAGGATAGACAGGAGGTTGTTCCGAAGCTTGGGGACATGTAGGACTCTTGTAAACTCCACAGGACGAAGATTTTTGCCTTTAACCACAGGATTGAATACCACAGTGCCAACTCCAGCTGAATAGATGATGCTGTTGTCTGCTAACTTGATTGGTGCAACATAGGGCTGCCAATTTCGGACCCAGTGACGATGGGGAGTCATATGAGATGTTGCCCCACTGTCTGCAAGCCATTCAAAGTTTGCATCCAGCTGTAGTGGTGCACACAAGTCAGAATCTGAGTAAAGCGCAGCATTGCCAGCATATTCCATGGTAATTTCGTCTCCAGAGACCTTGTTGGATGCTAAATCCATTGATAAATTTGTCTTCTTTGCTTTCTTAGCTTTCTTCTTCTTCAATTTCGACTTTTTGGTCTGAGATAGTGTCCCAGAAGTGTTATTCACATTATATAAGAGTCCACAACTCGTCTGGAGGTGTCCAGGATCCCCACAGAAGGCACAAACAACTAGCTGAGCATGCACCTTTGCTAGTGCACTCCAAATCATGGCAGGTTCACTTTCAATCCCAATGAAATGGACTGTCTGTGATGATTCTACCATGAAATAGAGATGTCCAGCAGCTATGTCCTTTGAATCAAGCCAATCCTCAAGCTCAGCACAGTCAGTTGGTGGTTCTGACTGTATACCAGCTACAATAGTCCAGAGGCCATTAGCCTTGAACCATGAAGTGGCATCAACAACCCATGAAGAGTAGTTGAGCTGATTAAGAAGAGGAAAAGCGAAATCTAAAGACATGTAGGTAGTGAATAAATGTAGTGGGTGGATTGAGGTGGGTGGTGGTGGTAATAAGTGAATGGAGTGAATGAAATGAAGTCAAATGAAGTGAAGAAGCTAAAATCCTCTAACTTGATTAACCTAAACTAACTGAGAATACAACCAGATCCTTTCACAAGGCAGGGTTCTACAGCTAGGCCTTCAGGAGTGGGTGCAGGAAAGGAGTGTTGGCCTATTCTAAGTAACTAAGTATACTAATGAACAGTCTATTTGTGACACCTCCAGGATCACCAGGATGACTACTGGGATATTTCCTGGTAGGATAAAGGCTGGCCCACTGAAGTGCACAGACCCAAATATTAACTGCCCTTGTAACTAAAGGGGGAGCACACCACTATAAAGGCTGGAAAAGCGAAATAGGAGGGGCAAAGAGAGACAGTGAGTAGTATACCTTGAACTAGAGCTCTTGGAGCACGGGGCCCATAACCTGTTTGAGGGTGAAGCCTAGAGCTGAAGTCCAGAGTAAGAAACTATATATTAGAGTGTACATAATGGTACTAACCTGAAGTCCAGAGTAAGAAACTGGGGACTTCAGTACTAACTACTGCTCTATATATATGTAACTAGAACAATGTACATGAGGCAACAATAGAACATGTGGCAACAATGTACATGAGGCAACAATAGACCCTGACAACAATAGAACAATAGAACAATAACAGGGACGGAACAATAGCCAGAAAAGATATATAGGAACCATGTTCTAACAGGCTTGTGGTGGAGCGAGAAGTTGAATCGGGAGAGGTATAGCGACCACCTGGCCTGTCTCCGATTTAACTTCTGGGACGTCCGAAAGTACTCCAGGTTTTTGTGATCTGTCCAGATCTCAAAGTCGTGTCGCGCGCCTTCGAGGAAATGCCGCCATTCTTCGAGTGCGCGAATAATGGCCAACATTTCCTTGTCGTGTATCTCGTAGTTCCGTTCGACCGCATTGAGGCTCTTCGACGAAAACGCAATCGGGTGCCACTTGTCGTCCTCCGGGCTGAGTTGCGAAAGTACAGCGCCGGTCGCGAAATCCGAACTATCTGCCTCCACCCTAAATGGTCGGTTGTCGTCTGCGAACATCAGTACCGGTTTGGACGACACCGCTTCCTTCAGCCCTTCAAACGCCTTCTGTTCCGACTCACCCCACTTCCAAGGCACGTCTTTACCGGTGAGATCGAATAATGGCCGCGCGATATGGGAGAAATCGCGAATAAACCGCCGATAGAAGTTCGTGAAGCCTAGGAAGGACTGCACTTGCTTCTTGTTTGTGGGCGTTGGCCATTCCGCAACTCCTGCGACCTTGACCGGGTCCATTTCCGCCTGTCCTTCCGAGATAATGAGACCCAGGTACTCAATTCGCGTTTGCTCGAATTCGCACTTGTCGAGTCGCAGGTACAGCTTATGTTCGCGAAGTTGCTCGAGCACTAACTTCGTAATTCGGCGATGTTCGGCGAGTGTCTTCGTGTAGATTAGAATATCATCAATGTAGACACATACCACTCCTTCCATGATGAGATCGTGGAATATCTCGTTCATCATGGTTTGGAACGTTGCCGGTGAGTTAGTGAGACCAAAGAACATTACCAAAGGCTCGAACATTCCGCGATTTGTGCGGAATGCGGCCTTCCACTCGTCACCTTCCTTAATTCGGACGTTGTTGTAACCCCAGCGAACGTCGAATTTAGAGAAGTACTTGGCTCCCCGAAGATTGTTGACGAGGTCGGAGATGAGTGGGAGTGGGTATTTGTTCTTGATCGTCAGCGAGTTAAGAACGCGATAATCTTGTACCGGGCGTAGCGAACCATCTTTCTTCTTAATGAAGAAGAATGGGGAGGCCATGGGCGATTTGGATGGGCGAATCCGACCTGAAGCAAGGTTCTCCTCCAGAAACTTGTCCAGCTCCGCTTGTTCGGCGACGGAGAGCGGGTAGACCTTGCACGATTTCCCTTCTGCGTCGCGAACCAATTCAATCGCGTGGTCCCAAGGTCGGCGATCTGGGAGGGCGTCGAAAGAGGTCTTGGAGAACACATCCTCAAATTCGTGGACGTGCGCCGGTGCTAGATCAAAGAACGTCTTTGGTTGCGCATTGCGATCAAAGGAATTGGCGATTTGCTGGGACGCGTTCTTGCGAGCCTCCGTCTGGATCTTCTCTGCTAGTCGCCGCGAGATGGTTTGGGTCGTCCGAATCTCCTCAGGTGCCTTCTGAAATTGTCCTGGTTCTCCGATGTTGACCACAAAGATACGGTTGCCCTCTTCGATGCAATCTTCAAGGGCGATATCTCCTTCGTGTTCAGAATCGGGGACCTCTCCAATTTCTGTTTCTGGTTTGGGCATGGGTCCTGCGCGACAGGCGTTGATGCGGGCCTCCGATTTACGCTTCTCTGCCTTCTCCGATTTAACCTCGTTCGCGCAGGTGCTGCATTTGTCGGGACAGCGACTCATCTTCACTTCGTTTGTCTGCCAGTTGATCTCCGGGTTGTGCTCCTGTAGCCAAGTGTACCCCAGTATGAGATCTTGTTTCCCCAGACTTGTGACAGCGAAGTGCGTGCGTTCCGAGTGACCATTGTACCGTAAGATGAGGTCTATGATCTCCGAAATAGACCCGTTCTCATTCGGGGTACCGTCAACGTTGAACACTGGGATGGCGCGAACTAACTTGTGCGAAGTGAGCCTGTTCTTCCGCACGAATTCCGAGTCGATGAACAGTCCTGTGGCGCCCGAGTCGACCAGACTGTTGGTCGCGAACTTTTCTCCGGTGTCGGTCGTCTGAAGTTCGATCTTGAGCTTCAGCGAACGAGCGCTTGGTGTGGCTGCGACTACGAATTGTTTGGGTAGAGTTCGCTCCCATCGGGGAAGTCTTTGGCGTTGCGGTTTGGGGGTGGGGGTGGCCTCTTGTACACCTTCTGTAGTAGTTTCAGGTGCTTCGGAAGTCTCAGTTGTGGTTTCGACTTCTAAACACGCGAACCTGTTCACAGATGACAGCGAGGGCGAACTGTTCACTCGCTGTGTCGTCGCCAATGGTTCCTTCGTCGTTGTGGGTTCGACTCTCGCCTTCATCATTGTAGCGATGTGCTGCGCGAACTCGCGTTGCTCCTCTGTCGACATAAATCGTGTGTTGTAGCAGAGGGGGCAATCCTTGCGGGAATGGCCTGGTTGTTTACACCGGTGACAGGTCTCGGTGTTTCCTCGTGCTTCCCGCATTGCGTCTACATCCATGGGAGGGGCTGGAGGGAGAGCGGTGGGCGGCGGTGCGCGGAACACCAAAGGGGTGCGTGCAGGAGGTGTGCGCATCATTGAGTTAGTGCTCATGAAGGCCTCGTTGGTGAGGCGGTTTTCGTCGCACTTCATCGCCGCTGTATACCACTGTTTGGGTTGGTCATCCGCTGGTCGTCCTACTGCCATAGTCGCGATTTGCGACTGAATCTCTGTATCGAGTCCCTTCCGATACTTCACCACGATTGTCAGACCCTCCTTGTACCCTGACTTGTCAATGAGGTCCCTGAACTCATCCGTGTAGTCATCCACCGATCGCGATCCTTGGTGGTAGCTGCTTGTTTCCAACCGCGTGATCGCCCGCTGCGCTTCGCTCTGCACGAAGAAGTTGACCGCGAAGTCGGCGCGGAATAGGGCCCAAGTCGCGTACTTAGGTTTCCCGGTGGCGGTCTGGTGTCGCATTGCCCGATCTGCGAACGAGTACACTCGTCCTTTCTTCATAAAGGTGTACGCCCACCGCACTTGCATTACTTCATCCGCGAACTGATGTGGTACAAGGTTTATGTACAGTTCGCATGCATTGATAAATGCACGCCCTCATTCGCGCGATCCATCGAAGTCGTTGGGGGGCGATGGCCGGAGTGCGGACGGTCGCCCCGAATTAACATGGGTCGCGGGGGGAGGTGTTGGTACATTATTTACAGAGGGGCTGGGTGCGGGGGTATTGACCGGGGAAGGGGACGCCACGGTTTGGAGCGCGATCAGCGCCTGGAGGTTGTTTGCGAGCTTTCTAAGCAGCTCAGCTTGTTCCTCAATCTTCCTATTGAGTTCTCCTATGTCTTGCTCGACATTGTCCACCCGCTGTTCGGCGTCCATCGATCGGAACAGGAGTCCTACTTCTAGTTCGAATGAGGGTAGAGAGGGCGATTCTCGCGCGGTCTTGACGAATCCTGAGTCAGAGCTAATAGCGTCTACCGATCGGAGTTGGGCAAGGGCTGCGGTGAGATCGCGGTCTCTGCTGGTGAGAGTATTCTACTGTCAGGGCAACTCCGGCGGAGTGCGCGCGAACTTAGAAAGAGCGGACGACGCTGAGGAGGGGATCTTAAGTACATATATATTAATGTAACAGTATATAACTACGTACCTGAGGAGGGGATCCTAAGAGAATACTCTAAGGAGCCTCCATCAGGGGGAGGTGGGCTATATACCTAAAACTACATTAACTACACGTTCCCGGTGCGGTACGACGACATGCGTTGGACTAGCGAAGGTCATGTGACCGTGCCCTTGATAGTCCGAGCGAGTGCGAAGTTCACCGGCAAACTGCGCGCGAAGTAACGAGTGTGGTGCCTGTGGGCATATGTAACGAATGTGCAATCTAAGGAATGTAAGTACGGAGAACGGGCGATAAGTAGTAGAGTCGGGATCGTAGTTCGGCGGGATAGCGAGCGCGAGTGGAAGTGCGCGCGAAGTAAGGTCGGGCCGGCGCGAAGTAAGGAGGAAAATGGAGTTCCCCTTACACTCGCATTACTTGCTTCCACAAATGCATCCGCGTGCCAAGGAGATGTAATGTTTAACATCCTCATTGGCACTCTTTCTTTGGACCTTGATAAAGAGACCATAATTCATGTCTTCCATGGTTTATCGGCTCTCGTTGGCACTTTCAGTTACGATTGGCGTTCTGCTTTATCCATGACGTCGGTCCAGTCATTGCTTTGTTCATATAAATACATTCTTGATCCGGATACATTGACACCTGCGACAGGACGGTTCATTTTACGCACACGCTATTCTACTTACTATTTGGCCCTTCTAATAACGTATGGACCATGGAAGAACACAGGGCCCGGGAAAAACTACTTGATTTAAGCTATTACAGTTTTCCAAGTCCAACGGTGTGTTATAATCTCTATTACAACAATAAAGTCCGACCTGAACCACGTTGCTAGATGCGTCCACCGCAAATACAAAACCAATTAACGACCACGTCTGATAGCTCGCGGTTAATTATCCATCACAGTCTTACGCCCACCTTAGCCGTTGCGTTGATTGACAAGTCGGGACCGTCTCATGAACAACCAACAACATTGTGCAAATTTCCTCCAGAAATTGTTGTTGAAATCATGGCGTCATGCCTCCCACAAGGAACTGATTGGAATATTTCCGGATCAGAGAGCACTCCATTTGTTCTCGCTCAAATAAACCGCAAATGGCGACAAATCTCTCTGTATACCCCAAAGCTCTGGAATTGTCTTAATGTTGAAATTGATTGTGAAAGACTATCTCGCCGAGTTTTGTCTGCCGTGGACGTCTGGTTAGCAAGGTCTGGAGGCCTACCAATCAGTCTGGGCATAAAGTGCTTGCCTGGCGACACATTACCTCCCTCACACTCGTATCTAGTTTTATTGGTGCGCATACTGGTGCGATACTCTCGGTTTTGGAGAAAAGTTTGGGTCCACGCCCCATTCGTAGCTTTGTCGGAAATTTACAAAATCAATCAAAGCTTTTTGGACATGCCACGACTCCAGGAACTATCTCTTATCAACTCAACGAAGGCACTTAATAGCGCTCAATTTCCAATTTCTCTATATTCAGCCCCACTTCTTCACGTCATCACATTCCATAATGTCGGCCTTTCTCTAGATGGCTTCAGACTTCACTGGGATCGCCTGACCTCTCTACAGTTGGGCGTAGTTGGTTGGACAATTCACCAATGCATGGACGTACTCGGTCAATGCCGCCTTCTCAAAAACCTTCACTTAACATACTATCCAATGGGTGGGTCCGAGGAGCAATATCGAGGAGACATCGTCTCTTTACCTCACCTCGAGATCCTTCGCATCAACTACTATCTCACTCGTTTCATCCCGTCTTTGGCTCTACCTATCAGCCTTTACGAGATAACAATAGAAGATCCAGGTTTTTCCGCCAAGTTAACCTGGCTAAATGGTGGACTAGTGGCCTTCCTTGAAGGATTCTCTTCATTCCAAAAAAACGGCACCATTTCTTCCACGACGTTTGATCTTATTCATCGTCACGGAGGCAGCAGAAACCTCGTCTTCACTGCTTTTGATCCAGCTTGTTTGCCTTTGAGTGAAGCATTGCCGGTTTTGGGGGTTTTGGTCCAGTTCCTGGGAACCATTGAAGTTGACTGTTCCTTTTGTCCGGATCAAATTTTACTCGACCTTGTTGAGTTTATCAAGTTCAGGGTTTCATTTTCCTCCAACCATGACGTTATCATCTTAACGCACAAAGCTCCTAGTGAGGATTTACTGACCCGTCTAGAAACATTTTGTGATAATATGTCCGATATGAAACTTACAAGTGGATTATCGGGCATTCGTGTCAGGTTCTCCCGGGCTACTCTCCTGCCCACAACAACGGTTGATGTAGCATAAATTTTGCGAAGGAAATGTGGGGTTTGTGGAATCTTGTTAAAGCGATAACAGACAGATGAAACAATTGCCTAGATAGTGGCCATGTAATGCAATCTACGGATCATGACTCATGTAAGGGGAACTCCATTTCTCCCTTACTTCGCCGCTCCTTACTTCGCGATTCTTACTTCGCGACTCTTACCTCGCCGACCCACGACTCAGCTATCCCGCCGACTTACGATACAGTCCCCTTGCTTACTTCGCGCTCACTCGATTACATTCGCTACTTCGCACGCTCATTACCTACGCCCGCACGCGCCCCCACTCTCTACTTTGCGCGCAGTTCGCCGCCGGACTTCGCACTTGTTCGGGCTATCAAGGGCACGGTCACGTGACCTTCGCGAGCCCAACGCGTGTCGTCGTACCACACCGGGAACGTGTATTTAATGTAGTACTAAGTATATAGCACACCCCCCTGATGGAGGCTCCTCAGAGTATTCTCTTAGGATCCCCTCCTCAGGTACGTAGTTACATACTGTACACTTAATACAATTGTGCTTAGGATCCCCTCCTCAGCGTCGGCCCGTTCTACTTAAGTTCGCGCGCACTCCGCCAGAGTTGCCCTTACAACTCGTAATAAATAGCTTAGCAAAGGGTTTGGTTTACTGACATTAATTATCTGTGGTTTGCGCGCAAATATGTCCCTGCGTTTATGTCACTTGCTATAACAATACATAATGAACTCGTTCGGTCAGTGGCAAGGGTAACCTCAGAAGTATTGAACCCCTATGGCTGCTTGTTTCCAATTGACAAAAATTAGTCATTATTGCCTATTATTGGCGTACTTGTGTCTGCACGCATATATAGCAGATAAATTTGGAGTACCTGATCGAATGACTGGGGGTACGACCCATTCAAGTCTCTCTCATCGTCTTTAGGCCCTCGTCCCCATCATTAAGTATACGACCCATCATTCCTACGAGTGCCGCACGACACAGTTTTTGAATCAAATTCCGAGTTCGAAGTATTGAGAACCGGTCTTATCACCCCAGCTTGCGCCAAATTTTCGTGGTCGCACTGTTGTTGCGGTGATTGCCGGGGCTGAGATTTAAATATACACAGCCTCCAAGTCGGGTCTGTATCTGGCCCGGAACTTTGAGGTCCCAGTCGTTGCGCATCTGCATGTCAAAGCTGGCTTCAACCCATCCCTTCCTCCATCCCTTGCACCTGAGCACGTTTACTTCGTCACTCCACCCCCTACACTACCCTCTGACATGCTGGACATTGGGATCCGAATACAAGCCTAAAACAGAGCCGGAACCCAATGTTGGCTAAGGTTGGAAGGTATTGATTATATTTTCCATGATGAATTGTCAATTCATCGGTTTAGAAACCGTTTATACTTTGTAAACCAAAGAAGCCGAACTCGGATTTGCCGTGCTCGCATTGGCCCCCTGCGATTTTTAATAGTCACGTGGACAGTGGATGGGTATCCACGAACCCGAGGGAGTCAGAGCTGAATATTATATTTCACTTTTCTAAATTGCATCACCGTTCTTTAGCCATAACATGCCTTTGAAACAACAAACGGAACACGAAAATTTTAACTTAAGAACCTAACTTTGGAGAGGGACTTACGCAGACACCCGAGAAGCACTGACGCAAGTTGGAGTCGGCCAAAATCAAGCCACACTATGTAAACACTAACACTCCAAACTGTCTAGAAAACACCAAATCGACAACCTCAACAACAGTTCAAATAGCAGTGACTCTCGCACCCGCGCCTCAAAACCAACGAACTCCGGAAGAAGACCATCAAGTAACTGAACTTCCCTTTACCAACGAGGCGCACCCACACCATCTTCAACACTTTCCCGGTCCTCCGAATATACCGCCTCACGTCTAGGAGAGTACGAATCTTCTAGACTCTGGTCCTTTACCAGAGAAGGGTGTCTTGACGCAGCTTGTCCAGCCATATCCATTGCCTCCAAAACCCACTGAATCACCAATATAAACACCTTCTTCCGACTCCATGTAATAACCACCGAAGCATTTCAAAGCATCGTTCAACACTCCCTCCACCCCCCGGCAATTTGGTGTAGGCATGTTCATTCGTGATAGACTCCGCAACACCACCACACACCATACACCTTCAGAACAACCCTCCTCCCGCCCGTACTTAAAAACATTGAAACGCACACCACATGGCAACATACAACGAAGCGACGCACATCACCAACACACCACACCATGCAAATTCCGCAACCACACCATTACACATCATACATCAACTAACGCATCACCACCGCACCCGGAAAAATCCCTTCACAGAACAACCTCTACCGGAACCTGTCCTCCAACCCCACCAATGGAAAGGGCTATCCTTCCCACCTTCGTACGGTTCATACAACTCATCTTTCAAACAATCCTATTTCTCGTTACCCCCTTCACAGCAAACAAATCTAGACCGGTACTACATATACGAATCAACCCGCCCCTGACCCTGTGCGCACCCTGCCTGAGCGGCCAACCGCACAACATCCAGGACTGCAATCGTCGGCCAATTACACCCAAACCCCATAGAAGCTCTCCTACGTCTCGGGGACTCACTTCGCACGGTGTGTCGACGAGCTCGTACCCAAACCGGAAGCTACTTACTCCACCCCATGATGTATAGATACCTGGCCAGGTGGAACCCCTAACAGGGTTCACCCAAACGCTTATACTAGCAAAGAAACCACTACTTAACATTATTTTAAACATCATATACCACAGTAACGGACTAAGTCAGAATGGTTATTTTGGGGTCCAACTGGTTAACTTCATACTTCCAGGTGGCTGCGTTATGGGTCCGCGCTCGGGGACCACATGGCTGGTAAATCCGCGGCACTAATTAAGTTGTGGTTTCCAGGAAGGCTCACGCAATCGTAAAGAACCGGTCGTTGGGAGTCCGAATTCAGAGAGTTATAATTACTGCCACCGAAAGTGGTTAATCGGTGATCAAACTTTATTCAGACAAAGAAAGTTATCTAAGCCCTTTTGTTGACAATCTCGATTCAACCTTCAGGAACACTTCAAGTTTGCGGTGCAGCTCATGATCGTTGAATAAAGGCGAAGGTTCACAGAAAGGTTCTTTGTTCCTCAAAAACAGCTTAAATCCACAATATAAGCTGAAGCACCCTTCTTTGATTCCCAACTTTTTAGTTTTTGTGTCGCTCTACTTCTACATCTTGTTACTTGAAATGCATTCAGCCATCGGTATTTGGTATGTATGACCCTTATGATCTGTAACCAATGCGTTGAGTAATCTCCTGGTAGGTGCGCCCGCCTTTCTCCAGGAGAGCCACTCCCCTTGACACCCGAAAGAGATATAAAGCTTTTGAATGCATCTCTTGACAGAAACGTGAAGGACAATGGGCGCTCCGCCGTACTGCTTCACTTCAAAACCCCGGAGTGGAATAAAAACATCGGTGTCACTACGAATGCAGTGTCTACCGAAGTGCCTGAAGCATCGAAAAATGTATCTAGCGCCGTGATATGTGTTCTGACGCCCGGAGTGGTACGCTTCTTTAGATAATAAAGTAATTGACGAACAACCAAAACCTATATTTGCCAGTTGGAGCATATCGCCATGGGTCTTGTCCTCCAGCGTGGTGAAAATTATGTGTTAGAGACGTCTGGATTCAAGTGAGTATCGTAAATTGTAACAGATTGATTACTAAAGTTTCAGTCTTCGATCCTCATCCACAGCGAAGTTCATATCGCGGGAAATTATATCGGTACATAATGCGCAAAGTCTCCATAACGTACACCTCCACTGACCGTTCGCAACTTACCGCCACGTTTAGAAGATCATTGTCGACCAATTTCACCCAAAACCCCGAGTGGATCTGGGATTGCAACGCATACGGTTGTATTGTTCCAATTATAACACCTGAGTTCAAGGATATTCTAACCATTTCTATTGCATATCTCTTAGGCGAATATAAAACGTTTCCTACTTCAAGATGTCGCCATGCCAGCACTCGTCTTGGAGGAAAAGACGCAGCCCTCTTTTCGGGGCTCAAAGGCTCCTGCTATGGAGGACCTAGTAAATCCTTCTTTCGACTCATATACACGGCTTTCTCATAGTATTCAGGCATCTACAAAAGATTTTCCATCCGAAGTAATATTCTTAATCTCCGATAAGACTTCGATAGCACTCATCCTGACCCTTGCCCGCACCCCCTCTATTTAGAGAAAAACAACTATAGTTCAAAAAGACGACCAAGTTAAACCCGGTCAGAAACGAAAAATGACCCATTTGGCTGAGGTGAATGTGAACAACGCTTAATCTGGCCTAGATGCTGAAATGTCACTTCATTGTAGCTAACACAGTGCAGTACCATAGCAAAAAAACCCAGAATGCACACACCACCCTTTAGTTCGCGTGGGGAATCCATGCCACAGGCTAAATCAGGAATCTTATCCATCAAGCAGGTGAGATGTCATGATTCCTCTCTTGAACCAGAAATTTTGACGGGTCTCTGCACCAGCACCAGGATTCCTTAGGGCCCAGGGTAGCACAAACCCCAGTTGAATCTGTTGCAATCAAACAAGATTCAAATGAAAATCCTGTATATTCTCTCGTTACTGAGAACCCCAAACCTCGCCCGGTGTCTAAAGCGTCAGCAAAAGTCTCTCGAAAGGTTGAAGTGGTCAAGTTGAACGAGCCCCTCAAAATATCGGCCGCGTCCGGTTTCCGCGAAACCTCGTCGAAACCCAAATCTTCAAACTTTATTTGAAAAACCACATACAGGTTTGGGAGATTCCTCAGATATTTTCCGCAACCATTTTCGCGAAGCCTTTGAACAAATGCTAATTGAGGAGCAAGCCGGCCTGTATTTGGTCAGTTACGAGTTCTTACGTTTACGTAAGGCTCGTTCATCGTCCAGATTTCGCAGAGAAATTCAGCTCGCCAACGTTATTCAGTTGCATGTTCTCCCACGGTCAGTAAATTTTAAAGCACATCAATAAAGTGTAATGATCCATCAGTAAATTTTTGAAGACATCATTATTAGTTTGTAGTCGTGGTAAATATTTTGTTACTGTGAGAAAGAAATTTAGCCGACTCGCGGATTTCAAACCAAATAGGCAAGTGTCACAGAGTGGTCACAACAGGTATAAGCCCACAATCGAATATATTTCAACAAGTTACATGGTTTTAAGTCGTGGCACACAATGGTTTTATTACAATGACAAGCAATCGAGATTATACAAGTTGTTGGGCAGATAATGGAGGATTTTTTGTGATGAAAATTTTTATTCTAATGTCATTCTAGTGATTTTAGAACGAACTTCTTCATTTTCATCGTCGCTATAACCCACTTTCCTTTTCAACGTTGGTTGTATATAAGTTGTTTTGATATGATTTTCAGATCTCGCAATTTCAGCATCCTATTTCTTTTGATTATTTCAAATATGGAAGAGTAAGAAATTGAACGTACCCGGGAAGGCGTTATATCAAGTAGAGCAATAGCTCTCAATATTGTGATAAGTCTGAAACGCTTATCCTTGATGGGAGCGGCCACAAATGATACCTGCACTTCTACAATATCTCCTATCCGAAATTTGACAGGATCAATGCGTTTATATCTGTTATATATTTAGTCAAGTGTTATCACTTTGTTTATAAACGAGTAGATGACTTACTTTTGTTTACCATTTTCTTCAAACACTTCAAGGTACTCAACTTCGTTTTCCGTAGTATGTACATACTCATTCCCAAGCGCTTTTTCCAAATACTTATTGGGATCCACCGATGATTTGAAAGGTATTGAGGCCATTTCTCGATTCATGTCATGTCGATTACTGAAGTACCTGTTTCCCATGTCAATGCACGGTTCGTCATTCAACAATGATGGAATCCAGTCTTCCATGGCACCGTCGGGTAGGTTCCTCGAGAATTCGTGATGTATTTCTTGAATGTTTTTGATGCAAGCATCAAAGTATACTGCACCAAAACCGGTTAATGATAAACCTTGTTTGAGATAACGCCTTTCCCTATCCCTAATCAAAATATTTATACTATAAACATTTAATCTTTTGGTTACAAAATATTACTTACATTTTTACCGGCCTTGTGAATGGTGGTAAATCTTTCTGACATATGATTCCTTGAATTCGAAATACTAATTCTTCTGAATTGTTGGTGCCTTTGGCAACAAGTCTCCAAAGACGGGGTCGGTTGAAATGTGCTGGTATCGCTATCCCGCTTGCCCCTTGATCCTAATCAAATTCATAATTAAAACAGAGCATTGAAGCTGGATATAATCTTACCTCAGTATAAAATAATAACTGAGAATCTATGGCGCCAATAGTTACTCGATGTTTCGCAATCGATTCGAGTATTTTTCCTGATATTAAAATTTAATCATTCTGATAGCTTTATTATATATGTAGTGCTTACGAGCATCAGGTATGTTGTAGAATGGATCCATAGTTGTAGCACCAGATATTGAAAAAACGTTGAAAAAACGAAAAAAATGTACCAACTTGAGCGGATATTTTGGTCTTAAAAATAGATTGTACTGAACCAAATTAATGTCAATATCGGTATTTAGAAAATGTAAATGGACTGACCCTGACAAACTAATTGGCGCAGAGAAATGTATTGTCGTCACCATTTTAATCTGAAAATTTCCAAGTGGCCAAAATAGACGTCATTATCCACCTCCTCTCCTGTTTTTTTGTACTCTCCCTGAGATCCTAGTCATTCAAGTATCTTTATTCAGCTAGTTCAACACATACCATTCATGCTTTCTGAAAAAGCCGTGCTCCGTATACAATATAATATGCGTCATCTTTGGAGCAATTTTGTCATCTATTTGATGGTTTGTTTGTTAGCAGCGGAGAGACAAGGTATTTAAATACTCTGAATAGTTATGAAAGTTTTTTAACCTATTCTTTTGCATTGATCTCATCTTATGTATGTTCTGATGCCTCCTCGGAAGACAACTCTTTCTCCTTCGAAACCCGTAACCTCCAAAGCCAAAGCTACGCCTTTAACAAGTCAGCGGAGGCCAGTTGGTCGACGGGGGAAAAATAAGCTACCTACCTCTCAAGAATTTGTTGACACTTCCGATCACAGTGTCAAATCATATGTTCCACCAAGTCCCGATAACAAGGACCCTTTCATTGTTGAGGATCACCATGGCCATTCTTCTTCAGATTTTGAGTAAGTAATTCGTTTCATTTTTGCAGTTGTCATTCACATTAGGTTTTTTTGCAGAGTTGATTCTATATGTTCAAGCGATGATAGCAACTCCGAAGGGGGAGACTTCAGTAGGGAAGAGTCTGAAGACAATCTTGTGTGAGTTAAAATTTTCTGCGCCGTGTATTGTAATTTTGTTTACTTACACTGTATAATCATAGAGTAGAACCTGTTACGACTTTGAGAAGAAGCAGTCGACAAGATGTCAAACCGTCAACAACTTCCGTCAAAAAGGGAAGGTCAGTTATTTTGATTACTGATACAAACATCAGTCTCTAACATCCAAGGAAAAGGAAGCGTCCAGTCACAGAGATTGATGATTCTGACAACGATATATCTGTTCCTGAGTAGGTTTTTTTTTCGGGTGTAATGTTGAATGTTGTGTAATTTAATTATCGGTTCTAGAACAAATTCTCGTAAGAAATCCAAGGCTGCTGTGACAGAAAAACAAAGGTACGCATGGCTGATATTGGTTATATTTGTTGGATTTGTTCATAACTTGGTATGCATAGGGAATTATCGTTATCTAGCAAGAAAAAACCTAACAAATTAGCTCAAACCAACAAAAGTTTAAACAAGTTCGTACTTCTTTTATACTCCGGGTTTGATCATTGTTTAATTAAGTCCAACTAGGGGGAAGGCAAAGCGCAGTCTGTTGGTTGATGATTACAAAGGTGATTCTAGTACAGATGAGGAAATGTAAGTGAGATTATTGCTGATATATATATATATATATAACTTACTAATTCAAATAGAATTGTGAAGCCCTTGGTCTACTTGGAAGATTATGATAAACGTATCAAGTATGTTAATATTCTCATTATCTTTCTACGGACTCTGTTCTAATTTAAATTTTAGCGTTCCTGTGTTGAAAAAATGCGGCGTGTTCAACAAGGCTTTTGAAGATCCAATTCTTAAAGGAACATACGATAATTTGACTAAATTGCCTTCGTATGTTTGGGATATAGGGCATGCCGCATAATATTTACTTACAAAATTTATAGGGGCAAATCTATTGAAACTTGGAAGAAATTATTCGGCAATCAGGCAGGTTCTGCAGGGGAGCCACGATTTATGATGTTTTCAACGGTTAAGAGTTATTTTCCTGAAGCTCCCATTGAGTAAGTCACATTTTATGGGAAATATTTTATTCTTACCAATGATTTGGAATAGGGAAATCAAAAAGATCTTGATGTATCCCGGAGACAAATTTTCAGGATTTGCCAATCTTTCAAGAATAAATCCTGCGGAATTAACCTATAAGCCTCCAAGGATGGGTTTTCGGTCTTCGTTTATTTGTTATCGGGGGCAAGATCAGCCAGCTAAGCTATTGATGATGGGCATTGTGGTTAAGGATCAAACCAATGAACCTTTTCAGTTACCTGGCCCTAAAGGCAATTGGATCAAATCATTTACGATATGTCCTTTCGCCTTGGAGTTTGAGAGGAACGTAGCTGCCGCCTGTCTTATTACTGGGGTGGATTCCTTTTCGGGTCAAATATTTGACAATGAGCTTACTTTTTCTACGCGTCAAGGGCCTCTTGGTAAGTTAGCTTGGATTTGTTATCTTTAGCATTTGATCATAATAAAATAATAGATGAATCGAAAGGGGCATTGTCATCCCCATCAAAGAGCGGCCGCACACCAATTCTCGCAGGCCCATCCAAGATGGTCAAACGTTCTCCCGCCAGCTTGAACAAAGGGACTCTATCTGCGAGAGGTCCTTCGGATAATAGTGAGCTTCTAATCAATTAGATCTTTACTGAGACTTACTTATGATGTTTACAATAATAGTACCTATTCTCGATGCTCGAGGAAAGGTTCTCAATTTGCCGGTTGATTTGCAGAGCGTTGAAAATGATTTGCCACCTTATGACGGGCCCGTTTCCACTGATTCCGTAGTATTGGTGTGTTACACCAACGGCGGTTATACCAAAGACAACAAGTTTCATTTGTCTCACAATATTTTATGGTCTGTAGTTCTGGCAGGCTCTGATGTTGATTGGTGAGCACATTATATTTGGCAATTGTAAAAGCAATAATTGAGTTTACCAAGAAAGGAGGCTATTATCTCTTGATCACTTTTCCGAGAAACGCTTCATGTTAGCTCAACGCTGTTCTTCCTATTCAGATTAAATCACCTATACTATTGCATTAGCTTCGATTGGACAAGTTGTTATTTGATTAGCAACTAAATTTGTAACAACGTATTGACTCACTCAATATAGTTTTGATCCCTTAATAACCTTTGCTTAATCTGAATGATATAAATGCTCATTGATTGTCAGGTAAATTATTAATAGTGTTCAAAGCTATTAGTAAAAGTACTGGTTATCTTTCCATCCGTTATTATCTTTAAGCCACGCTTTTGATGCTTTGTCGCTATGAAAGACCATGGAAGCTCTTCTTCCTAAATGATCTAAATTGAAATGAGTTGTAACTGCAGATGTAAAAATAATCATATCGCCGCATTTCAAATTGAACAGTAAACCTGGTTCAACTAAGCCTAAACCTCCTCCTTCACAATCTGAAATTACAATGATCATGCATAAATCTTGATCTTCAGAGTCTCGGTGGCATCTAGTGCTAACATTAAAGTTGAGGACTATACCGCCAAAAGGATAAAAAGGAGAAATGTCGTTTGTTGGAAGACATTCTACCCATTGACGAAGAATTTTGTATTGTTCAGGTAAAAATTTTTTGATCTGTATTAAAGACGGAAATGTCATCTAACTATTATAAAGGTAAAGAAAAGCCGTTTAATTACGATTGATTTTTGCCAAATAAACACATCCTCAAAACATTCCTGAAGCTTTTGAATTGCTTCAGGATGTTCCTTCGCATCTTTGGATTGTCTAGGAAAAAATTGAGAGGTGGGTAAACGCCTAACACCCTGTCTTGCAAGAAGGTTTGGATGGATATCAGTAGGCGCCTCATGTCCCTAAAAAGCTAAATTCAAGACAATAAGCTTAAATATATATTGACGTACATGAGTGGAATAGCGGTTGTACCAATCCAAGTGCAATACTTCGCCTCGATGTTCAATTCCCATCAAATTTGTATCCACTGACTGTAGTTTTCCTGGAAAAATAAATGAAAGTCTTTCTACGAGGTTGTTGTTAAGCTCTTTTGGCATGCTTATTGACATAGCCATAAACGTTTCATCTTTGCTATTGATGCGAATCATTTTTCTGATTAATAGGTTGGTATTTGATTTATGTTTGAAGGATTTAATATACCCTGGATATAATTGAGGCGTAATTTCAATATAACGTTCGGAATTTGGTTTCCTTCCATCAATTAACTGAGCAGTAATCTATGAGCGGACGATTTAGATAAAAGTATTTGGCAATAATATAGAATCTCATACCGAGTACCGAAGGTCTGTTTCGTCTTTGGGCTGATAAGCATTTTTGGCAAAAAGTCTTTCCTTGACTGTAAAATCAAAACGTTCTTCTTCTGTCATGTTTCGGTACAGAACTTTCTTGTTTTCTTTGAGGGAGGGGTCGTAGTTTGTGGAAATAATAGTTATGTTTTCTGAAATAGCTTGACAATCTTCAATATGTATGCGTTCATCAAACGCATAATCCATTGGTTCATCTTCTATATCAGAGAGTGGCGAAGGTGGGCGAGTTTCGGACGGAATAGAGGCAAGTAGGTTTTGATTGGTGTAGGACAAGATATACACTGGGGTTTGAAATTCCGTTTCTTGATAACAAGGCGCCCATGCTTTCTGACACCTCGAAACAAAGGTGGTACTAGTAGAATAAGCAACAATATATTTGTTTTGAAAAAACTAACTTACTGTTGTTTGATGCCATCGAAGAATCTGTCAGACATATCCAGGTCTCCTGAATCAATAACAGCATTGAGTCCCAAATCATTCAAGCGCTGTTGAGAAAACATTGTTGAAAATTTGAACCGAACTTGATCCCTTAGTTTTGTAACAGCAGGAATAATAAAATCAAGTATTAGTTTCCCCATATTATTGTTCGGAGATGGACAACGAAGATGTGCCACAAGTTCTGGGAACAGATCTCCAGGAAGCCTCGCAATGGCTGTTTTTTTTGATGCTATACATGCCAAGTAAAGAATATACATGGTACCTAGAAGAATGGTAAGCTTATGAACAAAACTGGCTTGAAACGATAGATACCTCCTTTTGCAAGGCAAGCAAATTTATTACCTTCAGCAGCCCATACAGATATGCGATTTAAAAGAGCAGTATTTTCAAACGCTAAATGATGGGCGCGGATTGTAGCTGCTTGGGTTGTGTATCCTCCTGAAACCCGTAAACTATTCTGAATCAGTTATATATTCAACCAATAGAAATTGGTACACACCTATCAAGTTTAGTTGCTAGATTTATGCAATTAAGCATTCCAACAAAATGAATATCGCGTTCCATATTTTCGGCTCGTTCACATCGATAAACTATGGATTCTAAAGAATCTACTGAGAATGCCTGTTGGGCTTGTTTCCACGCTTCAACAGATACTAATTGATGGAAAGCATTTCCAATATCCGGCGACGATATTACCCGCATACTAGCGGCCACCAGGCCTGCTATAATTTGATCTATTATGGCGGAGTTCGAGTTCAAAGGATTACTTCGTGTGATCCAGGCTTGGGCACCACGGTGACAACGTTTTCGTTTTCGAGGACGACTGGAGTATTCTGTACCTTGATTATTCTCCGGCATGATGGCTCTATTCGGAGAATATAAGATACATTTAGTCGAAGGATAGACTGCTCTTACTTTTCGCACATTATTTCCTCATTTATCTCAATTCCCTTGTGATGATTATTTTCTTGAGGCCTATATTCCCCCATATCAAGGGCATAAAAGGATGGGCGCAGTAATGTATGGCGGCCGGAAACGTTTATATGATAGTCGTTTTCTTCATTAGCTTCACATGTTGTATCGTATCGGGCTTTCCCAACAGCTGTTGAGGTAGCCGAAAATATTGTTTCTGGTATTCTCGGTTCGCCCGATCCGTTTGAATCGCCGTTGCCGTTCGGTTGTTCATCGGTATAGGTTTCCCAAATTGGTTCCTGCTGGTCTATAAATTCTGAATAGGGAGTGAATGGAAATGTTCCTTGTAACGGGGCATATGTTCCGGAAATGTCTTCGACGTTTGGGTTCCGGAAATATGACATTCGCATATAATGGATAAGGGTTGCGAGCTGTGAATTAAATGTTTGGGGTTGCTCATCAAAAAAGGTAACCAATAGCCCAAGCTCGTAGTCAGATAATATATAAGGCATTTTGTGACAGCGTGTGGGTGAGACGAAAACAAAAAAAAACAGGTAGCCGATCGGCTAAAACTCAACCCATGGGTTGAAAATAAGCGACCGCTTAGTATTTGCCGATTGCAGATAAATATACATAGGATTGAAGAGAAAGCTACGGTAAGGTCGAGTCAAATACAAGAGAAAATAAGGCGAACGGTTTCATTGAGTCCATTTTGATAATATCGATAGAATTGATAGGCATTTTTTCTTTTGAGCTCGGTAATGCGGAAATATCGGCCGTAGCTAGACAAAAAATATATATAAGAAATCATTATCATATAAGAATTATGCCGACATACGTAGGGTTTCCCGTTTCAGCTATATAACAAACGCAACACTTATTTCTGAGTTCCTATCAAACATATTTAGAATACGATTGACTGTCAGGGACTATATAAACGCTTACCGTTATGACTGAATCGCTCCTAAAAATAAACCCGGGTCAAACTGCATGCATGTCCACTGTAATACAATTATTAATCATATATCATTAAAGTAGAGCTCTACATACAGACAAACCCATTCGTAGGTAGTTGCATTGCCTCCAAAGAAGCATCAAACACATCTCGTCAGCGTAAAACGCCGACGAGAACAATACAAACGGCGGTATCCAGTGTTTGAGCCATCCTAGACGGTCCTGTTGGAGGTAGGGTGGATGAAGGCAAAGAGAGAAGCAACGTTGGGGAAGGAGGCGCATGAACGAAGCAACAGGTATATCAGAATTCTTATATATCAAATTCGAGACTGGTTCGGGCTTTATTTAAAGATGGGATGGAACCAATACCCATGGGAGAACGACATATGTTTCCTACGCGTTTGTCACTGTTATTAAACGAAGAATACAAGATTTCGCTTGACATACCTAAATGGACGGCAAGGAGTTTCACAATAACGTCTGACAATAATGCTAAATAAACCATCCGTCGATGGGAACAGCTAGTCCATGGTAATAGTTGTTTGAGGAAAACCTGTCAACATAAACTGCTGGCAAGGATATGATAGATCATGATGGTGACGATTCGAGTTTTGTCAGTGTAAAACGCCGACAAAAATGTGAACGGATAAGAGTTTTAAGTAGGTTATTTCAATAGTAGCAGTAGGCTTAGATATATGAGACAAGCGTTGTTGCCCATGGTAAGTGTCTATGCAATGTTAAACATCGCACAGAAAACTAGATGGAAGCATATAATAGTGCAGAGAAAGTATGGACGAGCATGGCCTGATTTGTCATCACGTGTCTAACATGTCACGCTCGTGTTCAAATGCGTTTGGCATTAAAATAAGTAACGTGCGTCACGCAAGTCGCTCGGGGGTGGATTCCCTAGAGGAGCCCTATGTTACTTAGCCTTGTGCGTGTACCGCTTTTCTCTTCCTACATTCTTTCATCTCTTTTTTTTTTTTTTTTTTGGTTCAAAAATTTATATTCCGCCGTACATATGTACAGAAGTACCGTCGTATCTACTATTACATAAACACGTTTAAGAATGTGATGTAAACCTAAGTCGACACCACGTGATTTGAGGGACAGACCGCAAGGGCCTGATAGAAATTTATTGGAAAGGAATAGTGGTGCACGCACAGGGCTAAGTAACATAGGGCTCCTCTAGGGAATCTACCCCCGAGCGACTTGCGTCAATTTCATCCCTTGAGACATCACGACAATTGTGGTTAGTATAGAAGTGAGTCCGCCGAGCTACCGTCTGCGACAATGAGCACTACTCCGGAAATACAAAAGTATTTGGATTGTTGTCAAGGAAGGTAATGAGCGAGAATACGGTAATAGTAGATACGATCGCTATTTCTGTACGCATGTATGGCGGATTACGTTCCGCTTTGTAATTAAGCCTTAGTACTAGGCGGCTAATCGTTTCGAAGAATGCCCATCCCAGTGGCCCATAGGCTATTTCGATACTGATTCCAACGCAATAAGGCCTCTTGCGAGGCTCTTTCTCTGAACTCCCTATCAGTCATGTAGCCGTTGGAGACCCAGCGAAAAAGGCCGGAGGCGGAGTAGAAGGTCATGGAGGATCGAGCCTCATGCTGGGCAATGCCAGTATTGGAATGTTCCAGAAGAGCTGAAGGAAAAAGAATGACCGTGCCAGGTGGAAATTCAAGAACAAGTTTGAGGTCCCACAGTACGAGATGGCCGCCTTGCGTGTAGTCATAGTTGCCAACAGGAATAACGGCACACTGTCCAAACAGAAGGTTGAGGTGATCGGTGTGGCGTAAAGTGACTGCTTTGCCAAGGTTGATGTTGAAGGCGGCAAAACAACATTGTTCAAAGGCGACCTCAAGCTCAGGGTTGTCAATTCTCAGACCTTCAAGGACATTGGTGTAGAGCGCATGCAGCTTTGGGAAATACGATTTCATTAAGTCTTGCTATAGCGTGTAAGCGGGTGCAACAAACAGCGGTTCAAGCAGGCAGGACGTACGATCAACATATCGCACAACCCGCATAGCTTCGGGGTCTCCACATAGCTCTTTTTTTAGACGATTGCTGTAGTCTGACACCTGGAAGTTAGCAGGCTGTGTTTGGCCACCTCCAAACGATATCCCAAGCGAAACGGTGGCATAATCTCCGCGGCGATGTGAGCGACCCTTTGATAGGGTTTTTAAATGCTTCTCAAATTTGGCCATAAGTCCTTGAAGCCGCGCAATGCTCTCGTTCCATTCGGGGCCATCGACCCGAGCACCGGTGACGAGGAAGGGTATACCGCTTCTATCTTGGTAGACCCTTGTATCGCTGCTTTTGCCATCGGTGGTGATCAATTGGCTTCAAGCTTGCCACGCACCGGCCGTCCCATTTAATCAGTTCAAACCCTATCAACAGCTCTTGAAGACCGTAGTTTCTTCCATTGCATTGCAGCCTTGGCCCAGTCCACCCGCTCTCCCCCTCCCCCTTCTCCGGTAGATCCTCGCATATAACCCTTGCAAGCCTTTTCGTTGCTGCAATCTTTTCCCTCGCACACTTTTTAAGAGAGACCTCAGCCTGCTGCTGAGCCTTGGCTCGGTCGTCCCTTCGTTTTGCTCGTCTCCTTAACTTATCCTTGATGGCTTTTCTTTTTTTTGGCGCTAGCTGCATGTTAGGAGCATAGGGCACTTTTGGCTTGGAGGCGCCGGAAGAGCCTGACTGAGAGAATACATCAGCGTTGGCGAAGCCTTCGGGCCCATCGTTGGAAGGCTGTGGGACGACGGTTGCAAACTGAATAAGAGGAGAGACAGAAGGCTGGAGCTTTCGCCTATATGTAGGGTATGTTTTGAACCCTTGTATGAGCTCAGCATCATCAAAGGTATCGGCGCTATCCTGGTTGCCCTGGCCGCGCTGAAGGAGAACAGAGGCATCGACGCTAGGCAGGAAAACTTGCTTAGCATCACCGCTTCCAAACTCCTTTCCATTTCGTAGTTGACGAACTAGAAAAAAAGAGGGTTAGTCTAGCTGATTGAAGGGCGAAAGGCGCCGTTTGAGAGGAAGGAAGGCCCCCATTCCCAAAGGTTGGAGGTGGGCGTTGTTTAAAAAGAAAGGGCAGCATGGCTTCTGCTTTCCCAAGGTCGGGACCGCATACTGAGCTGTGGAATGGATGGAAAGGGCAGCATGATTTCTGCTTTCCCAAGGTCGGGACCGCATACTGAGCTGTGGAAGAACTGGAAAAAGAAAAAAGAAAGGAAAGACTCGCCAAGGTATTCGGACATTAGGTCAAGAAACCCTAACGCTGCGAGAAGCAGTCGAGCTATATAGCCAATGGAAGGCATGACCGCCCCTAGCCTTATCTCGAAGCATGTCTGCATTGGTTCGCCCTCGGGATGGTAGTCGAGCCCATTGGCTAGAATGAAAAAAAAAAATTAGTCACAAAGGGTAAATTGCCCACCATATGTAAAATACTTACCAACCTCTTCATCTACACCGGCTATGCCTTAATTGATGCATGAAGGTGCGCCTGAATATTGAAAAACACATTCGGCCTGTTCCACAGCCTCCATTGATATCGCGTAATACTGTGTAAAGACTAGCCCGGAACCCATTCATTTCACACCGAGCTTTAGGTTTCGACGTAAAGTGCAACATGTGAGTGCAAACCCGTCACAGGCCATTTTGTATGAGGCGCCCCATAAACCGAGTGTCATGACTACTGACTTCGCGGACATAACTGTCGACAAAAGCTACTCCCAGTCGAATCAAACTTGGAAATTTGCGAAACACCCGGAAACCCTTGCTTTTGCAGCAACGGTGCCTCAATATATGTTCTAGAAGCAAGCAAGACGGCTGAGATTAAGTATTCTTCAAACAGGGCAAAGCCAAACTGTTAACATCGTTGCAGTTTGCGGTGGAGGCAGTATGGTAAGCAAGTATAGGGCCTTTTGGTTGAGCTGTGCGGTGTCTGACAGCTTTGCCAAACTGTATAGCTTGGCGGCGAACAGCAGCCTGTTGCACCTCCCATATGCAGCCGATCCGGCAGCTCGGTGGGGGAAGTTGTAGGGCAGGATCATCCACGTAGAGCCACAGGCAATGACCCATTCAGAGCGGGACTTGACAGTTCGGGCTAGTGACGGCTCGGGCTAGTTGCACAAATCCCGCCAAGAGATCCGACCATTTCTCTCTATTGTTCGTTAAGGGAGGCTAAATAGAGAGGTAGGGACTTGACCAAGGTTGACGGTCTTGCCTAACAGGAGGTTGGTCCATTTAGAATCTGGGAACCGGTGGCGTCTTGGAGAATTGACGAGACGCTTGAGTAAGCTCGATGCCTCATGAAAACTTCTCGAGCGCGGGCTACGCTTGTCACAGCGTCAGTGAGAGGAGAAGTGACGATCTTTCTTCTTGGATGACCCATAAAAATTTGGAGAAATCAATTTGGTATTATGCAAAGAGATGCTCATCATCTGCAACAGGGCATCTAGATCTCTTAGGCCCTTCTTCTCTGAGATGAACGTTTCCGCCAATTTATTATCCAACAGCAGGGGTTGCTTCTTGGAAACTTCGTCGAAAGGGAGATGTTCCGTGATCGCCAGATACCGTCTATCGAATACTAGAGATATTGGCGCTCCTTTGTAGATTCCTGGGACTCGGATTTCATGATCTTCTCTCTCTCGCTCCTCGCGGCATTTGTCCCCCCCTTCAGTAGTGATATCGTCAAATGCTACTTGGATTCCGGTGTCTCTTGAATCGCAAGGTATGTGGTATCGGTCATATGAGGAAAATTCCGACGGGGAGCACGACAAAACTCGGATATCTTGCTGATATGAACGGAGACTATAAGAATCAAGTCAGAGATTGTGACGAAGGTATTTTCTCTGACTCACCCGGAATAATCAGAGAGTATGGAAGGTTACGGCCGCTCTCTGAGATTCTTGAATGGAATACAAAGAGGGTACATGCCTGACGCTGTCGTGAGGATATAATGAATGCGTTTAGTATATAGCCGGCTATTAGTGACGATACAAACGCTTACTATCAAGACAAAACCGTCCCCAAACCAAAACAAGTTCAGGCTACATATCCGCTGTAATACGACTATGAATAGTTTATTATCAAGGTAAAATTCGACATACATGCAAATGTATCTATAGCCGTTTCCTCCAAAGATGTTCCAGATATAACTAGTCAGCGTAAAACGCCGACAAGAACGAACCGAGCGAAGGCTTGATTGATTGAGAAATCCTTGTTAGTGTAAAACACCGACAAGGAAATACGAAGAGATAAAAGAAAAAGCAGATGTTTGGATGTTGATTTAAGGCAGTCAATATAAAGCTATAGATTGAACGTCAAAGTCCATGGTGGAAGTCTGTGCAATGTCAAACATCGCACAGATAACCAATGGTCGTTGAGAGGAAACAACTCGAAGATTGAGACACTATAATTACGGTCACGTGTTTAGTTTCTCACATTCCCATTTAAGTTCCGACAACCTTTTTGGAATATTAATATTTTCGTGATGACTTCATCATATGTGTTGATGTCTATTTGGTCAAGGCGTCTATCGTTGACGCGTTTATTCCTTGAGGCTTGTTTCTCAACCACTGACTATATCGACCACTTGGTGCTTTACACTAAGCGGTATTCTTCTCTTTCTTTCTCCTTATCTTTCGCCTAAAGCCGTTTGGTGCCTTACACTAAGCGGTTCAACGCTATCTTCCTTATAACCTACGCTCGTTTATAACATCCGTTTGGTGTTTTACACTAAGTGGGATTACCTTTGGCCACATATTCAGACCTTTTGTTACACTATTTCAAGTGCAGTTACCGACAACTGGTCTATTCCGCTCGTTCTACGATTTTCTAGGAACGTATTCTACTCGATTAATATATACGACTATCTATCCGTCGGACATCTCGAAATATTTTTCACCCTTGCGTTTTGATCTAAACGTTTTGACGCATTAATGTGAGCATTATCGGTTAACTCTCTACAAATTTTTAACGGGAAAGCATTAGACCTTTCAACTTCGAATACATAATGTCAATAACGCCTAATACGAAATCTACCGAAGTTAGTCGTTAAATTTTATCATCCAATATATCGCTGACCTTTATCGTTTAGCTTTTGATAAACGCTTTCCTACCTCCTTATGCAGTTCATCCCTACGGTGTCTTTACTCTTATGAATGGAAATCCCAGCGAGTTTATATCCATCCCCCCTCGAGAAATTGAAGGACCCGACGATAATACTCCTCATCCAAAGATACATACGGCATGGGTGTCCAATAAATATCCTTTTTCAATGCTTATTCCGAAATATAAACCCTTCTACCATCGTCTTTTCCATCGTCTAAACATTGACGATAAACGTACTCCCATATTCCGCAAAAGTACAGGGTTTGGATTAGACGAATTCATATTAACGGATTGGATGGCACTTGAGCGCAATTTACGTGCGGCTTTGTTTGCGATGTTTGATTTATGCGCCGGATCCCTTCCAAAATCTTTTGGTCTTTGGCATTACCCATATAAATACGGTTATACACTCAATTACGACACTCGCGAAAAAGCGCGATTACACGCTCTAAGATCCAGAGATGCTTTCATTCCTTTGATAGCAGAGATCTCGCTTATGTTTCTTATTCTCAATGACCGAGAGCAGGCCCTCCCAACGTTCAACTGGCGGGAAAAAGTTTTAAACGCCACCGGAATTCACCCTGCGTGGTTTGCGATGTTAGAAGATTCACCTGCTGGAGATATGAATATTGAGAGAGTGGGCGGAATTGTCACCATGGATTTTTGCAAATTTGAAGGCCTATTACCTGCACTTTGTCAAGCTCGCTTACAATTAGTCCTCTATTGGGGCCAATATCCGCCCTTGGATGCACATTTACTTCTTCGTAACAAGCAACTAGTGCCTACCCACAAAGATTTTATCCGACTCTTTCAAGCTTCCATGGAAGCTGGAACATGTGGGCCAGCACAAAAACCAAAGCCTGGCAATTACATTTCTCCCAAAGAAGCTGCTATTGCTGCTGGGATATCCATGGACTTTTCCCGGTTATTGAGAAATCCTCGCTTGAATTCTAATATACCTGTGCGAACCTCTGCAATCTCTGCTAATGCTCAAACGTCTATAAACGTTTCTATACCGGTAGACGACACCCCTCAGTCAAACCCTCCAACAACTTCAAAGTCTGTATTTCCCCCGGTTGAACAAGGTTCTTCCCAAAAGGAAGGTGAACATTGGAAGGATTTCTTTGCTCGTAGGAATGAACATAATCAGCTTAAAGCTCAACGCGAAACCCCAATCGAAACTCAAGCTCGTCACCAAAGAGAACAAACGCAATGCGTCATCAAGTACCGGGAGGAAAAGGGGCCAGGGTATATTGTTGGGAAGATGTTGATGGATTCCTTGTCCGAAGAGCGGCGGGTCGGTCTAGATATAATCAAATTTGGAGAGACTATACGCGTTCACAGCGAAAATATGATTCGTTTCACAACGAATGGGATCTTTGTGAAGAGTTTGACTCGAACGCAAATTCTGACGGTTCTGATTCTGATTCCGAAAATGATGAATCTGAATGGTATAACCGTTCTATGTCGCGACAAAATCTTGACGATGTATCAACATATATCCCTGACGCCTATACCGACGAGGAAGTTCCAGATTTACTTCCTGAAGATCCCAACAACCCTGACCATAATGAAGGACAATACTCATCCGCTGCTGATTTACAACGCATGTACGAAGACAACGAAAACAACGAAAGCAATAATAATTTACCGCAAAATGAAAACAACTCTATTGATTTGGAAATCCTTTTGGCCAATAACCGTTTGGAAGATGTTATATATTTTAATTTTGGCTTCAATTCTATTGGGATAGCACCATCAAATGCTAGAATTGGTTGGGACTTAGTTCGTCAAATATTGGGCGACGGTCGCTGGTTGAATGACCAACATAATCCAATCATATCTTCCGATCTTCAAAATTCTATGCAAACGTTCTTCACCTACATGTTTACGAGCAACAACATCCACCATATTCCCACTGAGCTATATGATATACATCAGCCCAATTCAGATTTGAGAGAACGCGTTCCAGAAATACAATTTGAACAAAAAAACTTCAATGGAACGCATTACTATCTCATGCACCAACCTCCATCGAACAACCCCGAAGATCAATGGATGCAGATTGGTGTAAAAAGTGCCGCTATCCTCTTAATGATTGTTCGGTTTGGATGGGGACCTAACTTGGTATCTATCGCGCGGGAATTATATCTTAGGTGTATTTCATTTAACACATTCATTCGGGGCCCCAGACTTCTTCATGTGCCGAAGTTCATTCCGCGTTTTAGAGGCCTAGGCTATCGTCCACCTGGTTATCAGCCTAACACACTTGACTACAAGTCATACATTTCTTCCCGTGATCATTTCCTTCGAACGGATCGTGGACGTGCTGCTTTATTAGCTGGTGGTTTAATCGCACGTCTCGCAAGGGAAGTTGTCAATGTGGAAAATGTTCTCTACGGTCCCTCGGATAACGTTTTTGATACCGGTTGCTGTCTCTGGACTGGAGACCGCCATTCTTTAGGATATTGGGATGATCAATTAACCGAAGATGAAATTGACTTAATATGTGGCGTTTATAGGATAGATACAGGTAATATTATATCCAAAACGCATGTGCATACTTTCACATCTTTTTACAGGTCAACGTGGTTCTACTCAAACAACCGATATGTCCTGGTGGCCAAAACCATCAATTTGGGAGGGATGTGGACTTTATGTTGGATATTGGTCTCCAGATTGCGAAAGATGGTTCCAAGACCAAACTTTAAAATATACTACTCAAACGCCCAAACTCAGAAAGCCTTCCGACTGGAGAAACTCAATGAGATTTACCAAAGACGTTCATACGGTTATTGAAAAAAACGAACTTCTTGCACAACAATTTATTTCAAGTCCTCCATTGCTATAGATACATGTATAACTTTACCATATATATTTGCTCCAATTCGTATATGTTGTATCCTTAGTGATATAATAAAAATATCTTGTCATTATAAAATGCAACTGAACGCAACATTTGGATTTAATAATTGAGAATTGCACTGATGTGCTATAATAATTTTGTCGCATACTTACTATGATGTCATAGTATCCACTCCCTTCAATTACAGCTCTCGTTCGATTGTTTCTTCTCTTTCACACCATGCATCAACTATTGCTATACGCTTTCTACCTCCTCTATATCTATACATTCAACTTTCATATTTGTTCACTCAACCACAGCAAAGATTTGGAGCATATATTTAATGTTGAATACTCGTATGTTGTCAATTATACTTCAAACACTTACCATACTTCAAACAAACAGACTATTGATAATATTTGCAATAACTTTAACACTTGTGTTGCCAATCATTATAAGGACACTTGTGTCACCCATCCAAACCAAGACACTTGTGTCATTCATCTAAACCAAGACACTTGTGTCACTACCACCAAACAGAACATGTTTATGACTAAAAATAATCAATTTGCTTGTATCAATTATGATGCTTGGAATGAAGATGGCAATTTCAAATTTTTATATGATCATTTCAGTCTGATTTCAAAAATAACAGTTGATATATATGATGATTTAATGAACTGCTGTATATTCAGTTTCATAGAATTGCCTGCAATTTACACCCATTTATTCACAATGAATTACAAATTAAATTCTTATAATTCCATAGTATTTGAA